>CM069903.1:102186925-103386925 GCA_036172215.1 Camellia granthamiana | reverse complement strand
TAGTCCCCCTAATCCGGCGAATCAAACACGCCCTTAGATTTTAAGAGTTTTAAGCATTAGATACGAAATCAATTATTCAAGTTTAAAAAATAAAAAATAACAAAAAAAAATCATCAAAGAACAAAATTGTGTATGATTGTGTTGTCAACATAAAGAGCGCACACATAAACCAGACAGTTTTAAGAAAAATTGTGCTATTATAAGAGTGAGAATGCTTCAATTCAAAGAACAAAAAAACAATCAAATAAAACGGAAGGAAAAAGAAACAGAGGAGGAGGAGACGGAGACTCACAGGGGAAGGAGGCGGAAGGCGGTGAGGGTGTGTTGGAAGACGAGAGACTGAAGGTTATTGGGGAGCTTAGAGTAAGCTCCTATGAGAATGATGCTGATCTCTCTGCAGGTTATTGGGTATTGGTAGATTCTTGGGAGGGACTCTCCTATCCCTGGCTTTTCGTATCTCTCTAATGCTGCTGTCATTTTCTTGGGATTGAGAATTTGCCCAAGCTCAAATCAAAGATGACCCAATTTCCCTGTGATTAGGGTTACCAAATTGATGAGAGAATTCTTTCTTTCTTTTTGGGATGCTGTGACAGACGGTCAAAAACAGCCTTTTCCTTTCCTAACCGTGCTATGCACCAACTTTATAAATTAAAAAAAAAAAAAAATTTATTATAATTAGTTTGAAATAATTTAATATTTTATCTTGTAATATATATGAAATTTATAAGTTAACTTTTATATTTATAATTTTTTTAAATTATTAGTTTAAAACAATTAATATATATATATATATAAATTAGTTTAGTGCAATTTTAATAGTTTGTATTAAAAAATGTTAAAATATATAGTGAAATAACATCTTAAAATAATCAAAGTTTGAGTATTATAGTGAAATAACATATTGAAATAGTCAATGTTTGAGTATATGATTGGTTGAAATGTATAATTTAATTAATTCTCTTTTCATATTTGTATAAAAATTGACATTTATGACTACATCATTATAAGTCAGATTATAAAAAAAAAAATTGAGGTCCATTTGTAAATATCCTGCATATTAAAAAAAGAAAAAAAAATATGTAACTTTTAGATATGTGTTTATCAATTTTGTTTTATGGACATAAACAATTAATGTTTTAATTTAAAAAATTAAAAAGTAAAAAAAAAAATAGATTGGGTGTTTTAGAGAGAGCAGCTTGTCTCCAGTTTGAGATCGGACTAGACGGTGCTGCTTGGCCCATAAGGGCCCACCACGGGTCCTGTTTTGATAATCTGAACTGTTCAATATATAGAACTCGTCAAGTATTATATGCTTGTAAAAATTCACGTTGATCGGATATCGATAGCTATCTCATTGAATCAGTTTTTTGTCAACCATTAATTTGTTCATCGTCTATTTGTTTTTATACAAAACTGATTTAATCACATAGCTATCGATATTCGATCAACGTGATTTTTTTCAAGCATATAGTACTCGACGAGTTCTATATAACAATTTAGATTATCAAAACGAGACTCATGGTGGGCTCCTATAGGCCGAACAACATCGTCCAATCCAATCTCGAACTGAAGGCAAGTTGCATCCTTTTTAGAGATAAAAAAAAGTCATTTAACTCTCCTATATACTATTTAAGAGAGACTATTTAATAACATAAAAAATATATAAATTATATTTAGAGATTATTCTTATATATTATGCTATCATATACAACTATACCTATAACAAATTAACTATAATATATATGAAAAGTTACATTAAGTTTTCATTTTCAATTAATTGAATTATAATTAACAAACTAACAAATATTAGTAATGGTATAATAGGTAAAAAGATGATAAAAATAAAGAATGTAGTGATATTTAAAAGTTTTAAATTTACCCAGTTATACAAAAATCTAATGTTACAGTAAAATGCTCATTTGTGATTTTGATTTTTACATAAATATCATTTGCATCCAGCCCTTAAACTACACTAGTTTGATTCCTTACAAAGGGATACGTAGGCAACTTTTGAATTCAACCAATTGCATTTACATTTTGATTGCTTGCCCAAGCCTTACGGCCTTATCAAATGGGTCGTCTTTCAGGCTTTGACATTCACTCACGTCATTTTATAACTTCAAGCTCTGTCAAAGAGAGGCAACTGTAGACACCCCATTTTGACCGCCCTTAAGATTTAGGCGCCTCACTCTGAACACTTAATGATGAAAGTTACATTATGCAAATTGTTCGAATCGTCAGCAAAAGAATTTGATTTCGAGCTTCAAACCTAAGCCTTCCACCACATTTGGACCAAAACCCTTTTTAGCCTGACCACTCAGTGAGCAGCAGGACCAAAATAATTGGCTGGCCTACCAATTAATGAGCAAACTGTACAATAAATTGGTCGGCTGGCCATGTTTACAAAAAGTAAATATTTTGACAGCTGTAGCTGATCCCATGCACGAACTCCAAGCCAGCTGTCCTCTTTAAGATATTTCTAACGTGAGATGTTGTTTTTCTATAAATACAAGGCCCCCTCATGGTTTGGGGTTAGAAAATTTTGCTAAGAGCCATAACTTGTCCAACACACTTCCCTCGTCTCTTGCAATATACATACACTATACATACACCTTCTGAGCTTAAACTTGAGGCTTTTGATAAGGTTCTTGAAGATAATTTCATATCCTAGAGAGTGTTAAGCTTGTGGTTTGTCAACCAAGAAGAACATCCTCTCTTTAAAGGAGTAATATTTGAACTCTTTAACCATCTTTTCTTCCTCTTTTTCTTGTATTTTCATATTGATTTCAGAGCTATTTTAAGCTTAAAAATGTGATTTAAAGTCACAAAAAGAGGAGGGGTTATAGCCACCTTTCCTTAGGCCCTGTTCCATAGCTTGTTGTTTTGCCTTTTTCCACTTTGTTTCTTTTGGTTTTGGCCACTGTTTTTTGGAGTTTAGGAGTTTTAATGTGTTTATTTAATTTATGGTTTGAATATTACACGTGTGTTGTTATAAGTCCTCATGGATTTGGTGTATAGGCCATAGCTTCGAATCCATTTGAGTTGATAGTCTTTTCTTTCATTTTATATAGCTTTCATATATATATATATATATATGTATATATATATTCATATCATTGTATTCATCTACCTTTTCATTCATAATCTGCAACCTCTCTCCTTTATTTGTTTCTTTTGATTAAGAGTTATATCAAACAAAAGATCGCCGCTCAAGGCATAAGAAAAAGACCCCTCATGCTAAATGGTTTAATCTCTTTGGAGGTTCATTACCAGGGCATTACATCTCTCTTATGCTAAGCATGATCTCTTGTTTGGCACTCCCCTTTATTGCCAGTGCATTACTTCTAACAGACTAATTTTTTAGTTAGACCCTTGGAAATCACAAAGGAAAGATTCATTATAACTCATTATCGGGTTTGGATTTGGAGTCACTATCACTCATTCTGGGTTTGACTTCGAATCCATTATCACTTGTAAATGAGTTTGATTCTTCCTTTATAGTTTCCTCCGTAGAAAAGGGCTTGAAAAGCTCATTTCTCAGGTCAAGTCATGCTTGCTCTTCTTTATTGTTTTGGACTTAGTCAACGTAATCATCACCTTTGGACAAAAAGAAAGAAAAGATAAAGAAAATGGAAAGGTAAAGCAAAAAGGTCTAATAAAATTGGAGTAAAAAAGGGGTAAAAAGATAATAAAATTTGGTTAGGTTCAGTCGGACGTTATATTGGACCTATTGCGTCTTGAATCATCGCTTACTATTTTAGTGATGTTCGGTGATTCATGAAGCAACTCTACCTCCTCCCTTGAGGTAACTCCATGATAGGGAGGAGGTATTATCTATCTTTTGTTTTATTTATTAAGCTCTTGTCCTATCGTTTCTAAAAGCATCATGCAACAAATTTGAGATGATTGATGATTTGAGAATCGAATCTACTCCTCCCTTGATCATCTTCATGATAGGGAAGGGCATAGAGGATAAACATCTCCTGGAAACACTCTGTTTTACTCTATTTCAGCTCTATTGTAGTAGGGTATTCCCCAAAATTAGTGGTCGGCCAGCCGGCCATCATTCTGTGTGGCCGACCACTCTTATAGGCTAGTCGACCACCAATTTTTGTACAAGCAGTGGTGTTTTTACAGCAGAACAGAGCAAATCCTGAGGCCAAAACAGAACAATTTTCTGACTGTAAACAGAGCAAATTTTGGCAGCAAACAGAGAGGTTTTCAGAAGATGTTCTCGATTGTGCACATGTGGTTCTTCGCTTCCCGTTTAAGTCCATTAGATTAGTAACTTCTAGATTCGTATGTTGGAATTAATTAGTTGCTTTGGTTTCATTCAAATTTGTAATAGTTAATTAATTAGTTTATTCATTTTTGTTTGTGTTTGTAATAATTAGTTAATTAGGACATTCATTCGGACCCTCTTATGCGGGGCCAACTTGTAATATTTGTATGTCTTCCAACCCCCATTTCTTTCTCCCTTTTATTTATGTGCTTACAGTGGTTACATATAGTATCATGTTTTCATGTCATATCATTATCATGCTTTGTATCCATTTTTGTATACATAAGGTTTGGTTCATCATTATTGAATATCATTGTCATTACTTACTTGAATACGTGTGTTATCGCATGTTTTGAGTTAATCCATGTTAATAAGCCAAACCTAATAGTTGCATTCTTGTATGCGTTGCATTACCCACTTGCATATTTAGGACCATGCATTTTTCTGACTATTTTCTTTTCTTTGGCTTGCCTCGGTTGAGGACTAGGTGAGCATTTTGACTTTAGCATATTACATGTGTGTTTATGTTGCCACATCAAGCATACTATCATGAGGCTATGTGCTTATTTGAAATACCTATTTGAATGCCTATGAATGAAAGCTATTTCACTTAAATTGGGACGACTTTGATAAATGTATATATGAGCTTGCTGTTCATTCAAATAACACATTCAAAACTCTTTTCAAACAAACATAAAATCAAAGCATTCCAAAGCAAGTGACGTGGTCTATACTTGTTTGCTTCACATAGTAAGTTAGAATAATAAATCGGAACAAGAGCATATAATGTACATAAAAATCACATCATGATTAGTTGAAACCAATCTTTGATCAGGTGAGTGGGATGCTCAATTCATGACCCTCCCCTCTCATACTTAAGTTCCCGAGCTGAGATATTTTGGT
The DNA here is from genome assembly GCA_036172215.1 of Camellia granthamiana. Classification (NCBI taxonomy): domain Eukaryota; kingdom Viridiplantae; phylum Streptophyta; class Magnoliopsida; order Ericales; family Theaceae; genus Camellia; species Camellia granthamiana. The sequence goes on along the minus strand of CM069903.1, from coordinate 103,381,740 downwards.
TATGACGATCAAGTGGCCTTTGGCACGAGTCATAAATTTCTTAAATTTTCCAAAAATATTTAGGTTGCGACTCTAAAATCTGGCAATGCAGTCCATTTTTGGCATCACTAATGATAAATGGATTTTCTAAGATTTTCCAGATTTGAACTCTCATTTGTGTTTTTCTGTTTCACATTACACTTGTGAAACCAGATTCAGAACCACGGGAGTTCGAACTGTAGGGCTATCATACTCGAGGAGACTAACCCCTCCGAGGAGCACGAAAAATGAGCTATAGGATGCTAGTTGGATAACTAACAGTGAAGATCACTCGTCTACGAGTGGTTGGATTTTTATTCTTGGAGGAGGAGCTATGTCTTGGGGTTCTAAGATGCAAACATGCATAACAGACTCAACCATGGTGTTAAAGTTTGTAGCATTGGCTTCTTGTAGCAAAGAGGCAGAGTGGCTAAGGAATCTCTTGTTAGAGGTTAAGATATGGCCAAAACCTATGCCACCAATATCTTTACATTGTGATAATAAAGCAACTTTATCACAGGTTTATAGCCGTGTCTATAATGGAAAGTCCAGGCATATAGCTGTGTTAGGCAATTAATCACAGAAGGTGTAATTATCATTAGTTATGTAAGTCAAGTGAAAACTTGGTTGACCCCTTAACAAAGGGACTTGCAAGGGATTTGGTGTGGAAAACATCAAAGGGGATGGGTCTTGAGCCCACTTAACATAATTACTCATGGTGAAAACTTGACTCAACGCTTGAAAAAACATCGAGTCTTGAGTTCAATAAGCCCAAGTACGCTATATATCGTGATTGCAAGCACTTAGTTTTATTTCATTTTCATCCCAAGGTTAAAGTGCTCGGTACCTATAATGTGAAAAGAAGATGATGAGTTAGCAAACTCGTAATAAGCTTACAAATGGGTTGTTAGGGTATTGTAAATTACAGGAGTACTCTCAGTAAGCTTACCTATGTGAGTGTAGGAGGTGGTGCCGTTTCCTATGAGTCCAAGGGCTTGACTCTAAAGCACTCATGAAACAGGATATAGACACAAGGCCAATCCATGTGTCAGTTTGTTTGAATACTTCAGTTAACCTATACTGTGCATAAGACATGTCCAGTTAGTCGTATACGATCGTTAGTTCAAAGACAAGTCTACTATGCCATCTTGACTAACTTTGAGGTGTCTTCACTAAGTGGATGATTCAAATTGTAAGATGTCTTCACTTATGCATAAGGCTGCCAAGTGAACCAAGAATCATCATCTGATATTTTGAAAATAGTGGGGGAATGTTAGGAAATTTTCAAAATGGGTTTTCAAAGTTTATTGTTTAGTTTTTGGGTGTATTCGAAACATTTCCTGTTTTCTTTAGAAAACTTGAAATAAGCTTGGGGACTTTGTCCCACATTGGAAAGATAGGAAAACATGGAGTACTTAATAAAGTGCTACATGGAATATTCTTTTGAATATGGAATTGTGGGATGGATGCTAGTGTGCATGCACTCACACCGCAAGGATGGTGCTTCGCACCATCTACACACGCACACGCGCATGCACGTGGCGTGGGCAGTGGGTTGTGTGGCGTTTGATGGTGCACTTTGCACTTACCATAGATGCAAGGCGTTATGAGGGCGATGACGTGGATCTAACATAGCATGGGTTACGTGGAACACTATCGGCTCTGTGTGGCAGTGATGTGGCATCCGTTGGCGATAAGTCAATCAACCAATCGCACGGTTGCGTATCTGATCTGGAGCGATTTTATCATAGCCGTTGATTGGAGATGCGCGCCATCGTAAGGATGAGATGGCACCAGATCGTGATCAAGTATGATCAGTCAAGGCATCTACTCGGTGTGAGAATGATCTGCACCATAGATCGTCGATCCAACGATCAGAGTTGATCGGATGTGATCAAGGGATATAGCCATTCAATCAGATGCATTAAGGCCTATAAATAGGCTGCGAAATTAGCCATTTCCATCCATTCAAAATTCATAAAGCATTCCTGCAATTCTCTCTCCCTCTTGATTTAAAGTTTTCAATCAAGAGTTTCTTAAGCAAATTTCTGTTTTTCTTACTAGTAATCAAATTCTGCACACTTGATTATCAGTGCCTTGGTTTTCTTGATTATATCAAGAGTATTCTGATCTATTGTCGTCGGTGTAGACGCTAGTAGAATTGATCTTTAAATCAGGCTTCATTGTATTATGGAGGCGAATTAGTTGTAACTCCCTGCACACCTTTTGGTGAGTGCAAATATTGTCTTTAGGAAAACGACTAAGTAGCGCGACTTGAAGTACCAAATTTTATGTTCTACATAGACAAGATCGCTGCTAAGTTTTGAAAACCCGAAGATCACCAACTGAAGAATTCAAGACAAATTGTTCTAACACAAGTGTATGTTATAATGTGTGTTGATATATAGTCCTCCGAGTATCCTTTTTATCTTGGTTGGTAAGTTGGATTAAAATATGATGAAAGATAAGAACATAAACAATCTAATGGAGAAAAGTATAGTAAATTTGTTAATTACCTCATTTTCCTTAGGTTTGCATTGTTAAACCAAGTATGCATAAAACATGTATTTAAAAAATCGATCGTGATTCATGCAAGCTGTAGGGGTGTAAATCTGGCCCAGCCTGGCCTGGCCTGACTCGCCCCACCCAGGCTTGGGACAGGCCGGGCCCATGTCGGGCCTCACAGGCTCCCGCCAAACTTCGGCCCTGGCCAGGCCGGCCCAGAGGCCAAAAAATTAAGCCCAAGGGTATTCGGGCCTTGGGCCAGTCCAATGGGCTTGGGCCTGGCCTCGGGCTTGGGCGGGCCTAACCTTTTCTTTTTTTTCTACCAAAATTTTATTATTTTTCATTAAAAATACACTGGGCCTTAGGCGAGCTGGGCTTCGAGCAGGGTCCTAAGTGGGCCTTAAGAGGGCCGATGGGTTGGGCCACAGGCCAGGCCAGACTTCAAAACAATGGCCCAGGCCCTAGCTTAGGGGCTCAGGCTGGGCTCGGGCCTGGGCTCAAGCGAGCTTAAACAGACCAGGCTCATCTCGGGCCACGAGCGGGTTTCGGGCCGCTCACGGACTGCAGGCCATTTTTACACCCCTAGCAAGCTGTACTGAAGATGGCTTTTTTGTCAGAGCTAGCTTTGGCCCAAAGCTAGAAAAGCCGCCACTTTGAGATCTGCAAATTGATTAAAGAAATTTTTTTAGTTATTATACTATTCCATAAATAATCTCACCTAAATGTAAAAGGCCTTGACAAAATTTGATAAATATTCAAAATTAATAAATGGTTAATGTAGTGAATCATTTAAAACTAATAGATGATTGTTTTTACCCTAAAAAAATTGAAAATTTTATTCATAATGAGTTATTTGAAATTATTATTTCCCAAATTTATGGATTGTGTGTTGAATACGAGTAATTATATGAGTTACAATTGTTTAGGGGGAAAAAAATCAAATTTAAAATTGTATAAATCTTACTTATATCACAATAAAGATTGAATAGATTAGTAATTTTATTCATTAAAAAATATTTAGTTGATAAGTTGAATAATGCAAATTTGATTACCAATTTTACAACTAAAAATACGAGAATGGTGATGTTAATATTTTGTTACAATTTGTTTACATTTTATTTAGTACTTAAGTTGAGATTATTTTGGTTATTGTTCTTATTGTAAACTTTATTAAATATTTAAGTAATTTTTTTTTTTTATAATTTGGTGAATAATCTTTTGATTGGAATCAGGGGCGGGGGCATGTTGGGACCAGGAGGGTAATGTCCCCCCCTCCCCCCCTCATTTTTTGGAAATTACACTTTTATCCCTATTTGAAAAATAATTAATTTTTAAAATTCAAAGTATGTCATAATTTTTTGTATCTCATCTTCTATTTTTGTTTTTATTTTTTAAAATTTTTGACAAAATCTTTGCAAAACCAACATGGCGCATTTTCATTATGAGGTTAGAGGTTCAAATATCTCAATCTTGTTATTGATTGTATTTTTCATGTTATTTATTTATGATTTCTCTCTTATTTTTGAAAATATTTATTTATATTAGTTATATGGTGTATTGATTTTCATTATAATTATAATTCATTAGTTTCATTATAAAATGATTCATTATTTAAAAATAAAAGACAAATTCTTGTAATTTATGACTCTAAATATTTAATTTTGTTAAAATATTTTCTTTTAAATTCTATATTATTTCTCTCTTTTCTCTTACGTCTTTCTATTCCACTCTGTTTTTTCTTTGGGTGTATTTTGGTGTAATTTTGTCATTCTCATTTTTAATAACAGTATGTGATCGCATTTTAAATTATAATCATCATCATATTCACAAAACTAAAATAGCAAATCATATTAATAATAAATAAACAATCAAAAATCAAAAACATAAAGCAAAAAAAAACTAACTAACTTGAGCATAACTTTAAAATTTTAAATATAAAACTATATTCATTTTTAGTTGTTTTACCCTCAATTAAAAATTAAAATTATTTACATTGTGATAGATCACTATAATCTTAACTCAATCTTACCCCTCTAAGTCGAAATCGTGACTCCACTACTGATTGGAATTATTATTTTTTCTTAAATGTATAAATGAAGTGTTAGTGATTCTTGTTCTTTTACGTCACAGAGCATTATGAATAATGTTGTCTTCATTATAAATACCAGTGATATTTTTTTCTTATTTTGTTTGTTTAGGTTAAGTTTACTTATATTCGTTTCTTTGGTTCTGATAGCTATTTCAAAGTAGTTCTTATTCAGCTACATTAAATCTGACAAATTTATTTCTGATGTACCCAAAAAAAAATCTGACAAATTACATCTGGGCTTTGCTAGGTTTGCGGGCAGAGCCTTCGTGTGTGTGGTTTGGAACCTGTGCTCAGTTCTGGAATGTGAACAAATATTTGAAAGGGTCCGGATCCTCTCCAGCCAAACCCTCCAGCCTTTCCGCCTGCCAAGGGTCAGGATTTGGCCACGTCACCAGGGCCAAAACCTACGGCTTAGATCAAGTTTGGTTTTTAAAAAAAAAAAAATTTGAATTGTTTTTGATTCAACACAGAAGCAGAACTTCTCTCCCTTCTCTCCCTTTCACTTTTTCTCTCCTCCCTCTTCAAAGCTCAGATCAAGTTTGGTTTTAAAAAAAAAAAATTGAATTGCTTTTCATTCAACACAGCAGCAGAATCCTCCAACATTTAACTATATCCAATTTCATGAATAAAAAAACCATTTCAGACTATAAAGGGAGCAAATTTCAGACTACAAAATGAGCCAATTTAATGAATAAAAAAACCATTTCAGACCAAATTTTATGGTTTTTGGTTTGTATATATATATGACATGGGAGCAACTCTTAGACAGAGGGAGAGAGGCTCAAATCGCAGCTCAAATCTTCGGAGTAAGACAAAGGGAGAGAGGGAGAGACCGTTGATGTTCGCCGCTGATCGTCGTTAACCAGAGCTTCGAACCGATCATCGTTCACCAGAGCTTCGAAGAGGGAGGAGGGAAAAAGTGAAAGGGAGAGAAGGGAGAGAAGTTCTGCTACTGTTGAATCAAAAACAAACTTGATTTGAGCCACAGGTTTTGGCCCTGGTGACGTGGCCAAATCCTGGCCCTTGACAGGAGGAAAGGCTGGAGGGTATGGCTAGAGAGGATCCGGACTCTATTTGAAAGGGATGCGAAGAAGAAAGAACACAAAGAAAGTGACAAAGATACATTTTGAAAGATTCTCTTTTAAAGAATCTGTTGCTATTTTTCATTTGAAATTAGAGAATAAGAACTATTTTGATTTAAATTTGGAATTTGGAAACTTAGTTTTAGTTTTTGTAGAATTTTACTTTTTATATACTTATTGTGGTTTGGGAATAGAGTAGTTTTGATGTGTGAATGTCAAATATAATTTTTTTTTATATGATTGGATGATATTTAATTTTTGTGCATGAAATTAAATGGTAACAAAACATTTTCTAAATTGACTTTTAGAAACGAAAATTTGCGGCAAAGAAAGTCATTTGTTTTTTAACAATCAAATATAATTGTGGTTAAAGATGCCACTATTTTGTTTTTTGCAACCAAATTGAGACATTTTGTACCAAAGTATTGGCTACGAAATGCTTAATTTTGCAAAATCAAATATTTTGTGACGATAGAAAGTTCATCGCTAGTTACCATTTTCAACGACACTTTCAAAATTCATTGCTAAAATTTAATTTTAACTTTTCTAAAAGCACTTTCAACGACGTTTCTGATAACGAATTTAATTTTATCACAAAACAATTATTTAAAAACCAAAATAATAATTTTAAAGATCAAAGGCCCCGTTTGTTTGGGGTTATAGGGAGGGGATTGGGTTTAATAGTGAGGTGAGACTACTATATGGGGTGTTTGTTTTGAGAAATGGAGAGGGGACTTTTAATCCCTTGGTATTAGTAAAGGCCTTGAAAGGGGGATTAGGAAGGAGGAGGTAGAGATGATATTAGGCCCCGTTTGTTTTGGGAGATAGAATGGAGGGGATTAATAGTGAGGGGATTGATAGTGAGGGGATTAATAATGAGGAATTGTTAAATTATTTTTATATAAAATAATAAAACAAATAAAAAAATATAAAAAATTAAACATTATATTTTAAAAAAAATTCCCAATATATAAAAAATAAAAAAATTTCTAATCCCCTCATTATTTTCTAATACCATCTCTACCTCCTCCTTACCAATCCCCCTTCCAAGGGTATTAGCAATACCAAGGGACTAATAGTCCCAAGGCTTTCTCTGCAAACAAACAAAGGCTTAGTAATACCAAGGTATTACTAGTCCCAATACCCTCCCTATAACCCAAAACAAACGGGGCCTTAGAAAAATAGTGAGGGGATTATAATTTTTTTTATTTATTTTTTATTTTTTATATATTGGTAATTTTTTAAAAAATATTATGTTTAATTTTTTATATATTTTTATTTGTTTTATTATTTTATATAAAAATAATTTAACAATTCCTACACTAACAACTATCATAAAAACAAACACAATTTTATTTAATCCCCTCACTAATAATCCCTTTATTATTAATTTTCTCACTATAAATCTCTTTCATTCTATCTCTATTCTATCTCTAAAAATAAACGGGATCAAAATAATTGATCACAAAAAAATTTATGTATTATAGTGATCCACCTCACAAGAGTTGAACTCGGAATAAACCCCACTAGTAAATGGCAATTGATTGGGGTAGCAATAATGGCAGCGGCCTCTCTAGTCTGACGACTGTCGCTCACCTACCCACTATCTATCCTACTAAAAGGACAACCATTTAAAATGGGTGCCAAATGCCTCACGGCATTGTCCTTGGGTCCCGTTGTTTGGCCGCGAGAGCGGCTGGACTAGAGTAGGAAAGTTGTGAGTTTCATTTACAACATATTTGGTGAGCAACAATGCTAGAGGGTCATAATTTTTGTGGTTATAATGGTTTAAAATTGTCAAAACGACGTCGTTTTGGCATCTAAAACGACGTCGTTTTGATAGTTTTGAGCTATTGTGGTCACAAAAATTATGACCCTCAAACATTTTTCTTTGATGAGGATATGAAAAAATGGTTTGACAGTATGAATGGTTTATTAATCTCTTTTAGTAGGGAGATTAGTTTGATTACAAAAAGCGTGAGATTAATAAAGCAGTGACGGTATTAGATCTATCTAGTCGTTCGTCTGGATATTCTCTCAGACGTGATCGATTATTCGATCGGTTGATCGGAATAGTATTTTTTTTTTTTTTGAAATAATTACAACTTGTTAAAAGAAAATTTTATGTTTGTTTTAGATATTTTTAAATATAAAAAATAATTTAACAATCTCATTACAATCCATCTAATATTATATCATCAAAACAATTACATTTTTATCTAATCTCTTTACTAACAATTTATACATTAACAATATTTTCATTAATTATCTCCTTATTAATAATTTCATCCAACTTAATCTGAAAAATAAATGTGACATCAAATCGGACCATTTTATTCAGTGTAGTACCGGACGCTATACTTTTGTCATTTTCAATTTAATCTATACATTTTCTTCCCAAACCGAAACAAAGGCAGATTGATTTTCTACTTCTGGACCGGTTGATGTTTGGGACGATCCTACTCCTAGACTAATTTCACAAATTTCCTTTTATTTTATTACATTTAGCTCTTCTATATTTTTATCAAAATTTATTCTTTATATTTTTAGTGGTAACATTTAATTCTTTACCCTCTAAATCAAGTTATAATGTTATTGTAGAATAATTTATATACAATGAATCAATGAATTCAATACATATTTGAATAACTCGAATCCGAAAAGATAAACTTGATAAGTGAATCATGTGCTTCCAAATCACTAATTAAAATCTTAATAGTGGAGTGATACTACAATGCGAGTATCACCTTCACTAGTCATAGTACAAATACTTGTGTTTAGTTCTCTAATAGTAGAGAGATTGAGAAAGCTCAGATATTTTATCCACAAATATTACGTTCTGCCTTTTTTCGCACTCATAATAAGTACGTATATTATTGTATCTTAATATGATCACTATATAAAAGGATAGATGACCAACCATCCTTATCCATTAGGATAGTTGTGAATTTAAATTCAATCTTAAATTCAAATAGGTTTTACATAGGTCATGAGTCATGAGTCATGTCGGAAATGGGGTACCTGCTCTGCCTTAAGGCAAGCAGGCTGCTGTGAGGCCTAATGGGGGCGTGTCCCGAGTCTTTTTCGATAATCTGAATCATTTATATTGTAAGGTTCGTCGAATAAATCATTCATGCAAAAAATCAAGTAAATTGAACATTTGTAACCTCATAATAAGAGCACATTTGTTTTTCAAAAAATAAAAGGTTAAAATGTTTTTAATAATTTTTTAAAAACATTTAGGACTTGATCATGGGGTTACAGATGTCCAATTAATTTGATTTTTTACATAAATAATACACTTGACAAACCTTACAATGACGCTATTTGGAAAGCCGAAAATGAGGCTAAAATAGCCTCATTTGAGAAAAAAGCCCAAAAGCAACACTGTTGAAAGCTTTTTCAAAAAAAAAAAAAATATATAGGCTGCACAGCCGGCAGTGTAGGCACAGCCTACACTGTCAACCTACACTGCACAGCCGGTAATGAGTAAATTACGATTTTACCCCTTGAAATCAATTTAAAAAAATATATTTTTAGGGACAAATTTGTCATTTTAAATTTAAACATCATTTCAACACACTTTCCAATACAACAACTCAATTAAAAATTCATCTCATCTTCCCAAACACAAAACTAAAATAGCCTACTAAAATAGCTAAAAAGCCAAATAGCCTATTAAAATAGCCACTTCCCAAACGAGACCAATATGAACGATTCAGATCATCAAAATACAGTAAAAAAATGCCTTTATAGGCCTCACAGTAGGGCTGTTGTGCCATAAGGCATAGCAGCAACCCTCAATCCAGTCATGCCATTATGAGAGTCCCAAATCTAAGTCCGAAACCTTATCTGTTTACCAACCGTTATTATTGCATCTATATGTGTATGGTATTAATAAAATTAACGAAAATTTGATTTTATTTTTTATATTTTTTATTTATTTTACAACCTAGATAAGTATTTGTTTGGTTTGATTTTTCAAAAATCATTTTTAGATGAGTTTTTATTTGTTTTTGGAAAAATTACAAAAAAAAACCAGGATTTAGCATGTTTTTCACATTAAACCCCAACATTTTAATTTTGACAATTTAAACCCTGAATTTTTAACCGTGTCCCAATGTTGACCCTCCGTCTGTTTCCGTTTGTTTTTGTTAACTTTTTACACTTATTTGATACACATGTCACTTTTTGATTCGTCCATAATTATTATAATTATTTTATTTAAAATTTTTTTTTCCCTATCAACTCTCTCTCTCTCTCTCTTTTTCTTCCAGGATAAACGATCATTTCTCATGAAAGTAACCAAACCATTTCTCTTACAGCTTTCTCTCTCTCTCTCTCTCTCTCTCTTTCTCTCTTCTGGATCGCCGATTTTTAAAAAGCAACCAAACCAAGTCTCTCGTCGCTGGTGGTGTCACCGGAGGAGTCTCTATCTCTCTCTCAGAAACCAAATCCAAAAAAGTATCTGTCTATCTGTCTGTCTGTCTGTCTCTCTCTTCTGCCTTTAGAATCCAAATCTGAATCCAAATTTGGGGACCTGATGTCCATGTAGAACGAGTGGAAACCATACAGATTGAGGTCAAGATTGGCATGGGATATGTCGGCATTCCACAAGGTCAAAGTCAAGTTATGAAGGAGCTTGAAGGTCTTCTTGGTGTGCTTTCTAAGGCCATAGAGGGAGGAACGGTAAGGAGGGAGAAAAGATGAGAGCTACAGGTACTGTTCCTTCAATATTAGAAATGTACTGAAATCAAAGGCAACCGGCGAGATGTTGCTAGAGGAAACGTTTGATCTGAGTTTCGGTGAACACGGTGTCAAGGATTTATGGCTGGAGTGAGCGAGCGAGCGAGAGAGAGAGAGAGAGAGAGAGAGAATGAGATTGGCGGCTAGAGTGAGAGAGAGAGGAATGAGGCCGGAGGTAGTGCGGTTGCGGGTGGATTAACAACTACTGTGGTGATAGTTTTAGATATCATAGAGGCAAAGTTGCGACAACGTCGATACAAGCAACGACGAATGAGAAATAGCGACAGTAGAAGAGAAAAATGGAGAGAGTTAAGGTTTTGAGAGAAGGAGAGAGAGAAGAGAGAGAGAGAGAGATAGAGAGAGCTGAAAGAAGAAAAAAAAAAGCATTTTAGAAATAAAATAATTATAATAATTATGGACGAATCAAAAAGTGACACGTGTATTGAATAAGTGTAAAAAGTTAACAAAACAAACGGAAATAGACGGAGGGTCAACATTGAGACACAGTTAAAAATTCAGGGTTTAAATTGTCAAAATTAAAATGTTGGGATTTAATGTGAAAAACATGCTAAACTCTGGGTTTTTTTTTTTTTTGTAATTTGCCTTTTGTTTTTAGTGCTTTATTTTGATATTTTAATTTAATTTTTTGTAGTTTTTAGATGCCAAATCAAGATGTATTTAAAAAGTAAAATACATTGACTAAAAATATTAAAAAATTACTAAAACATGAAAATTCAAACAAAAATTTGTGTGCATTATTGTTAAGATTTTCATTTGTTTTTAGTGATTTTTTTTTTTTTTTTTTTTTTTTCGTATTTTTAGTTTTTTTTGTTTCTTCTTTGTAGATACATCTAATCCCGATGTATCTAATATATATATATATATATAAATTCAGTAAAAACAAATAAAAATTGATCTAAAAATAATTTTTGAAAATTATAACCAACAAGGACTATGATTCCACGACACAAAACCACAATTTCCACGGATACGATTTTTTTGAATTGATGATTGATTCATGTTTTCTCCAAAGAATTGAGTTTCTGTCTATTCACTGGACTAAGCTCAAGTTTCACAAATATTAGAATGGAAATTGTTGTTGATGTTTCATTTCGTTTCATTCCATTCGAGATCCATTTTGAATATCCATTCCATTTTTAATCAAAATTATTCCAACAACCAAACACTCCCTAAGACGATTGCAATTCCTTTCCATTTTCTTCAAATTTCTCAGCAGCCAAACATAGATAAATGGAAATCCAATACTAGTGATTCATGAAAGATTTAAAAAAAAAAAAAAACTTTTCTTCCAAAACACACAATTTATTCTAAAAAGTAGTGATAGAGACTTCTAATACTAGAGTTCTAACACTAGCTCTAGTGAGATGTCAAAAAAAAAAAAAAAAAAGAGTCAAAACATCACATCAACATGTGAGACCTACCATCAGAATTCTAGTAGAACTGTCAAATTAGAACTCCCAAACATCATTTTATTCCAAATGTTGGAGATAAGGTATTAGGTCAAAAGTTGCGTGAATTCCGGATCCCCAAGCCGCAACCTAGTCACCACCACCATTTTTTTCGTGGGAATGTGATTGTTGGAATAAGCAACCAACTTGGAACCCATTGTAGTTAGTGCAAATTATTTTTATTTATTTGACGGTAGTGTTACATGCACCAATTAATGTACTAACTAGTGTACCAACACTAGTTATGATATTATTATTGACCTTACTCATTATACAAATTACAAATTTTAAAAGTCTTTCAATTGATATACTAATTAATATACTAATTGATACATATAGCATTATTCTTCAAACGATCATGCACCATGCTTATTATTTACCTTTAATTATGCTCAATTAAAATTATTATTATTATTTGATAAATGTTTGATTGTTTTAGTTGAGCCTCTCTAATTTATATGACTTCACTTCTTACCAGTCATCTTTTTTCTCTCTAATCTCACCGCACTAGTGGTCAAAATACGGGTGGTATATTAGAAGATGTACACTCTTATTATTTTATCGTTGACTTCTTATTTTAGAGTATCTGCAGTACGGTTCGAACAGTTTTAGAGTAAAATTATAAATCGATTGACGGGTTGCGGTTTGAACGGTTTTTAACGGATTGACAGATTAAAAAATACTCTAACTAATTATCATACATTTGCATAATATATAATACTAATTTGTATAATATTTTATATATATAACACAAAATAATTTTTCATAATATGTTTGATATATATGACTTCTAATTTGTAATAAATTTCATATTTTAAATTTCTCTCACACTCATTTTTACTTTGATATTTTATTAGAAATTAAAAAATATATATATATTAACTATAACAAAACGAAATAATTTGAAAAGCGGATTATAAATTATAAAATTTAAATCATAATTAACAATTAAAATAATATAAATTAATACAGATTGGTACGATTTTAATTACGCTGTCCTATTCTTACCCCCCTCGGGTGGCATATTAGAAGATATACACTCTTATTATTTTATTGCTGTAAAAGGCAATAATGGCAATACTCTAACACATTTCAGTGGCTGACAAAAAACCCAGTTGAGTGGGTACTCGCCATTTCACTGTTCATCAAGAAAAGGTACCGTCGTGGACCGCCTCAAGGTGGGTCACAAGTTTTATTGTTATATATATATACATATGTATTGTCTGTGTTGGATGGATGTGGGGACTGATGTTGATGATCTCTATAAATTTTCGTCATTGGATTTTCGACTCATTTGATGTGGTTGTTATGTGGGTTTCGTGTTTTGTTTGATGTTCTAGGCGGGTCCCCTAATCGACGGTGCCAGCCAGATGCTTTTGATTCCCAGAAAATATAGCCGTTGATTCTCTGAGGTGATCTGTTGTTGTACAATTTAAATTTAAATTTGGTTTTTGTTTTTTTCTTGAATGTAGTTTTCATTTTCAATTTGGTTTTGACATATAAGCATTGCTAAATGTGTTGAATTTTAAAATATCAATCCCATGACAACTAAGTTATATTTATTTCCCTATTTATGTTTTCAGCTGTAACTATCTGTAATGGAGCCAGCCATGTGTTTGTGTTGGCGTCTGTGAGAACCCTGTATTTGTATTATATTTGTTAATCCTTTGACATTAAGTAGTTTATTCTGTACTTAATCGTTTTTCATTTTATTTTATTTTTTTATTTTATTTTTATAAAATCTAATTGCCTGCATCCATCTGATCCTTTCCGTAGTGATGGCGCCTGTTACCCTAGGCTGCTCAATCTATCAGTTTTTTATCAATTATTTTAGGAGTGTATTTTTTATTTATTTATTTATTTATTTTTATTTTTTTTCAATTATGTCTCTTTCTTTGTTTTACTGTCATATTTTGCTTGTGTTAACAAAAATATCTAACTAATATTCTTCTTCTTGAGGCTGTCTTGTAATGGGGAAGTTTTATGTCAAATATTAGTGTATATTTGGTCTTGAAGTTATAATTGTACATTTTAATGAAAAATATGAGGCCTGTCCTCCCCAGGATAAGAATCTCTGCAATAATATTCTTGCAATAATCAAGATTACTGTCTTAAACGATGTACTGAACCACTATTGATTGTGTTTTGGGCTTAAACTACTCACCTATAAGCACTGACACTTTGAAATAAATTCTGTATTTGTATCGGACACACAAACACGGCGGGAACACGTATGGGATATGCCACATGGTGTGTCCCCTTATTGAATTAATTTATTTTTAGGGGACACGCTGGAGACACTTCGGAAACACACTAGCCACTACAACATCTAATAGTTGTAGAGACCAAATGTTTTGGTCTCTTTAAGTGAAAATTTTGTTGTAAAAGACATTTAGGGACTAATTTCCATTGTCATGAAGATAATCGTTAAAAAGTCGTCTCGAAAAGTAAAAAACAAGACTTTTGGCGACAATTTTTTAAAAATGTCACTAATAAAAAGACTTTTAGGGACAAAATAATTTAGTCCCAAAATGGTTTATTTTTTTGAGATAAAAATTTTGGTTCCAAAAGAACAATAATTCATCACTAGTATCTAATTTTCGTTGCTAAAAATATAATAACGATATTTCGCTACAAAAATATTGGTTCTTAAAAAATAATTTTGTCCCTAAATTTTGGCCTCTAAAACTTTAATTTTTTGTAGTAAAGGGACATGTCAAGTTGTCTTTTCTCTCATTTTGTTTAGTGTTTCCGATGAATGTTGAGTGTTTATTATTTTGTGAAATTTAGTCAAAACCCTTCCATTAGATCCTTATTTTGTAAAAAGGATAGCTCAATTTATTTTGCTTCATAAACCTCTTATTTACATTAATTTCAACAGTAATAAATATATTTATTTTTTTAAAGAATTTCATAGTCAACATGGATCTTATTTGATGGATCTTGATGAGAAGATTATAAAAATACTAATTTTATTAAAAATTGACGTCTAGATCAAAAATTATATTATTTTAAAGTTTAATATTTTGGTAATAGTGGTATGTTTTAGAATTTTCAATTTTTTTTTTTTTTTGTGTGTGCTTGTGCTTGATGCATTAAGTTTTATTATGAGAGGGTTTTGACCAAATCCTCTTATTATTTTTTCTTTATGTTTAAATATTTAATATATCATCTATAAAAAAATATATAAACTGTAAGTGTTAATTTAAAAGTCTTTTTTTTCTTCTTAAATTTAGAATTAGAGTTAATTTTTGTTAATGTTGATTATTTGTGGATGTAGTATTAATCTAGATAGCATGTAAAAATATATTTTATTGTTGTGTCCCAACCATGTCCATGTCTCCATATTTTTAAAATCGCCGTATATCATGTCTGCATCCATGTCCACATCCGTATCCATACTTCCTAGTTGCTCACTTAAAATATAATTGAAACATTATTGCAAGGGTGATTGCTTAATAGCATCATATTTCTTGAGATTTCATTACTAATCTCATCAATTATTTTTTATTTACTTGTAACCAGATTACACATTTCGTTCCATTTGCAAGTCTACTCAGAGCTGTCTACTGCATATTATAGTCAAAAACCTGATTTCTTAATTGAAAATTAAGAATACAAAATTGGGAGTAACCACAAAATTTTCAAGCCTATTGTTCTTTTGCTCACCTACTTTCTTTCGGGATAAACAAAAATCTTTTCTCTATTTTTTCTGTGCCTATTGAATTCTGTATTATTTTCACATATAGTAGCTGTATTTATCATACATGAAGTGTGATTGATATAGATCTTGCAATGGCATTGGATGCCTATAAATCCCATTTTTGCTTTCCTGCACTGTATGAGAAACCCAAAAACTGATCCTGCTATGAGTTTTCTTGCAACTCATTTTTTTCAGTGAATGGAATACTTTTTCTTGGTGCTTTTCCGCGAACTTAAATAATTGTCTACCCAAGTACTCAGCGTTGTTGCTTGGGAGAGTGCTGTTGAATTTGAAGGTACAGACTGTTTCTTCTTCATCAGCAACTATCTATAACTCTGGATATTTGAAGTTGAGATTTTTGTCTTAGCACAATTGATTACTATTTTTATGCATCTTTATTCATGTGTTGATTGTGTTACACCCACCCCCCCCGCGGGGATGTCAATAGACAGTTTTATTCATATTAAAAACTATGCCATATTTGGTTTGGTTTTTAGAAACTTGTTTCAGAAATTTTTTCTAAAAAATTAAAAAATAATTTTGTGAAAAAATGAAAAAAAATCAAAATAACTTATCATTTTTATGTAGTTTTATCTTTTTGGATGGCAAAAATAATTTAAAAAATTTTAAAATATATTTTTGATATTTATTTTTGGCAAACTAGTTTCTAGTTTTCCAAAAAAAAATTCTGAAAACAAATTCAGAGATTGAAATTAAACATGGGCAAGACAGCTTTATTTGGAGACAGGAGTGACAATTTGGATGCTGGTGGTCTCTTCTACTGTGTTATGATGCATAACATGTTTACTAGACATCTTAGATATCAGAGTAGTTTTCACTAACAAAGAAAATTACCATTGATTCAAATACATGAACTGCTGAGGAGTTTAAGATCAGTTTTTTGATGTGATAATGAGATTCTCGATATTAGATTTCAAAGGTAAATAGTGCATGGTGACTCTGTATATGTGAGGATCCTTATCAGCCTTCTCTTTGTATGTGCTATTTCCTCTCATTAATTTGGTATGGAATGCAAAGAATTCTGGCAATGGTTTCTGTTTTGCTATGTTACATGGACTCGGGTGTGGGTGCAAGTACATATCTAGAGGTCGGACCCATCAAACCTCAAATTTAAAAGTATGCGGACTCTGCAAAAAAGGGTCAAATTATATATTTTTTATTTATAAAATGGTGTTGTTTCTAACACACAATGTTAGAAAGACATTTTACTCATTTTATAGCAATTATACAATAATTTATATACACACAAACATATATATAATGATATTGTTAAATACAAATATAAAAGAAGTGTCTGATAGAAAGTATTGAACTAATATCCCACTCCCTTATTGAAGTGTTGGGTATCTAACACAAGTATTTGATTTGTTTTAAAGACTCCATGTGACGTAGATGCTTTGTGAGATATGGGTACACAACTTATTACATTGGTGTAGTAATCTCGCTTCTAGAAGTTACCAATTTTTTTTTTTTTTCTTCAAATCTTGGTAGTTCATTTCATGCCTGTTGTTTCTACATATCTGCTATGTATGTTTTCTTTAGTAGAAATATTCCTTTTCTCCACATGTATTGTCATATGAATTTGACGATTGATTATGTCACTTTTCTAGAGGGATTCACTTCTGATATGAAGATTTTCAATTGCATCTCATCTAAATAATGAACCTGATTATCATACACTATGTAGATCCTAGAAGATTTGTATGAGATATAAAGTCAAAATGTGTAATATCTATTCCTAGAAAATATTGTGGAATTCATTTAGACTTTATGGTAGGACCTAGGCGAGAAGCGAGACAACTTCAACAAGGACAAGCTGAGCTGCTCGGGGCTGTAGTACACTAGATCATAGCTTTGGACTAGGGGCTGCATCTTTTTATTTTTATTTGTTTTTAATTTAATTTAAATTTTTTTTTTTTGGGTGAAGTTAATAATTTTTGTTTATTTATTTTTCACTTTGGCTAAACAATTGATACTTGGGCTACAGATGGGGACAAATTCATTTTTGGGAAAATTACCAAGAAAGTAAAAAATAAAAAATAAAAACCCAATATTTGATCATTTTAACAAAATAAATTCTAAATTTTTAATCTTGTCAATTTAAACCCTAATATTTTGATTTGTTTTCAAGGTGAACCTCTTATATTTTGATTTATCTTCAATATGAACCATTTGCTTATTTTCGTCAAGTAAAATCGATATCAAAGGAATATTTCAATCATTAAATTCAATATAAGTGTACACAATGTCTAAAATATACTTTTTTTTGTTGAATTTGATGATTAAAAACTCTTCTTTTCTGTCGGTTTTACCTAATGAAAATATGCAAATGGTTTATATTAAAAAAAATCAAAAGGTTACGGTTTAAATTGATAAAATTAAAAATCAGGGTTCATTTTGTTACAAAGGTCAAATCCTGGTTTTTTTTTTTTTTTTTTTTTTTTCCATTATTTTTTGAGCAATTAATAAATTCTTCTTCCTTTTTTATGTTTTCAAACATTCAAACTTTTGTATTTGTTGGATGTCTTGTGTTTTTGTTGGATATTGGTATGTCAAATGTTTGGATTTTTTTGAATGTTTTTATGTTTTTTTTAATTTTTTTTTTTATATAGATATCTAGTATATGGAATGCTGGATGCATCATGTTTTTTTGGAATTATTGAGTTTTTGTATGCTATTTAGTTTTAAAAAAATTTACTTACATTGTGTTTGGTTGAAGGATTTAGAAAGAGAAATGGAAAACGGGGATACAATGTGAATAAAATATAGGAAAAAGGGTGGGTGCTCGAATTTCTTGGGGGTCGAATGGCCCGAAAGAGAAGAGAGGGAGAGCAGAGAAGAGAGGGAGAGAGGAGGACGACGGCGGAGGCCTCGGACGTTCGTCGGAGCTCGCCGATCGTCGCCCAGCCACCGATCGTCGCCTCGCCGTCCTCGTCGCAGCTCCGCCTGTGCCTCGCCGCAGCTCCGCCTGTCTCGCCGCCCCGCCTCCGCCCCTGCCTCACCCCGAGTTTGTTGGCCCCCTCCCCTCCCCTCCCCCTCCCCTCCTTCTCTTCCTCCCCTCCCCTCCCCTCCCCCTCCTTCTTCCTCCCCTCGTCTTCTTCTTCCTTCTGCAGAAAAAAAAAAAAAACAAAACAAAAAGGGCAAAACGACGTCGTTTTGCCCTTTCGACCCATTCGACCCACGGTTTTTCGAGCTACCAACCGCGATTGTAAAATATATTTACATTTCACCTAGTTTCACACACCTTTTTCCCTTCTCCCTTCTAAATGCCTGCCCAAATTCCTCAACCAAACACAGCGTTAGCGTTTGCCTTGCTTCAATGAAGCCATTGCCTCACTTCTTGCCTTGAGGTTAGGCCTTAGGAGACCTTGTCTGATTTGCTTTGCCCTTAAAAACAGTGGTGCAGCTAGGTAATTACTGATTGACCTGGTTGGGCTTTAAATAGAATACTACCAAAAAAGGCATATTGTTTTCTGTAGGCATGCCAATTTATAGCAATTAACAAGAAAATATTATGAGTCGACACAACTTAATTTCCATATTTACTATTTGTGTAATAGCAAAATAATTTGATCGACTGTTTCTCGTATCATGAGAATACTTGACACTGCTGTATGGTTCTTTTGATTATTGTCTTTTATAAGGACATTACCTAGTGTTAGTCTCTGTTTATCGAGAGCACTTGGGGGTAAAGATTGGAGACAGAAGGCACAAGTGGTTGCTGTCAATCTCGAACCAACACTGATTTCCTAATTGAGATAACTGCCTATTAAGAATAAAAGTGGTGAAAATTGGCTGATAATTATTGAATTGAGGGAGTCTTGCATCCAAAAAACCCATCAAACAGGGAAATAGGTAGATGAAACTTTCAAGGCTACTTATGGCTTGTGATTAGTAGTTTAGGGACAGTCCTAGTTTGTTCGATGACATACGTATATGGATATGCACCATAACTTCATTTCTTCTTCTTCTTCTTCTTCTTTTTTATTTTTTTATTTTTTATTTTTAAAGACGTATTTAAGTTTTTGTTTAGACTGTTGAAAGGACACTGTATAACTGACCTGTTTGCAGCTGTAGGTATAGTTGCTTTTGTTAAAATTAAATAACTAATTTGTAATAATGTTTTTTGTTTGGGTAGTTTGTAAATAAGTTTTGCAGGTTGCCAACTAAACAACTTGCATACAATCTGATATTACTCAGGTTCATGTATGTGTAAGATTTGTAAAATCCTTTGGAAGTAACTTGAGGATAGATGGGCTGTTTTTCATTGGATAGAAAAGGGTGGCAACCATGCCTATATAAAGGCAATAGTTCCTCAATTGTAGTACACACCAGCAGCAAAGCAATACAAAGCTTGCTCTTTCTCTCTGTTAAATATAGTATATTCTCTGTATATACCTTATCTTCTCTCCTATATAAGGAGCGTGTACCTATTCATTATTTAAATTGAATACAAGAGTTTCTCTTTTCTCTTCTCTTTCTACTTTCATAACATGGTATCAGAGCCTGGGGTTTTCTCCTAACCTCCTCTTCTTCTTAATCACTTTCTTTTTTTTGTCTAGCAGATTGATTCCTTCTCACATTGGTTTCTGCGTATCTAGTCCCTTCCTGTTTCGACGATTGGACTATACCAACTTCTTTGTCTCTTCAAGATAAAGCCAACGCCACAAGAATCATCTCCATCCAACTCCCCGCTTGCTGCCACGCGCCACTCGAAGATTGGACACGCGCTGTGCCGCTTTCCCACGCGCCCTACGCGCCTCCTGCTCCTGTCTCGCGCTATCTTGCGCCGTGGCCTCATCTACTAACGTGAGCCGTGTGTTTCTGACGTCATCACTGACGTCAGCCCTAGTTCCCATGCGCCACTACTGCTCTGCTTGCTATCATGCGCCATGCACACCTCTGCTAACGTGCATCGCACGTTTTTGACATCAGCCCCCTTTTTGTGACGTCAGCCCTAGTTCTGGTTGACCAGATTGGTCAAACCACTTTGACCAGCCGATTCACTGCCTTTCTGGTCGTGTTTCAGACCATATCCCAGCTGTTTTTAGCCTCTTGAATCTGCTGGTGTGTTCTGTTTTGGCAAAATCAACCTCTACAAAGGACCTTTTTTTGGGCCCTGTTTGAGCATCATGAATCGTTTTGACAACATCCATTTAGTCTCCGTTACACTTGATGGGTCCAACTATGTTCTCTGGGCCCAAACTCTCTTTGGATTCATCAAAGGGAAGTGGCTTTGGCGTATTATCACTAGTGCTCTTTCTAAACTTGTCCAGGAAAAAACAGAGACTGTATCTGCTTTTGATGAGCGTCTTGATGAATGGAAAGGGAAGAACTACCAGATTATCACATGGTTTCGGGCTACTTCTGTTCCTTCCATTAGCCTTCAGTGTGGACACTTTGAGGATGATGATTTCACTGTCTCTCCTGCTAAGGCAATTTGGGATTTCTTGAACAAAATCAAACTACTGGACATGCTCACCAATATCAACTCCTACAAACTCTTCATCACATGCGCCAAGAGCCTAGTCAGTCCATCAATGATTTTTTTATCCCAGATGTCACCTGTTTGGGACCAGTTAGCTCTTTCTGAACATACTTGGGCACATTCTAAGGATGCACAGTTATTTATTGTTCATAGGAATCATCAGCGGCTATTGCAATTTCTTATGGCTCTTCATAGCACCTTTGAGTCTGTGTGTGCTTCTTTGTTCCATCGTTTGCCCTTACCGACTTTGAAGCAAGCCATTACCGAACTCTTGTTAGAAGAAACTTGTTTTGGAATGCTTAAAACTCAAAACTTGGATTCTGTTCTTGCTATGCCATCATCATAGGGTTCTTCATCTTCACAGCCTCCTAGCTCATGCATTTACTGTCGCAACCGTGGCCTACTTGCTAATCATTCTTTACTTCAGTGCCAAGTTCGTGAATGCTTGACTTGCAAGACTGCTTCTTCATCCAGGAAAAGGTCTTCATGTTCTGGGCATCTGTTCAAATCTGCTCATGGTTCTCGTTCCGCTGCCGCTGCTGCTGCTGCATCAGAGGGTTCTTGCACTCACCACTCTACTGATCCTATTGCTCCATCATTGTCTTGGATGATGTGGAGTCAATTATTTAGTAGGTGCTTGCCAAATCCGGTACTCTTCCTTCTTCTGCTCTCTCAATCACATCAGGTAATCCTTCATGGTATTTTGATTCCGCTTGCTGTAATCATATGACCTCTGATTCTACTATATTTTCTTCTATTTCATCAACCTCTTTTGTTCCCTCTATACATACTACTGATGGTTCTCATATGTCTGTTAGTCACATTGGTCAAATTTCTACTTCCACTGTATCTCTTTCTAATGTTTATCACATTCTTGCTCTTAAATTAAACCTTATCTCTATTGGTCAATTGTGTGAATTTGGTCTCACCGTCACCTATTTTGCTAATGGTTGTTTGGTGTAGGACCCTCCGACGAAACATATCCTTGGGATAGGCCGTTGGCATGGGCGTCTGTTTGAGCTTCTTCATATTCACATTCCATCTACATCATCCACTGCTGCTTCTGTTGCCTCTTCCACTATACCTTTACTTCTGTCTTCTTTTCACCTTTGGCATTGTCGTTTAGGACATGTCTGTTTTAGTCGTTTAAAAACTTTGGTTTCTAGTGGTTGGTTATTAGTTCTGAAAATGTTGATTGTTTACCTGGTCAAATTGCTAAATAGCTTGCATTACCTTTTAATAAAAGTAATTCTATTTCTACTGCCCCGTTCGTTCTTGTGCATTCAGATATTTGGGGACCTTCCCCTACCCCAACCATTTGGGGGGGGGGGGGGGTAGGAGGGGTTCTAGATATTTTGTGATTTTTGTTGATGATTTTTCTCGTTGTACTTGGATATGTGCTCTCAAAAATCGGTCTAAATGTAAATAGGTTTATTATGATTTCTCTGCCATGGTCCACACTCGATTTTCTTGAACTATTAAAATCTTTCGTTCTGATAACGCCATGGAATACTTGGATTCTGATTTTCTTTCCTTTCTTCAGGCACATGGTACCCAATCTCATCGTTCTTATGTAGGCACGTCCTAACAAAATGGTCGCGCCGAAAGAAAACATCGTCATATTCTAGACACTACTCGGGCCCTTCTTATCTCCTTTTCATGTCTTAAAAAGTTTTTGGGGGAAGCTGCTGTCACTACTGTCTACACCATAAAATCGTGTGCCTACTCCTCTCATAGTCAATCTCTCTCTTGATGAAAGTCTGTATGGTTCTCCTACATACACCACTCTTAAAGTTTTTGGCTCTGCTTGTTTTGTTCTCCTTCAACCTCATGAACACACTAAACTAGAACCTCGTTCTCGTTTTTGCTGTTTTCTGGGATATGGTATAGAACATAAAGGGTATCACTGTTAGGATCCAGTCTCCAAGCGTCTTCATATTTCTCGTCATGTGGTTTTTTTGGAACACAAAATGTTCTCTACTTTAACGAAGTTTCACCTACCATAGTCCACCCATTCCCCGTTTTTTACTGATCTTTCTGTAGACTTGATGTCTCCTGCCTTTGATGCAGATTCCGGTCCAAAATCTTCACAGTTGCCTATGCCTACCGTCAATCATGAGGTTTTTGTATCTGACGATGGTTCTATGCCTCCTCTATTACCTCCTGTGAAGCCTCCTCCATTATCTCCTGTGGAGCTTTCTCCATCCCCACCACCATCTCCTCCAGCAAATCGTCATTCGACTCGGGTAAAACAACCTTCTGTTCTTTTCCGTGATTATATTGTTGATTCCATTGCTTTTTCCTCTCATGAATCTACTTCCTATCGTGAGGCTTGTTCTAACCCTCTTTGGTAGCAAGCTATAACTGATGAACTGCAGGCTTTGTATAAAACTCATACTTAAGACGTGGTTGATCTTCCTCCTAGCAAGACTATTGTTAGTTGTAAATGGGTTTATAAGATCAAAACTCATTCTGATGGTTTCATTGAACGTTACAAGGCCCGTCTTGTTGCCCGAGGATTCACTCAAGAGTATGGGATTGACTATGAGGAAACATTTGCTCATGTTGCGTCTTACTTCAGTTCACAGCTTATTAGCAGTTGCTGCTGCTCGTTACTGGAGTATTTATCAGATGGATGTCAAGAACACCATTCTCAATGGTGATCTCATCGAGGAAGTTTATATGCAACTTCCTCCTGGTTCCTCTGTTCCATCCATCAAAGTTTGCTAACTTCGCCGTACTTTGTATGGTTTGAAACAAACTCCTCGTGCCTGGTTTGCCAAGTTCAATTCTACCATTCATGACTTTGGCTTCTCGTCCAGTGCCTATGATTTTGCCTTGTTTATATGTCAGACAGAGTATGGTATTCTTCTTCTTCTTCTCTACGTGGATGATATGATCATCATTGAAGATGACACAGTTGATATCTCAAGTCTCAAGCAGTTTCTCAGTCACCAGTTTGAGATGAAAGATTTGTGTTTGCTTAGTTACTTCCTCGGCTTGGAAATTTCTCACGATCCTTCTGGTTACTTTCTCACCCAAGCCAAGTATATCTTTGATCTTTTGGCTCGTGCTGGTCTTACCGATTGCAAGACTGCTACTACTCCAGTTGATCCTCAGACTCGCCTCACACCTCTTGATGGTCACCTATTATCTGATGCTATTTTATATCGTCAGCTAGTTGGCAGTCTTGTTTATCTCACGGTTACTCGTCCAGACATTGCCTATGCTGTTCACATTGTCAGTCAGTTCATGGTTGCTCCTCGCTCTCCGCACTATGATGCTCTAGTTCTCATTTTGAGCTATCTAAAAGGCACTATGTTTCATGGTCTTCACTACTTAGCACACTCTTTTCTACAGTTACATACATTTTCTGATGCAGATTGGGCGGGGAATCCTACTGACCGCTGCTCTATTACAGGGTTCTGCTTCTTCTTGGGTGATTCTCTCATTGCCTGGCATTGCAAGAAGCAAACTATTGTTGCTCGTTCTAGTACTAAGGCTGAGTATCGTGCTCTTGCGGATACTACTCTAGAGCTTGTGTGGCTTCATTGGCTTCTTACTGATATGAGAATTTCCCATCCTGCTGCCACTAACCTCTATTGTGACAATCAGAGTGCTATTTAGATTGCACATAATGATGTCCTCTATGATCGCACCAAGCATATTGAGATTGATTGTCACTTCATCTGGCAACACGTTACTAATGGCACTATTCATCTTATCTTTGTTACCTATGCTAGTTAGACAGCTGACATATTCACCAAGGCTCATCCTCCAGGACAATTTTTTGATTTACTTTCCAAGTTCAACTTGATATCTGCATTACCACCTTGAGCTTGAGCGGGGTGTTAAATATAGTATATTCTCTGTATATACCTTATTTGTTATATAGTATATTTTCTGTATATACCTTATCTTCTCTCCTATTCATTATTTAAATTGAATACAAGAGTTTCTCTTTTCTCTTCTCTCTCTCTCTCTCTCACACACACACACACACACACACAATTCCTTTTGCATATTTTTTGGTCTTGCAAATTTCTCTCTCTAGAATTTGATCTCAACGTAATTCACACAAATACACTTTGCACCCAACAGCTTTATCATGGAAAGCAGCGAACATTTGGATTTGTCAAAGAAGGATTCTTCTGAAGTACTTCCACCACTCATCAAATATATATCAGCAACTGAAGTGGCTGGCTTTGATTGTGTTGAAAAGCTCAAAATGATGGATAATTCATATCAACAAACTCGTTGTCATTCTTTCAGTCCTTCAGCAACTGTAAGTTTTTTAACTTTTGTGCTGTCCGCCAGAGGAAAAAGCATTATTTTCCTCCACAATATACTCATTGTTCACATTTTGAATGGTCCAGACAGGTCTGGCATACACAGATAAGCATTCATAATATGATTTTCATACTTGTGATAGATTTGTAAACTACTGGTGGTATTCCAAAGGATATATTGTGTAGAGGTTCATAAGGATGAAGCTACCTGAGCTCGCTCTGGTGCATGGCTTGTCATGATTCAAGATTGAAATAGCTTGTGACAAGACCTAGTCTTCATGATAACCGCGTTTAAGTTGCATTTATTTCATCAGAGTTATGGTTTTAAGTATTTACTCATCATTTATTTCATCCATTTTATGTTACCATAAATGTTTAGAACACCCTTTTATACTTCAGTAAATGACATATTGCATGGAGTTTAATGTCTAATGCTGTCTTCATAGATATGTTTGTGGTAATCCACACCAAGAAAGACAGCTAAACACTCTCAGCTTACGAGGTGGACTTAGTAATCTTGAGCTTGATACTCCAAAGCCCACAAAGCTGCCGCTTTGGGCCCCCAAAAATTGATGAAAAAAAGGCCTCAATTTAAAAAAAAAAAAAACTATTCTGCTAGTTCAAAAAAAAAAAAAAAAAAAAAAACATTTGTATTTAAAAAGCCCCAATAAAGTTTGGTGAAAATTCAAAATTAATAAATAGTTGATGTAGTGAATTATTTAAAGCTAATAGATGATTATTTTTCCCCCAAAAAATAAAAAATAAAAAACCAATTGTTTATGGGGAAAGAAATTTTTTAAATTTAAAGTTGATTAAATTTTACTTTCAGTCAACTATGTCATAAAACAAATTAAATGGATTAACAATTTTATCCATTGAAAGGTATTATATAAGTTTGATTAGCAATTTTGTAATTAAAATTGTGAAAATGAATGATATTTTATTACAATTTGTTCACTTTTTTATTTATTACTCGAGTTTGCATTATTTGGTAGTTTTTCTTATGGTAAACTTTTTTTTTATTTTTTTATTTTTTTATTTTTTTATTTTTATATATATTTAAATAATTATATATAGATGTAGCCTTTTCATAAATATTGTCTTAAAAAAAAAGATACATAATCTTTTGGTCACAAATTTTTTTTTAAAAATGTATGAAAGGCTGCCCATATATGAAGTTCGCTTTGGGCCCTGAATATGTCAGAGCCGGCCCTGCTTCATACACACATGAACTCAACTAGGAAGCATCAATCATAATGACTACTTGTTACAATTGAAATGAATTGTATCAAATTTTCATGCTTAAAGCTTCCCTTCCCATATTTTCATACCTATTTGCAGTTAAGACTGTGATAGATGTAGCTGTAACAACTTTCACTCAGTAAAAGATTAGAAAGAAGATAAGAGTAAAGGGGCTGTTTAAGAAATACTTTAGATGTGAATTTTCATAGAGATAGCTAAGTTTAAAACAAAAATTTTAATGCAGATTTCAATTCTTTTAGACAAAAAAGGATGACAGAAATTTAAAGAAAAAAAATATGGTGAAGCATTTATTTTTACAGTCCAATCCTTTCTTCTTTGTGAAAAATCTTCTTGCCAATGCATATTGCTGTCTCTGGCTCTCAAAACAAATATGCTCCTTGATGCCATTTGTGGGCAATATATTATGTTGTTTATTGTGTTGTTTATTGCATAAATTGGAAAAATGTTTACTTGATCTGCTATCACTTCCAATTTATAGTAGAGAGGATTTGTGACTGATATATGATTACTGTATCCTGGCATACTTGTTTCTTGATTCATTACGTTAGGGAACTGCAACACCTGCTGTCCAAGGCCAGAGTGATTGTACCCAGTCCCAGGAACTGCATCATGTTTCTATCAGCATGCCCGCTTCCCCCTTGAAAGTTCACTTACAGAGCACTAAACAAGTTCTCTTCAGAGATGACGATGGGCCAATTTTCAACAACAATAATATTTCAAATTTGTCTGCTACATCTACTGCTGGCTCTAAACAGGCAAAATTTTATTCTCAGCCAATGCCAGCAGGTTTTGCATTTGATGAGGCAGTTGCAACTGGAAAATTTCCGAACTGCCCAGAGCTTCTTCCACCAAAGAATCCAAGGATTGATAGGCTGAAGGATAAAAGGTTTGATTCTTTCAAAACATGGTCTGGCAAGCTTGAGAAGCAGTTTTCACATTTACGTGGAAAGCCTCGTGAAACTGGGACAGAGGAAAACACTGTGCGGAATGTGGAGATGGAGACTGTACCTGTAGATCGATACTTTGATGCTTTGGAAGGACCAGAATTAGATACCCTCAGGGTATGTATTTCCTATCCCCAACCCTTTTCTGCAAGTCAATTCATGTTGTTTATTCATATAATTTTATTTTTCTGGACCTTCTGAATTGGATACACCGTGCAAGGCTGCAATTTCCACAATTTGTAAGTTCTAGTCATCGGATGATAAATTGATTTTTGATTAAACAAGGAGCTTTTTTCTTGTAAATTTTTGTACATTGTAAACGTGTCCATCCATCCTCATCCAAGTGTTGCACTGCAAAATACTTGTTATTTAGTTCTTTACCAGCCTTGCCTTTCCCAGAGAACTTTAGATTTCATGTTGTGTATATAATGCGACCATACATGTGTGTGCTTCCCTTTAACAAATAATTTTCAGGTTTGCCCACCGTCCGTTGTAAATCAAGCTAGTGTGACCAAAAGGTTATACTCGTACATAATTAATGAAGATATACTTGTATTGGTTGTGATTTATTGCGGGGCAACCTATCATTCCATAAATGAATGGAGCACTTCTATATAATTAAATGAATTAATATACTAAAAAATAGTGAACATTCTTCAGAACCTTTTTAATACCATTGTTTTGGGTTCTCTTTGTTCAACGTTGTTGGATTTTGCAATGTGATTTTGCTATGTCCCCTGTTATCAGCATTGATAGTTGACTTAGAAATGTTAAACAACTAGTTGTTTTCTTTTGACAGGCTTCAGAGGAAATACTGCTTCCAGAAGACAAGCAATGGCCGTTTCTTCTTCGCTATCCTATTTCTTCATTTGGTATTGGCCTCGGAGTTAGCAGCCAAGCCATTATGTGGAAAGCCTTGGCCACTACTTCTTGCACAAAATTCCTTCACATAAGCCTAAATGTAAACCTTATCCTCTGGTACATTTCAGTTGCTCTTGTAGCCATTGTCTCTTTCATCTACATGCTCAAATTGATATTCTACTTTGAAGCAGTTCGTCGTGAATATTATCACCCCATACGTGTCAACTTCTTTTTTGCCCCATGGATAGTCTTGTTGTTCTTAGCTCTCGGAGTTCCTCCATCAGTTACTCAAAACCTACCTTCCTCTCTCTGGTACATTCTTATGACACCAATCTTTTGTCTAGAGCTCAAGATTTACGGACAGTGGATATCAGGAGGACAAAGGAGGCTTTCAAAGGTGGCCAATCCTTCAAATCATCTTGCTATTGTTGGGAACTTTGTGGGGGCGTTACTGGGCACATCGATGGGGCTAAAAGAAGGACCAATATTCTTCTTTGCTATTGGATTGTCTCACTATATGGTCTTGTTTGTAACGCTCTACCAAAGACTTCCAACAAACGAGACACTTCCGAAGGAGCTCCATCCAGTTTTCTTTCTGTTTGTTGCAGCACCAAGTGTCGCTTCTATGGCATGGGCAAATATTCAAGGATCCTTTGATTATGGGTCGCGGATTGCTTACTTTATTGCCTTGTTTCTTTATTTCTCACTGGTTAGTCTGCCTTTCACTCAATAGCATGAGCATTTACCAACATTGTTGTCCTCGATCTCTGCTAGGCACATAAATTTGTTTGAGGGATTTCATTATCTACAGTAGTGATTGAAATGTTGACACCAGAATTGGGTTTAGCTTCACTGATTACTTTTATTACACTGGGATAAGCATTTCCTAGTTTGGAGTTAAATATCATTAAAAGACTACTATGGACATTTTTTGGCAAGTGCCCTACTCAGTCTCATTTTCTCTCTCCTGGAAAAGCTACCATAATTGGTGAAGGAAAGCATGTTTACAATCTGTGGAAGGGATATAGAGTATTCAACTTGTTTTGCCTCATCAATGGGAGAATAAGGAGCTTGTTGTCCTGATAGATTCGTGCGCATGACTTCTTTTTATGGTAAATTTCATCATGTAATAGTTTGGCTCACTAATGCGTCTGCTTTGTTTCTGTATTTTTACAGGCTGTTCGTGTTAATTTTTTTCGGGGGTTCAGGTATAGTATTAGTTGAGTCTTTGGCCACCTATCATATATCCCTCTTTTGGTTTAGTTTTCTGAGGTTAATTTATTGGAATGCATAGGTTCTCGTTGGGTTGGTGGGCCTACACTTTCCCGATGACTGGAGCTGCCATTGCAACCATCAAGTACTCTAATGAGGTTCCAAACATAGTAACAAAATCTCTATCTGTTATACTCTCTTGCATTGCCACACTCACCGTGACATCATTGCTTGTAACGACTATCCTACATGCTGTTGTGCTACGAGACCTTTTCCCAAATGACATTGCTATTGCGATTAGTGAGAGAAGGCCCAAAACAACCCGGAAATGGTTCCACAGGAGAACTGGCAGCGCTGAGAATGATATTGAACATTTCCTTAAATTTGCAGATGCAGATTGCAAGGATATTGAGTCTTATCAGAAGCCTCCAGAAGCCTCCGAATGATGATTATGGCACAACAGAAGTCCACAGCAATCAACGGAAGTCCTAATAATGCTATTGTCATTCTGAACTTTTACCACTCAATCAAGGGAGGAACATTCAGATATTTGGAGAGAAAGGAAAGAAAAAATAAATAAATAAAAGACAAGAGAGGTGTATGGTTTTGTCGTTCCGGTGAACTTGATGTATACAGAGAAATGGAGGTTTATGTCGTTAGTGGGAGAGGGTAATTCTAGTGTATGAACATTTTGAGTTGTAAATAATGATTTTATAATATTGCACTTTTTCTTTCTTTCTTTCTTCTTCTTTGTTTATTTATTTATTTTTATTTATTTATTTATTTTTTTGGGTGAGATATTTTTGTTGCTTTAAAAAGAGAAGTCATTATCTTCATAATATAATATCCAGCTAGTTATTTTTGTATTTAATCAAGAGACTGAAGAAATATTAACCAGCAGTAACAGATAGTCTAGAAACCCAGAAAAAAGGGTCTAATTTCTCCGGGAATGTATGTATGATAGAGATTGAAATAGTATATTGTAAGATTCATGTGTTTGGATTACATATTGAAAACTTTGATAGGATGACCAAGGAGGTTATATATATACCTAATATATATTTTTGGGCAAAATCCTTTTTTTATCCCTTTATGGTATGATAGCGCTTTATCTACGTTTTTTAATAATCACATGCCTCATATGTGGTTTTGGACTAAAATGGTGCAGTTACATTTTCCATTTAAACTAACAGAAAATGTGTCTCACATGTCTATTTTGAGAGTGACGAAGGGAAAAAAGAGTACTGCTATTAGCACCTATCTTTATTCTTTGGACCTCTTATTTCTTTGAACTCACACCTAAAAAATTCAATTTTAATAATATTTCTTTCAACACCCCACTTAATACCAAATTTACTCCTATTTAATATTTATAATATCATCACCAAGTTATGCACACCCACCTCATTTGCCCACCCTCTTCATCAACAGTGAAGAACGACAACAATCCCTCTCCATCAACAGTGAAGAACGACAATCCCTCTCCCTCCATCATCGACAGTGAAAATTGATTGAATCAATTTGAAACCCCAATTGAGAACAATTTCCAATCCAAGAAAAACTGGGTTCTTTGATTTTGATAGAAACTAAGAACAAAGTCATCTGAATCGAAGTGTATACTCCTAGATTTGCCAGAAATCTATCCTCCAACATATCGAAGTTTATACTCTTGGGTTTACAAGTTTGACAATATTCTAATCAAACAATGAACATGTCATAGCCCCATGACCGAAAATATTTAATTAATATCGGGGCCTGAAGCGGAAGCAAAACAAAAATAAAAATGTCCATTGAGATGTGCATACATGATAAACTGAAATATTTAAAACATTTAATCATATTCTTAATATATACATATACAAGACATATCTTATACATCTCACACACATATAAGACTTAAACATAATACAAATCTTAACAAAAACAAAAACTAAAGCCTCGTCACGGAGGAACTTCTTGGGTGGCTTAACAAAAGGGTGGACTCCGAGACAATCTCTAATATTGATCTTCCAGTTGTTCACCTACATATATATAAGGGAGAGGGGTGAGCTAGAGCCCAGTGAGTAATATCAAAATAAAGAGGTTAATGAATGAAATCCAACATAATATAAAACATGTCTTTCAATTTCAAAACGAATCTTAAATCATTTTCAAAACAAAGCATTTGCCATATTTTGCATTTCCAAATATCATATAACAAATTCAGACCGAACATTTGTCATGTCAAAATCCATACATTTTCAAATTGCTCATATATCGAATTCGTAACAAAATTCAATATCAAAACATTATACGTGGTGCATCCAATAGAGAACGAAGGGTCCCAAAGTCCTAAATCGAAGGGACCATGAAGGTCTAATGTGGGTTTCTCATTCAACAAAAATCATTATCACAAGGTATATATATATAAACATTTCAAATCATACATTTCAATCTCAAAGTTAAACAAATGCCTTCAATTTCATGTTTTTGAATTCAATTAGTAAAACCCCCTTTTTTATTGAACAATTTCCAAAACCAAGATTTTATACAAAATTTGGGGATTTCCTCCCTTTCATGAGATTCAAGCTAATGTTCATTACAAACAACAATAATCATCAATAATCAACACATTCCTTCCATAATCATGAAACATTTCTCACTTTTGACCAATCCTTTCACTAACACAAAACAACCTCTACACACACACACACACACACATACACACACACACACACACATATATATATAGGACGAGTATCTAATGAAATTGCCACATATGAGTTTCAAAGTGAAGCTATAACATGTTAAAGACACCCTTACCTCAAAATTAGAAGCTAAAGTGGAGAATCCACACGAAACCTCAACCAATTTCGTGAAACAACCTGTAAAAAGCTTGAACTTGACTTGCACTTCAATTATCTTGAAGGATCTAGGGTGAATCTAGAGCAAAATGCTGAGAAATCAAGTGTTTTGGGGGTTAGGGTTTCGGAATGGGTGATATATATAGAGAGAGTGTTTGAAAAAATGAAAAAGAAATGAGTTGGATTGGCTCTTTAAGTTAGCTGCCCCGATAGACCGCTTGAGCGAACTTTTCTTTGCTCCAGCGACCAATAAAATTTCAAAGAGACCGCTTAAGAGATACTTCAACCGCTCGAGTGGTAAATGCGAGGTCCCAAAAAGTTTTGTAAAGCTACAGTGAAAATACTGGGAGCATGAAATCTAAGCTCGAGCGACCACTTCATTGCTCGAGCGGTCTCGCTTGCAAAATGATCTTCGCTCGAGCAACCAAATGACTGCTCGAGCGGTCTACCAAATTCAACTGTTACAGCCTACCCTCCTTAAAGAATTTTATCCTCAAAATTTCCTTTAATTCCTGTCGAAGCAATCCTAATAGCTCTCAAGAAAAAGGATTGTTACTCTTACAATAAACCTAATCATCAATTGTCATCCATTGGAAGTAGAATCAATCCAATATTCACATCACAACGTATAATTTCAAGCTTTTCGGTAATCAATGCAAAATCATTGTTTTACTAACTAAGTCGCAAGATATTATTACAACCAAGAAGGGCAACAAAATTACACACCGTTAAACAAGTCAGGATATTTTTCACGAACTTCAGCTTCTCTCTACCAAGCGGCCTCTTCCACTTCATGATGATGCCATAACACTTTGACTAGAGGTATAGTTTTTCCTCTCAAAACTTGTTCTTGGGAGTCTAGGATCTTTATCGGTCTCTCCTCGTAGGAAACATTTTCATCTATTTCAAGGTTCACCCAGTCTAAGACATGAGATGGGTCGGGCTCATACTTGCGAAGCATTGAGATGTGAAACACGTCATGTATCCCAGACAATTATGGATGCAAGGCAAGGTGATAAGCAACTTCTCCTACTCGTTCAATAATATAGGTGATAGCTTTCCACTCTGGCCAAATCGCATCAAACATTTTCTAGGTGATATCCTCGAAAACACATGGTCACCCATTTCAAAAGACAATGGCTGTCTCCTCCTATCTGCATAGATCTTTTGTCAGCTTTGTGCCGTGATTAACCTCTTCCGGATGATAGCTACTTTTTCTGTGGTTTCACGACCCAAATCTAGTCCAAGCATGGATGAATCTCTTGCCTTAGCCCAACACACCGGTGACCTATAGGGACACCCATATAGGGCTTCAAAAGGTGCCATTCCAATGTTGGCTTGGTAGCTATTGCTGTAGACAAACTTAGCTAATGGCAAATATTTTTCCTATGGCCCTTTAAAGTCTAGTACACAGGCTCTCAGCATGTCTTCTAAAATTTGAATGGTACGTTCAGACTGACAATTGGTTTAAGGGTGGTAAGCGATACTAAAGGTCAACTGAGTCCCCATAATGGTTTGTAAGCTTTGCTATAACCGTGCGGTGAAACAAGGATCTCTATTTGAGACAATGCTCACTGGAATCCCATGAAGCCGAACAATATCCCTAACATAGAGTTCTACTAGGTAATCTAGTGAGTCGCCTATACACATTGCAAGAAAATGTGCCGACTTAGTTAGTCAATCTACTATGACCCAAATGGCATCATTACCCTATGAGTTTTAGGAAGGCCCGAAACAAAATCCATCGTGTTGTGTCCCCACTTCCATTTAGCTACAGGTAAGGGTTGTAACAACCTAGCTTGTCTTTGATGCTCCACTTTGATTTGTTAACAAGTTAGACATTTAGACACAAATAAGGCTACATCCTTCTTCATGCCTCTCCACCAAAATAGGCCGTTCAAATCACGATACATTTTCGTGCCCCTAGGATGGACCGCAAGACGGGAGTGATAAAACTCTCGAAGTACGTCATCTCTACAAGATTTTGGTACAAAATGGTGATCTACAAATCGGAATGCACCCTCAACCCTTTTTCTTCTTTCCCTTGCAGGATTTTATCGTTAATCGCTTCCACTTCTGGATCATTTTGCTGTGTTTCTAAAACTAGCGTGACTAGTGTTGGTTGAACCAGAATTGAAAACAAGGTGGCTTGACTAGGTGATTCTCCAACTTGCACATCAAACTCACTTAGTTCACCCAACATCTTCCACTCCCTCAGGCAAGGGTAGCAACCAAACTCATCAACTTTCTACTCAAAGCATCGGTTACCACATTGGCCTTCCCAGGATAATAATGTAATTTGAAGTCATAATCTTCAAGGTATTCCATCCACCTTCTTTGGCACAAATTCAAATCTTTTTGGGAGAATAAATACTTGAGACTCTTATGATTTGAGAATACGTCAAATTTCTCTCCATAGAGGTAATGTCTCCAAAGCTTCAAGGCAAAAATGACTCTAGCTAATTCAAGGTTGTGAGTGGGGTAGTTTCTCTCGTGAGTTTTTAGTTGACCGGAATCGTATGCCACAACTTTACCTTCTTGCATCAAAACACACCCTAAACCTCTCTAGAAGCATCACAGCAAATTGTATAACCCAACCCTCTCTCTGGGATAATTAAAATTGGTATTGAGGTCAATCTAGTCTTCAATTCTAAGAAAGACTTTTCACATGACTCATTCCAAACGAATTTCACCCATTTTCTAGTCAATTTGGTTAGTGGTGCTGCTACGATAGAAAAATCTTTCACAAACCGCCTATAATATTCGGCAAGATGCAAAAAGCTATGAATCTCGAAAACGTTCCTAGGTTGTTCCCACTTTAACACTACTTTAATTTTTGAAGAATCTATCGTGACTCCGTCTCTTGAGACAACGTGGCCCAAAAAATTAACTTTTGAAAGCCAAAACTCACACTTCTCAAATTTAGCATATAATCGGTGTTCCTGAAGCAATTGTAAAACAATGCGAAGGTGCTTTTCGTGCTCCTCTTCAGAAGGCAAATAGATGAGGATATCATCCACAAAGACTACCACGAACTTATCAAGATAATCTCGAAAAACTCCATTCATGAGGTCCATAAAGGTGGTGGGAGCATTTGTTAGACCGAATAACATCACAAGGAATTCAGAGTGACCATATCGCACATCTTAGGGATATCCTCCTCCTTCACTCACAACTGATGATAACCTAATCTTAAATCCATTTTTGAGAAACAACAAGAACCCTTAAGTTGGTCAAAAAGATCGTCTATCCAGGGCAAGGGATATTTGTTTTTGATTGTGGCTTCATTTAATTTACGATAGTCGATGCATAGTTGCAACGAACCGTCTTTCTTCTTTGCAAAAAGGGTCGGTGCTCCCCATAACGAGGTACTAGGGCGTATAAAACCCTTGTCTAACAATTCTTGTAATTGCTCCTTTAGAACAAGTAGTTCTGCTAGGGAAAATCTATATGGCGACATGGAAATAGTTGTCGTGCCAAGCACCAGATCTATAGAGAAGTCTACCTCTCGATAAGGCGGTAATGCAGTGAGATCCTCAGGAAAAACATCTGTATACTCACGAACTACCTTAGGAAATATTCCCCGAATTGTACTACCCTCATCATCAATAATAGTTGCAAGAAGAAAGCTAAGTTTGCCTAAACTTCGTGGGTCATATAACGGTGACAACCTTTCATTGACTCTATCCCCTAGAAAATAAAAACAATTTCCACCAGCAGTACACACTGTAACCCTTCCACGGTTGCAATCAATGACAGCATGATAAGAGGACAACCAGTCTGTACCAAGAATGACATCAAAACCTAACATCTCTAATAGCACCAAATTAAAGGGAGTTGACATTCAGCCACCTCGATTACACACCCACGACACCCCCGATTTAAGACAACCTGGCCTCCGATTGGTGACTCAACCATGAGTGAAGACTCTAGTTGTTCTACTTTTAAGCCCAACGTGGATGCAAATGAGGATGCGATAAATGAATGTGATGCTGCAGTGTCTATCAAGAGAGCTTGCAAATTTATATGAAAATCACTGAAGAACCTTTCTCATGGCAATTTGAAA
Source organism: Camellia granthamiana (assembly GCA_036172215.1). NCBI lineage: Eukaryota > Viridiplantae > Streptophyta > Magnoliopsida > Ericales > Theaceae > Camellia > Camellia granthamiana. The sequence continues at coordinate 103,345,141 of CM069903.1, read as the reverse complement.
CAAGTGGCCCTTCTAAATATTGTTGATTGACCGTGTTGATTGTCTCATCTTCATCAATTACAAAATCAACTCTTTCAAAATTTGATTTTGTATTGTACTTGATTAACTTCTCATTTGCTCTTTTGACCTCCAAAAGGATCCCATCTTGGAATTTGTTAAACTGGTTGCTTATCTTGATCATATCCAAAACAAGCTATTTGATTTTCACTATATCTCCACGCATAGACTCTGTCATCTCCAATGGTGTAGCCATTGCTAAGATTGACTACTTTGATACCACTTGTTACATACCTTCTCGTTAAAAAAATTAACAAAAATATAAACAAAAAAATAAAATAAATAAATAAAGGGAGAAAGATCCGCTTCGAGGGAGAAGACCTCATGTTGGTTCACATTGAGGCAAACCAGCCCTCCATAACTTCACAGAAATTAATACGTATAAATATATTCCGCATATTTTATTAATAACCAACCTAATTTATATGCAAGAGACTGGTAACAAACACAATCCGTGATCCCTAAAAGGTAGGAAACAACCTAGCCTATCCTACCCATAATTCTAAATTATAGTAACTAATTAAATAAATATATAATATTTTGTGAGATTTAAGTACGTAGCATTATTCCACTTCAACCAAGCATAATCATGCATTTCAGGCATTATTAGCCAGTAATACTGTTGGTCAGAGAGTAAAGACAAGGCCGGCCCTGAGGGCAGGCAAGAGAGGCTTGCGCCTTGGGCCCCAAATTTGGGCCGAAAATAGGGGCCCCAAATATAATTTTGTGTTTTAGATTAAAAAAAAAAAAAAAAAAAAAAACTATAGGCCCAATTGAACTGATCGTGGTTCAATTATAAACTGGATATTGCTAAACTATAAAGCAACAAGACCAAATTTTTATTTTTATTTTGAGTATTTGTAATGATTGCTTCATCTCTTAATATATGAAAGTAAATTTTTATTTATAATTTTAATGATTATATGTGCAAGTAAATTTGTTTGTGGCTATAAACAAATAAAAAAATTATTGTAACTTATCGTTTTATTTATGAACTTTTTTTTTCAATGTAAGAGGGGCTCTATTTCCGAAATTCGCCTTAAGCCCCCTAAATCTCAGGGCCGGCCCTAAGTAAAGACAACGATGCAAACACGCTGATAGCTCTGCCGAGGCAATGCAACTGGTCGGAGAGGAGTTCGTCGGAGAGGAGCTCGGGAACTTCCACCATCATCACCGGAGGTGTATTCTGCATTGCAGCTATCGTTGGAGCTGCATTGTCATGGAGTTTTTCTCGGTCGGATTAGCAGCACAGGGGTGGGCTTCGGGTGTGGCAGATGCATAGGCGTTGGTTATGGTGATTTGCTCGGTCGGAATAGCAGCACAGGGGGTGTTTTCGGGTGTGGCAGCAGTACAAGCGTGGTGTGGCCAGCAGTATAGGAGTGGTTGGTGTGTGTATTGGGAGTTGCAGCAGCTGTGTGAGGAGTGGGTTGTAGCAGAGGCGAGGTGTGGGCTGCAGAAGAGGCGTGGTGTGATCAGAGGTGTGGGCTACAGCAGTATAGGTGTGATGTGATCAGAGGTGTGGGTGAGCTAAAGCAGCATAGGAGTGGGCTCGGGGAGTTTGTAGTAGCTTAGGTGTGGGTTTCTTGGTAATTGAGTTGATAAGAGGTGTTTGGTGGGTTGATTTTGTGGGGATTCTGGTATTTTAGTGGTTAGTTAAGTCCTTCTTAACTTTTTTATTTAAAAAAAAAATGTGAGGCCAAGGGGTTGGTTGTATGGATGCGAGTAGCAGTAGTAGGGGTATTTTTATACTTCCGAATCTCTCTCAAAGCATTTCGTCTTCCTGTACCTTTAATTTCATATTGTTAATGAAATTTTTCTTTGCCGATCAAAAAAAAAAAAAAAAAAGATAGCACGTTAATGTTTTAATTAAATTGTGCATTCTCTATCGGCAGCCACAACACAAGTAGGCCAGCATTTCAAAATGGTTGTAAAAGCACTCTTCATTCATTCTTAATCACGAAAGATGCATATTTAAGTTTATAAAAACTCAAATGTAAGGCAGTGCCTGTGATGACTTTGTTTTGGTGTCTGTGTGTACAGAGTTCCATCTTTTGCGAAGTAGTTTAAGAAGTGTACCAACTAATTTGATATAGACCTTGTCCAGTCCAAGAAAAAAAAAAAAAAAAAAGCAATGAATGAATGGATGCAAAACACAAGACAAAGTGTTTTGGAACCAAGTACAAATTGTTTGCATCTAATTCGCTGTTTGTCATATGTAACATGTACAATGCACCTTAACCTGAATGCTTCCGATATACGGCATTAACCAACAAAGGTTTTGGTGTGCCTGCTCCTCTGTTTCATTGCCTCCACTCCATCTCTTTCACCAAACCTCATCTGTTTCATTTTCATTTCTTTGGTGGTCTGTAACAATTTTTTGTTCATCCTTTATTTAGTTAGTCTTTTTATTTTTTTATTTTATTTGTTGGAAGAGGGATTGGTAGTTAATTAGCTGAGTTGAGTACTTGTACAAACTCAATTCCCATGTCAAGACCAAAAGAGTGCTAATCTGTTATTAAAGATATTTGCCTGGTGGATCATCAGAATGCCACACAACCTATATTTACGTGTTACATCTTCTCCTTCTCCAGTTACCATCCGACACATAAATGACTACCCATGTTTTTTTTTTTTTTTTTGTGGGTTCATTAATTCCATGCAATGTCTTTTTTAGAAGCAATAGTGACTCAGGAATTGATACGAACGACAAGTAGCATGTAGGAGGTTTTTGGTCCCCCTCCCACAATGGTCCCCAATTCTAAGTTGATTGAGATCATAGCAATAAGAGAAAAGACAAATATATGAAGGATACAATTGGATGAGCTTTCTGCAAGTGGAAAGAAGATCCAACAAAGAAGACAAATATATATATATACACACAAGGAAAATATAGAGACATGCATGAAAGCAGTTGTTATCAACCTTTGAGCATTTTCTGCTAGCACATATTGTCCATGTCTCCCTTCCCTACATGTTCACATGTGCCTCACTTCCCACTCTTCATTGACTCCCTGGGAAATCGTTTTTATCAGTTAGAATTACGTCAATTTAACCTAAAATGCCAAGAAACAAGAGAAGGGAAGGCCCCACACAAACAAATAAAATAAATAACTAAATGGAGGATCCCTAGTTCAAAATCTAAATTGAAGGGCACTATTTGGACCCGTGTAGCTCATTACGTTTTCGTTTCGATGATTTAAATTGTTCATGTCGTTAAGTACTTCGTATATTTCATCCATACAAAAAATTAGATCGATTCGATAATTATAATTTGTTTAATTTATTTCGTTTTTCACAAAAAATAAAAAATAAAAACTGGAGGACAATTGTAGTTTAAAAAGAGTATTTCTATTTATGCTAAAAAATTAGACCCACCTTCTAAACTAAATGATGTAACACTCTATTAAGAAAAAAAAGTTGACTATCTTTCTCACTTATTCTCTAATCATTAACCAATCATCTTATTTACGCATCATTGGGTCTAGAAAATGGGATTGCATATCATTTTTCTTTTAGAAATAAACCATACATTTTTTTTGGACTACAGGGAATCCTTCTACTAAATTGTTCTCACGCAACATGAAAAATATGTATTTTTATTTAGAGCCTAGGAAGTACAGATATGGATACGGTGATACGTCAAAATCAGAAAAAGTAAAATACGAGTATGGCTGAGATACATTCGTAAGAAAAAATGATTTTTTTATAATTTTAATAATATAATATTTGTGAAAATAAAATCTAAAGTAAATTAATAAATAAATATAAGGGTTCCTATTAAGTTAAGAGTTTTCATGCATTCATAAAATATCCAAAACTAAAACACATGCCAACACCAAAAGCAAATTAAAAAAAAAAAAAATTTAGAGAGAATTCTATTAAAAATTTGACAAAGAAATACTAACAATAAAGCACTGTAGGGAAACAAAAAAAAATAAAGTGAAAAGAAAAATAAAGCTGCCTAATAGATATGTGGGGGGAGAGGAGCTAGAGAGACAGACAGACAAAACGACGAAAGCGAGAGATAGAGAAAGAAAAAACGAGAGTTAGCGAGAACATGTTGTTGTTGCTATGGTCAATCAAGAAAAACAAACCAAATTTTTTCTTTAATGTTTCTTTGATTTTTCGATCGAGACAGAAGGAACCGGTTCGATTTGTAGATTTGAGCTTAGGGTTTTTCTTCTGTGGTTTTTGTTGATTTTGGTTCATGCATATATGTCGGTTTGAGGATCTAATTTGTATTATTTCAATTTAACTTCTTTTATTTACGGTTTGACCCAGAAAAAAGGTTTTCAAAATTACGTTTTTTGTCCTGCCGTATCCCAAAAGTATCCACGAAGTATCTCAAGCCATATCCAAAATTCAAAAAAATAAAAAAGAATGAGGTACTTTCTAGCCGTATCCGATACGCAGCCTATTTTGATGACCTAAATAAGTGTACTTTTTGTCTTTTTACGAAAAGATGTACAGAAAAGTAGAGAGGTGATGTGATGAAAAAAAAATAAAAAAATAGATTATTTTTAGATTGCCAAACTTGGCCTTAGTGCCACTTAGAGAGGAGTGTATTCACTACACTGGAAAAAAAAATAAAAAAAAAAATAATTTAATACAGATAATAGTATATGTTTTGGGTGACATTTGTTAATTAAAAATAAATAAATAAATAAAAATTAAACACCCTACAACTAATCATCTCTCAATATTTTTTTGGACACGTTATGCTACTTTGTCACTTTGTTTTTTTTAATACATGGGCTGTTTGATTTGAATTTATTTCATCAAAATTTTAAACAACTTTTTTTTTTTATTTTATATTTTTTTATATTTTTTATATTTTATGTTTTGCCCGCTTCATTAAAATAAAATAATAATAGTAATAATTTCTTTCTAACTTCCAAACTTGATTTTATTTATTTATTTATTTTTAATGTATCCATGAAGTTAGCTGTTTGGCCAAAAGAGTTCATGCAGCGCACTATAAGGTTAGAGGTTTAATTTATTTTTATTTTTTTCCACACTGTAATTGTTTTATCAAAGATAATTTATTTTATTAAAATATCTTAACAATGAGTCCCACATGTGAGTTTCAACCTTATAAAATAATTGCGTCTTATTTTATGTTTAATTTTCATGCACATAAACTTACTCGTAGTTAGAGTGGTAAAGGGGCAAAATATCAACGGATCGGATCCAAGGCTTGGACAGACCCAATCCATTAAACCCAAGTTCAAGTGGGTCAGGTGAATTTGTAGGTAAGCCAATCAACCCCAACTCCATGATCAACAGTCCACCCAAGTCCTTAAGCACTTGAGCCCAACTCGCAGTGGAAAGGTCGGTCCAACCGTGACGCTAGGCTGGGCCGAGTTGCAGGACTCGATCTTTGGACCAACTTGATGGGCCGAACCCATCACCAAAAACCAAAGTGGGCCGAGCCCACACAAAGATATCTAAATGGGCCAACCCATCTCTGCAAACAGTCTCACAAAGGGCCGAGTCGAGGCACAACGGAGCTGAGGGAACCTCTTAGAGAAACGTGGAAGTTATGAATGCATGCATGTGCAGGCTGCCACCTCAGCTGGTCCCCTCTCCCTGAAATCATGGAAATGGTTGATCAAGGGAATGTGGTTTGTTTTCCGCATGGGGACAACGAGTATATGCATCCATTGTCAAATACCTCATGGTCCCCTACCTTGAGCAATGTTAAAGAGAGCATGGTAGCACCAAAGTCTCATGAAACCATCTTGGGCAACAAGTAAGGAGTTCTATATAAACTATAAGGACTACACATTGGAGGTAACTAAGTGGAGCTATAATATACTCACTTGAACACAACTCTCGACACTTAGAGGGCACATCCCATCTTCTCTGATCACTTACTCCCACACCGGAGGGGTTATCCGGCCAGTTCCGGCTGGGCAACTCTAACGATGCTCATTGTTGCAGGGACTCAATTCCTGGATAGTCCAGTCGGGTGCGGAGGTCCGGTCCACAATCATCTAGTGCGGTATTTGGTACGCACAATTGGTGCGGTGAACGTGGATCTTTATCTCCGAGTTCTACATCTGATTCCGATAATGGGAATTGAGGATATTCCACCCTTGGCATTAACTCCACAAACGGAGAAGATGAAGGATAAGGGCCTGACACTGCCAACAGCTTTGGAGGAGCAGTCCGAAAACAACAATCGTACTCTGGAATCTATTGAGCATCGACAGCCCTTTGCTGGTGGTTCTTCCCACAATTTTCTGTTGGAGAAAGACTATAGGGATCATATCATCGATTCCATGGGAATGGAGATACATGAACTAAAAGTACAGCTCAAAAGGATGATGGACGACCCGACAGAGAAGAGCACTGACACAGAACCCTTTCGTCTGCACTGGAGGAGCCCATCCCTAGAACCACAAATGAAGAAGGTCCCCATAAACTAGTCTAGGCAGCAAAGTCAGCCAATCCTAGTACAAAGTGAAGCAGCGAGTAGCCACAACCGTGGTTCACGCTAGAGAAGAGCTAAGAGGCAGAAAATAGCTAGCAAGCAGACAGAGTATCCTCCTCAGGTTCTCCATACTTGGTTGGTCGGGAATAGACAAAATGAGCAATGACGAGAGTGTCAAGCTCAACACCTTCATCGTACTGTCCATCAGAGAGAGCACCGAGCACTGGATCGGCTCGTCTCCTCTCCTTTCTCCCCATATATCGACACTATGAAACCCCCTAAGAAGTTCACTCCACCAAAATTCACGTCATATGATGGAAAGCCAGACCCGTTAACACATATCAGCCACCATCGGAAGGTGATGTCCTTGTTGAGCCAAGATGAGGCACTAATATGCATAGTTTTTCCATCTAGCCTAGGAGAATCCAAACTCCGATGGTTCGATCGTCTCCCTGCTGGATCGATTTATGATTGGAAGGAGCTCTCTGAAGAGTTCTTGGCCAGGTTTGTTTCCAACACCAAAATTCTGAAAGAGTCGGACACCTTGTTCGGTCTCCGAAAAGAACATAAGGAAATACTGCGTAATTATACAAGAAGGTACTGGGAAGAGTATAATGATTTAGAGGAAAATGTTTGCAGTGAACAGATAGCTGTAATGTCTTTTAAACATGGTCTACGTCCAGAAATCAAGTTGAGACAATCACTTACCAAATGCCCAGCCACTGCACTGAAGGAATTACGTGTCAGGATTGAGTAGTACGCTCGCCTTGAAGATGATCAGATCCCCATTGAGGTGGCATCGGTTAAACAGACAACTCGGGGAAACAGAATAAGAGCAGATCAAGGGGAACCCTAATGAGTTGTAGTGAATGAAGTAGACAAGTCTAAATCCCATGAAGCAGTAGTTACAGTCTTCAAAGAACCTATCTATCATATTATGGAGAAAACCAAAAGAGAGTCGTTCTTTACTTGGCCGCCAAAGATGCTAGGAGACCCAGCTCGGCGCAACCAAAAGCTTAGATGGACCTATCATCAGGACATGGGGCATATGACTCAGAACTGCCGAGCATTGAAGCAACACCTAGAGGACTTGGTAGTTGCTGGGCACCTCCAAGAATACATTGATCCAGACAAAGAGGTAACCAAGCAGGGGAACCCCTCACCAAAACCAAACGCAGAGAATTTGCCTCGATTGGTCATAAATGTAATTCATGGCACAACCAGTCACGAGCGAGAAGAGACACTTTAGGAGGAAATTGCAAAGGTCGTGCAGATTCAGCAAGTCATGTTAGTGGGTCCAGCATCGAAAAAGGTATGAACAATACCTAAGACTCCCTTATGTACTGTTTCATTTACTAAGAAGGATTTAGAAGGCATTCAAAACCCACACACTGATGCATTGATTATAACTATGGGAATTGAAAAACGCTTTGATGTGAAATGAGTCTTGGTAGACCAGGGTAGCGTAACAAATATATTGTATTACGACTTGTTCAAAAAGCTTGGTCTCTCTGAGCAGCACCTCACCCAAACAGCAGCACCGTTGATCGGTTTTAATTTGCAGCCTGAGTGGCCACTCAGCAGGATAGTGCTGCATGTAGTGGCTGGGACAAAGACCCTTCAGATAGAATTCTTGGTTATCAACACATCGTCTCCCTACAATGCCATACTCAGTTGGCCTTGGATTCATCAAATGGAAACAATCCCCTCAACCTACCACTAATTTCTCCGCTTCCCAACATAACACGGAGTAGAGCAAATCTCAGGGGACCAAGTTGCCTCGAAGCGTTGTTTCATGGCAGCCATGAAGGATAAACAGCTTTGCAATCGTGTTCAGACAGTTGAAGTAGCAAAGCAGTCGATCCTCGTCAGAGGAACCCTAGCTGAGAAGATAGTAGAGGATCTGGAGAAAGTTTTAGTAAAAGAGGGAGACCCAGAGAAGTATTTTCTTATCAGTACCTCACTAGGCGCTGATGAGAAACTTCAGTTGTTGGATTTATTGAAGGAAAATATGGAGGTATTCGCATGGTCAACATATGATACTCCAAGGCTAAATCCAGAATTTGCTTGTCATAAGCTTAACGTCAACCTTTCTGCTCGGCCTATTGTACAGAAGGCCGAAGATCTTCAATTGAGCATATTGAGGCAGTCACTGCGGAAATCAACAAACTCCTAGTGGCGGGGGCAATTCAAGAAATTTAGTACCCATAGTGGCTGTCCAACACAATCGTAGTCAAAAAGAAAAAACGAAAAGTGGAGAGTCTGCGTCGACTTTACTTGCCTCAACAAAGCTTGTCCAAAAGATAGCTTCCCTCTTCCTCGCATAGACCAATTGGCAGACTCAACAGCGGGGCATGAGCACAAGAGCTTTCTGGACGCTTACAACAGCCATCACCAGATACCTCTGTTCAACCCAGATCAAGAAAAGATGACATTTATTACTCCAAGAGGCACCTACTGGTATAAAGTAATTCCGTTCGGCCTTAAAAATGCTGGAGCAACCTAGCAGTGAATGGTAACTCGAATGTTCAAAGAGTAGCTCGATCGAACTATGGAAGCATACATAGATGATATGGTAGTAAAAAACAGGCTTGCTACAAACCACCTCACAGATCTAAGAGAAGTTTTCGATATCCTCAAAACCCATCAACTTCGCCTCAATGCCTCAAAATGCGCTTTCGGGGTAGGAACAAGGAAGTTCTTGGGTACATGGTGACTCACAGAGGAATTAAAGCGAATATGGATCAAATCAAAGCAATACAACAGCTTGAAGTACCAACAAAGGCCAAGGAACTACAGAAATCAGCCGGGATGGAAGCAGCCCTGAATCGATTCATTAGCAAATCTTCAGACCGAATGAAGCCTTTCTTTCAGCTATTGAGAAAAAAGGTTGCATTCGAGTGGGCTTCTGAATGTACTAAAGCACTACAAGACCTCAAGAAGTACCTCAATACACCACCTCTCCTTTCCACTCCAGAACCAAGGGAAGAACTATACCTGTATTTGGCAGTTTTAGATCATACAATAAGCGTAGTACTGATTCGTGAAGTTGAAAAGGAATAGAGGCCGGTATACTACGTCAATAAGACTCTCCTGGATGCCGAGACGAGGTACCTACCATTGGAAAAGCTGGCATATGCCCTGCTTATCGCCTCAAGGAAGCTACAACATTACTTCTAGGGGCACACAATCAACGTCCTCACTGAATTCTCTCTCAGGTCTGTCTTTGACCGGGTTGACTTCTCGAGCCAAACAGCAAAATGGGCGGTTGAGCTTGGTGAGTTTGACATTTGGTATCAACCCAGAACAGCAATCAAGGCCCAGGTCTTGGCGGATTTTGTCTCTGAATTCACCCCCACTCAGGGCATCGAACATCAGAACTCCAGCTCAGTACAGGTGCCACGCACCGCCGAACTGGGAAAACAATGTGCTATGAAAGCATGGAAACTCTTCATTGGTGATATCTGGTAGCTCTATATTGATGGATCATCCAATAACCGAGGCTAAGGGTAGGGGTGGTACTCATATCTCCAAAAGGATTCATCTGGGAACAAGCTCTGAGGCTTGGCTAGAAGGCCTCTAACAACGAGGCGGAATATGAAACACTACTGGCTGGATTGCGCAGTGCCAAACACTTCAGTGCAGATTAACTCCTGGTTTTCAGTGATTCTCAATTGGTTGTCAATCAACTCACTGTGATCTATGAAGCAAGAGATGAAAGAATGGCTATGTATGCAGACAAGGAAAGAGATTTACTTAAGAAATTCCAATTCATACGAGTGGAACGGATCAGTCAGGACAGAAATAGTCATGCTGATGCTCTAGCCTGCCTTGGCTCGTCAGTGAATGCTAAAGATGCTAGAAAAGTTTGGGTTAAGTTTGTGTTAGAAACAAACATTGCAACTCCAGATTCAGTCCTCTACACTAACCTGGAACCGAGCTGGATGGATCCAATACTTGTTTTTCTAAGATCTGGCATTCTCCCCGACGACAAGAAAGAGGCAAACAAAGTTCGTCATCGATCAGCTCGGTTCTGGATCTCACTATCTGGGAAATTGTATCGACACTCTTACCTTGGCCCTTATCTGCTATGTGTGCATCCAAATCTAGTCGAGAATGTTCTCTATGACATTCATGATGGGATTTGTGGAAGGCACATTGGGGGAAGGTCACTGACGCACCGTGCCCTTACTAATGGGTACTGGTGGCCATAGATGTAGTAAGATGCACAACAGTAGGTTCAGAAGTGTGATAAGTGTCAAAGATTTGCTCCGCTAATTCATCAGCCAGCCAAAAATCTTACTCCACTTACTGGCTCATGGCCTTTCGCTCTGTGGGGCTTGGACATCGTTGGACCTTTGACACAGGGGACTGGGAACAGACGATTCTTTATCGCTGTAACCGACTACTTCACCAAGTGGGTGGAAGTTGAAGCACTGGCAAGCATCAAAGAAGCAGACACAAAGCGGTTTGTTATGAGGAATATCGTGGTCTGTTTTGGTATGCCACGGGTACTGATTACCGACAATGGAACGCAATTTGATGAAAAGATTTTCAAGAAGTTTTGTGTCGATCTCAGGATTGAATATCAGAATTCCTCTCCAGGCTACCCACATAGCAATGGGCAAGTAGAGTCGTCAAACAAGACCATCATTAAAGAGGTAAAAAAGTGGCTTGAAAGTGCAAAAGGCAAGTGGCTCGAAGAGTTTCCCCATGTGTTATGGGCCTACCGAACCATAGCATGACGTTCAACGGGGGAAACACTCTACTCTTTGACCTACGGAATGGTGGCTGTTATTCCACTAGAAGTCAATCTCCCAACCCTCTGATCGAAATTGTTTGAAGATGTAAATAATGAGGAAGCTATAGCACAAGCCTTGGACATGTCAGAAGGCCGAAGAGAAGCAGCACTGATCAGACTTGTTGCCTATCAATAGCAGCTTATCAAAAGTTTCGATAAGAAAGTTTTCCCATGACAATTCACACATGGAGAGCTGGTTAGAGGAAAGTCATGGACCATAAAAAGGTGCCTGGCGAAGGGAAGTTAGGACCTAACTGGGAGGGTCCCTAAAAAGTTACACTTGTAGTTGGGAATGAAGCACACTACTTGGAAAATCTCAAGGGCAAAGCCATATCTCAGCCCTGGAATGTAGCCAACCTCAAAAGGTACTATCAATAGACTAGACCCCCAAAATTATCCGTCAAGTGTACAACCATTTATCCGTTGCTTAATGAGAGTGCTTTTTCCCTTCTTTGAACTTTTGTTTCTAGCACCTGTATAGCTTTATGATCAGAACAGATTATTGCTTAACCCAGTCTTTCTAATCCAAGCCCTGGGGGCATATTTCAAATAAAAGTGATTAGCTTTGGTGTCTACCAAATGGACTTAGCTTTAGTGATTACCAAATAGACTTAGCTTTCGTGATTACCAAACGGATTTAGCTTTGGTGTTTACCAAACGGATTTAGCTTTGACAAATATCAAACGGACTTAGCTTTGGTGTTAACCAAATGGATTTAGCTTTAATGATTGTTAAATGGATTCAGCTTTGGTTTTAACCAAACGGACTTCGTTTCAGGTTGACCGAACGAAATTTAGTTTTGGTTAGACTCAAACACGATAAGTGGAATTGCTTGGTGGAATTATGTTTGGCAACTAAAAGGGATCTTAGCCAAGTGGAATTGCTTGGTGGACACCACACAAACAAACTTTCACTAATCATTTTTCTTTTCTAGAATTTACAGAATTTCTTAAGTATAAACACATCAATACTTCTGTACTACTCCATACAATGCACAAGTTGGAACTGCCTTGGGTAATTCTTTCAGGATCAAGCTCCTAAACCTTCGTCTTACTCAGCTCCAGGTAGGGGCAAACAATTTTTTTCCAGAACCAACCTGGACCTGAGCAAGACTTCACCTCTTTATATTTTTCATCACATTTAAGTATACTCCTGAAACAAGCTTCAATAAGTTTTGTCTAAGGGCAAAGATCTACAATGCCAATCTTACTTAGCTCTAGGTGGAGGCAAACAATTGTTTTTCTGGAACTCACCTGGACCTAAATAAGACATTCTCCTTCGATTTCAAGCCAAGCATATCAAGTGACCAGACCGAGCATCTATTCAGCCCTGCAGTCCCAATAGTGCTTGGCCGGGGGCAAACAGTATAGACAATGCAAGCATTAGAATAAGAAAGTATCAGAGCATCAAATTGCAAAGATTAACAAGAAAAAGTTCCATTATTTAACCAAGGCATAACTGCCCTCACAAAAGTAGCAACAAAAAGAAAAATTGTCTTAACAGGCATCAAAGGAGGCAACTCGTCAGGAAGACTGAGCTCCAGTGTATCAAAACAAAAAAATAAAATAAAATAAAATAAGCAAACTTCAAGTCATTTCAAATAGAAACCACTCTAACTCTCATCAGCAAGAGGAACTTCAAAGGCATCATTCACAATTTTGTCCACGTCAGCTTGGGGAGGAAAAGTAGAGGCAGCTCTAACTTCCTGAGAAGCAGGAGCCTCCTTAACCATATCTCCCACAGCCTCAGTCTCCAAGTTCCCACTCCGTTCAGCATCTATTGCTTCACTGGCAACACCGCTCTCAGGAGTCTTGATCGTAGAGTCAACTCCTGGAGAAATCCTTGCTGGAGGAGTAGCAGGGGTGGTAATAGCCTTCAGAGCTAAGGACTTTGAGGGAATTGAAATATTCTGAAGCAAAGAGGATTCTTCAGGAATTTGAACAGTAGCCAAGGCACTCACCTAGCCTTTCAAGAAGAGCTTGTCACAAAGTACCAGCACCTCCTCCTTGTAAGCAACTCCGGCTTCATCCCAGCCCTACTGCCAGTGCTTGGCCTCTAAAGTTGAGCGTTCAGCAGCCATCACTGCAATAACCGCCTCCAGCTCAGCTACTTTCCCTTCGAGTTGGGCATGGACCCCAATAGTAGCTTCCTTGGACTTCTCAGCAGAAGCAACAACTTTGTTCAAACGGAACACCTCCCTCTCAGTAGTCCTGCATCCCTCCTTCTTGGTTTTTAAATTTTTTGTCAATCTCTCAACGTTCATGGTGGCCTTCAGTACAGCCTTCTCTAGTTCCTCAGCTCAGGTGATGGACAAATGCAACCTCTAGATACACTGCGGCAAATAAACAAGTACTAAAGAAAAGGAAACAATACAAACCTGTAAATAACACAAAAAGAAATAAAGTAGCACTCACAGCAGTCATCATTTCCCTTCAAGATGGGGATGTCCCGAGGTCTGTTATGATCCGCCATATCTACTGGCATAAACAGGGTTTTGGTTAAATCAAAAGCGAAGTCTCCAGGAGCAACAAATGAGTCAGAAATGGAAACAAGCTTGCCTTGATAAAGCACGGGCGGCTCCCATTTCTCAAAAGACTCATCCTCAATAGGATCTTCAGAAGCCTCTCCAACTATGGCCTCGCCAGTCTCCCTCTTTCTCTTCTTTGCCCTTTTAGCGATTAAAGCAACAGCGGCAGAAGGGCCAGAGGCTCTTATCTCCAGTTTTACATCCATAAGGCTCTTTGGCTTGGCCTTGGCCAGAGGAGCCTCCAGAACTGAAGAGGAGCTAAAAGCCTCCTCCTCCAGATCTACTAGCACTCTTCTTTTTGACATTGATCCACTCCCTATGAAATTGGGGGCAGGAGAAGGTGTCCTCTCAACAGATAAACTTTTGCAGAGGCGGCAGTTTGTGACTAGAGGGGGCAGGGGAAGTGTCAGTTTCAGTATCAGAATCAGGAAGGGATGCGGCAAGTTTTTCTTTTTTCGGGATTATGGTTTGGTATGTTGCTGGGTAATCCAATAGTTCGAGGGAAGATCTCTTTTTATATCTCAAAACAGCCTTAATCACCTCAACATTCTCACGGTTCGGCCTACGTTGGTAATGGGAAGCCTCTACAGAGAAAAGGGGAACAACATTAGCACAACATTCAAACAAAATAACAAAGGTACAAGAAATACTGGGGCGCAAGACTCAGACCTGGATAGCCGTCTTTTTAAGGTATCCGTTCAGATTGGAACTTAGTCCTAGCAGAGAACTCCCAGTTACCACTAACTTGTAGGAAATCATCATTGTGTTTGTCAGAATCAGGTAATCTGGTGACAAGGTGACAATCAGCCGAACAGATACGGAGATAATAGGTACTGTGATCTTTATTGTAAGAAAGGGTGTAATAACCCAAAATGTCCCATATGTCCACATTAAGACCCAACCTTTTGTTAAGAGAGGAAACACCACAGATGAATCGAAACAAGTTTAGGAACACTTGCATGGGAGCTTGGTGCAGGAAACAGTGTACTAAACGGTTAAGGGGAAACTGGACCCCTCCTTCAATAATGGCAGCAACGGGGAAAACAACAGTGTTTCTGGTACCCATGCGCTTGGCATCAATTTTTGCCAGTGAAAGGGTCATATCTTCAGGGATACCATAGTCACGACGGAATAAGGCCATTGCCTCAGGAGTATCCACTAATGCTTAGAATTTTCCCATTGTCTAGACCTAGTAGGGCAGGGACAAAACTCAACTAAGTTAGAAATAGAACTAGTTGCCGGAAACAATGGCGCGAGGGCTAAAGAGGGCGATCATGACAGAAAAGCAAAAGAAAAGATAGGTTTCAAGGGAACTCACAGAGATTCAACGAAGGAACAGTGACGAGTGGAGATCCTTGAGACTGGAATGAGAATGGCAGTAGTAATGGCGGTGAGAGTCTGGGCAAAGCATCGTTGGAACCAAGGTGGAAGAATGAAAGGGTTTTGGGGTTTCCTTAAATTCGGAGATAGATGAAGGGGTTTGAATTGACACCCCTAGGGCATTTATTACCCTCAACCGGTGTGAAGGTACAAGATCATGCCCCTCTGTATGGATTCGGCGCACTACCTTTGCACACTAGTACAGCCCCACCACGTGTCATCATGAAAGGACACATGCAGAGTGCATATATCAGGATCGAACCGCCACCAAGGCCAAACTGGGGCAGATATGAAGTAACACGATGCTTGGGGTATTGGACAGTAGCTCCCCCCAAGGGGAACCTTAGCGCAAGCTAGAGGGAATATGAAGGGGCAAAATATAAAGTGGTCGGATCCAAGCCTTAGGCCAGCCCAATCCATTAAACCCAAGTCCAAGTGGGTCAGGTGAATATGTGGGTAAGCCAATCAAGCCCAAATCCATGATCAACAGTCTACCCAAGTCCTCAAGCACTTGGGCCTAACTCGCAATGGAAAGGTCGGTCCAGCCGTGACGCTGGGCTTTGCTGAGCTGCATGACTCGATCTTTAAACCAAACTGATGGGCCGAACCCATCACCAAAAACCAAAGTGGGCTGAAACCACACAAAGATATCTAAATGGGCCAGCCCATCTCTACAAACAGTCTCACAAAGGGCCGAGCCGAGGCACAACGGTACTAAGCTGAGGGAATCTCTCTGATAAACATGGAAGCTATGAATGCATGCATGTGCAGGCTGCCACCTCAGCTGGTACCCTCCCCATAGAATCACGAAAATGGTTGATCAAGGGAATGTGGTTTGTTATCAGCATGGGGACAACGAGTATATGCATCCATTCTCAAATACCTCAAGGTCTCCTACCTTGAGCAATGTTAAGGGAAGCATGGTAGCACCAAAGTCTCATGAAACCATCTTGGGCAACAAGTAAGGAGTTCTATATAAACTACAAGGACTTCACATTGAAGGTAACTAAGTGGAGCTATAATATACTCACTTGAACACAACTCTTGACACTTAGAGAGCACATCCCATCTTCTCCGATCACTTACTCCCACACCAAAGGGGTTATCCAACCTGTTCTGGCCAGGCAGCTCTAACGGTGCTTATTGTTGCAGGGACTTAGTTCCTAGATAGTCCAGTCAGGTGCGGAGGTCCGGTCCACAATCATCTAGTGCGGTATTTGGTACGCACAAGTGGTGTTCCCTTTTCTCTTCATTCATTAGCTCAGAGACAAAGAGAGATTTTCTCACAGCAAGGACAAGACATCAGGTTTATTGACTAAGGGCGCAAACAATGGACAAGTTAGTCCACTCATTAATTCTAAAATTTATGTTAGTTATTTTCACTTTTGTCTTCACAATGGAATTATTAGGAGGCGGTGTTAAAAGTGTACAACAACATTGTCAGTTCTTAGGCGTTGTTTGTTTGTTTTCAAAGAAGGAGCATGTGATTAGGATTAATAGTAAGTAGGATTGACTATATTGTGTTTATTTGCAATTAATCCTAATGAATTGTTAGTTTCAATGCACTATGAATCCCATAGATAGAGGGGATTAACAAAGGTCAAAAAGACTTGGTGTTGAGATTTAATCCCTTGGGATTAGCTTGAAAAAAGCTATTTTGCCATTTTACTGTTTTACCTAATTTAGTTTTGGTAGGGTCTCTTCTCCACTATTTTTTTTCATCATTTTTGACTCTCATCATTCTTTATATCAAAAAAAAATTAATATAAAAAAATTAATAGTATAATAATAAAATTATATCAAAAAATAATACATTAAAATAATATAGTACAAAAATATATATAATTTTAATATTTATAAAATATACTTTAATATTAAAATATATCAAAAACTCTAAAAGTATTTATGAAATTTCATATACTTAATCCCATCATAGAATGACAAAACAAACCCGAAATCTTGCTAGTCCGGTGGTTATTAAACAAACACAGTTTTTCTTAGTCTCCTTACTAAGAATCCGCACATTAATAATCTTCTCATTAACAATCCACACACTAACAATTCACACACTAACAATCTCACCCAACCTAAGAGTATCGACAATAAAGCCCTTATCCTACCATTTTGCAAAATTGAGGAGTTGGTCGTCAAAAAAACACAACCCAATAGAACCCCTATTGAGTCCCCTAAATTTAGGATTGCTACAGTCGCTCCTTATTTGTAGGAAGTCATGTAGCTCCCCCAAATATGTAAAATTCTTATTTTATTTCATCGACTGTAAGAGGTGTGAATCAAAAGGTGGGAAAGAATAGGGAATATTTTAATAGAATAGAAAAAGAATAGGAATTGTTGTTTGGGTAAGTAGTTGAGAAAGTGACTCCCTAAAATAGGAAATCAATTTTTTAATTATATTTTAGGGAAAAAATAAGGTAGATTGTTGGAGATGCTCTAACTCTAAAAACAAACGGGCCCGTAGTGTACATATAACTGTGGCCATCCAACTACTGAGTTGGGAGAAGAGAGAGATATAGAGAAGAGGGCTGATGGTTGTATTGAAAGTAAGTCTTATTGTACTTTTCATAATTTTTAATTTATATATATATATTTAAGTACATTACTTTATCTAACATACACCTTAATATTTCCATTGCAATGCCACATACATTCACTAAACTAACAAATCTTAGCACACAAAAATAGGTCTTACTTTTATCAGTTTTCGTTATACTAGTGGTAGTGTACGTGCCATGTATGTGAATTGATTTTGGTGAGTGAAAATCAAAATCAGGTGGACACTTCAAGATGGAAAGTGTAACGCCCCCAAATTAATCAAAACGAAACAATATTCGACATAACACACATACATATAATAACAACAGTGATTACAAGATTAGTCTCAAAGGTTCTCTTTTTCATTGAACTAGAAGTTGAGAATCACAAATTACATGATAAGTTTTCATAGTTCAAAAAGCTAGAGAAAATCATAGCAAATGCCCTACGGTCTTACAATCTTTAACGCAAAGCCTTCACTGAACAAAAATGACTCATGGTCCCAAAACAAAACCAAAGCTCTAAATGTCATATCACATGTTTCAAAGTGTTCTTGGCTCCAACAAAAAGGTTGATCCACTCTTACTTCATTGGGGTGGTTACTGCTCACCAAGTCTTGAAATTTGTTAGATAGAAACGAGCAATTGCCCATAAGAGAATATATCTAACCAAGTATATGAACATTTGATTTAAATCATGCATGACCCATGATTCCTTACCCATAAACACTAGTTCCACAATCTCATATTCCAATGCACATTGTTCTATTTAATTCCATATTTCTCCATCCTCACACGGATGGCTAGTGGGCACCTCAAACCTTCCACATTCATCGTCCTCACACGATCAGGCACATGGACACCTCAAACATTCCCACATTTATTGTCCTAACACAATTAAGAATGTGGGCACATTAATTTCCCCGCGTGGGTAATACCACATTATACATCAAAACCACTATCCAAAACTCTATGTTTATCTCAACACAAAATGGCTCAACACATTTCCAATTCACCCATTAATTTTCATCTATTTACCAAGCAAGACCCATAAACAATGCTTAGGGTTTCACAAGAAATTGAGGCTTTTTCTTTTATTCTTTCATTATCCAAGATTCATGGTGTACACATTGTTTTTATTAAGAGATAACCCTTTTATTTAAAAAATTTTAAGGCCAGAACCCTCAAATCACCACCAAAGTCCATATACTAATCACCCCTCCCACATCACACACATATCATGAAATCAACACATAATCAAATCAAAACATGAATATATGATATAGGCCGAAACGTTCCATATTGAGGCCACTTAAGTTACATTTTTAGTCTTTCAATGGGGTTTATTTGGTGGAGATGATGTGTTTTGTGCACTTCTGCAGATTTGGCTGGCAACGCGTAAATTCAAGCAAAAAGGGCGTGAAAATGGATTCTTCGTGCGAGGAGCGAAAAATCTTGGCCTGCCACCTCACCACACATGTGGCCAAGCTCCACCGCACGTGCGGCCCACCACCGCTCGAGTGGCCCACATGGGTGCTCGAGCAGCCCACCTAGGGTTGCGTGCGAGAAAATTTAAGGCTTTTTTACTAGGAATAAAAAGAAGAAAAAGAGGTTGAAAAGGGGTTCAAAAATATTTGAGAGAAAATGGAGAGAGAGAGGCTAGGGTTTGGGAAGAAAAACAACTTAAAGCTTGAAGAATGTCTTCCATGGTGGCTTCTTCTTCCTCTACCTCATCTCAATCCTCCATGAGTGGCTAGGCTACTATTTTTAGGGTTTTGATGAAATCCTAGCCATGTAAAGGGATTTTTCTTAAGCTTTGATTGTGAAACAGTTTGAATAAGTGTATGGATGTTTTAGAAATTTATAATAATTTTCCTTTTTATCCCTTCAAGTGTTTTACTCTCTGTGATTGTTTAATACTTTCTATACATTAGTTTCTTTGTGTTTGTGTTCAAAGTATGAGATGAGTCATGCTACAAGAGATGGGTCGTGTTACTACCATAGTTTAGAGCAAACGCCTCGTGCTATTAGAGATGACTCGTGCCTATACGTTGAACACAACAATCCTCTTGATCAATGTTTCAAACTTGTAGTCATGAAATATTAGGTAATTCAAACCGGAGTGCAATCGATGGCCAATGTTAAGTCTTATTTATGTGGTTAGTGGCAAAAATCAATATCTCAAACCCTAATTTTAATTGTCAATTCAATTTTCTCCATTTCATTAATTCTCGTTTAGTCATAATATCTCTCAATCTTTTTATCAAAATTAATTTAGGAATTTAGCATTCAAATCAGTTTAATTTCATAATTGTCCTTGTGGATCGATACCTGGACTTACCATTATTCTAAACAATTTGGTATAGTTTAGTGTTTATTTTTGGTGTGTGAAACGATCCATCAAATTTTGGCGCCGTTGCCAGGGACTTTTGGCGAAACTATTTAATTTAAAGTTATATTCTTATTTTAATTTTTAGTTTAAGATTTTATATTTTAGTGTTGCTAAGTGTACAGAGTCTTTGCAAGTGAAGTTATCACCAAAGTGCAAGCGGGGCGCAACCAAGCTTTAAAAAGAAACCGTAGTACTAAAGTGCTAAAAAGCAAATACTCGCAAGCGAAGAACCAAAGTGCTAAAAAGAAAGAAAGAGCTCAAGTGGAGGTTGGAGACAACAGTCTACACATCAAGCACCCGTAAGACGAGTAAAGCGTTTTCGTTAATTCGCTGTGAGTATTTTCTTCTTTGGTATTTTTCTTTCATAACTTAGTGCACATAGTCGGAACTTAGTGTGTGTGTGTGTGAGTAGTATATGCACGAGTGCCGTTCTTGTCTCCCTGAATTATGAAATTTGGACCTTGAACTAGAAAGGACTCTTAGGAAACTTAAAGCCTCTTCTCGTGTTCCTAGGTTTGAATATCCATACCCATACCTCGAACGAATTGAGATGGCGAACCCATATGGCCTAAATGGGCCCAATCGGACCTTTAAGGATTACTTCACACCCACTGCATATACATCATCATCATGCATCCAATTACCCGACACTACTGCTGCTCATTATGAGATTAAGTCCAGCACCATCCAAATGCTTCCATCATTCTATGGACTAGCTCATGATGATCCTTATAAACATCTGCATGAATTTCTGGAAATTTTCTCTACAGTAAGGATCTAGAATTTCACCAATGAGGCCCTAATGTTGCGACTGTTCCCATTTTCACTGAAGGACAAAGCCAAACATTGGTTGAACTTCTTACCTGCTAACTTTGTCACAACATGGGACTGATTACAGCAGAAGTTTTTGAAGACGTACTTTCCCATTGGTAAGACCAACCAACTTAGGCAAGCCATCACCAATTTTGCTCAAATTGATAGCGAGCAATTTCATGAAACATGGGAAAGACTTCATGACATTCTACAACAGTGTCGAGACCTAAACCCACCCCTATAGGTTTAGCATCGTAACCGGCCAATAATCCTTGGATTACCAAAGGCCTTTGAACAGATTCACACGTAATCAGGGGCTGCGGAAGCAAATATAATAACATACATAGTCCATTGAGCTGTGTAGACATACATGGGATAGAAATTTCAAAAAAAAAACTTTATATACATAGACATGACGTCATAAATACAGTAATTCCCATCACATTCATTACAGATATAACAAAGGGGAACTTAGCCCAATATACACATAAAAATAAAACTTGTTCATATACCAAAAGAACATAAGGTCTCAAACACGTGTGTCACAAAAGGGAACCTCCACGAGAGGCACAACAGCTAGCTAACATGACTGAGACTCCAGGTCATCAACTCTAAGCCTGGTCACGTGCTTGGTCACCTACATACATATAATAAATAGTGAGCGAAAGCCCAGTGAATAATAACAGAGTAAAGAATTTAGTGAATGATGTCTAGTTTCGTATCATATCAATTAGAGAGATAAGCATAGTCATATAAAAAACAGAGTCATTTTCATATTCGTATTCAAATCACGTGTGGTACTTCCATTAGCATTAACATATCTCTTTGGTCAAGCATATCAAGTTCCATAATGGAACCTCCGGTACGGGGTAACATACCTCATACATGGGCCACGGTATTGTTTTCCTCGGACGAGGGCCTGAGCCACGGTAGTGTTTCCCCCAGGCGAGGGCCTCATGACCATAAGCTATAGTATTATGTCCCCTAGGCGAGGGCCTCTACTAAGGATACCACAAATACATTTCAAAGATATGGATCATCATTCATGGAATTATAAAATAGCCTTTTGTATCATTCAGAAACATTTCATATCATATCATAATGTTCATAAAGTATTTCATATCGAATATAATTTTACTAAGTTATTGCTCATAGGTAGTTGCACAAATAGCTTGATAGCAACCAATGGATCAACAGCTTACAACCCCTGACCTACACAAACATAATAGATACACATACTGAAATACACGCTCGGATCGTACTTAACTTACTTCATTTCATTCTTCGTATTTTTCTAAGTCTTATCCTCATTATTATGTCTTAATCTTGGCCTAGGGATGCCTAGGATGCAATGAGGATGTTAAAATACACTTGAAAACACTTAGTCAAATATGCTGAAAACAGGGGTCTCACTTGAGCGCAACTTCTTTCGCTCGAGTGGACATCCAAACATGTGAGTGGTTGCTCGAGCTCAACTTCCATCACTTAGAGCGGTCTGTAAACTTTGCAAAAGTATTGGTTACTTGATTTTTCCGCTCGACGCACGCTTGTCGGTCGCTTTAGTGTAAGACTGAGGTCTTCGCTCAAGCGCAACTCTTGTCGCTCGATCGGTCTGCAAAAATGGTAAAATTTTGGGAGCATGCATTTTATGCTAGAGCCAACTTTTGTTCGCTCGAGCGAGAGTGCAAAATATAGAGTGGTCGCTCGAGCACAGGTTTTGTCACTCAAGCAGAGAACAAAATTTTAGAATTTTCAAATTGCACTTCCAAGTTCAAAACTCAAATTCAAAGCTTTAAAATGCAACCTTTGGGCTCCAAAACTTGAGAAAACATGTCAAAACTTGAAAAACATAGAGAGTTAAAGATCATTTCCTGAAATCAAGGCCCATAAGCATGTCAATTGTGCAATCTTAAACTTGAAATGGCGAAAACATATCATGCATGGAAAGATGCAAGTTCAAAACTTTCAAAACATGATTGAATGAAGTGTTTAACTCAAAAACATGTTGAATTCTTAAAACAAAACCAAAATGAGGACATGCAAGAGGGAATTCTTTGAATTCAACTTCAAAATCAAGAGAATTATGCATGCATGCATGATACACTCCCAAAACCAATTATCTAAGCTTGGTTCTTGCATTACACAACTTAATTCTTTGAATTCAAGTGGTAAGTGACTCAATTCCAAAGCTCAAAGGTTGAATTCTTACCTTAGATGATCAATGAGGCTCTAAACGATCAATTGTGTGAAGTTCCAAGCCATAACCTACAAGTTCTCTAGCAATCCTCTTAACTTGAGCTCAAACTCTTCGCTTCTCTCTCTCTCTCCCACGTTTTAAGCATAAAGATGAGGAAATGGAGGTGTAAACTAAAGGCCTAAGTCAATGTGCCTTATATAGGCTTGGTTAGTGATATATAATTAAGGACTAATCAATTGATATTTTTAACTCTAATGATTTGGTTCCAAATCGAATTTCAATTAAACCTACCATAATGTTCTAAAAATTCCAAATAACTTATATATCAAGTCAATTTCGCGATCAAATGCCGATAAGGCCTTCAATTCGCAGAATAAAACAGAAACACAAGCAGATATTCCTCCAACAGACAGATATGAACACAATTAATGCAATACACATGCAAATTAATTCAGAATTTCATCTTAATTACTTATTAGGCATATTAATCATGGTTTAACAGTTAATCATTGGTCAGGGTTATTACAAACAGTGTCCCCACTACTAAGTGCCTGATTGGCAACTTGTTCAAACATTTTACTATGGCTTAATTGAGCCTCACTGCCAAACGGTAGATTCTTCTTGTGGTGGGACATTCATGTCCAAAAATGACACCGAGGCATGGCAATTATTTGAGAACTTAAGTGATAATTCCCTCCACCATGCCTCCGTAGCCCAGCAAGTCCGGCAACCAATAGTTGGAGCCCCGAAAACCAGGGTATTTATAAGGTAGGGCAAAACCTAGAGTTAGCTTAACAAGTAGAGGCATTGTCCCACAAGATAGACCAATTATTGGCTGCGGAACATGCCCCTACATAATAAGATCAGCCTCAATTTCACGAGGCATGTGCTATTTATGCGAGCCCTGCTCATGACTTGAGTGAGTGCCCTTCAGCATCACAATTTCCGAAATTAGTCCAAGAGCATGTGAATACGGCTCAAGGATTCTCCAACTTGGGTAATGACCCATATTCCAACACATACAATCTGGGATGGAGTAATCACCTTAATTTATCATGGAGACCTCCTTCACAAGGCATTTCTTACAATCCTCCACCACCAAGGCAAAATTTTAATAATTTTGCCAACAAATCTTCTTACTGACCACCACAACCTTACAAAAATAAATCATGTTTGTACTTGATGCACTTGATTACACCACTTCACTTGATGTTCACTTTGTGCCAGTATGGCAATAATATAAGCATATGTTAATTGGGGAATATAGTGGACTCGTATAAAAAAGATTTATAGGGTAAATACTCGCATGTGATGTTTGCACTAAGAGAGTTATTTGTGTTTGTGGCATTAGTACACTTGTCATGAGTATGCCTTGATTCACATAAACACACTTTCATAGCGGTGACCACTCTATTCTAATCCCTGGTGTACATCATTGATAATTGCTAGATTTGTAGAAAAGAATAAATGAGTGGCCTTAATTCTCAAAAAAAAAAAAAAAAAACCTTGACTTGTTTGGGTTCGTATCCTCTTTAACTTGAGTTATTAAGCCCGTAGGGATGTCTCTACACCTAGTGCCCTAAAACCGTCTGGTTTGGGAGTCATTGGCTCAATACTTGCTACATGGGTTGATTAAAAAGCTTAAGGGACCTAGACATTGCACAATTAAGAAAAACAAATAAATAAATAAAGATTTGTTCGGGTTCATAGCCTTTTCAGCTCCAGTTATTAAGCCCGTAGGGGTGTCTTCACACCTAGTGCCCTAAAACCATCTAGTTTGGGAGTCATTGGCCTAATGCTTGTTACGTGGGTTGATTAGAAAGCTTAACGGATCACAACATTGCACAGTCTTTCAAAAAAAATAAAAATAAATAAATAAATAAAAAATTGATGAGAATCTTGGTTGCAAACGTTTAGTTTTTTTTGTATATGTTGGGTGTTATTATGAGGTACATTGGGCTATTATAGTGGACAGTTAACTAGTTATGGGGAATGCACTTTACACCAAGGACACTGATGATGTGTTTACTAGCATTCACAAGTATAAGGGACTTAACTTTTGTATTAACTGAATTGTAGTTTTTATTTAATAGATTCCTTCATGCTTGTCCACTATGCCTTCAATGACTCATCATGTCTTAATATCACATTGTAGTAACACATAAATTAATTGATAGTTGGAGTAGTGTGATTACTTATTGTTGTTAGGCAGATCTAAGTATATTGATGTTTGTGGGTATTATTTCTAGAAACCCTCACGAGACTATACTCGCTCACTTGGGGTAACCTTGTAGTTTAAAGGCATGTTGCATATGCTAAATGCAATCGTGATCCCTACGAAAGTGGCTTAGAGTTATTTTACTTTTCTTATTTCTTTTGTTTTGCTTGAGGACTAGCAAAATCTAAGTTGGGGGATGTGATGTAGGCTGAAAGGTACCACATTGAGGCCACGTAAGTTACATTTTTAGTCTTTCAATGTTGTTTATTTGGTTTAGATGATGTGTTTTGTGCACTTGTGTAGATTTGACTGGCAACATGCAAATTTAAGCAAACGAAAACAGATTCTTCGTGTGAGGAGTGAAAAATCTCAGCCTACCACCTCACCGCATGTGTGACCAAGCTCTACCACACGTGCGGCCCACTACCGCTCGAGCGGCCCACATGGGCACTCGAGCGGCCTACCTAGGGTTGCGTACGTGAAAATTTAAGGCTTTTCTGCTAAGAATTAAAAGAAGAAAAAGAGGTTGAAAAGGAGTTCAAAAATATTTGAGAGAAAAGGGAGAGAGAGGCTAGGGTTTGGGAAGAAAAACAACTTAAAGCTTGAAGAATGTCTTCCATGGTGGCTTCTTCTTCCTCCATCTCTTCCCACTCCTCCATGAGTGGCTAGGCTACTATTTTTTAGGGTTCTGATGAAACCCTAGCCATGTAAAGGGATTTTTCTTAAGCTTTGATTGTGAAACGGTTTGAATAAGTGTATGAATGTTTTAGAAGTTTATAATAATTTTCCTCTTCGTCCCTTTAAGTGTTTTACTCTCTGTGATTGTTTAATATTTTCCATAAATTAGTTTTCTTTGTGTTTGTGTTCAAAGTATGAGACGAGTCATGCTATGAGAGACGGGTCGTGTTGCTACCATAGTTTAGAGCAAACACCTCGTGCTACTTGAGATGACTCGTACCTATACATTGAACACAACAATCCTCTTTATCAATGTTTCAAACTTGCAGTTGTGAAATATTGGGTAGTTCAAACTGGAGTGCAATTGATGGCCGATGTTAAGTCTTATTTATGTGGTTAGTGGTGAATTATTTACCCTAGGATTTTCTTAAAAATCAGTATCTCAAACCCTAATTTTAATTGTCAATTCAATTTTCTGAATTTCATTTAATTCTCGTTTAGTCATAATATCCCTTAATCTTTTTATCAGAATTAATTTAGGAATTCAACATTTAAATTAGTTTAAATTCACAATTGTCCCTGTGGATCGATACTTGGACTTACCATTATTCTAAAGAATTTGGTATAGTTTAGTGTTTATTTTTAGTGTGTGAAATGACCCATATACAAGGCTAAAGATATTCCTACCTCAAGATTATGTGTGGAGAGATGAAGACCCAACAATGAACTCCCAAGATATCACGATCCAATCAGTTCAAAATGTAGCTTTCAACAAGACTAACACTTTTAATGAAGGAACAAAGATGGATTCTTGGTAAAAATTGGGGAAAATCGAGTATTTTTGGGACTAGGGTTCGAAAATGGGTGTTAAAGACAAAAAGGGTGTGAAAAGTGAGATAAAATAGGTTTATATCGACTTTTAAGTCTGCTGTCCCAAACAGACTGCTCGAGCGAACAGTCCTTCGCTCGAGCGATGAACACAATATCGAACAGACCGTTCAAGCGAACTATCCACCGCTTGAGCAATAAATGCATAGTCTCAAAACTTTTGTAGGCCTACAGTAAAAATACTGAAAGCTTCTCATATCCGCTTGAGTTACCACTTTACGGCTCAAGCGGTCTAGCCTTATATCTAGCTTTGCGAGTGAGATACTGGGAGCTTCGAATATCCACTCGAGCTACTACTTGACCGCACGACCGGTCTCCCAGAGCTGAGCATTACAAAAACAGATCAAGCTGGGGTTTTCAAGGTATGTAATGTGTATAAAAGTTGTGAACTGTCATTAGGACTTGAAATGGGGTCACTATCTTTGATTTGGAATAACTTTTCCCCACCCAAAGCTAAGTTTATAACATGGTTAGCTTGGAAAGGTAAGATGAAAACATCGAATTTCCTGTATAAATGTAACACCCCAAAAATAATACAATAATTCAACAGTGAAGACTAACGCAAAATGACATAATTAGAGTATTAAGCTTTCATTAATCAGAGTCAATTTACAAAAGGGGCACATGCATTATACATTTACAAGCTATACCCTGAATCTATAGCATGTGGCATTAAACTAAATGATCAACGAAATAAATGCCCTACAGGCTTACAACTTTCCAAGACGATGCTTGGTTACAACAAAACGAGTCAGAAGCTCAATACAAATAAAGCCCTAGGCTTGTACAAAAGTAAATACAAAATAAACAAAAGTGAGCTCTCTGTTCCACAATCCACCTAAGCTAGGTCCTTGGTGGAGGCATATCATCAGCACCTGAAAATGGTTTTTTCCAAATAGGGTGAGCCAAAGCCTAGCAGAAACAATCTAGCACAATATATGAATTTTAACAAGGTTATAAACATGATGCATATGACCAATGCTCAAGGATAAAATCATTCACAACTCTTTTCCCAAAACCATATTATGTCAAGTGTTATATCCCAATCCATTTTATATCAATTTGTTTCATGTCATTTCATATCTTCTCACTTTATGAGTCATATCCAATGTTATCCAGAAGACTTAACTGAGATTACAACTCAGTGGTTTGCTCACCACACAACCATTACACACAAACACTTCACTTTGCCATTTTACGAAAATTTCGTCCACAGGATCGACACCCATGTATATGCTCGGTTTTTGGGACTTGCACCCAGGACACACAAGCCAACTTAATTTAATGGAGTCCATCCCCTTTCTCCTCCCAAACATAGAGTACATTCCCTTTCTCCTCCCAAATATCATACATATACAATGTATTAAAATACAGTTATATTCAATGACAACTAATAAGGAATTAGTTTCAATTTACCTAATCCTCATGCAATTTTTATAACAATCATAGCTATCCTCCACCGATAGCCCAAAACAGATATTTATAAACAGATATACAATCTTCTAAACATATAAATTATTCAAATTTTCGTAGGTGAGAGATAACACGTATCTAGCTACCCCATTTATATAAATGTCTATCCCATTTCACATTTCTTGTATAATTTCCATTATTTATACAAAATAATTATGAAAGGCATTTGAGGGCAAAACTTCCCTTTATCCCAATCTCATTCCAATCACCAAACATCAACCATTTTAACATAACTTAAGGTCACATTCATCCCCATAACCATTTCTAAGACCTCCATTTGAAAACCCGTCTTTGGAATTTAAACCCCAAACCCTAGGTTTGTTAAAACCACCTCAACTCCCAATGTTTCTCACACATCAAGGAATAAACAAGTTAAAACTCATAGAAGTGTAGAAAGTCCCTACCTCAAGCTTAGATGACCAAGGCAACAATGGAGGAACTTCAAAGATGCCGAAACCAACTTCTACTCGGATCAAAATGAAACTCTAGAGATGCTCTACCTTTTTATCAAAAGCACACAGGGAGAGAAACCAACAGATCTAGGTGAAAATGTAGAGAGAAAGTAGGTTTTAAAGAGAGAGGGTCCCGATCTAGGGTTTTGAGAGAAAAAGAGATGAAAAAATGATGTAAAAGGACGTTGCTGTGAACTGATATACACACAGTCCACTCGAGCGCAAAAGCTGATGCTCGTGCATTAGACACAATAAGTTGTTCTGCTCGAGCGTAGAATACACATATCCAGTAGTTTTGCAGACAGAAGAACATCGCTCGAGCGCAAAAATTGCCGCTTGAGCGTAGGAAACTTTGCTCAAGCATAAAATACACTCTTCCAGTAGTTTTGCAGACCTGCAAAAGTAATGAGAGTTTGCAAAGCTCACTTGAGCGTAACAAGTGCCGCTTGAGCGGAAGAGCAAAATTATGGGCAACAAGAGTTGGGAAAACTAACAACCAACCCGTTCCAAACACAACCACAACAATTCCATAGCCAAGTTTAAGGGAAAAGAAGGTAAGCAAGACATGTTCAACAGTACGAAACCAAGAAACGCATATCCAGATTACAACAAGGGTCGGGTCAAAACCGGAGTCGCTATAACCTTTCCCCCTGTAGCTCAACTTTTCGTGCTCCTTTCGGACACGACTAGCCCTACAGTTCGGACTCCCGTGGTTCTAAATCTGATTCCAAAAGTGCAATGTGAAATGGATAAACACAAAAGAGTCCAGCTCTGGCAAATCTTGATTCGCAAGCCATAAATCGATGCAATTGCATTGCATGATAAGTTATGACTCAAGGGACACAATTGCAATAAATGTTAATAAAAGACTCTAAAAAACCTCCTCCCTATCATGGTTTGATCAAGGGAAGTGGTTGACCTTGGAAACTTAACAAGTATGAAATGAATCAAGTCTCTATGTGTTCAATTAACATCCGATTGAACACCAAATTACCTTATTATCTCGTTCCATTTTAGTCTAAGTTTTATTACTCCATTTTAATTACCTTCCATTCCTTAGTCAATTGAGTCCAATAATGAGCTTTAAGTCCACTAATGGAGAGAGGTATCAAACCAAATGTTGTTTTAGGTATGAGAGAGATGTCGTGCCGTTGGGAATAAACCCCCAAAGGGATTAAACCATTAAGCACAACAACCTCAATCTCAAGCTTAAACAAACAATCGGTTTGAAATCACTCTCAAAGAAAAGGAAAAACCAAGAAATGGGGGAAGTTGTAGAGATAGTTAGAGGTGAGCACAAGTATAGAAAGTAAGAAATAAATGCTATCAACTCAAATAGGTTAGTGGCTAAGGCTTAAATCACCAAACCTATGAGGACCATTACACTACAAGCATACTATACAAAGCATGAATGAAGCTAACTCATAAAAATAGTCCTAAAATAGTCCAAAAAAGTGCTAGAATTAAGACAAAAACAACTACAACAATTAGCTAAAATATTGAGGGATTAAAACTAGCACACAAGCACAAGGAGGGGAGGGTAACTCCTCCACTTTTGAGACCTCAAAACATGATTTTTGCCTCTGAAAAACCTTTGAAAATCAGTGGTAAAAAGCTCAAAAAAATATGATGAGAAGGTGGGAAACACAAGGGCAAAGGCCTTAGATGCATGGTTCGAAGAAGGGTTATCAACCCCTCTACCTTTGATGGCCTTAAACCACAAGTTTCAGCCCAAAAGTACAGGTAATAAACAGTTCAAAAGCAGCAAGAAAATATAGAAAACAAGTAGTGTAAAGATGGTACAAAAGCACTAGAATGTACACCTCTTGAAGAGGAATGATCCTTTGAAGTTACAAACCACTAATTCTCACTCTCAAGTGCCTCAAGAGCTAAAATACAAGCTCAAATCACCTCATCAAGGAACTCTCTAGGTTTGGTTTAGAGTGTTTAGGCAAAGGTTATGTAAGTTGCAAGAGAGAGAGAGAATTGTAGAGAGAGAAATTTTCCAAAATTTTGCTCTCCAAAATTTTATAAATTCCATAATTTTTCTAACCTTCGCAACACAACAGAGGGTTATCTATATATAGAAATATATGAGAGACTCTCGAAAATATCCTTACAAATACAGCTGGAATGGTGCATGCATCTGTAGGGACAGCTGGCAGAAAATATCCATTTTTTTGCACTAGTGGCCGATAGGCCACATTTGTGGGCGGCATGCCACACTAGTGGGTTTGTAGGTCCCTAGATGCTCATGCCTAAAAGAACACTATTTTGGCCCAAAACAAGGCATAAGGTTTGAAGGTTCAACTATGAGATTTCTTACTGAGGAAGTCAAGCATTTGATAAGCATACACATTTATCATTGAGTGATTAATCAGTGGCGTCCAACTCTTAAGGGCCGTCAAAATTGGGGTGTCTACAGTTGCCCCTCTTTGACAGAGCTTGAAGTCATAACATGACATAAGTGAATGTCAAAGCCCAAAGACGACCCATTTTGACAAGGCCGTATGACTTGGGCAAACAATCAAGATATAAATAAAATTGGTTGAGCTCGCAAGCTACCTACATATCCCTTTACAGGGAATCAAACCAGCATAGTTCTGAGGCAAGATGCAAATGATATATATGAAAAATACTTTGAAAGCTGGACTCACACGCTTCGCGAAGCCGGCTATTTGAAAACTCATGATCATGCAAGATGATGCAATAAACAATAACAGATGTGATAACCAATAACAGTTACAATAAGCAATAACAAAAAGTCCAAACACGTTTCACGTGAGAAAAACAAAAAACACGCACTCTGACCACGGCAAAGCCGTGAAAAAAGGAGAGAAAAATCGCTCAAGGTAGCGTTTCACGCATCTTGAGATACTCTAATCATGCTGAAAATGCGAGAAGAGAAGAAAAACTGCTCCAGGTCACATTTCACGAGCCCTGAAATAAAGACAGCTTAGGGTCGCGTTTCACGCATCCTGAGATACTCTAATCACGCTGAAATCATGAAAAAATGAGAAAAACTGCTCAGGGTCGCGTTTTACACATCCTGGGATACTCTAATCACGTTGAAATCGTGAGAAGAGAAGAAAAATCGCTCAGGGTCGCATTTCATGCATCCTGAGATAAAGGCAAAAAGTACGAGACTAAATACACAATGTAGTGAAAGCGAGCGATAGATGCACGAGGTGAACAGGTGTGATAGATGCACAAAGTGAACAAGTGCGATAAATGCACAAAGATGAATAAGACTACAAATCAATACAGTGACAATGCATGTTCCATGCAAGATAGACAACCAACGTATGATGTTCATTGAAAGCATGTTCTATGCAAGAAACAAGAGCATATTCTATGCAAAATTGAAAGCATATTATGTGCATGAATCATGAATGATGCAGGGCACGCGTGCAACATAAGTGTATGTGAAAATGCACATTCTATGCAACGGAAGACAACACATATATAATTTGACAGAATGAACAAAAGCGATGTTCGGCGACAACCTTCGACTTACCTCTCAAAGACTTTGCAACATACTCAAAAAGGACACACCTCATTCATATTGGCAAGTGGGGCACATTCACGCGCCGGAACACAACGAGTATTAGGAACGGCACAATCGGAACACAGTTTTGAGCTCCTCAAAAACCAATCTGGACCCAAAAGAGAACCTCTCATACACTGCTAGGGCAAAAGAGGAACAAAGCAGCACTAGGCCACAAATGAGGACCGTCGGCCACCTGCCAGCCACACTATTAGTGGCCTACCGACCACTAATGCAAAATAGGGGACAGAATTGTCCTTTCGACATGGGTCTCTTTAAATAAACCTCCAAGCCTTATTTCCTCACACACCCAAGTCCGAAATCCTTCCTTCTCTCTCTCTAGGTGCCTCTTCTCTTTAGATCCATGCTTTACATGCATTTTCCAATGCCCCACGCAAACTTTATTCGTAAACCCTCTTTGATCCTCTACACTTTGAACTGATCAGAATTTGTTTTCGTTGATTTTTTTTTTTTGCATTTTCACCACTTTGGGCTTGTTTCCCTTGCGTTTCTCTCGAGTTTTACGAATTTTCCCGACTTTTGACTTTTTTCTCCCATTTTCTCTCTCCTAAGGTTGACTTTTTCCAAGTTTTCCCTATTTCTCCATTTTTCTTCACTTTTTCACCAGTCTTCACCCACTTTCCAGATGGCGGATGATGTTCCACATGATGGTGCTCCTCTTGAGGTCCCACCTCCACTCTCACCCCCTGTCGAGGTCGAGGAGTTGGCATTCGCTGAGGCCGGCGAGGCGACAGAAGGCCTTGTGGCCCACTTTGAGGCAGAGTTCACTCCAAGACTCGAGCCTAAGCTACTGCCTCTAAGGATATGGCCCTTTGATCTAATCACTTATCACCCTCTCACGAACATGCTGGCGCCTGGTGGCATGATGCGTTTTGATGATTTTGCTAGTGGCATGCCAGAGGACGTTTTGCTGAGAGAGCCGTACTCCCACTTTTCCTATGGCACTTCTGAGGTACAAACTCTATTTTCATGCTGCCTTTCATTTGACTGTATTTCTTACATTGCCTTTCATTTGATTTTGCTGGGGCAGTGACAGCGAGAGATTAGTATTATGATCTCTCGCCCGAGGTCCGCGACCTTGTTGATGAGGCCGGTTTCAGCTTATTCTGCACCGAACTCTCACGACATATGGCAAGCCGAGCTCTACTCAAAGTGTTGGTGGAGAGGTGGTGGGACACCACTAACTCTTTCCACTTCTCTTTCATTGGGAAGATGAAGATGACTCCCTATGACTTCTCTATGATCACAAGCTTAGGAGTAGAGGGGGATCTGATCCCCTTGGACATGGATATGGGCGAGTGGGAGGCGGCTTGGATCTACTTGGTTGGAACGCGCCCACCTCTATACAAGCCAACGATGGTGAGATACAGCTAGTTCTTTGAGCACTTCCGCGGGAGTGAACCTGAGACATCGGAGGAGGTAAAGCAGTACGTTTGGGGCTTTTTGATGTTCCTACTCGGTCCCACCTTGTTTGTGAACAGGTGGAACACTGTGGGTTTGTACTTACTGAGCGCCCTCGTGACCTTGCCCCGAGTCTAGTTCTATGATTGGGGTGGAGCTAGCCTCGCCACACTTTATGGCTACATGAGTTCCACTTCCAGCATGAGGGGAGAGCAGGTCAGAGGCTATTGAAGAGCTTGGGAGGTATGCATCACACCTTTCTACTTTTGTGCTTTCTGTTGACACATTGTGCTTTCTGCTTTGCACTTTCTATTTTATACATGTTCACAACTTGTGCTTTTTGCTTTGTACTTTCTGTTTCACATCTGTTGACACTTGTGCTTTCTTCTTTGCACTTTCTGTTACAGTTATGGGTTTATGCCTATTTCCTAGCTCTGCCTATTTCCCCTGTAAATGTCCGGATCGAGGTTCTGTAGCCCCAGAGTGCGAATAACAGTTTATCTGGCCAGTCCATGTAGGTCTTAACTGCCACATTGGTTTGTGGCCTGTACGTGGATGACTTATGAAAAGCCACATTGTATTTCTCCAACAAGTCTATTACCTATTTCTTGAAGTGGGAGCCGTTATTTGATATGATCTCATTCGGAACTCCGTATCGACAGATGATATTGTTCCTGATAAATTTGGCCACATGCAATGCCTTCAACACTGTATAGGATTGAGGTTCCACCCACTTTGTAAAGTAATCAATCGCCACCAAGATATATTCATGTCCATTCGATCCTTTTGGCAAGACTGCACCGATAACATCGATTCTCCAGACTGAGAAAGGCCATTGTGAAGTCATGTTGCAGAGCTTTGACGGCAGAATATTCATGCAATTGGCATGAATTTGACATTTATGGCATCGCCGCACAAAACCAATACAATCCTCCTCTATGGTGGACCAATAATAGCTTTGTCTGAGGATCTTCCGGGCTAGCATCACACCATTCATATACGCCCCGCATTCTCCGCCATGGATAGTCTCCAAAAAGCGCTTCGATTCCTCTTCTTCCATACACAGTTTATGCATTCCCAAATGACCTTTTTTATACAGCTTACCTCCGCAGATGATAAATTGGACAGCCATACGCCGTATTCCCCATTTTTCCTTAGCATTTACCCCTGGCGGATACATCTCATTTTCCAGGAAGTTCCAAATATCATAGTACCAGGGGTTTTTGTCTTGTACTTTATCTATCGGGACAATGGTTTCATAAGCCGGCGTGTATTTCTGTTTGATGATAATCGGACGTATCCAGACCCCAAGTGGGATGTCTACTATAGAAGATAGAGTTGCTAAAGTATCAGCGAACCTATTGTTCTCTCTTAATAGATGCGTGAATGTCAGTTTTTCAAACCTAGGAATCAGAACATCCAGGGTCTGATGGTAAACATTCATCTTCTCTTCTTTGACTTTCCAGTCTCCGTTTGCTTGAGAAACAACCAAGTTCGTGTCCCCGATGACATCCAACCTTATTGCCCCTAGTTCTAGAGCGGCTTCTAAACCAGCAATACACGCTTCATATTCTGCTTCGTTGTTGGACACCTTGAACTGGAGTTTGAAGGCTAAAGGTATATGTGAGTCGTCGGGTGCTATCAGCAACACACCTATCCCATAACCGTATTGATTGGACGCTCCTTCAAAGGCTAGGCAAGGCTAGGCAACTTCCTGGTAGCCCATACCAAGGCTAGGCAAGCTTTCTCTAAAGGAATGTAGCGAGTCTCATAATCCAGCATCTTCTTGCTCAAGTAGTAGATAGCTTTCTCCACCCTATCTTCAGATTCCTAAGCTTGCATGCATCCCATGGTCGTATCTGTCACTGACAAGTACAGAATCAGAGGTTTCCCTGGCTCTGGCGACCATAACATAGGCGGATTCTGGAGGTACTGCTTAATCTATTCAAAGGCAAACTGACATCAATTATCCCATCATTTCTTCCCTTTCTTCAAGAGACCAAATAGTGGTTCACAAGTCAATGTTAATTTGGAAATAAACCGTCTTATGAATTGCACTATACCTAGAAAGCCACGCACCTCCTTTTCAGTCCTTGGTGGTGGCATTTCTAAGATGGCCTTGATTTTTGAAGGATCTACTTCAATTCCCCTCTATGTGATCAGAAAGCCCAGCATTTTTCCTGCCGTTACGCCGAAGGTGCATTTCTGCGGGTTTAATCTCACTCTGTATTCCCTGATCCGTTGAAAGAATTTCTCTAGCGCGGTGTAGTGGCCCTCTCGTTCTTTGGACTTGACAATCATGTTATCCATGTACACCTCAACCTTTTTATGGATCATGTCATGCATAATGGTGGTCACAGCCCTCTAATAAGTAACTCTAGCATTTTTCAACCCAAATGGCATAACCCAGTAGCAGTAGGTACCCCACGGCGTAATGAATGCGGTCTTCTCTCTGTCCTCAGGTGCCATCAAAATTTGGTTATACCCGGAAAACCCATCTATAAACGATATCAATGCATGGCCCGCAGTGAAATCCACTAACTCATCAATGTCCGGCAGGGGAAAGTCATCATTCACACTGGCTCTGTTCAAGTCCCGGAAGTCTATGCAAACCTGAATTCTACCATCCTTGTTCAACACTGGGACGATATTGGCCAACCAAGTCAGATACTCGAATACTAACAAGAATCCTGCATCAATTTGCTTAGTGACCTCTTCCTTGATTTTCAATGCCCAATCCGTACGAATTCTGCGCAGCTTCTGCTTGACTGGTCGAGCCTTGGGGTCAAGAGGGATCCGGTGCTGTACAATCTCAAGATCGATTCCAAGCATGTCTGCGTAGGACCACGCGAAAACATCTTTGAAATCTTTTAATAAAGTGATTAAACACTCGTGCTCCTCCGAAGACAACGTGGACC
Organism: Camellia granthamiana; assembly: GCA_036172215.1. Lineage (NCBI taxonomy): Eukaryota > Viridiplantae > Streptophyta > Magnoliopsida > Ericales > Theaceae > Camellia > Camellia granthamiana. The sequence continues at coordinate 103,308,393 of CM069903.1, read as the reverse complement.
CGATCTGGACCAAGTGCAGATCCTTCTCAGTACCTACATTAATGGCAATGATTTCATCAGCATAAATTTTAGCAAACCTCTCATCCTCTCGATTAATCAAGTTTTTCAAAGCCAAAGGAATTTCTTCCCCTTCGTGTTCATTGAAATTTTTGAAAATCTTGGTCAATACAATAAACTAACGGCACAGAAAAGTACACAGAATCTACAGAGTTTTCATTCAAAAGGTCTAGATCTTCGGTTATAGACTCAAAAGAAAAGCTAAATAAAGACCTAGACAGGACTTTGGTATCCAGGTTATGACCCCCAAAAATACCAGACTCAGACTCAGAAGAACTTGAATCTGATCCCGACCCCACAGACTCAATGGAATCAGATTCTAGCTCATCACCCGATTCAGAACTGGACAGATAGCCTTCCTCCAACTGCCAGGTAAAATGTGGTGCCCCTAATGCATCTAAAATGCCACTGGTTGGGTTTACACCCGGTTCTTCTCCAATCATGGAAACAGTAAAGTTTTCCCCCAAGTTCTCTAGGTTGGCCGCAGGATTTGTCAAGAGACTAGCCAGTGTTGCCCCTACTCTAGGTTCGCTGTTGTCTGAGTCACCTTCCGTGCTCTGTTCATCTTTGATGCTTCATTTAGCCCTTTCTTCATCATCATTGTCCTGCAACTGATAGTCAAAGAAGATCTCAAACCTGGGGACACGTTGCTTTGAGGAATTTACCCAAGGCTTGGGAAAGCCACAAAAAGGGAAATCATCTCCTTCCCGAACAAAACGGCCATTCAATGTCCCCTGGATTGGCCTGTGGATGAGTTCATAGTGTTTTCCAGCTTGCTTGGCCTTAGCTCTGCCTCTCATTTCTTTCCTCTTTCTGATCCAGTCTTCTTTGGTGGGCACATATCCCAGTTCAAAGGCATGCGGGTTGTGTGGCACATCTGTCAATGTTGCGACACCTTTCTGACCACTCATTCTGAGCCCCATTCCTAGAATGTGTCGCAGTTTGTTCATGAAGTAGATAGATTGGGCACTGACGTACATGCCTTTGTTTGTGGTTAGAATGGTCTGTATTACTCGGGCTTTAGCCAGACTAAATCCCAAGAGGAATGCATCCTCGTCGCCATGGTTGATCTCTAATATTGGAGTAGTCACCTCTAGAGGCGGATGGATGGATGAATTTCCAAAAACAATTGCCACTCCTTCCCCATAAGGGTACTTCAACATCTGATGGAGAGTGGAAGAGACAACCTTTACATGGTGCAACCTCCCTAACAACAAATTGAAGGTAGCCGGCACATCCAACACATGAAACTCAATATCTTTCTCTGATGGGCCCACCTGGACTCTCACTTGTACTGTACCCATGACCTTTCTACTTGTGTTATCATACGCCCGTATTACTTAGGCTGTGGGAACAAAGTCCACTGGTTTGAGGCCAATTGCATAAGCGGTATGGGAAGGACAGACATTAATGGCCGAACCGGTATCTACCAACACCACCGGCACCCATTTCTCACTACATTCCACAGATATGCACAGTGGTTTATTATGAGCCGAGCCCTCCGGCGGCAGCTCTTTGTCAGAGAAAGTAAGCGTTGGCCTAGCACCACTTGGAAAGACTAAACCCACAAGCTGCTCGGGCATGGTGTCAATGGACAATTTAGCCTTGTCCATTGCCGAGAATACTACCTGTCGGTGTACTCGTGAGGCCATGAAAAGACCCCAGATAAAGATATTAGCTTGAATTTTCTTGAGTTGTTTCAATACTGCCTCTTCTTTTAGTTGTTTCTCTTTTTTGTTTGTCGGCCTCTTTGTCCTTTCCAGATGCCTCTACTTGATCTAGGTGCGGCGGCTTAAAATACCGCCCACTTCTTATCAGATAGTCTATTTCCTCAGCATACCACGTATTGTCCAGAATGCAATTGCCCCAGTCTTCGTCAGTATAGGCCAGATGCAGATCATTATCATCCTACCATTAGCCCTCAGCGACCGACAAATAGTTGTCTGGCTCTGCTTGTATTACCTTCACATCATAGGTGTCCCCCACAGGGTGTTGTGAATTTACAGTTTCCCAACTGTCTTCAATTCTTTCTCATTCAAACTACCTCAGTGCAGCTTCCTATGCAATATCTACGGTGTTCACAGCGCCCACTTCCTGGGCTGGGTTTTCCACACTAGCGCTCTCTAGCAGCTTTCGTTTCTCATCAGCCCTTTCGGCTACTACAGCTATCTATGCTTCTTTTCCCTCTAGTTTCAATCCAGTTTCTTCTTCCTTGTCTGGCTCTTCACTCAGCCATCCAGTGTTGTCAGTTGATCCATTCAGGTCAAACCACCCGATCCGTACATCTCCCTGATCTTGCTCATCAAAGAACTGCAGGTTGTCCAAATCCTCTTCGAGATCTGCTAAATCATCTAACCCTTGGTTCGTGCCATCTTCCTTGACCACATTAATGTCTACCAAGGTTACCAGCACCACTTCAGGCTTGTTTTGACCAGTTAACACAATATAACAACTTGGATCATACACCCTATCAGATAAGTCCTCAAGACACTCTGGCAATAGACTAGTACGTTCCTCCAAGGTCGACTCCCCTTCTATTGTAAGTCTCATCACCACAGGCTTGGGTTGAGGTTTAGATGTGTCCATCATGCATAGATCTACGCCTTCCAGAATGAACAACATCGATTTTTGGTAGGTGGGAGGGAGTAATATATATGCTGGGGTCGTAGAAGGTAGCCAATGTATGGATCAGGTTAAGATTTCGAGATGGAGGGACTTGATTATGGGCTGGAAGTGGATTTGTGGTTACGTTCAGTTTCTAAAGTGGAGCGATCACCTTGTTGTCAATGAGATCTTGAATCTCATGATGCAATCGAAAGCACTGGTTGGTGTCATGACCATGTTGTTAGTAAAACGCACAGTATTTTGCGGAGTTGTGTTTGGGTGGAAGAGGATCAGGAAGTGGGCGAGGTTCTAAGGGTCTAAGGGTTTGAGGTGCCCTTTCTTGACTAGCACCTTCATGGCTTGAGAGAGAGTCATGTACAGTTGGTTAAAAGTCCTCTGGGGTCGAGTAGGGTTGGACAATGTTTGTGAGTTTGTCTTAGCAAAGGGGTCAGTAGTCTTGGTTATGGTGACAACACTTGCATCCGACGGCCTTATAGTTGTGCTGCCACTAGCAACATTAGAATAGCGAGCAAACGGCCTTTTTGTCGGCTCCTTCTCATCTGTAATAAGCCCTTGCTTCATGGCATCTTCGATTTGCAGTCCCATTTCATGAAGTTTTGTAAATGTAAACAGAGGTAAGACAATCATCTTTTGCAGCAACTTTCCATGTAGATTCCGGACGACCACCCAAATCTGGTCCTTCTCAAAAGGCCTTGTGGTCATCATCGAGGCTTTAGCTCTCCATATTGTCACAAATTCAAAGAAACCCTCCTTCAGCTCTTGGTGTGTTGCCTCGAGATCACGAGTTATGACCTCAATTTATGTATTGTAAGAATACTGAGCAATGAAGGCCTTGGCCATCTCTTCCCAATTTTCTTTAACAGAATCTTCTAACTTAGCATACCAAATGGCCACTATACTCGACATGGTACAGCCAAAGAGAGACAGCTTCTGTAGCTAGTTAAGCCCATCGGCCGCAAGATATCCGAAAACAAACGCAAGTGGACCATCGGATCCCTGAAGCCGTCAAATCGATCGATGTGCGACATTTTAAAATGATCTGGCAATGTAACTACAGAATCAGTATACCCGTCCTCTAAGTCCAGGATGGAGTTAACCCCTTGTGCTCTCTTCAATAACTTTTCCAGTTTATTGATCTTGAGTATAATTGGGTCAACCTTGAACTCAAACGGAGCCTCGGTCTAATAAATAGGGGTTTTGGAGGCTTGTGCTGGGATTGGCTCTACTGGATTACCCTAGTTTTCTTGAACATTGTCAGTATGAGCCGTGGCCCCGAATGTTGGGATAGCCACCGTAGATGCATGGGACACAGAGGCCGCAGCCGACTGTGGTTCTTGTTATTGTAGCCTGGTTATAACTTCAGCCTGACGGGCCGTGACCTCGGCCTGGCGGGCTATATTCTGCTGTAGGGTTTCAACTGTCTGCTACAGATGGTGTATTAGTTCGTCGACACTAACAAGGGGATACAGTGCCATTGGAATATGTGATTGATCTCGTGCTGGGCTAGAAGTAGAAGACCATTCTCGAACCAAACTACACACAGGTAAGCTGAGGGGTGACTCATGTTGTCATGACCCAAACCCGGCCCTAAAAGTTCGGTCCTTGACCGGCCTATACATAGGCCTCAAAACAGAATTTTAGAATAATATTTAACCACAAATGGGGCCTTAAGCGGAAGCAATACCAAAAAAACAACATCCATTGAGCTTGTGCATACATGATGGCTTAATTAGATTTAAGCATTTAAATACATTCCCAGAGTTACATATACAATCACAGAATTTATATAGATCTCACACACACTTACATAAGACTTAATAATTTATACGACTCCCAACACAATTAAGGCCTCCACACGGAGACATACCCCAGCTGGCTTGGCAGACAGGTAGACCTCAATACAATTCTAGTGTCAATCCCCGATGGCTCACCAACATAAATATACATAAAAATGGAGTGAGCAAAACTCAGTGAATAATAGCAATGTAAGGAGGTTAATTAATTGAGCATAGACTTAGAGAATGTAAATATGCATATCAAACCATACACAGATCTTATACGTAATCATACTTTAAAATGGCCTCAGGCCCATATGTAATACAGAATGGTCTTAAGCCCACATATGATACAGAACGGCTTTAAGCCGAGATATGATACAGAACGGCTTTAAGCCCAGATATGATACAGAACGGCTTTAAGCCCAGATATGATACAGAACGGCTTTAAGCCCAGATATCAACAGATTGGCCTCGGGCCCATCATTAGCAAAACAGAATGATTCCAGATACACAAAGATATCATTGTTCCATAATGCACATATGTTCCATTTGTTCATCATGAATTCAAATAGTTAACTTGCAGATAACAGAACATCAATATTAACCATTAACAGTAAGCAAAACGTACTGCTACAGTACTATTACTCAATAGTGCACAAAGATTTTCCCATGGTTTATTACAAGTCGACATAGTTGTCTTGCGAATAACAGAACGTTAATAATAACTATTAACAGAAGGCAAATGTATCACTGCATTAATAGGTATAGAACATTTCACACCATAACGGCCTCAGGCCCACTTTTATTAACAGAGACAGAATGACCTTAGGTCATAACAGTGTCATTGTTCAATCATGTCCGTTGATCCAATCAAAGCATAATAGCAGTTGTATATGCCATTCTCAACAACCATATATAAATCATAAGCACCAGAAGTAAATATAACATATCGTTACACTACTATTACTCACAATGATAGGTTTCTGACAGCAGTGGGATGAAGTCCTCGTTTGGACCTACAAACACAATGCACATAGCATTATAAGAATATACCCGATTCCTTACTTTTCTCTTTAATCAATTAGTCATATCGGTTCTAAACTCATTAGTCTTCAATAAGTCTCAATTCATGTCTCAAGAGATAGGAGGAATTGATAGGAAAATGGGTCAGACGAAGAAATGGTACAAAACCAGTAGATAGAAAGTGAGCAACTCTCACTAATTTGGGCATATCTAATTATGTACTTATAATTTGGGTGTGAGACCACCACCATTGGAAACTAGACTTCCGGGGCTTGATTTTAGGCTCAAGAATCACTCAAAACGGAGTCCGGATGAGGGACATATGCCTATTTGAAGTTACCTAGTATCTGCAGAAACAAGGATGGCCACTTGTGCGCCCACTTTGGCCGCTCGTGCGGTGACTGGGCCGCTCGAGCGGTGGGTTAAGCAGAATGCAATGCTCTATTTTTTTCATGTTCTGCTCGTGCGGAGTCCGTGGCTGCTCGTGCGGTCTGGGCAAAATCAGACAGTCTGAAAGTGTGAGTTTTCAAACCCAAATTCAAACCAAGATCTCATGTAATCTTTCTTTAAAACATGATAAACCAACATATTTCAAGGGTAATTCAAGTTCAATTGCATCAACTTGTTTTGATTCCAAAATCAAAATATTAACTTCCATGAATTCAAAGTTTTCAACATAAGGTTCATTTTCATGTAAATTGATGGTTGGATTTCTTCACTCAACTGTTTCCATGAAAAATCTAGAGTCCATCTCATGTCCATTTCTTCATATTAAACTCAAATCAAACAAACTCAAAAGAAATAAGGTCCTATTAACTCTAAGAACCCATAACTCAAAACCCTAGCTTATTTAGGGGTTTAATCTTCATATTTCCTCTTGATTCCATGCAATAGATGAAGTATCTACAAGATTATAGTTGAATTTCACATACCTTAGTTCAAATCCTTGAATTTCCCCATTAAATCTCTTCAATCTCCAAGCTTTCCTTCAACATTTCTAAAACTCCCTTGTTTCTCTCCCTCTCTCACGTGGCTTCCCCTTTTTCTTAGATATTTTCTTTCTAAGAGATGAGTTCAACAACTCATAAGGCATCAATTTATATAAATATACACACACACAAGCTTAACACAATAAGGAGAGCCAAACATGACCTTACGAATCATACGGAATCAAATTTCAATTAAACTTTTCAAATGACTCTAAAAATTACGCTGATCATAAATATGTGATCTGTTCTGGTTTCTGAAGTCTCTAAGGCCTTCAATTTGCAGTACAAAGTTAACCACCCAAACGTGCATTAACGAATCAGACAAATTAAATTTCCAATTAATTTTCCCAAATAGTTCTAAAAATTCCCATTAACATACCCAAGTACTCAATTTTGATTTTTGAATCCGTAAAGGTCGGTAATTTCAATTTTAAACCCGTGACTCAACAGATAATTCCTCAATTGAACATATATCATTAAATTAAAATGCATTAACCCACAAGGGCATCAAAGTAATTTCGGATACGGGTTTTGGGGTCGTTACATTCTCCCTACCTTAAGAAGTTTGGTCCTCCAAACTTGATTCACCCTGCCACAAGTCCAGTTTCGTCTTGAGTATACAACACTTCTCAATTATTTAGCAATTCACAATCCTATGCAGTCAATTCCAATGGAGTTTGCTCCCAGAATCACAAGTAAGGGTGTTCAGAAGTGAATTCACTTCTGTAGACACCCAATTTTTGACCGTCCTCAAGACTCGGTTGTGCTTGCAGGTACATCCGGACACAGGTTTGATTGCTCGTCGGGCATTCGACTTTTGCAGCGGAACGTCACATGTTCGAGCTTTCTAGACCCTGTATCCTTTCTGCCCCATTCTTGGACCATGACTTGGTCCTTTCAGAATGTGTTTCTTGGTGCACTGTCGGCCCCCTTTTGGACTTGCCGACCCCCACTTTGTTGCTGCCGGCCATTGATTGAGCCTGCCGGCCATCAATGAGCCACTGCCGGCTATCCCTGATGGTCGGCAGCACCCCTGTCTTAGCAGGTTTCACTCCAGATCTTTTGAGCCAACTGGAATCCTTTTATCTGCCCTCCATACACGTGTATGGAAGAATAAAGCTCTTGCCAAGCTTCTTGAAAAAGCTTTGCATTGCTTTTCTTCTATATAAGGAGAGAGCCTCTCTCCTTAGCAGAGGTTCAGCATTTTGAGAAGAAATATCTCTCTTTCTATATTGTTGTTGATTTGTGCCTTGAAGTCCATTTTCCTTGCACTTTTACACTACAACACTTAGAGATACATCACCATCTTTGGATTGAGGTTCTTGGGAGGACTTCTTGAGCTCTGAAAGTGAGGTTTTACCCCCTGAAGTTACTGGTTTCGAAGTTGATCTTCAAGGGTGAGCTTCTTCCCCTTTCTAGCACTTTTTTGTACCTCATTTTGGCCATCCTTGAATATGTTTTAGGCCTTGATTTCAACTGAAAAAAGTCTTGTTTGTAAGTGCTTTTGGTGGTTGTTTAAGGTCTTTTGGCTGTTGAGGGTCTTCAACCCTCTTGTTGGCCTTGTTTGGCTTTGTTTTAAGTCATGCCTTAAGGCCTCCGAGCTGGCCTTGGTTTGGCCTTCTAACCATTGAAATCCAGTGGATTTTTAGTGGTAGGCATGTGGTTTTGAGGCCTCAAATCAGAGGGGGTGGCCCCCTCTCTTTTGGTTTTTGTTTGCTTGCATTTTTGGCCTTCCAAAGGAGCATGCCTCTTTGTATTTTTGAGGCTTGGTTTAGGCCATTTTTTGTGACTTTGAGGACCTTCCTTGGCTCTATCCATGGCTGGTTTGGTCACCTTTTGCATGCATCTTGTATGTGTAGTGTAATCCCATTTGTAGCTCATCAAAGTAGCATGTTTGCCTAGCTTGTGTTGAGTCCATTTCAGTAGGTTTTTGGTGATGTTTTACCATGCCTTAGATCTATTTTGGGTTGGTTTTGTCACTCCATGCATGTATGATACACTTGTAGTGTAAATCTCATAAACTAGCTTTATATGCTTCTTACTTTAGCATGTTATCCGAGCTTATGTTGAGTCCATTTCAGCATGTTTTTGGTGATGTTTTGCCATGTCATGACTCTTTCCATAGCTGGTTTGGTCATCCTTTACATGCTCCATATACTTGTAGAACAAATCTTGCTTACTAGCTTTATGTGCATGATGTTTTGACTCATCATCCTAGCATATTTTGGCTTTGCTCCAGCATGATTTTGTTCTTATTTTGGGCTATTCTTGGACTGTTTTGGCCTACCATGGCCATATCACTCATGCTTTGTATAGCTATGGTGTAAATGCTTAGGCTAGTCTTAGGTTTTGAAGCCCCTACCATGCCATACATGTGATGTTTGCATGCTTTGCCATCATTATAAGTGTTATTTCAGTCCATGAAATGTGGCCATACACTTACATTTTCCATGCTTTTAATGCCTTGGAGCCTTGGCTCTTTATGCCTCAAGAATGAACTTTTGTGCATGCCATTAAGCCTAAGCCTTTGGCTGGCTCATCATATCAGTGCATTTTGGTCTTGTTATACCATGATGTAACTCTATTTTATGCTATCCAAGTCATGCCATGTTTGGTTTCAATAGATGTAGTGCGTTGCCTCTTTTGTAGCCTTGCATGCTCCTTGTTTTTGGCCTCTTGTTTTAGCCTGTGTTGGCTAGCTTCGAGCTTGTTTTTGGTCTTGTTTGGACCTACCTTGGGACTGTTTTAGGTACCCTTCGCCCTTTGGGGCTTACCTTGCATGGTCATGGCTTAAGTCCCTTTGTTAGTTTCGAGCTTTGAGCTTTCTAACATGCTATGCTTGCATTGTTTAGTTGATTTGGCATCAATTTACATGAGATTTCAGAGCTTACCTTGTTGTCACATATCCGTGCTTGTCACTCTTTAAGTGTGCTTAAGAGTTGCACCTTTGTGCCTTAATCCTTGAGCTAATTGGCATGCATGTTTGCCGCTCCTTTTCATGCTTTTCATACTATCAGTTCATCACATATGGCCACTGATTTTAGGCATGGCTGAGGCCTATCCATCTTTAGTGTAAGCCCATCTTACCATGTTGTCACATGCTTTTCCCATTTCGTATGTTGTTGCATGCTTGTCCGCCGTCACATACCTTGCATGTTTGTATGTTCATGTTGCATTTTATCATGTTATTCAAGGTTGTTACCTCACATCATGCTTACATGCTTGTTGTATGCTCGGGTTATTGCATTGCATGTTTACATGCTTAAGTCATATTGCATGTTTGCCATGCTTGTTTTGCATTGTCGTTTGGATTAAAGTGTTAATCCGAGCAAAAGGAACGAGGGACGTTTCATACTTCAAGTGATGAAACGTGTCTCAATTCTCGGTCGCCGACGCTCTTGATGGTTCATGATAGAGTTTTAGGCTTTATGTGTTTATTTGTGCATTCATTTCATATTGATTTGCACAAGTTGGATCTTTGGCCATCATGCATCGGGATGCGTGATTGATGGTCATAGATCCGACTATGCCTCCCCCTTGATGTTTTGAGATGATATGGGGTGGTATAGTGCGTACATATCCTTCGGAGACCCTCCATTTTCTCTGTTTTGTGCTCTACTGCAACTTGGTGTCCCAGCACATCAGTGGCCGGCAGTGCCTTGCAGATGGCCGGCAGTGCCTTGTTGTTAGCCGGCACCCCTTCATTTTTGGTCGGCAGTGGCTCCCCATGGCCGGCAGGCCACTGATGCACTCCCCAGCATGTTTTTGGTAAGGTCCAGCAGGAATTCCTTGAGGACACCCTGCAGACAGAGCCTCTAAAGAGCAACCGGAGAGCTTTTTGGGGCGGCATCCGAGCATGCATCCTCTCCTTCTTCGAACAGAGCTGGAGCAGCTTGTTTTTCATGCTTACTTGTTAGTTAGCATCAATTTGTAATAATTAGTTAATTTGTTAATTAATTAAGTTTTGTAATAATTAGTTGTAGCTAGTTATTCAATTCGGTTATGTAATAATTAATTAGCTTGTTAGTTAGTTAATTAGTTGGCATGTATTATTTATTCGGACCCTCCGTCGAGAGGGCCGATTTTGTAATAAGTATGCGTGAGTGTGTGCATGTCTTCCAAACCCCACGTTTTTCTCCCTTTTACTTAACCGCTTTCAATGGTTAGTTTTAGGTCATGTTTCAAATTAGCATACTTATGCTTTGCATGTTTGCATCCATTCATCTGTCTAGCATTCTTATGCTCGCATGTTTGCATCATTCATCTACATTGCATGCACCGGGCTCGGCGAATCATACTAACTGCATCGTATTTCAATTCCAAGTTGAATACATGTATTAATTATCGCATCTCATATGTCATCTTAGAATAGCCGAGCCTATTTCTAGTTGCATTTTGCATGTGTTGCATTAGCCATCTTAACATGAACTAGGATCATGCATTGATTTCTAACTAGTTCTTTATTTTGACTCGGAGTACACTGTGAGTGTTTATGCTTTAGCATACTGCATGTGTGTTATTGATTGCCATGAAAGCATGCTTGCCATGAGGCTAACTGCTTATTTGCTATAACTGCTTGAATGCCTGTGGGTGAAGATTGGATTACTTGAGTTTGAACAATTCATCAAATCCGCATTTGAGCCTACTTATGAGTAGCAAACTTCAAACCATTTTCCAAACAAACAGATATGCAATGCTTTGTTCCAAATTAGGCGATCTAGTCTATACTTGTTTGCTGTGTGCATCACATAGTAAGATTAGCTAATTAACCGGAATAAGAGCACATGTGTTTTCAAAAACAAGATATCATGTTTAGTAGTGGCCGATCTTTGATCGGGCGAGTGGGGGTGCTCATAGCTGACCTTTCCCAATCGTACCCAAGTTCCCGAGTCGAGATAACTTTGGTGATGACGGACACGTGGCCTTAGGCAACGAGTCAGGGTTTCCTAAAATCCCCCAAAATAAAATATTTAGGTGGCAACTCTGTATCTGGCAAAGCAGTCCATGTTTGGCACTTCTTTCTTAAAAATCAGTTTTCCAAAACAATTTGCCGGATTTGGACTCTTTGGTGATTTATCGGTCATGCATTGCACTTTGCGAGACTAGATTCAGAACCGTGACAATTTGAGTCCGAACTGTAGCATGAGGCCCTCGGGGCGCATCTACAACTTCAAGTATTCGATTGCATGTGCCTCATAAACTATCAAACAAAATTCAAATTCTTTGGTTTCACAAGCAATCCCAATTATCGTAATTCTTCAAAGATATGGGAAACATTCACTACTTAATCAGGTTTCAAATAGCACAAACATACTACAACCATCAAACCCAGAATAAGTAAATAAGTTCTAAATTAACGACCTTATGGCTCTTGCTCACTAATAAGTTAAGTATTCAGAACAATGGTTTGGTAATTTGAAGTATCCCCAAGCGATTTACTTCCATAGCTGGGATAAATAAGGTCTAAATTTTTTTGAATAATCAAATTCAGGTTCACATCCTCAACTTCAATGAAGATCCAAATAATCAGAATTAAACTTATCAATTCGAATCAGATTTCTAGCAGACTTCAAATAGTAATCCAAATTCCAAAATAAATTATTAGTAAAATCAAATATGGATCAACCTGAATGGTCACAATTCCCAATTTATAGTAAGGTAATAATCGTTTAAAATCCATGTTTGCTTGGAGGATCTTAAAATCGACATCATGACATCAAGCATAAAATGTATTATTCGGATTCTAAATCAGAAACAAATTTATATACATATTCATGATCATTTCCATATTCAAATTTTGCATAGAATCATGCGTGGTACATCCATTAGCACTAACAAATCCGATGACCCACAAAGGGACGGCCTCGAAGGCATTCTGATGACCCATAAAGGGATGCATATCATATGATGCTATGGATGCCACGAATGCATTTCAGAATTTTTGGCAAACATTCATTCATTGTAAGCCATAACTAACGTGCTGAGGCATGTTGACAATATTAACTTATCATACGTTCTCGTACTCTATACGAAAACATTAAATCAGGCCCATAAAATTCTTTGTACATAATCTCAGCCCAAGAAGGATTAATTCCTTGTAGACTTAATGATTCAAACAAATAAATAGAGTCCAAGGTAATCATACTAATCACAATGTACCACTTTCGTCTATCACATTCCATAGATATTGTATTAAATTAATCACATATCGCCTAGTATTTCATGCATACCATAAACAATATCCCTAATATTAATAGGTGTTGATACAGCCTCAATAACAAAGTCAGCCTCGGTCTACCAATTTCTTTTCAATAGTTATCCAGACATTCATGTATGAGTCATAAATCGTCAATAACAGACCCTCAGATGGGTATCTACGCCATTAGTTCCATACAAAGAGCATAGAATTCTGTGGATCATAAACAACTCGCTTAGGTATATGGTCAATTTACCCATCACACGCAAGATCACATATTATTCATCTGAGTCAGAAGTACCGATGTTATAACATCTCTAAGAAACATAGATCACATAGGTTTTGTCCGAATAATGGTTCTCACACAGCTTATATACCTCACTGATAATTACCTAGGTGGGTCCGAACATATTTTACATTAAGGCACCAAATCAAATCTTTATAATTTTGAGTAACACAGAAACTCTTAACACATGCTATAGCCTGCTGATCCACTCATTCTATAGCTACATGATTCAGATAGACGGAAGGGTTCCAACTAACATTTTATCCACAAATAATTCAACACATAGAGCACCAGTCAAAGTGTCTCTACTTATCGTAATGTTTAGTTCAAGTTCCATTCACCCACTTAAAAGATTCTTCACTTTCCAATAGTCATTTATACGTAAGACTTCTTACCATATTCTTTGATTCTTCGTCGAGTTCACAATTAATTCCTTCATTGATCTTATTTCTCATGACATGTTCACATAACCCTCATCATATTTGGAAATATTCTTACCACCTTATCCAGTTGCCTCAACAAAACTTAACTTCCATTTCATCCCTACTCCTAGAGTCACAAGATGCAGACGGTTAACACATCGAGTATCATTCATTAATTACCTATAACACATAGTTTTGCATACTTAGTCATAACACACACGAGCATACAAGGATATGAGTGGGGCAATTCCTTTATTTCCACTTCTTATATCAAACCATTCTCAAGTTCCATACTCGTTATTAATCATTGTATTTCTCAATTGCCATACACTTCATTGATTCACAACAACCTCAGTTTCCCAAAATTTCTCATGGTTTAATTTCACATATAACATAGATAGAGGTTAAGTTTAATCTCTTTTCATATTATGTTTCCACAAACAGGCTTATACTTATCAATTGAATATCCTAAGAACACCGATATTCCACATCTTTCAAAACTTTAGCCTTATGTAACCCATTCTCATTTTATAACAATTAACCAATTCTCCTTAGTCACAAAACTTAGTCCATGAAACAAAACATATGAATCTTCTTTTATTACCCCAAAGTCCATAAGAGATTAGATTCTCAGGCTCAATACTTAACTGATTGTATAAGCTCACATACTTCTTTCAAAATGCACATCATCTCATTTCGTTACCAGATACATGCAACTTAAATGCATTCTAGACACTCTAAGGCTCAATGGACATGTGTGTGAGATCTTAACTCGTGCTCTGATACCACTTGTCACGACCCAAACCCGCCCCTAAAAGTTCGGTCCATGACCGGCCTGTACATAGGCCTCAAAACAGAATTTTAGAATAATATTTAATCACATACGGGGCCTTAAGTGGAAGCAATACCAAAAAAATAACATCCATTGAGCTTGTGCATACATGATGGCTTAATTAGATTTCAGTATTTAAATACATTCCCAGAGTTACATATACAATCACAGAATTTATATAGATCTCACACACACTTACACAAGACTTAATAATTTATACGACTCCCAACACAATTAAGGCCTCCACATGGAGACATACCCCATGTGGCTTAGCAGACAGGTAGACTTCAATACAATTCTAAGGTCAATCCCCGATGGCTCACCTACATAAATATACATGAAAACGGAGTGAGCAAAGCTCAGTGAATAATAGCAATGTAAGGAGGTTAATTAATTGAGCATAGACTTAGAGAATGTAAATATGCATATCAAACCATACACAGATCTTATACGTAATCATACTTTAAAACGGCCTCAGGCCCACATGTAATACAGAACAGTCTTAAGCCCACATATGATACAGAGCAACCTTAAGCCCACATATAATACAGAACAACTTTAAGCCCAGATATGATACAGAACGGCTTTAAGCCCAGATATCAACAGATTGGCCTCGGGCTTATCATTAGCAAAACAGAATGATTCTAGATACACAAAGATATCATTGTTCCATAATGCACATATGTTCCATTTGTTCATCATGAATTCAGATAGTTAACTTGCAGATAACAGAACATCAGTATTAACCATTAACAGTAAGCAAAACATACTGCTACAGTACTATTACTCAATAGTGCACAAAGATTTTCCCATGGTTTATTACAAGTCGACATAGTTGTCTTGCGAATAACAGAACGTTAATAATAACTATTAACATAAGGCAAATGTATCACTGCATTAATAGGGACAAAACATTTCACATCATAACGGCCTCAGGCCCATTTTTATTAACAGAGACAGAACGACCTTAGGTCATAACAGTGTCATTGTTCAATCATGTCCGTTAATCCAATCAAAGCATAATAGCATTTGTATATGTCATTCTCAACAACCATATATAAATCATAAGCACCAGAAGTAAATATAACATATCGTTACACTACTATTACTCACAGTGATAGGTTTCTGACAGTAGTGGGATGATGTCCTCGTCTGGACCTACAAACACAATGCACATAGCATTATAAGAATATACCCGATTCCTTACTTTCCTCTTTAATCAATTAGTCATGTTGGTTCTAAACTCATTAGTCTTCAATAAGTCACAATTCATGTCTCAGAAGATAGGAGGAATTGATAGGAAAATGGGTCAGACGAAGAAATGGTAGAAAACCGGTAGATAGAAAGTGAGCAACTCTCACTAATTTGGGCATATCTAATTCTGTACTTATAATTTTTGTGTGAGAGCACCACCATTGGAAATTGGACTTCCGAGGCTTGATTTTAGGCTCAAGAATCACTCAAAATGGAGTCCGAATGAGGGACATATGCCTATTTGAAGTTACCTAGTATCTGCTGAAACAAGGATGGCCGCTCGTGCGCCCACTTTGGCTGCTCGTGCGGTGACTGGGCTACTCGAGCGGTGGGTTAAGCAGAATGTAATGCTCTATTTTTTTCATGTTCTGCTCGTGCGGAGTCCGTGGCCGCTCGTGCGGTCTGGGCAAAATCAGACAGTCCGAAAATTCATCAAAGTGTGAGTTTTCAAATCCAAATTCAAACCAAGATCTCATGTAATCTTTCTTTAAAACATGATAAACCAACATATTTCAAAGGTAATTCAAGTTCAATTGCATCAACTTGTTTTGATTCCAAAATCAAAATATTAACTTCCATGAATTCAAAGTTTTCAACATAAGGTTCATTTTCATGTAAATTGATGGTTGGATTTCTTCACTCAACTATTTCTATGAAAAATCTAGAATCCATCTCATGTCCATTTCTTCATATTAAACTCAAAAGAAATAAGGTCTTATTAACTCTAAGAACCCATAACTCAAAACCCTAGCTTATTTAGGGGTTTAATCTTCATAGTTCCTCTTGATTCCATGCAATAGATAAAGTATCTACAAGATTATAGTTGAATTTCACATACCTTAGTTCAAATCCTTGAATTTCCCCTTTAAATCTATTCAATCTCCAAGCTTTCCTTCAACATTTCTAAAACTCTCTTGTTTCTCTCCCTCTCTCACGTGGCTTCCCCTTTTTCTTTGATATTTTGGTTCTACGAGATGAGTTCAACAACTCATAAGGCATCAATTTATATAAATATACACACACACAAGCTTAACACAATAGGGAGAGCCAAACGTGGCCTTACGAATCGTACGAAATCAAATTTCAATTAAACTTTTCAAATGACTCTAAAAATTACGCTGATCATAAATATGTCCTCTGTTCTGGTTTCTGAAGTCTCTAAGGCCTTCAATTTGCAGTACAAAGTTAACCACCCAAACATGCATTAACGAGTCAGACAAATTAAATTTCCAATTAATTTTCCCAAATAGTTCTAAAAATTCCCATTAACATACCCAAGTACTCAATTTTGATTTCTGAATCCGTAAAGGTCGGTAATTTCAATTTTAAAGCTGTGACTCAACAGATAATTCCTCAATTGAACAGATATCATTAAATTAAAATGCATTAACCCACAAGGACATAAAAGTAATTTCGGATACGGATTTTGGGGTCGTTACACCCGTGGTTCTGAATATGATTCCACAAGTGCAATGTGAAATAGATAAACACAAAAGAGTCCAAATCCGACAAATCTTTGGAAAATCGATTTTGAATCAAAATGCCAAAAATGGACTGCTTTGCCAGATACAGAGTCGCCACCTAAATATTTTCGAAAAATTTAGGAAATCCATGACTCGTGCCAAAGGCCATGTGTCTGTCATCACCAAGACTCTCTCGGCTCGGGAACTTAGGTATGAGAGGGAAAGGTCATGAATTGAGCACCCCACTTGCCCGATCAAAGATCGGCCTCTACTAATCATGATGTGATTCTTATTTACATTATATGCTCTTGTTCTGATTATTAGGCTAACTTTACTATGTGATGCGTACACAAATATAGACTAATTTGAAAAAATTAGAACACTTTGATTCATGTTTGTTTGAAAATTATTTCGAATATGTACCACTTGAAAAAGTGATCTCATATGAATATTACTCAAATTATTCCAATTCAAGCAATTAGCCTTCATCCAAAGGCATTCAAGCAAGTATAACAATTAAGCACTTAGTCTCATGGCAAGTATGTTAGACATGGCAACAATCACACTCATGCAAGATGCTAAAGCAAAAATGCTCACCTAGTACTCCAAGGCAAGCCAAAAGAAACAAAAGAGTTAGAAAACATGCATACTCCTAACTAATGCAACATGACTAATGCAACGCATGCGATATGTAACTAATAGGCTCAACTACTAATTATGTCATGTTGTAGACACCCCATTTTTGACCGACCTTAAGACTCAAATGTCATTGATTGAGCGCTCGGTGATGGTGCATGTTGTGCTCGTTCTGAAGTTTCGGAGTTTTGGCTGAGAGCCTTACCCTCCGAGCCTCGGAACTTTTTGTGCTTTGACTCGGTTTGCGGATCAGGTCTTGTTTTCTCTTCTCAAAGGGAGGGAGAGGTCTTGTAGACCATCTCTCAGTGGTTGTAGACTACTTTTTGTGGTCGTAGGCCACTATTCCCATTCGGAGACTAGTTTCCGATTTTCGGGGCCGTCGGCCGTGCGTCTCGGCTCGGGACCACTTAACATTCTCCGTTTGCCCCGGTTTTTGGAGCACACCTTGTTTCCTCTGTCTAGAGGGACACTGTGGCCCGGGAGACCACTTTTGTGGTCATACACCACTTTTGGTGCTCAAACAGCCAGCTGTCGGGGCACCTGGCCGCGCGCTTTGCCCTCTGAACTCTCGTTTTGCATCCGTGTTGGTTCATTTTTGGCATGAACCTTGTTTTCCTTGTTTGGGAGGTGGTACAAGGGTGGGAGACCACCTTTTCTCCTTGGAGACCACTTTTCTTCCTGCTAGTCAATTTTTTGGTCAGGAAACTGGTTTTCTTGATCTTTGGGCCACATTTACTGGTCTCCCACACCACCATTGGCTTGGTTTCAGTGTGGAGACCACCAAATGCACCTGCCGACCACTTTTTTTCCTGGGAGACCACTTAAGGTGGTCGGCTGACCACTAAAAGTAGCAGGCCGACCACCTTTTCTGGTCGACAGCTTTCCTCTTGTTTTGTCTGACTGAGTGGATGTCAACTGTGCCAGCTGGAAGGCATAGACTGTATCCTCCATACACGTGTATGGAGGATTTGCACCCTTGTTTTAGCTTCTTGGGGAAGCTTGAACCTTGGCTCCTCTATAAGAGAGGCTCTCCCTCTCCTTATACTAGGTTCTGAAAATTCCTAAGGCAAAAAATATATATCTCTCTCTATATATCTCTATATTTTGGCTCAAAGTGTGTATTGTTCTTGGCCTATTGCACCACACCTCATACCCATACACCTCCACCATTGATCTGAGGTTCTTGGAGGGTATTTTCAGAGGTTAAAGAGCTGGTTTTTGGTCCCAAAGTTTACTGGTTTTGCTAAGCTTCAAGGGTAACTCATTTTCCCTCTTTTTAAGCATTGTTTTGATCCTTCTCTTAGCCTCATTTGCATGCTTATTTGAGCTTTGTTGTCAAATGAAAAAAGCTTCATATTTAAGTGTTTTTCATGTTTGTTTAAGGCTCTTTTGGTGTTGAGGGTCATCTACCCTGTTACATGCTCTATTTAGCCTTGTTTTGTGCCATGCCATAAGGCATTCGAGCTAGTCTTTTCTTGGCCTTCCTACCACTGAAATCCAGTAGATTTTTAGTGGTGAGAATGTGGCTTTGAGGGCCTAAATCAGAGAGGGGTGACCCTCTCTCTTGTTGTCTTGTTTACTAGCATTTTTGGCCTACCAAAGGAGCATATGTTTATACCATTTGGAGGCCTAGTTCAGGCACTTTTTGGTGACTTCTAGGTCCTTTCTAGGCTCTGACCATGGCTGGTTTGGTCCCCTTTTGCTTGCTTCTTGCATGTGTAGAGTAATCCCTTTCATGGCTTATCAAAGGAGCATGTCATTCTTGCATGTATTGGTCTTGTTTCAGTGGGTTTTTGGCCATCATTTGGCATGCCATGACTCTTTTTTTGCTTGGTTTGGTAGCCTCTCATATGCTTCACATGCTTGTAGTGTAAATCATGTTCACTAGCTTATAATGCATGTTGCTTTGGCCCTCTATGCTAGCATATTTTGGCCATGCTCCAAGCTGATTTTGTTCATATTTTGGGCTACCTTAGCTCTTTTTTTAGGCCCCTTGGTCGAATGATGCTTTCCATGTATGGTTGTAGTGTAATAGCCTTGCTTAGCCTTGAGTTTTGAATCCCCTTGCATGCTTAACTTGAGGTGTTTGCATGTTTTAGCATTATTGAGAATGATATTTCAAAGTTTATTTCTTGGCCATATTCTCATGTTTGTCACTCTTTCAATGTGTTTGAGAGTTGCATCATTATACCCCATTTATGAGCCTTTGCATTGAGCTTCATTCTTATGCCTTTCAAGCCACCATCTTGGCTCATTTTGCCACTGTTTTGGGCCTGCTTAAGGTCTATTTGGAGTTGGTTTTGTCATTTGACCATTGCCTTGTATGCCTCTAGTGTAATGTGCTTCACTAGCTTCAGTACTTGAGCCTTTCAACATGCATTGTGTGAGTTGTTTGCATGATTCGGAGCCATATCGTATGTAATTTCAGAGCTGGAACATGTGTCATTGTATGCCATATTTCATCCTTTCAATGCTTTTGTAGAGTTGCATTTTGTGCCCTTGGGCTTAGGTCCTTGCATTGTGTATGTTTGCATGAGCTTTGGAGTCTTGTTTTCATCATGTTTGGCCACTGATTTGGGTGTGGCTGAGGCCCAGTCATTTTGGTTTAAGTCCATTTTTGCATTGAGTATGCCATTGTATTCCATAACATTGAGTATGCCACATTGTCGCATGATTGATCATTGCGTTGTGCATGTCTTGTTCATCTCATTGTGTATGTTAGTTCTTAGGTGCATTGCGTATGCTAAGTACCACGTGCATTGAGTATGCCATTGTTAGTTCATAGCATTGTGTATGCTAGTTGCATGTTTGCATGTCATCCTTTGCATGTTTGCATCACTTAGTTGCATAGCATTTAGGTTCCATACTTAAAGTCGCATTGTGCATGCCATTGTTTGTTGCATTGTGTTCGGAATAGGAGTTAGTCCGAACACGGAAAACGAGGGATGTTTCGTACTCAAAGTGACGAAACGTACCTCAATTCCCGGTCGACAACACTCTTGACTACCTATGACGGAGTTGTTGGCTTTAGGTGCTTGTATGTGCATTCATTTCACATTGAGTTGTGCAATTCGACACCTCGGCCATCATGCATCGAGATGCGCGACCGGTGGCCTGAGGGTCGAGGACTACACTCCCTAGAGCTTATGTAATGACGAGGAGAGTGGTCATGCACACATGTGTTGCAAATACCTTGTCGTGCCTCTCTCTTTCCCTTTGTTGCAGAAAAACAGAATCTAGGAGAAGAAACTGGTCGGCCGACTAGGTTTTCTGGCAGGCCGACCACCTTCTTTGGTTTCCACCACAAAAGGTGGCCGGTAGTTGGTCTCCCATGCCTATAAGCTGGTCGGCAGCCTTCCCACAGTTTCCCGGGGTGGAGTTTCATCTCTCTGGAGCTTTGTGCAAATTTCTGAAATCAATTGCAAACAAAGGCAAGTCGGGGCATCGCGATGGATTTCCCGACAAGGCGACTCGAGCATGCATGCATCCTTTATCATTCAAGGCAGAGCTGAGGCAGTCCACATTCATGTAGTTTGCATGCTAGTTTAATTGCTTACTTAGTTAGTTTGTTAATTAATTAGAGTTGTGTAATAATTAGCTGTAATTTGTTATTCATTGTGGTTGTGTAATAACTAGTTTAATTACATTAGCTAGTTGGTTTTTGTATTATTTATTCGGACCCTCCGTCGAGAGGGCACAACTATTGTAATAAGTGTGCGTATGTGTGATGCATGTCTTCCAACCCCACGTCTTTCTCCCTTTTATTTACTAGCTTATGATGGTTAGTTTTAGGGCATGTTTCAATTAGCATCCTTATGCTCGCATGATTGCATCCATTCATCTGTCTTGCATGCATCGGGCTCGGCGCGTCATACTAACTGCATCGTATTTCAATTCCAAGTTGAATGCGTGTTATCTGTAGCATCTCATATGCCATCTTAGAATAGCCGAGCCTATCTTAGTTGCATTTTGCATGTGTTGCATTAGCCATCTTAAACATGAACTAGAATCATGCATTGATTTCTAACATAGCTTCTGTTTTGGCTTGGAGTACTCGGTAAGTGTTTATGTTTTAGCATCCTTGCATGTGTGTGAGTGACTGCCATGATAGCATGCTTACCATGAGGCTATTTGCTTATGTGATATACCTGCCTGAATGCCTGTGGGTGAAGGTTGGATTACTTGAATTGGAACAATTCATCGATTGCGAGTTTTAAGCCCACTTGAGAGTGGCAAATCACCATGCTTTTCTAAGCCCACTTGAGGGTGGCAAATCCACGTCTTAGCCTACTTGCGAGTAGCACCATCAAACCATTTTCAAATAAACAAACATGAAATGTTTTGTTCCAACTTAGGCGATCCAGTCTATACTTGTATGTTGTGCGCATCACGTAGCAATTCTAGGCTAATCAACCAGAATAAGAGCACATATGTTTTCAAAAACAAGATATCATGTTAAGTAGTGGCCGATCTTTGATCGGGCGAGTGGGGATGCTCATTGCATGACCTTCCCCAATCGTACCCAAGTTCCCGAGCCGAGGCAACTTTGGTGATGATGGACACGTGGCCTTAGGCGCGAGTCAGGGTTTCCTAAATTCCCCCAAAATAAAATATTTAGGTGATGACTCTGTATCTGGCAAAGCAATCCATGTTTGGCACTTCTTTCTAAAAATCAGTTTTTCAAAACGATTTGCTAGATTTGGACTCTTTGGTGATTTATCGATATTGCATTGTACTTTGTGAGATTAGATTTAGAACCGTGACATTGAGTCTGAACTGTAGTAAGCCCAATGAACAAAACGGGATTTCCCCGGGACGTTCGGGCGCGTCTACACATGTGAGTCAATTTGATAGCATGCAGTTTAAACATGTATTCAACAAAGTAATAAACGTCAATGCTTTGTTAGAATGATGAACCGAGCCTCGATGCATGCAAGACAAGTGGATGCAAACATAGGAAATGTTAAAATAAACATGATGTTCTAAACTATCCATCGTAAGCCAATAAATAAAATGGAGAAAGATGTGGGGTTGGAAGACATACACATTATTACAATTTGCCCTCGTGTAGGAGAGTTCGAATGAATGCCCTAGCTAATTAATTACCTAATTAATCAACTATTACAAACTAAATGAAATAAATTAGCTATACTAGCTAATTAACTAATTATTACAACAACGAATTAACTAACTATTCTAACTAATTAAATAATTACAACACAAAACTAACTAGCTATTCTAACTAATTAGTTACAAATTCGCTACTCCAAGCACAACATACTAATATTACATCATTGTGGCGGATCCCGAGAATCGAGGGATGGTTCATGCATGGATGCGGGTTTCCACCCGAAAAAGCTCTTCATTCTGCTACTGGAATGTCTCTGTTGCACAGTTAAAAAATTGCACTGTTTTTCCACTTTAGCCTCTGCTCTACTCTATTGGAAAAAAGACACTGCCTGCCCAGAAAAAGTGGCTGGCAACGCAGAAGTAGTGGCTGGCTGGCCACTAATAGTGGGTTGCCGTCTAGTAAAAGCGGCTTGCCGGCCACTAATGTTGGTTCTTTCCTGCAGCAACAGAGGACAAACAGAGCACAAACCAGAGTTTTCTCAAGGGATATTTGTCCACCCTACCTTTCCTTATCAGCAAACAGGTCAAGGGAGGGGTAGGCTTGATTCGCAAGCCATCAATTGGTGCAATTGCATTGCATGATGAGTTATGAATCAAGGGACACAATTTCAATAAATGGTAATAAAATACTCTAAAAAATCTCCTCCCTATCATGGTTTGATCAAGGGAAGTGGTTGACCTTAGAAAGTTGAACCATTTCATCATTAACAAGCATGAAATGACTCAAGTCTCCATGTGTTCAATTAACATCCGATTGAACACCAAATTACCTTGTTGTCTTGTTCCATTTTAGTCCAAGTTTTATTACTCCATTTTAATTACCTTCCATTCCTTAGTCAATTGAGTCCAATAATGAGCTTTAAGTCCACTAATGGAGAGAAGTATCAAACCAAATATTGTTTTAGGAATGAGAGAGATGTCGTGCCATTGGGAATTAACCCCCAAAAGGATTAAACCATTAAGCACAACAACCTTAATCTCAAGCTTAAACAAACAATCGGTTTGAAACCACTCTCAAAGCAAAGGAAAAACATAGAAATGGGGGAGGTTGCAAAGATGCTTAGAGGTGAACACAAGTATGAAAAGTAAGAAACAAAGGCTATCAACTCAAATAGGTTGGTGGCTAAGGCCTAAACCACCAAGCCTATGAGGACCATTACACTACAAGCATACCATACAAAGCATGAATGTAGCTAATTCATAAAAAAAAAGTCCTAAAACAGTCCAAAAAAGTGCTGGAATTAAGATAAAAACAACTACAACAATTAGTTAAAATATTGAGGCATTAAAACTAGCACACAAGCACAAAGAGGGGAGGGTAACTCCTCCACTTTTGGGACTCAAAACATGATTTTTGCCTCTGAAAAACCTCTGAAAATCAGTGGTAAAAAGCTCAAAAAAAGTTGATGAGAATGTGGGAAACACAAGGGCAAAGGCCTTAGAAGCAAGGTTCGAAGAAGGGTTATCAACCCCTCTACCTTTGATGGCCTTAAACCACAAGTTTCAACCCAAAAATATAGGTAATAAACAGCTCAAAAACATAAAGAAAAGATAGAAAACAAGTAGTGTACAGATGGTACAAAAGCACTAGAATGTATACCTCTTGAAGAAAAATGATCCTTTGAAGTTACAAACCACTAATTCACACTCTCAAGTGTCTCAAGAGCTAAAATACAAGCTCAAATCACCTTAGCAAGGAACTCTCTAGGTTTGGTTTAGAGTGTTTAGGCAAAGGTTATGTAAGTTGCAAGAGATAGAGAGAATTGTAGAGAGAGAAATTTCCCAAAATTTTTGTAACCTTGGTAACACAAGAGAGGGTCATCTATATATAGAAATATATGAGAGACCCTCGAAAATATCCTTACAAATACAGCTGGAATGGTGTATGCATCTGTAGGGACAGCTGACAGAAAATATCTGTTTTTTTTTTTTTTTTTTTTACACTAGTGGCCGGCAGGCCACATTAGTGGGCGGCATGCCATACTAGTGGGCCTGCAGGTCCCTGGATGCTCGGGCCTGAAAAAACACTATTTTGGTCCAAAAGAAGGCATAAGGTTTGAAGGTTCAATACTGAGATTTCCTGCTAAGGAAGTCCACCATTTGACATGTATACACATTCATCATTAAGTGATCAATTAGTGGCGCCCAAGTCCTAAGGGCTGTCAAAAATGGGGTGTCTACACCTGTAGACACCCCATTTTTGACCGTACTCAAGACTTGGTTGTGCTTGCAGGTACATCCAACCACAAGTTTGATTGCTCGTCGAGTACTCGACTTTCGCGGTGAAACGTCACAGGTTTAAGCTTTCCAAACCCTGTATCCTTTTTGCCCCATTTTTTGGACCATGTGTTGGTCCTTTCAACGTGATTCTCATGGGGCACTGCTGGCCACTGTTTGGCACTGCCGGCCATGCACTTTACCCTGCCTGCTATTGATGAAGCCTGCCGGCCATCAATGAGGCACTGCCGGCCACCTCTGATGGCTGACAGAACCCTTTGTCTCAGCAGATTTCACGCCAGATCTTTTAAGCCAACTGGTTTTCACTCATCTCTCCTCCATACAATGAGCCTCTTTTCAAGCTTGCTTAACAAGCTTTGTTTTGCCTCTCTTCTATATAAGGAGAGGCTTCTCCTCCATTTCAGGGGTTCAGAAAAATGGGTTGAGAATTATAGATATAGCTTTGTATCTATATCTCTCTTTGTTCTTGTTTTGTGCTTCAAAAGTGTAGTTTTGTCTTAGTTTAACACACAAACACACACTCAAACACCTTGCTTGTGTTGCTGAGGCTTTTTGAAGTTGTTTTTGGTATTCTTGGGTTGATTTGAGCTTGAAAAGCTTGCTGGAGCTGCAGTTTTAAAGAAGGTCTTCAAGGGTGAGTTTTTATCCCTTAAAACCCTCATTCTTGCTTAAGCTTTTAGCCCTTCTTATATGCTGTTTTAAGCTTATCTTTCTACTGGAAAAAGTTCTATTTTTGCATGCTTAAAAAGTTTGTTTAAGGTCACTTTTTTGTTTGGGGTTGTTTACCCCCTCTTAGGCCTTGTTTGGCCTTACTTTTGTGCCTTCTTTGTGACCCTTTGGGACCACCTTGTTTTGGCCTTCTCACCACTGAAACTTAGAGGAATTTCAGTGGTGGGAAGGGTGTTTTGAGGTCCCAAAAAGGAGAGGGTCATCGCCTCTCCTTGTGTTGTGTTTACTTGCTTTGAATGCCTCATGTGTGAGCATATTTGTTAAACTTATGTTGGCCATATCTTAGCTTGTATTTGGGGTTATTTTGCTGTGGCATACCTCTGTTTTTACTTGGTTTTGTCACTCCATGCATGCATAATACACATGTAATGTAAATCACACAAACTAGTCTTATATGCTTCACAAAGTAACATGTCATTCTAGCTTGTTTTGTCTCCATTTTAGTAGGTTTTTGGTGTTGTTTTAGCATGCCATGACTCTGTTTTGGGTGGGTTTGATGGCCCCTTGCATGCTTCATGCACTTGTAGTGCAATTCCATGAATTAGCCTAACATGCATCATGTTTTGACATGTCTTTTTAGCATGTTTTTGGCTTAGCTCTGAGAAGATTTTGTTCATGTTTTACCATGTTTAAGGTCTGATTTTGGTTGTTTTAGCCATGCATGACTTGCTTTGTATAGCCTTGGTTCAATCTAGCTTGTTAGCTTTGTGCACCAAGTCCACTAGCATGCATTGCTTGGACTGTTTGAATGATTTGGCATCATTTATTATGTGATTTCAGTCCATGTTTCATGGTCATGCACTTGCATTTATCACTCATTCAATGCGTTGGAGGGTTTGCCCCTTTATGCCTTAACATGAATCATTGTGTATGCCTTCATGCCTTAGCTTGCGAGCCATCATTTCAATGTGTTTTGGGGGTTATCTTGCCATGATATAACTCTGATTTTTGTTGGTTAAGTCATCCCATGCTTGGTCTTAATAGGTGTAGTGTAATCCACCTTATTTGCCTTGTATGCATCATGCCTTATGCCCTTCATACTAGCTTGTTTTGGCTTCCTTCCATGCATGTTTTAGTATCATTTTGACATGTTCTAGGACTGTTTTGGGTTGCCTTTGCCATATCCTTCATGCTTTGTATAGTTATAGTGCAATTGGCCTTGCTAGCTTTGTGTTTTGTTGACTCATGCATGCTATCTTTGAGCTATTTAGATGATTTGACATCATTTAATACTTTATTTTAGAGTTTATAGCATGGCTATACTTCCACTTCTTTCATGTTTTAAATGCCTTTGAGTGTTGTGAATTGTTGCCTAGTTTGTGGCCTAGCATGTATGCCATCTTGCCTAGGTACTTGAGCCTCCATCTTAGCATGTTTTGGTCATTGTTTTGACCTATTTCAGCTCTGTCCATGTTTGGTTCATGCACTTGTGCCATATATTGCATGCCCCTTTTGTAGTCCTCTTTACTAGCTTCATGCTTTAAGGACCTTTGTATGCTATGCTTGTGTTGTTTGAATGATTTGGCATCATTTCATACATTATTTCAGAGCATGTAGTGTTGTCACACTTCCATGTTTATCACTCCTTGAGCACTCTTAAGAGTTGTGCTCTTAGGCCTAGTTGATTGGCCAATGCATTGTGCATGCATGCCTTGTCTTTTGGTGCCTTTGTTTTGGTGTTTTGGCCACTGATTTGGGCATGATTGAGGTCTGTCTATTTTGGTTTAAGTCCATCATTGCATGTTGTTACATGCTTGTCTTGCATGTTGTTGCATGCTTGTTCCATTTTGTCGTTGTCGCATGCTTGTCACATTGCATGATTTTTGCATGTTGTTGCGTGCTCGGTACTTTGCATGTTTAGGTTGCTTTGCATTTTGCATGCTTGTTACATTGCATTTGGCATGCTTACGTTGCATTACATGACATCTCCATGTTGCATGCATTGCATTGTTTTTGGCTTGGATGTTAAGCCAAACACAAGAAACGAGGGATGTTTCATACTTGAAGTGATGAAACGAGCCTCAATTCTCGATCGCCGACGCTCTTGACGATGCATGATAGAGTTCTAGGCATTTATTTATTCCTTGTGCATTCATTTTACATTGAATTGCACAAGTTAGATCTTTGGCCATCATGCATCAAGATGCATGATTGATGGTCTTGGATCCAATTATGCCTCTCCCTTGATATTTTGAGGTGATATGGAGTGGCATAGTGCGTACATACCCTTGGGAGACCCTCCCTTTACTCTATTTTGTGCTCTGTTGTAGCTTGGTGTCACAGCACACCAGTGGCCAGCACCCTCTTGTTGTTGGCCGGCAGATCTTCATTTGTGGCCGGCAGTGTGCACTCTTGGCCGGCAGGGAGGTCGGCAGCATCTTCTCATGGCCGGCAGGCCACTGGTGCACTCCTCAGCATTGTTTTGGTGAGATCCAGCAGCTAGTTCTCAAGGACACCCTGCAAACAGAGCCTCTAAAGAGCATTCGGAGAGCTTTTCGAGAAACCGAATGCATGCATGCACCTTCGAACAGAGCTGAGGCAGCCTCATTTATAGCTTTTCTTATTAATTAGCTTGAATTTGTAACTTAATTGATTTTGTTTAATTAGTTAAGTGTTGTAATAATTAATTAATTTGTTAATTAGTTAATTGTTGTAATAATTAGTTGTAGCTAGTTATTCAATTTGGTTGTGTAATAATTAGTCTAATTAGAATATTAAATTAGTTAGTTAGCTTAGCTCGTTCATTCGGACCCTCCGTTGAGAAGGCGAATTTTGTAATAAGGGTGCGTGTGTGTGATGCATGTCTTCCAACCTCCATTTCTTTCTCCCTTTTATTTAACCGCTTTCGATGGTTAGTTTAGGGTCATTTTCAATTAGCATACTTATGCTTGGATGCGTGCATCCATTCATCTGTCTTGCATGCACCGGGCTCGGCGCATCATACAAATTGCATTGTATTTCAATTCCTATTTGAATACATGTATCAAATGTAGCATTCATATGACATCTTAGAATAGTCGAGCCTATTTTAGATGTATTTTCACATGTGTTGCATTAGCCATCTTAACATTAGCTAGGATCATGCATTGATTGTTTTGGCTCGGAGTACTAGGTAAGCTTTTATGCTTTAGCATCTTGCATGAGTGTGAGTGTTGCCATGATAGCATGTTTGCCATGAGGCTAACTGCTTATGTGATATAACTGCTTGAATGCCTGTGGGTGAAGGTTGGATTACCTGAATTGGAACAATTCATTGAAATCCTCGATTTAGCCTACTTGCGAGTAGCAAATTTCAAACCATTTTCAAAACAAACAAATATGCAATGTTTTGTTCCAAATTAGGCGATCTAGTCTATACTTGTATGCTGTGCGCATCACGTAGTAAGATTAGCTAATTAACCTGAATAAGAGCACATGTGTTTTCAAAAACAATATATCATGCTTAGTACAGGTCGATCTTTGATCGGGCGAGCGGGGGTGCTCATTGCATGACCTTCCCCTCTTGTACCCAAGTTCCCGAGCCGAGACAACTTTGGTGATGACGGACACGTGACCTTAGGCACGAGTTAGCGTTTCCTGAATTTCCCAAAATAAAATATTTAGGTGGCGACTCAGTATCTGGCAAAGCAGTCCATGTTTGGCACTTCTTTATAAAAATTAGTTTTCCAAAATGATTTGCCGGATTTGGACTCTTTGGTGATTTATCAGTCTTGCATTGCACTTTGCGAGATTAGATTCAGAACCGTGACATTGAGTCCGAACTGTAGTAAGCCTAATGAACAAAACGGATTTTCGCGCCATTTCACGCGCGGAGCCCGGGACGTTCGGGCGCGTCTACAACACCCCCCTTAACGAATTTCATCTCCGAAATTTCAAATCAAGTTTCATAGCTATGTTTAAACGAAATACAATAACGATAGACAATCAATTTCCATTCCATGATCCATTCTCCGGTCATCCATTTTCATTAACTTGATACACAAGTCTCAATATTGAAAATAAAATCCACATTTCCCAAAACATTTACAATGTTTACATTAAATTCATGTTTCCAAAACATACACAACATATACAATGTTCTCATATATCCAAAACATATACAACGTTTTCATATTTCATTAACATAACAAAATTCCATTACATGTTCAAACATCAACAAATAAGTCCAGGTATTTCTCACGGACCTCCAACTCACGTTCCCAAGTTACTTCCTCAATCCCGTGATGTTTCCACAATACCTTAACTAAGGGAATTGTCTTCCTCGCAAGACTTGGTTCTGAGTATCCAAGACTCTCACCGGTCTCTCCTCGTACGAGGCATCCTCATCTACCTCTAAGTCAGTCCAATCCAACACATACGATGGATCCGGCTCATACTTCCAAAGCATACTAATATGAAACACATCATGTACCCCGGAAAGTTATGGCGGCAAGGCCATATGGTAAGCTACCTCTCCAATCCTCTCAAGGATCTCAAAAGGCCCAATGAACCTAGGGAACAACTTTTCATTCTTTCCAAACCTCATCAAACCTCTCCTAGGTGATGTAGACACCCCATTTTTGACCGCCTTTAAAACTTGGACGCGACTGATGGTTTTGGAAGATGTGCAGGGCAAAGGTTCAATTTCTTCGGCAAAGAGAGAGCCAAATCTCAACTTCATACCCCTGTTCTAGACCAAAACAATCTTGATCAAAAGATTTTAGTCTTAAAACCCTCTCTTTCAAAACGTTTTTGAAATAAAGTTTTTACGATGTTCCAAGGCTCGCATTTTGTCAAATGTTGCTCTTTTCGGTAAATCGAGCAAGGACAAAGTGGAAATGAATGAAAGAGATGAAATCTTTGAAAAATCTTTCAAAACACGTTGCTTAGGGGTTTGAAGTTGAAGAAAAGAGGAGAAGAGGGAAGAAATCCAGTTGGGGGAGAAAATGGGCATGAACCGTTAAGAGAGAGTCGAGCAGCCCTCGCCGAATCGGGCCTATTCATTTGCATACTTAGAATCAAGATATGAGGCCACAACCGTTGGAAAGAAGACTTCTGGGGCTTCATTTTGCACTCAAGAATCTCCTAAAGCCAATTCCGGATGGGGGAGATATGGTTGATTGAAGTAGGGCATCACTCCGGTTGGACCGAATCTGTGCGGCTTCACCAAAACTGGCATAACTTTTTGCACAGGAGGAATTTTAATGCAAGGTTTGCGCCATTGGAAAGATAACTTCTGGGGCTTCAATTTGGATACCTGGATGGCTACCATTGGACTTCCCAATCACTGGCCGGCTACCTTTCTTTCCGGCAGACCTATTTTTTATCCTGAAAAGTAGCAGGCCGGCCAGAAAATGTGGCAGGCCGGCCACCTACCTGGTCGGATGACCACTTTGGCCCTTTTGAGCTGGCTGGCCATTCTTGCCCTCCTGAGTGTGTCCCAGCTGTGCCCTCCTTTTTCCTCCAGACCCTGTACTCGAGGGTCAGCCTTTTGGGGGGAAATTTGAATTTGATTTTCCCCCCCTTTCCTCCACTCCTCCCTCTACAAAACTAGACCCCCCAGCTCCATTTTAGAGGGTTACAAATTCTTGTTTAGAGCCTTGCTTACATCTCTCCCTCTCCCTCTCTTCTAAGCCTCAAAACCCTAAAAGCCTTGCACCATTTACACACCAACTCATAGCTCCACACATCCACACTCCATTCCAGCCTTTTGAAGCTGATTTCCAGAGGCTAGGAGCTCCTCTTCTTGGTCCAAAGGCTGCTGGTTCATTGCTCTTCAAGGGTAAGCACACTTTTCCCCTAAACTAGTCTTTTCTTGCTTCATTTATAAGCCTTGCTTGCAAGCATTTTTGGGCTCCAACCCGAACTGTAAATAGTCATGTTTTGAGCTCATCTCCATGTTTGATTAAGGGTCTTTCTCTGTTTTAGGTCTCCTCCTCTCCCTTTGTGTTTAAACTCTCTTTTAGGCCTATTTTTGCATGATATTTTAGGCTTATTTGTGAGCTGTTTTGAGACTTGATTTAAACTATAAAGTGCCTTTTTTTGAGCCCCTCTTCAACTTTGTTGAAGGGCTCTTTGCCATTTAGGGCCAGCTGCTGTCCCTTGTCTCTATTCTCTCTTTTAGGGTCATTTTTACATCATATTGTAGCCCTACTTGTGTTCATTTTTGAGAGTTGTCATAAACTGAAAAAATATCTTGTTTTAATCTCACCTTTTAATCTCACCTTCAAGTTTGTTTAAGGTTCCATTTTTGTTTGAGGTCATATGCTTCCTTGTATGCTTGATTGTCTCCTATTTTGAGCTTTACACCTAAGCCCTTGTTGCATGCTTTGTTTGGCCTTCTAGCCACTGAAATCCAGTGGATTTTCAATGGCTAGCACACTATTTTGAGCCTCCAAATCAGAGGGGGGTGACCCCCTCTCACCTTGTTTTGTTTGATGGTCATTTTGGCCTTCCAAAGAGGCCCTATCTTGCATGCTTTGTTGACTCATTCCAGGGTCAATTTGGTGAGTTTTGGGACTACCATATTTGATTTCCAGAGTTGTTTTGGTCATGCTTCATGTCTATCTTGTATGTGTCTAACAACTCCTTGTATGGCCCTCTAAAGGAGCTCCTCATTTTTGCACATGTTGGCTGCATTTCAGAGGTTATTTGGGCATTTTTTGGCATGTTTTATTCACTGATTTTTTCTGGTTTGGTGAGATTCCATATGCTTCATACACTTGTCATGTAAACCATGTTTGCTAGTCGAAATTGCATGCTATTTTAGTCTATCTTGCTAGCACTTTTTGGCCATGCTTTAAACTAGAAAAGTTCATGTTTTAGGACTGCCTTGACTCTGTCTTCATGCTTCACGACCAAAAAATGCATGCTTTGTACAGCTATAAGCCATTCCATGTGCCTAGTTTTGAGTTTCGGGGTTCATCTCATGCATCGGGTGCCATTTTTCCATGTTTCGGGACCATTTAGCATCATATTTCAGTGCTGAAATTTGCATGTTCATATGCCACATTCCATGCCTTGCCATGCTTTGGTAGAGTGGCATTTGATGCCTTAGGTTCGGTCCTCGGTTTGCGTGCATATGCGCACGCATTTCGAGTGTCTCATTTTCATCTTATGGCCACTGATGTGAGTGTGGCTGAGGCCCACTCATGTTGGTGTAAGCCCATATTGTATTGTGTATGCCATTTCAATTCAAAGCATTGCGTATGTTAGGTTGTATGTTAGAGCATTGTGTATGCCTTGTTACATCGTGCATTGTGTATGCCATTTCATAGTATTGTGTATGTTAGGTTGCATGTTAGGATTGCATTCATGCATGTCAGGATTGCATTCATGCATGTCATGCATATTGCATTGTGTTTGGGATAGGAGTTAGCCCGAGCACGGGAAACGAGGGACGTTTCGTACTCCGAGTGACGGAACGCGTCTCAATTCCCGGTCACCGACACTCCGGATTATCCATGATGGAGTCTCGGCCTTGTTGTGTTTATGTGTGCATTCATTTCACATTGAGTCATGCAATTCGATTCCTCGGCCATCATGCATCGAGATGCGTGATTGGTGGCACGAGGATCGAGGACTACACTCCCTGAAGAGTACTCAAGCATACATATGTGAAAATACATTGCCATGCCCCTTTCTTGCTCTCTGTTGCAGCAAATTAGAAACCGGCAGTCTTTTGGAACTCCGTACAACATTCCGGGTTTAATTGTAAACAGAGGCTAATTGGGGCATCACGATGGATTTCTGCGCAAGGCAACCCGAACATGCATCATTCATCACCCGGAGCAGAGTTGAGGCAGTCCCTAGCTTGCATGCTAATTTATTGTTTTCCTAGATTAATTTGTTAATTAATTAGGATTTTGTAATTATTCGGACTGTAACTATTTATTTGGGACTGTATATTATTTATTCAGACCCTCCGAGCGAGGGCAATGTTGTAATAAGCGTGTGTGCGTGTGATGTATGTCTTCCAACCCCACGTCTTTCTCCCTTTTATTTACAAGCTTATGATGGTTAGATTAGGGCATGTTTCAATTAGCATACAGTATGATAGCATGTTTGCATTCATTCATCTGTCTTGCATGCATCGGGCTCGGCGCATCATACTAATTGCATTTGTATTTCAATTCCAAGTTGAATACATGTTAGTTGTAACATTTCACATGCCATCTTTAGAATAGCCGAGCCTGCTTATAGTTGCATTTTTGCATGTGTTGCATTAGGCACTTCTGTATATTTAGGATCATGCATGGATTTCTAACATAGTTTCTGTTTTGGCTTGGAGTACTCGGTAAGTTTTACGCTTTAGCATCCTTGCATGCGTGTGAGTGACTGCCATGATAGCATGCTTACCATGAGGCTATGTGCTTACGTGATATAACTGCCTGAATGCCTGTGGGTGAAGGTTGGGTTATTTGGATTGGAACAAATCATCAACTGTGAGTTTTAAGCCCACTAGATAGTGGCAAAACCATCTTTTCTAAGCCCACCCGAGGGTGGCAAAATCTGCATTTTAAGCCTACTTGCGAGTAGCAAACCACTTTCAAAAATAAACATGAAATGTTTTGTTCCAATTCAGGTGATCCAGTCTATACTTGTATGCTGTGCGCATCACATAGTAAATCTAGGCTAATAACCGGAATAAGAACGCATAGTGTTTTCAAAACTAGATATCATGGTTAGTAGAGGCCGATCTTTGATCGGGGGTGCTCACGAAGTGACCTTCCCCAATCGTACCCAAGTTCCCGAGCCGAGGCAACTTTGGTGATGACGGACACGTGGCCTTAGGCAAAGAGTCAGGGTTTCCTAAATTTTCCAAAAATAAAATATTTAGGTGGCGACTCTGTATCTGGCAAAGCAGTCCATGTTTGGCACTTCTTTCAAAAAATCTATTTTCTCAAAACGATTTGCCGGATTTGGACTCTTTGGTTCAGATTAAGAACCGTGACAATTTGAGTCTTGAACTGTAGTGAGGCCCAAGGGCGCGTCTACAGTTTCTGGCGACTCTGCTGGGGATTTAGAGAACTTGACTCGAACTCATGATATCTTGTTTTGACTACACTTATGTATTTCTTTGCATTGCATTTGCATTGGTGCGCCTAGGGCACCGTGTTTGCCATCTGCTATTCCTGAACGGTTTGCCGGAGGCTTGTCTTGTCAAGGCATGACCATAAGGCTGACCGGTTGTGGGCTCTGCCAGTATGGGAACACAAACCCCGGTTTTACCGGGGCACCCTTTTGACCATTCGACCTAGTGCATATTCGGATCCGTAGTGACCATTCCAAACTAGGACAGGTTGCTTACCCGATATAGGTTGTTTGAAACCGCTGCGTGCGTAGTGAAACCCTAGCTCCTGACAAAATAGGACAGGGAAACCCTACCCCAACATAGGGGTGTTTTGGCTCTCACTTATCTGCTATGTGCTTTTAGAGTGCGTCTCTACAGGGAATGCATGTATCAGTTTGCAAGTCTGGGTATCAGGCCTGCGGGCATCAGTATTTGGAAGAATTAGTTTTACCTGAGGGTATCAGTTTACCGGCAGAATTTTGGGCAGAATTCAGTAGAGAGCACACTCATTCAACTACGCTCATATCTGTTCAGGTGAAATCAGGCTGAGATGTTGTCTATTTTCTCTTTTGCTAGGTAGTCTTGGAACCATAGCTTCAGAAGGCTCCAATATCCCCCGGGTACACCGAACTTGTGTTGATAGACTTTGTCAGGTCAGAGATTCAGTTCAAGGGCAATCAGTGTTCCTTTACCAGAGGCAGGGTGAAAAGGTCGGTCAGGCACAGACCTCCAGTACAGCAGCTACCAGCTCAGTGGTCTTTGAACAGCCACGTTGAGATTTCGAGTCTACTGCAGAGATAGATATACTGGTGGTTCAATCAGATCAGGACAGTATGTCAGGCTTAGAAGAGATGGTGCGCCAGCTCCAGGATAGTATGAAAGCCATGCAGCAAGATGCTGTCCGTCAAGCGGAATTCGCCAAACAACAGGCCGTGGTCATAGCCCAACAGGCAGAGACAATTGTCAGGTTAGAGCAGCAAACTGGAGTATCTACCTCACACCAGGCTCCTCCCCCACCAAGAGTTCCCATACTCGGGGAGGCAACCTACGTCCAGGATGATACGAACATTCCAGGCGGGCCAGCTCCACCCCCGGTTCTACCCCAGCTATCTAAAACGCCCACCCACCTACCAGACTCCCCCTTTGAGTTCGAGACGGATCTCACAGCATTGAAAGTGAGCAAGCTTGAGAAATTGTTCAAAAAGTCTCAGGGGGCCCATTCTATCCCTGATATAGAGGATGGTTATACCGACTCAGTGGTGACATTACCAGATCGGTTCAAGATGCCACATATCGATCGATTCGATGGCTCTGAAGACCCAATGGTGCACCTTCAACTGTTTTCTGATATCTTAAGACCAATGGGTTTGACCACAGCCCAGAAATTGTCACTGTTCGGCCGAACCCTGTCTGGGATAGCCGCAATCTGGTATGCGAAATTGGAGAACTCTGTGAAATAGAATTGGGAAGAGCTGGCTGAGGCCTTTATTACTCAATACTCCTATAACACACAGATCGAGGTCACAACTCATGATCTTGAAGTCACCCGCCAAGAACCAAAGGAGGGTTTCTCAGAATTCGTGACGAGATGGAGAGCAAAGGCCTCAATGATGACTACAAGGCCTTCCGACAAAGATCAGATCGGGATGATTGTTCGGAATTTGCATGGCAAGTTGCTGCAAAAGATGGTCGTTTTACCTCTGTTTACCTTTCCAGCCCTTCATGAAATGGGGGTTCAAATCGAGGATGCCATCAGACAAGGGATCTTTGCAGAAGATAATGAGCCTTTGAAGAGGAATGTTGCTCGCAGTTCCAATGCTACTACTGATGGTAGCATAGCTGCGAAATGCTCAGAAGTAGACACTATCACCACTTCCCTCAATGGCCAAAAACCAACCACTTCAACTCGGCCCCAAGCTCGAAAATTCCATCCTCTTTACATGAGTCTCTCCCAAGCTTTGAAAAAGCTGCAAGAAGAAGGGCACCTAGAACTTCTAGAACCCCAACCCCTTCCAAACCCTCTTCCGCCAAGATATGACCCAGCTAAATACTGTGCCTACCATCAACAGCACGGTCATGATACGAACCGTTGCATCCGCCTCCGTCATAAGATTCAGGATCTTATTGATGAAGAGACCCTAGCTCCACCGAAAGGACCTCAGGTTAATACTGACTCGTCACCTCCCCACCTCAACCTCATCCATACACTACCATCCACCTTCGACCCCAGCATATACATCACCCCAGCCCATCTACCCAAGCCCGAGGTGTTCATTCCAGAAAGCATGGACTTATGCATGATGGATGCACCTGGACCCCAATCATCTCAAACCCGTGAGCCCACTACTTCTGAGCTAAAAAGAATGATCGAAGATCTTCAAAGAACTGTGACAGATCTAGCCTCTAGGACATTGGCTCCATCATCGACCACAGCACATGCTAGGAGTTTCACGACAAAAGGCTCCCCAATCTTGGGACGGGCTGCATTTGAAGAAGACCGATCCCTTGACCAAGTGGAGGCGAGTGGTAAGAACAAGGTAGGGGCAGGCATTGGTCCCCATGAACACCTTCAGTGGGCTGTTGAGGCGTTGAAAGCCGAAGGGCTGAATAAACAACAAGTAATTGCAGTTGTTGCAAAGATTATGGATGGCACTTTTGCCACTCAGAATGAGAGCAGTCTGAATCAAGGGAAAAATCGGGAAAAGGGCCGTCGTACCAGAAATGATCCTGTTAGCTCTAATCCTCCATGCGGAAGAGATCAGCAAACCAGGCCTGCACCTGCCAATCCCTTTGCTGGTGCGCCCAGCAAAAATCCACAAACCTTGAAGTACCAACCCCGAGGTCGGAGGGTCTTCCATGCCCTCTATATGCCTTTGTCCAAAGCTCTCCAAATCCTTGTTAGACAAGGCTATCTCAAACCCCTTGAGCCTCGGCCTCTCCCGAACCCTCTTCCGGCTATGCATGATGCTACCCAGTACTGCGCATACCATCAGCAAACTGGCCATACTACCGACAACTGCTTCCGTCTTCGCCATGAAGTACAGGATCTATTTGACAACGGGGTCATCCTCCCACCGAGCTCAGCAAAGTCTATCGGCATTGGATCGATGAACTTGGGGGATAATGTGATATGATCGGGGGATGAACCACCTGTGGGCCACGCTTGATTAACTCCAGACGTGGGAATGGCATGCACTGTTTTGAGCAATACGCAAATACCAGTTTTTTTTGTGCTTTCTGACTTGGGTATTGGGTCAGTCTTGTTGTTTTGTACAGAGTCAGTCTTTTCTTACTGAGTCAGTTGGGTCTGTCTTGTTGTACCGAGTCAGTCTTTTTTTTTTTTTGTTGGAGTCGGGTGATTTCGGGGGTGTTACCTCGGACATCACTTGCTTGTTTTGTGTTTGTCTTTTCATTTTCTTTTGAGTCTGTTTCTGCCTTGGAGCCAGTAATGCCAACGGATCTCAATGAAACAGCAGTGATTCTCACGCTCTCACGTTTGCTTTTGCCTTGTGCCAGTTATGCCGGAAGTTCTGAATGAGATGACAGTATTTGACTAAGAACTCTGTCTTTTCTGTGCCTTGAAAGTCATTGTAATGACCTGAGTTTTTCAAAACTTTTTGAACACTGCGTTGAAAACAAAGAGGGAGGAATTCCTCGGGTTTTGCAAAAATTTGATCAACTGAGAGAAAGAGAGGCATGCTAAACCCTTAATGAATGAAATCATGCTTGTTAATGTGAGTACTGAGAAGGATCCTGGCTTGATCTAGATTGGTTTCACATTGTCTTCCGCGCAAGTGATTAGTCGCTTTCTTAAAAGATTTCAAAAAATGTTTTTGCGAGACCCTGCGAAGACCTGTGTAGAATCGCTCTTGAGATTGTGCAGCCTAGGATCGTTCTCAGCCTCGAGACTCAACCCCCTTGCTTTCAAACCTCGAACTTGGACTCAAAAAGTTCAAAGGTCAACCATAATGTGAGGCCTGCGTGGCCAGATTCGAAGCAGACCTCGAACTAGAGGCAACAAAGTCAGATCAAGAAGGTCAGGCGTCGTCAAAAAAGCTTACAGAGTCAGATCAGAAGCACCCCTCCAACT
Organism: Camellia granthamiana; assembly: GCA_036172215.1. Taxonomy (NCBI): domain Eukaryota; kingdom Viridiplantae; phylum Streptophyta; class Magnoliopsida; order Ericales; family Theaceae; genus Camellia; species Camellia granthamiana. The sequence goes on along the minus strand of CM069903.1, from coordinate 103,269,593 downwards.
AGGGGCAAAAAAAAATGTCAGATGCGCTCAAAGAGTCAAAAAGTGGGATGTTTCTCAAGCTAACAAAGACTGGAAAGAATGCCAAATCCTAGAAGGGAAGAAAGAAGAAAGCATTGCTGAAGAACAACTGAGTTCCTATCCACAACACTAGGGGCAAATTCAGCCCCCATGGGATGGACTCCTGCATCGTCAGCAAACAACAACCACTCTCTTGGATTCAGATAACTTCAGGATCTCAAAACCATTCGGCATGGACAAAGCTACACTTTTACCCTTGAGAGGCTCGTTGGGCCGAAAACCCGGAAGGGCGACCCAGGCAAAAGTTAGAACAAGAAAAAGAACAAAAGAACAAAAAATAAATAAATAAATAAATATGAAAAAAAAAAGAAAAGAAAAAATGAAGAAAATGAAAAGAAAAGATGAAAAAGAAAAAAAGAAGAAAAGAAATGAAAAGAATTGAAAAGAAAAGAAAAACAAAGCTCGCAAGGTTGAAAACCCAGAAAGGGCGGCCTTGGCAAAAGTTAGAGCGCAAAAGGAGAGGTTAATACCCGAGTGTACCTTAACCCCGAACTACGTAAGGCTTGATTCCTATCTTTGGGATATGTAGGCAACTTCGTTCTGAAGTCCAGCCGCAAAACACTTCAAATTTGATTGTGTCCATGTGATGGTTCTGGTCTTTGTCTTCACTGTATCCGAGAGTTTGGTTGCGTTCGTCACTCTGAGGACTGACTACAATGTGCTGCGGTGCCATTCAAACAAGGAGTAGCTTCCTGTTGCCATGAAGTGTCCTCCAGACAAGGGGCAATTCTCCTTCGGATCTGAGGTTGTGCATCTCAAGAGTAGGTTCCGTACTCGTTGAGCAGTGGCCGTTTGCAAAAACAGTTTTTGAGAATTTTTACTGAGGTTGACTAATTTTCTCGAAAATTATTCCATTTTTCTAAAACTGAACCACTTTCTTGGACCTGAAAAAGGAAAATTTTCAGTGCTCATAACCTGACTTGCATGATTTCAAATCAGAAAATCGAACAAGCATGTTAACCAAACTCTTATGCTGATCAAAATTGTTTTAGTAGAAAACCAAAAAAAATGGTCAAAATAATGAACTAGGGGCACAGTTGAGTCAGGCTTCCTGTCTTTTCCCTGTTGTCAATGCATTTGCCAAGAAGGACACTCTACTTGCCAGAAAAGGGCACAACTGAAGCTAACAACAAAGGGCTGAAACCTCTCTCATCCTCCAAGCAACGAGGTATCAAGCCAAGTGCGAAGCACAAACCGGAATGGATCAAGATATTCCACTCTCTCGTCTGGACACATCTGATCACGTCTAAACTCCCCGGCAGAGCATCATCGACTAATGTCAGCTACAGATTTGCTACACACCCAGTTGTAGCGCAGCCCTTCAGTGGGTGAAACTCACTGTTGTGAAAAAGAATGAGAATCTGGTAGAATACCAGGGGCAAGAGCCCACAACTTCATGCTTATCTATCAACCACCCAGGGGAGGGATTAAAAAATGAGAGATTAAAGAATAGAGAGATGTGCGCTGAGAGAAAAAGTGAGGAAAAGGGTTTTGTGAGAAAAGCCGAGCCTGAGGGCCGAGTGATGTGAGAATCACAAATAAGAAAGGGTGGGAAGCAATACCCAGAGAAACTGGCTCCTCGCGAACTGAGAGGTCTCTCATCTTTGTAGCACGTCTATGTGTCGTGTCTCTTGTTTTTTGTTTGTTTCGATTCTTGTTTTGAGTCGTTTCAAGTGTCTATGTTTGTGTTTAGGTTGTCTACCTTTTGTTTTTCGTTGTTGAGTCGTTTTGACTGTGGTCAGTTGTAGGCTCGATACCCAATTGAGAACTCCTCTCACTTTCAAAAAAATCATTTTGTGCTCAGAGTGCCGTGCCGTTCTCCGTGTTTGTGCAAAACAAGATTTTGTTCTTTCAAAAACCGCAGGGTTCAACCTAGGTCATGTGGGAACAGTAAAACCAGGACCTATCTGAAGCTACATGGGTTCCGGACTGCAAAGCAAAAGAAAAGAGGGAAAATGGAAGCATCTGAGTGTGTTTCAACTTCAGAAAATTCCGTGATTGTATTCCGGATGTACCTTTTCAAGCCTTGTCAATGCTCCGAAGTATGAGTGTGCCTCTACCTCAAGCGCAAGATCAAGCCTGCTTCAAAGTTATGCACCCTTCCACCCGCATTGTTATGCATTCTTCCACTGGTATTGTCATGCACACCTTTACTTGTGTTGTCACGCACACTCGTTGTATTATCATGCACACCTTACTTGCATTTATTTGCATCTTGTGTTATCTTCTACCATTTATCCTTTTACGCTGAGCAGCGTTTGGGATCGTTGTCCTCCGGGACTTTCTCAGGTTGCGTTGTGCGGGCACTTGAGCGGTTGTTTTCAGACCTCTTCTCACGATTTCAGCGTGGTTAGAGTGTTCTTTTCCTCACACGATTTCAGCGTGTTTGGAACTTATCCCAGGTTGCGTTGTAGACGCGCTGGGCGGTTTATTTTTACCTCTTCTCACGATTTCAGCGTGGTTAGAATATTCTTTTCCTCACACGATTTCAGCGTGTTTGGATCTTATCTCAGGTTGCGTTGTGCGCACACTTGAGCGGTTGTTTTGACCTCTTTTCGCGATTTCAGCGTGGTTTGAGTGTCTCGTTCCTCACTCGATTTCAGCGTGTTTGGATCTTATCTCAGGTTGCATTGTGCACACACTTGAGCGGTTGTTTTTGGACCTCCTCTCACGATTTTAGCGTGGTTTGAGCGTCCCGTTCCTCACACGATTTCAGCGTGTTTGGATTTTATCTCAGGTTGCGTTGTGCGCGCACTTGAGTGGGTGTTTTCAAACCTCTTCTCGCGATTTCAGCGTGGTTAGAGTGTTCTTTTCCTCACACGATTTCAGCGTGTTTGGATTTTGTCTCAGGTTGCGTTGTGCGCGCACTTGAGCGGTTGTTTTCGGACCTCTTCTCACGATTTCAGCGTGGTTAGAGTGTTCTTTTCCTCACACGATTTCAGCGCGTTTGGAATTTATCCCAGGTTGCGTTGTAGACGCACTGGGCGGGTTGTTTTGGACCTCCTCTCACGATTTCAGCGTGGTTAGAGCGTTCTTTTCCTCACACGATTTCAGCGTGTTTGGATCTTATCTCAGGTTGCGTTGTGCGCGCACTTGAGCGGTTGTTTTCGGACCTCTTCTCACGATTTCAGCGTGGTTAGAGTATTCTTTTCCTCACACGATTTCAGCGCGTTTGGAATTTATCCTAGGTTGCGTTGTAGACGCCCTGGGCAGGTTGTCTTTGTTTACCTCTTCTCACGATTTCAGCGTGATTGGAGCCTCCCCCTTCCTCACACGATTTCAGCGTGTTTGGAATTTATCTTAGGTTGTGTGGAACGCGCTTCTGATTGATTTTCTTTGTTCTTCCTCCATTCACGAGTCCAGCGTGGTTGGTGTATGTCGCTATTTTGCATCTATTGTACTCTCTGTTGCATCGCATCTATTATCTATTACATCACATCTATTACATCCATTGCATCATATCTGTTTTATTGCCTGGTCTAGGAGACCTTAAATCCTCTAAAGGTGCAATTCCTTTGGTGTTTGTCGTGCCCGAACGACTTCCAGTGGTCTGGTATAGCCACCTACCTGTGTTAGCGGTGAGTTCCTAGGAGACCAACTGAGACGGTGGAAACTAGAGTTCGAATGGTTTATGCCTAGAACGCAAAGGTTCGGGATTTCCGAGACTAAAGTCTGGTTTAAATACCCAGGGGTATATCCTCGGCTTGAAATCTGTATGGTAGCCCCATAGATTGAGATAGCATGTGTATGCGCCTCAATTCTGGATACTGATCCAACCTAGTCTGTCACCCTGTTGGAGAATTGGGAAAGCTGCGACCACAGTCAGGGAGAAAAGTATTACCTGTGGTTCAATTAAGATGCAGAAGCGGGAGATCCCCAACAGCCTAAGGTGAGTCATCACCAATTGCCCCTGTAAGGTACCTTCACTTCTTATCTATTGCATCATATTATGTTTATGACATTGCATATCATTTGTATTGCTTCATTACAGTGCATTGCATAAATCCTCAATCTTCAAACCGGCTTCGCGTAGCGTATAAGTCCAATTTTCAAACCAGCTTCGCGTAGCATATAAGTCCAATCTTCAAACCGGTTTCGCGTGGCGTATAAGTCCAATTATCAAAATATTTCTGCATATCATTTTATCCTGCCCCTGAACTACGCTGGTTTGATTCCTTGCAAAGGGAGACGTAGGCAGCCTGCGGGCACAACCATTTATTTATCTATATTTTATTTGTTTGTCCAAGTCTTCAGCCTTGTCAAAAATGGGTCGTCTCTGAGCTTTGACATTCACTCCCGTCATTGTTATGACTTCCGAGTTTTGTCAAAGAGGGGCAACTGTAGACACCCCATTTTTGATCGCCTTTAAGACTTGGACGCGACTGATGGTTTTGGAAGATGTGCAAGGCAAAGGTTCAATTTCTTCGGCAAAGAGAGAGCCAAATCTCAACTTCATACCCCTTTTCTAGACCAAAACAATCTTGATCAAAAGATTTTAGTCTTAAAACCCTCTCTTTCAAAACGTTTTTGAAATAAAGTTTTTACGATGTTCCAAGGCTCGCATTTTGTCAAATGTTGCTCTTTTCGGTAAACCGAGCAAGGAAAAAGTGGAAATGAATGAAAGAGAGATGAAATCTTTGAAAAATATTTCAAAACACCTTGCTTAGAGGTTTGAAGTTGAAGAAAAGAGCAGAAGAGGGAAGAAATCCAGTTGGGGGAGAAAATGGGCATGAACCGTTAAGAGAGAGTCGAGCAGCCCTCGCCGAATCGGGCCTATTCATTTGCGTTAGAATCAAGATATGAGGCCACCACCGTTGGAAAGAGAACTTCTGGGGCTTCATTTTGCACTCAAGAATCTCCTAAAGCCAATTCTGGATGGGGGAGATATGGTTGATTGAAGTAGGGCATCACTCCGGTTGGACCGAATCTGCGCGGCTTCACCAAAACTGGCATAACTTTTTGCACAAGAGGAATTTTAATGCAAGGTTTGCGCCATTGGAAAGCTAACTTCCGGGGCTTCAATTCAGTTACTGGCTGGCCACCATTGGACTTCCCAATCACTGGCCGGCCACCTTTCTTTCCGACTGACCCATTTTTTGTCCTAAAAAGTAGCAGGCCGGCCAGAAAATGTGGCAGGCCGGCCACCTACCTAGTCGGATGACCACTTTGGCCCTTTTAAGCTAGCCGGCCATTCTTGCCCTCCTGAGTGTGTCCCAGCTGTGCCCTCCTTTTTCCTCCAGACCCTGTACCCGAGGGTCAGCCTTTTGGGGGGGAAATTTGAATTTGATTTTCCCCCCCTTTCCTTCACTCCTCCCTCTATAAAACTAGACCCCCTAGCTGCATTTTAGAGGGTTACAAATTCTTGTTTAGAGCCTTGCTTACATCTCTCCCTCTCCCTCTCTTCCAAGCCTCAAAACCCTAAAAGCCTTGCATCATTTACACACCAACTCATAGCTCCACACATCCACACTCCACTCCAGCCTTGTGAAGCTGATTTCCAGAGGCTAGGAGCTCCTCTTCTTGGTCCAAAGGCTGCTGGTTCATTGCTCTTCAAGGGTAAGCACACTTTTCCCCTAAACTAGTCTTTTCTTACTTCATTTATAAGCCTTGCTTGCAAGCATTTTTGGGCTCCGACCCGAACTTTAAATAGTCATGTTTTGAGCTCATCTCCATGTTTGATTAAGGGTCTTTCTCTGTTTTAGGTCTCCTCCTCACCCTTTGTGTTTAAACTCTCTTTTAGGCCTATTTTTGTATGATAGTTTAGGCTTATTTGTGAGCTGTTTTGAGACTTGATGTAAACTGTAAAGTGCCTTTTTTTCAGCTCCTCTTCAACTTTGTTGAAGGGCTCTTTGCCATTTAGGGCCAGCTGCTGTCCCTTGTCTCTATTCTCTCTTTTAGAGCCATTTTTACATCATATTGTAGCCCTACTTGTGTTCATTTTTTAGAGTTGTCATAAACTGAAAAAATATCTTGTTTTAATCTCACCTTCAAGTTTGTTTAAGGTTCCATTTTTGTTTGAGGTCATATGCTTCCTTGTATGCTTGATTGTCTCCTATTTTGAGCCTTACACCTAAGCCCTTGTTGCATGCTTTGTTTGGCCTTCTAGCCACTGAAATCCAGTGGATTTTCAGTGGCTAGCACACTGTTTTGAGCCTCCAAATCAGAGGGGGGTGACCCCCTCTCACCTTGTTTTGTTTGATGGTCATTTTGGCCTTCCAAAGAGGCCCTATCTTGCATGCTTTGTTGACTCATTCCAGGGTCAATTTGGTGAGTTTTGGGACTACCATATTTGATTTCCAGAGTTGTTTTGGTCATGCTTCATGTCTATCTTGTATGTGTCTAACAACTCCTTGTATGGCCCTCTAAAGGAGCTCCTCATTTTTGCACATGTTGGCTGCATTTCAGAGGTTATTTGGGCATTTTTTGGCATGTTTTATTCACTGATTTTTTCTGGTTTGGTGAGATTCCATATGCTTCATACACTTGTCATGTAAACCATGTTTGCTAGTCGAAATTGCATGCTATTTTAGTCTATCTTGCTAGCACTTTTTGGCCATGCTTTAAACTAGAAAAGTTCATGTTTTAGGACTGCCTTGACTCTGTCTTCATGCTTCACGACCAAATAATGCATGCTTTGTACAGCTATAAGCCATTCCATGTGCCTAGTTTTGAGTTTCGGGGTTCATCTCATGCATCGGGTGCCATTTTTCCATGTTTCGGGACCATTTAGCATCATATTTCAGTGCTGAAATTTGCATGTTCATATGCCACATTCCATGCCTTGCCATGCTTTGGTAGAGTGGCATTTGATGCCTTAGGTTCGGTCCTCGGTTTGCGTGCATATGCGCACGCATTTCGAGTGTCTCATTTTCATCTTATGGCCACTGATGTGAGTGTGGCTGAGGCCCACTCATGTTGGTGTAAGCCCATATTGTATTGTGTATGCCATTTCAATTCAAAGCATTGCGTATGTTAGGTTGTATGTTAGAGCATTGTGTATGCCTTGTTACATCGTGCATTGTGTATGCCATTTCATAGCATTGTGTATGTTAGGTTGCATGTTAGGATTGCATTCATGCATGTCAGGATTGCATTCATGCATGTCATGCATATTGCATTGTGTTTGGGATAGGAGTTAGCCCGAGCACGGGAAACGAGGGACGTTTCGTACTCCGAGTGACGGAACGCTTCTCAATTCCCGGTCACCGACACTCCGGATTATCCATGATGGAGTCTCGGCCTTGTTGTGTTTATGTGTGCATTCATTTCACATTGAGTCATGCAATTCGACTCCTCGGCCATCATGCATCGAGATGCGTGATTGGTGGCACGAGGATCGAGGACTACACTCCCTGAAAAGTACTCAAGCATACATATGTGAAAATACATTGCCATGCCCCTTTTTTGCTCTCTGTTGCAGCAAATTAGAAACCGGCAGTCTTTTGGAACTCCGTACAACATTCCGGGTTTAATTGTAAACAGAGGCTAATTGGGGCATCGCGATGGATTTCTGCGCAAGGCAACCCGAACATGCATCATTCATCACCCGGAGCAGAGTTGAGGCAGTCCCTAGCTTGCATGCTAATTTATTGCTTTCCTAGATTAATTTGTTAATTAATTAGGATTTTGTAATTATTCGGACTGTAACTATTTATTTGGGATTGTATATTATTTATTCGGACCCTCCGAGCGAGGGCAATGTTGTAATAAGCGTGCGTGCGTGTGATGTATGTCTTCCAACCCCACGTCTTTTTCCCTTTTATTTACCGGCTTATGATGGTTAGATTAGGGCATGTTTCAATTAGCATACAGTATGATAGCATGTTTGCATTCATTCATCTGTCTTGCATGCATCGGGCTCGGCGCATCATACTAATTGCATTTGTATTTCAATTCCAAGTTGAATACATGTTAGTTGTAACATTTCACATGCCATCTTTAGAATAGCCGAGCCTGCTTATAGTTGCATTTTTGCATGTGTTGCATTAGGCACTTCTGTATATTTAGGATCATGCATGGATTTCTAACATAGTTTCTGTTTTGGCTTGGAGTACTCGGTAAGTTTTACGCTTTAGCATCCGTGCATGCATGTGAGTGACTGCCATGATAGCATGCTTACCATGAGGCTATGTGCTTACGTGATATAACTGCCTGAATGCCTGTGGGTGAAGGTTGGGTTATTTGGATTGGAACAAATCATCGACTGTGAGTTTTAAGCCCACTAGATAGTGGCAAAACCATCTTTTCTAAGCCCACCCGAGGGTGGCAAAATCTGCATTTTAAGCCTACTTGCGAGTAGCACACCACTTTCAAAAATAAACATGAAATGTTTTGTTCCAATTCAGGCGATCCAGTCTATACTTGTATGCTGTGTGCATCACATAGTAAATCTAGGCTAATAACCGGAATAAGAACGCATAGTGTTTTCAAAACTAGATATCATGGTTAGTAGAGGCCGATCTTTGATCGGGGGTGCTCACGAAGTGACCTTCCCCAATCGTACCCAAGTTCCCGAGCCGAGGCAACTTTGGTGATGACGGACACGTGGCCTTAGGCAACGAGTCAGGGTTTCCTAAATTTCCCAAAAATAAAATATTTAGGTGGCGACTCTGTATCTGGCAAAGCAATCCATGTTTGGCACTTCTTTCAAAAAATCTGTTTTCTCAAAACGATTTGCCGGATTTGGACTCTTTGGTTTAGATTAAGAACCGTGACAATTTGAGTCATGAACTGTAGTGAGGCCCAAGGGCGCGTCTACAGGTGATATCTTCAAGAACACATGATCTCTCGCCTCAAAAGACAAGTGTCTCCTCCTATGGTCGGCATAACTTTTCTGACAACTCTGGGCAATAGCCAAACTCTTACGGATAAGTGCAACTTTTTTCGTCATTTCCCGGACCAACTCTGGACCCAACCTAAGTGTATCACCCACTTCGGCCCAACACATAGGAGATCTACACAGTCAGCCATACAAGGCCTCAAACGGTGCCATACCGATACTTGACTAGAAGCTATTGTTATAGGCAAACTCCACTAAGGGCAAGTGCCTCTCCCATGAACCCTTGAAGTCAAGGACACAACCCTAAAACATATCCTCAAGGATTTGAATAGTACGCTCAGACTGCCCATCAGTCCGAGGATGAAAGTCAATTTGGTGCCCAAGGCACTCAGTAGGCTATGCCACAACTGAGCGGTAAAACACGGATCTCTATTAGATACAATCATCACTAGGACCCCGTGCAACCTCACTATGTCCCTAATATACAGGTCGGCAAGAAAATCTACTGAGTCACTTACGCGCATAGGTATAAAGTGTGCCAACTTAGTCAACCGATCAACTACCACCCAATTGGCATCACTACCCCGTTGAGTCCTCGGAAGGCCCACAACAAAATCCATCATGACATGCTCCCACTTCCACTCAACTATAAGCAAGGGTTATAACAAACTCGCTGGCCTCTAACGCTCGACCTTCACTTGTTGATACGTGAGGCATTTCGACACAAACACGGCCACATCCTTCTTCATACCTCTCGGCCAAAACTAGCGACTAAGATCGTGATACATCTTTGTGCCTCCTGGATGCACCGTAAGGCGTAAATGGTGAAACTCTCGGACTACTTCCTCTCGGCAAGACTCCGGTACAAACAAACGGTCACAGTATCTCACACTCAGGTCAGGATACACATTTATGCCTCTTTCTACCTTCCCACTGGAGATCTTCTCCTAGAGGTATTCTGCCTCAAGGTCACCCTTCTGTGCTTCTAACACTCGGTTCACAAGTGTAGGTTGTGCAACTACCGAAAACAAAGCAGCAGACTCAACAGACTTGCCAAGATGCAAGTCAAACTCCCCAATAGCATCCAACATCTCCCATTCTCGGATGGCAATACAAGCTACGCTACTAATAGATTTCCTACTCAAGGCATCGGCACAACATTTGCCTTTCCCGAGTGATAATGTAACTCAAAGTCATAATCTTCTATGAACTCCATCCACCTCCTCTGCCTCAAATTCAAGTCTTTCTGTGAAAATAGATACTTCAGACTCTTATGATCAGAAAATACTTCAAACTTCTCACCATACAGATAATGCCTCCAAATCTTTAAGGCAAAGATCACCGTCGTTAACTCTAGGTCATGAGTAGGGTAGTTCCTCTCATGTGTTTTCAACTGATGCGAGACATAGGCTACTACCTTCCCCTCTTGTATCAAAATACAACCCAAACCTTCCCGTGGGACATCACAGAACACAGAATAGCCCAAACCCCTATCTGGAATAATCAATACTGGAGCAGTGGTAAGCCAAACCTTAAACTCTTGGAAAGACTTCTCACAAGTCTCATTCCATACAAACTTAACTCCCTTCCTCGTCAGTCTAGTTAACAGTGAGGCTAATTTGGAGAAATCCTTCACAAACCGACGGTAATACCCGGCCAACCCCAAGAAACTATGGATTTCAAAAGCATTCTTAGGTTGTTCCCAATCTTGCACTACCTCTATCTTGGTTGAATCTACAGTCACTCCTTCACTGGATACCACATGGCCTAAGAACTTAACTTCTCTCAACCAGAATTAACACTTCCCAAACTTAGCATACAGTTTGTGGGCTCTAAGTAGCTAAAGTACTATGCGCAAGTGTTCCTCATGCTCCTCCTCAGATGGTGAGTAAATCAGGATGTCGTCCACAAAAACAACCACAAAACGATCTAGGAACTCATAGAAGATCTGATTCATCAAGTCCATAAACACAACTGGTGCATTGGTTAGCCCAAAGGGCATCACTAGAAACTCGTAATGGCCATACCGCATATGGAATGCCGTCTTCAGAATGTCCTCCTCCCTTACTCTCAATTGGTGATAACCCGACCTCAGGTCTATCTTACATATGCAACAAGACCCCTTTAACTAATCAAATAAATTGTCTATATAAGGCATTGGGTACTTGTTCTTAATAGTTACCCGGTTCAACTTCTGATAATCTATACAAAGTCACAACGCACCATCTTTCTTTTTAGCAAAAAGAATCAGTGCTCCCTAAGGTGAAGTACTAGGACGAATAAAACCCTTGTCTAACAATTCCTGAAGTGGAATCTTCAACTCACTCAACTCAACATGTGCAAATTTATACGGTGCCATAGAAATCAGTGTCGTGCCAGGCACTAAATCAATAAAGAATTTGATCTCACGGTGAGGTGGTAAACTAGTAAGATCCTCCAAAACAATGTATGGGTATTCACAAACTACCCTTGGCAACTCAACTCGGGCTTCATCACACTCAGTACTCAAGAAGTTGGCAAAAAGGCAACTAAGCTCACTCCACCCACGCGGATCATACACCGGTGATGAGACTCTATCCACTTGGTCCCACAAGAAATAAAAGCAATCACCGCTCAAAGTACATACAGTAACCCTCTGATGATAGCAGTCTATAACAACCCGATAGGATGATAACCAATCCATACCCAATATAACGTCAAAGCTAGACATATCAATAAAGACAAATGCAAAAGGAAGTCGACAACTAGTAACCTCTATGTCACAACCCCGACACCCCTGCTTCAAAACAATCTCACCACCAATAGGTGACTTTACATAGATAGGAGATGCTAACTGAGCCAACTCTAACCCCAAAATGGATGCAAATGCAGACGAACTAAATTAATGGGATGCACCCATTTAATCAATGCATTAGTAACTGAATTGCAAAACAAGAAGGTACCTCTCACTACTGAAGATGCTGGTACTACATCTGATGCGGTAAGAGTATACACGAGCCCTATTGCCCTCTAATCTATTTGTTCTCCCCTCAGAGCACAGGCCTGATGCACTAACTGAGCCGAAGAGGCTCCCTAATTGGCCCTCGAGGCCTGCACTAACTATGTTGGATGGTGACTCTGTGTCTGTCTCAAACCAGACGCACCAGGTGTGCCACCCAATCGAGGGAAAAATCTCTTCATATGTCCCGCTTGTCCACAATGATAACAATTAAGCGGCTGCCCTCTCCCCTGACTCTGGCTCTGAGAACGAGCCGAAAACGATACAGACCGTTGCTCGTCTCCTCTATGAGGGCAAGCTAGAGACTTGTGGCCCAATTAGCCACACTTGTAACAAGTGAAATCTCCCAGACCACCTCTCCTAGAACCCGAACTCGATACTAGAAAAGTGGACCTCGACTGAGCTCCTTAGGACGACTGTGGATAAGAGCCCCTCCGCCTCTTACTGTCCCCCTGCACATCTTGACTCCTCCTGGAGCCCCTCATCCTCTTCTCCTCCATCTACATCATCGTCTCAAGATGAGCCGCCACCTCCACAAGGAGTCCATAATCTCTAATCATTGACCCGACCACCTTGAAGATTAGCCGATCCTCAATCTTTTTTTGAACTCTAAACAACGGCGCTCCTCAGTCGCTATGAGTTTGGGTGCAAACCTCGATAAGCTCATAAATGTGGCCTCAAACTCTGCCACTAAAGTGTTCAAATGTACCAGATTGGAAAACTGGTCTCTCAACTTCTCCCTAAACGTGGGAGGTAGAAACTTGTCCTAGAAGGTGTTGACAAAAGCCTCCCAAGTCACCCCAATACGCCCACGTGTATACTTCCACCATTGACTTGTATCTCCCTTTAGTTGGAAGGATGCTAAGGTCACTCGCAACTGGTTGTCCTCGATGCCAAGCATCTCGAACGTTTGCACTATCTGTTCTAGCCACTCATCTACCTTCAATGGCTCATTGGGATCACCCATAAACTCATTCAGATTCGACCGGAAAAACTCCCGCTTCAAGAAAGACAGCCATGTCTCAGCTACTTGGGCCTAGACTTGATTCTCAGCTTTGAGAATGTCTATAGACTCTCGCAATGCTCTGGCCATTTTGCGGGCCAAGGCGCCCATGGCCTGTTAACCAACCAATTCATCCACATTGGCCTGAGCAACCCCTTCTTCCTGCACCAGAATTTCATCCAATAAAGGCACCTCATGCCTCCTAGGCCTACCACGCCTACCACCGCCACGTCCACGTCCACGTCCACGTCCTGACATCCTAATAAAGGTAACAAAAGAGATTAGCACATTTACAAATGTGCCGAAGTTAACTCACTCGCGTCCTAATACGGTGGACAATGGTAATTCACTCTATATAAGCACATAGTCATGTAGATACATACGAATTTCATTTATGGATAATGACCGTCTCACAGTGTTGCCAGAGTTCCAATTAGAAGCAATAGTGATCAAGTGCTCTTCTAATAGGACTACTAGAAACCCGTAGACTCAATCAACATTCTAGAAATTTAATTCCATACACACACAATCACATAAGCCTGTTAGCACATAGCATTGCAAATACATAAACATCTCTATCAAACGAGATAAACCCATTGTGGTACTAACCACTTTCCATGTACCCAAAGTATTCAAACCCAGGACGCTTTGATACCAAGCTGTAACACCCCAAAAATAATACAATAATTCAATGGTGAAGACTAACACAAAATGACATAATGAGAGTATTAGGCTTTCATTAATGAGAGTCAATTTACAAAAGGGGCATATGGATTATACATTCACAAGCTCAACCTTGAATCTATAGCATGTGGCATCAAACTAAATGATCAACGAAATAAATGCCCTACAGGCTTACAACTTTCTAAGACGATGCTTGATTACAACAAAACGAGTCAGAAGCTCAATACAAATAAAGCCCTAGGCTTGTACAAAAATAAATACAAAATAAACAAAAGTGAGCTCTCAGCTCCACAATCCTCCCAAGCTAGGTCCTTGGTGGAGGCATGTTACCGGCACCTAAAAATGGTTTTTTACAAATAGGGTGAGCCAAAGCCTAGTAGAAACAATCTAGCACAATATATAAACTTTAACAAGGTTATAAACATGATGCATATGACCAATGCTCAAGGATAAAATCATTCACAACTCGTTTCCCAAAACCATATTATGTCAAGTGTTATATCCTAATCCATTTTATATCAATTTGTTTCATGTCATTTCATATCTTCTCACTTCATGAGTCATATCCAATGTGTGTGATGCTTATTCTAGATATCTTGTATGCTCGGTGTGCGTGATTAACAAGCTCGTTATTAACCTTGTCGGTCTCCTTGTAGGTGATATGAGGTGTTTAATTGCCTTGTAGGCATGAACATATAATGAGTTGACTTGGGAATGATAATTGTGTAATGAGTCTCTAGGAGGAAATGTTAGGAGAGGCTGGCCATAGTGAGCTTAGTCTCAAAGAGTCTAGCTCGGACTGAAAGGAGGTGCGAGAATGCGTGTTGAAACCCAAGTAGGGGTAAGCGGCGTCGGGTGAATGTTGGTGTTTGATGCCAAGCATTGAGGATTGTTAAATTGGTTGGTTGGTATCTGAAATTGATGGACATTTAGTTATCTCGAGAGTTGCCTTAGTTTGAGTAAGAGGTTGTAAAGGTGAGAAATGCCTTAGGTTATATGTTAGAACGTCAAGTCTCGCTTATGTGAGTGTGACATAGTGTGTGTTATTTTGTTTGTGTGAAAATCCCTTGAGTTTGGGTAATATGATGGAACTATGATTTTATGAGCGCACTTACGCAACTATATGATTGATAAATTGCGATGGTGATTGTAGAGGGATGAAACTCCCAAATTTTTTTTCAAGTTGTATGTGAACTATCTTTTATTAGCACGGTTGTTAATTCTATGAATTGTTATTATTAAAAAAAAAAATTGTTATGATTGAGTTGTGACATCATCATAGTAATGATGGGTATTGTTGGGTGATAGTGAGGTTCACCAGTTATCATATTACGGAAAAGAGTTTCCTGGTATTCTTTCCTGGTATTCTAGTGTTGAATAGCAATGTTGAGATTGAAAACATCGTTGTTGTAAACACACTTGTTTTATTTTATTTTATTTTTTGGAAAACACATACAAAACTAATGAATTGTACTAAAAAAATGGGAAAAAATCATTTTGTTGTACTTAGTGTGAGTTTAGGCTCCCTTTTGAGAAAACTTATTATGAAATAAAAGAAAATTCTCAAGGGAGATGAGAGAAGAAATTTTTAACATGAGATGTGTGATCAATTCCTTAACTTGTAATGTTGTGTAATGAACTAAGCTTGAACAGCTAGTTTGTAGTTGTGCACTTGTTCTTGGTCGAGTAATGATGTGAATGTCGGATACTTGTTTCGTTTTGTGTATCTAATTCAAGGTAGACTGTTATCGTTAAGGCTTGTTGTATTGGAGAGTCATCCTCATGGGCCACATTTCGTGAGTATAACTCATATATATATATATATATATATATTGTTGTGAGAACTGATTGAGAGCCTTAGTGGCATGAGTGTGAGATCATCCTTCAGTTGAGTTATTGACCTACTGGCAGTCTTTTTGTGATTTGTGTAACAGAGGAAAGATTGTAAATGGGGTGTGCGAGTAGAAACCTGTAATTGAATTTTTGTCTCATAAAAACCCGACGAGTCTTATGGGTTGTCGAGAAGTTTATGACTAAACCTTTCCATTCTGTTTAACCAAACTCTCTTGGATTGTAGTGGAGGAGTCGATAACAACTCATCATATCTTGCTCGTGTTACCCTTGGTAGTCAAGTGTCCTTGGGGCACCAAGGTAGGAAAACCAAGATAAGGAAATTGGGATTCGGGAAGCTATTTCGTATATTGGCTTAAAACTTCAGTCGGCACTTATCATCCTTTATTTTCAGTTTTCGTTTGAATCTTAAAGTGACTTCAATTTCAGGGACGAAATTTCCTAAAGGGGGGAGGTTATTGTGTCCTGGGTCTTAAACCCGACTTGTTTATGTTAAGTGGTAACCGTTACTTTATACTTACAAATATATATATATATATTTTTTGACTTTTGAAAAGTTATGGGTTGCATTTGACCTTTTAGTTATTATAAATGAGACTTTCTCCTCATTGTTTGGAGCGCTGATTGATGAGTTAACATGTTAGTTAGGCAATTAGACCCAAAAAAATCCAAATTCGAATATTTGTTTCGAGTAGTGTTTACTCTTTTTCCTTTTTCTTTCTCCACATTTTGAATCTTAATCTGAGACTAGAACCATTGGAAAGCTTATTTTCGAGGTTTCAATTTAGACATAACATTGAACATATTCCATTTCCTGACAAGGGAGATACACTTGTTTGAAGTCGCCTAGCAAAAATTATCTGGGTCAAATCCGCACGAGCGGATTTCGCGAGAAAGCCATTCTTCACTGAGTTGATCCGCACGCGCGGATTTTGTGTGTTAGATATCGATTTTTGTGCTCTTGTCACTCAAATCAGATCTCTCTATCTCTTTTTGACCATTTCTTATCATTCTCTCTCTAACTTCTCTTTTCTCTCCCTTTTCTCTAAACTCTCACCAAATTTCACATTTTCTTCAATCTACAAAGATCAAGTGAGATTTTGATACTAGTTCCTTATACAAAAAATGACGAGCATCTTTAGGGCTATGTTTTGACCAGTGGAGATCAAATTCTGGCAATGTTGATTTTTAGAGTTTTCTCCTCTTCTCTCTTTGAGGTAGGGATTTCTTTATTCCTTTTCAATACCTTGTTATAGATAGACATGTGGTAGTGTTTGTTGCATTAAAAACTTGATTTGTTAGGTATTTTTGAAAAGTATGTGATGAGGGTTAGGATTTTATGATCTAGAGTTAAATCTTGTGTTTTGTTGTAAATATATGATATTGTATGCTTGAGGAACATGTATAAAAGGATTAGGGTAAAAGACCCTAATTAGTTATTTGGGTTATGAGAAAGAGGGGAAATTTGATGATTTGATTTTATATGAACCATATGGGGTATTGTGCATTAAAAAAGTGAAAATGGGTATATAAGAAAATAAAGAAAGTCATCATGAATTTAATTTGTGTTAATTGTTATCTATGGTTTTATAATTGTTAAGTTATAATAATTGTCAAAAAAATAGAATTTTGGAGAAATAAAAAGAGTGAATGTTGTGTGTATTAAAAGAGTTGTGCATTGATTAATCTCGTTTATGAGAGTTGTGATGAAAAATTCCAAATCCTTTGGTTATTTATTTGTTTGAGAGATGGGATTAATTTGTGTTATATATGTGTTAGATTATGAAAATAAATGTACTAGTTGAGTTTTGATAATTAATGAGAAAGATGTGACGATTTGTTATCGATTTTGATAATTAATGATAACGATGTGATGATTTGTTGTCGGTATTGGGAGTTTGGAGAGAAGGGAAAATAAATTTGGAAATCAATAAAACATTTATATACTCTTGTGAAATGAGAAATGAAAATGAGAAGTAAGAGGAGTTGACAATTTTTTTAAAATTTTTTTTAACACAAGTGAATAATTGTATTCGTGACAAATTACTACTTGTTAAACCAAATTTGAATATTTTGAACTGAATCATAAATATAGGATGGTATTGATGGAAGGGATTTTAATTATGAGTTTTGAAAATGGCGTGAATTGGAAATTGAATTAATTGGAGTAGAAAGATGAAAATGTATAAATGTTGATAAAATCTAAATCAAGAGGACGAAATTGAATTCATGGATTTGGTCCTTGTTGTTTATGAGGCTGTGTCCTTGGCCATCGGTAGAGGATGGTATTGACGCTGTTGAAAAATTTGTGAAATTTGGAATAATGTGCTAATTGTTGAGTTGAATGAATGTGCACATTGATATGGGTTCATCCCCCTTCTGGATTTGTGCCCGGTAAAGTTTGGCGCTTTAACATGGGTTCCTCTCCCTTCCAGTTCGTGCCCAGTAAAGTGTGATTGGGTTTTTCTCCCCTTCGGCTAGAGAACCGATAAAGTTTGGCGCTTTGAAATGGGTTTCTCTCCCCTTTAGCTCACACCCGATAAAGTGGGTTGTGGTGGTTATGGCTTGACAAAGTCGGGGTCCATTATGTGTTATTTATGCATAGTTTATCTTCATACTTCTGTTGTGATGTAAAAGGATGCATTATTAGCTTCCCGTGCATGTGACCGGTAAAATGTGATAATGTGTGTTGAGGTGTCTATTGTTGCATATATATACATGTATTTGTGAATGTTCATTTTACACTTGTGCTTAAGGCCATACTACATAGTAATTGTCCTTGTAGCCGTAATGAGTTAAAATGTAGGACGAGTCTATTGTTTAGATTGATCTTAGGAAATCGTGGTAATGTTTTAAATGGTTGATATTTATTTAAATACAAATAGAAAGTTTTAAAAGGTAACAACTGGTCTTTGTTTCTTGTTATATTAAAGAGGATCTTTTGAAAAATTAAACTTATAAATATATATTTTGACGTATGAAATGTCAAATTACCTATATGTATATACGTGGAGCATTCATGATCATAACTATCTATATGTTGCTATTATTTAGGATTATTGAGATTCCTACTAGACCTTTGTGTTCATCTCACGTTACTAATTATTTTTCAAGTATGGAGTGAAGAGTTGCTCGAAAGTTGAAGTCTGTTAATTGTTGGTCATGGGACCTTTTAAATGTAGGCGGAATGCTAATGTGTTGTAAAAAGGGTTAATTCTTTTTATATATTTCGTTATTTTGTAATTGATGACGTAACGCCTACGAGCGTATACACCAGAGAAAACATTGTAATTTGTTCCATCCTAAATGCCTTTGATGTTTATTATTATTGAAATAGACTGATTTAAAGGAGAAAAAAAATGTGACATTATTCGAGTAATAAAAGTCGAGACGTTACACAACAACATCCTCCAATTATAAAGACCAACGGGAGATAAGCCACTTCCTAACTTAAGGATCAAGGAAGCAATCCATGTCTTAAGTTAAATTTAATTTGAATTTAGTTAGCTGATAAATGTATGTACCTGGCTTTCCAGTCCACGGAGGGTGATTAGGGTCCAACTTGGGAGAATTTAGTTGGATTAAGAGATTATTCAAACTCAGTTCAAATTGTATTAAGATATATCTAGGTTTAAATTGTAATCCAAGATTATTTGCCTTAGCCCGATCCACATTAACTTCAAATTGCACATAAATTTCAGTTCTTATTTTCTAGCTAAATTATTAATTTGTTAAAATTAGATTCTATTTACATTTTTTTAGAAAATTATTAAGAACATGAAATAAATAACGTATATAATGTAAGACAGATACGGTATGATATAATTTATGAGTGAGAATAAAAAATATAAAATTTTTATTGTGTTACTTATGTATATAATATATATTCACTATGATTTAATAACCTAAATTACTTCAATATCATCTAATGGCTACTAATTTATATATATTAAATATTTATATATATATATATATATTGGGTTTTAGGTTGTTTTATATTTTTACCCAAACCCATCAAAATTTAATTTGAACTTTTGAATTTTTGTCCAAACCCGTACCGAATTCAAAAATACATTTTCCAAGCTCTGAAAAAATTTGGGCTGAACTCGAGTTGCTCGGGTTGAACCCATTCAAGTTGCACCCCAAAGGGTGATGTTTGAGTCTATGAAACTTATTATATGTGTTGTTTTAATAATTTAAATCATTTAATTTGTAGGGCTTTTTGCGTATATTATTCACAAATAAAAATTAGGTCAATTGGATAATCGTAACATATTCAATTTATTGTGTTTATCTAAAAAAATAATAATAAAAGAAAATGTATTTGAAATTATTAGATCAATTTAATTTTTTTTATGAATAATACACACACAAAAATTTATAAAATAAATTATTCAAATTATTGAAATTTGAGTATGGGCTCCTCTTCTGTACAGAGCCGAAAATTGGGCCCATGATTTCTACATTTTCCAACCAGATTGAAAGCATAATATGGGAGTGATTATGAAGCGACCACTAATGTTTGAATCCAATAGACTAAAAATAAAAAATAAAAAATAAATTATACTGATAATATTTATATTTTGCCTGTGTAATTTATGTCTCGCTAATTTTAATTGATTGAATTGTGAAAGTAAATTTATAATTTTGTCCTAATTTTATCTAATTAATTGTTATTGTTAACATTTTTTCTTATAAAAAATACGCACATTATGCTTTCATAGGAAAAATAGTAAACTTTCAATTAGTGAGTTTAATCTCAATTAACTCCGTGACTATTTTCTGTCAAACTCTAATTGACATTATCAAGTCAAATCGACATAAAATTTAAAATTAAGAATCAAAATTAAACTAATTGAAATTACAAGCATCAAAATGACACAAAGGGTACAAATGCAGCGACTACCTATGTATTTTGAACATAATGTCACAAGGAACAAGTGAGTTGAAATGAAATTGACTTGTGCACCGCAAAACTTCTTGTCATCTTGTTGAGGTCTTAAATGGCCATAACTAAATAACACAAAAATTGTGAAGATAGGGATTCCCCATAATGAGAGTGAACCCTTCCTTGCTTGCCTCACATGGTGGACCAGGAAAGACAAGCACAAATGTAATTTTACATAGAGGACTCACACCGTATGAAAACACACTATACATATAAAGTCTGAAAACTACCTTAGAAGGAGCTGTCATAAGGAGTTTTGATTCATGTGCTGTGCAGCTAGGTTAACTTGCAGCTCTCTTAACATGGGCATGGGCCAATTGGTAAAGTCTCTCACTTCCCCGGCTCATGTCCAGTTTATTTATTTATTTAAAGTAATAATATAATGACAATCATCAATGAAGCGGAGGGTGCATAAAACATTATAGAAAAATAATTCGATCCCAATTAGGTTGGCACCAGGAAACCAACCCATTCATCTGTAGCACACCTCCTTCCCTTTCCTTCCCTTCCCTTAATTAAAAACTAAAATTAGAATAAATTATACTTTTCACTTTTCTTTTTCTTTTTTTATTTAAACTTCAATTTGACTCTAGTTTCATTTTTTAATTGCAATAATTAAAATTTTAAACTCCAACATGTGTTTCCAAATTTCTGTCACACCTCCTTCCCTTTCCTTACCTTAATTAAAAACTAAATTAGAATAAATTATACATTTCACTTTTTTTTAAAAAAAACTTAAATTTGACTTTAGTCTCATTTTTTTAATTGTAATAATTAAATACTTAGACTCCAACAACATGTGTTTCATTATAGTTTCACTGTTTGAATTTGAGTAAAAGTGGTCGCAAAATGTTAACATGTGTTTCATTATAGTTTCACTGTTTGAATTTGAGTAAAATCTAAAATGTGAGAGATTAAAGAAAAATTTGAATATAAGTTAAATGGTAAATAGTGTAATTTTTCATAAATTGCTTTCCCTCGAATGCTTTCAAATGTGCTCACCTAACCATATTCGGCCCAAAATTTTTAACCGCAAGTGATGGGAGAAGCATATTGACACACAAATTGAAATATGAAGACTTAATTGTTGTAACTTAAGATAGTAGATCAGAGTGAAATCCAAATGAAAGTTTAAGGGTGAAAAATGTAAATTACACTAAATATTATTATTAAAGTTCTTAAAATATTAATAAATAAAAAATAAATAAATGAGTAAAACTTGACACTTCTTTTTGTGTATTTTTCATTTTATGGGATAGTATGTGATGTGTGCAACCTTAAAATGAATCACATCATGCACATTCTAATAATATGTGCCAGTTATTGCCACATCAACACTTGGTTATTGCTCGGGTAAATTACACTCTCTCTCTCAAGTTTCACTTATTTTTTACTTTGACTCTTTACATTTGATTTTTTTTTTTTTACTTTGGCCCTTTATATTTACAATTCTTCCCACTTTGGTCTTTCATGTTTGCAATCCTTCTCACTTTGGCCCTTTAAATTTGATTTTTCCCACTTTGACCCTTCATGTTTGTAATCTTTTTCACTTTGACCCTTCATGTTTGTAATCTTTTTCACTTTGATCCTTCATGTTTGCAATTCTTCCCACTTTACTCCTAAACTAACTTTCATCCAAAAAGTAATAGAATTTGTCAAATCACTAACACATCAGCTCCATATGTGATGTAAAAAATTCACTAAAGATGTAAAAAATAAAAAAATAAAACAAAAAAAATGGAATTTTTATTTTTTAATCTTTAGTGAACTTTTTTTTTTCAAATTTATTCGTAAATATTATTACATTATAGATGCATCTAGATTAGATGCAACTAAAAAAATAAAAACAAATTTAACTAAAAAAAGAAAAACGTTCACTAAAGACGAAAAAAATGATAGTAAATATTTTATTTCATAATTGACAATACATGTATTTAAGTCAATATATTATCATTTTTTTCGTCTTTAGTAACTTTTTTCTTTTTCTAGTTAAATCTGTTTGTATTTTTTGTAGCTGCATCTAATCTAGATGCATCTATAATGTAATAATGTTTATGAATAAATTTGAAAAAAAAAAAGTTTACTAAGATTAAAAAAAAATTCCAGTTTTTTTGTTTTTTATTTTTTAATTTTTGCATCTTTAGTGAATTTTTTACATCACACATGGAGCTGATGTGTTAGTGATGTCGCAGATTCGGTTAGTTTTTGGATGGAAGTTAGTCTAGGAATAAAGTGGGAAGGATTGAAAATATGAAGGGCCAAAATGGGACAGATTGTAAACATGAAGGGCCAAAGTAGGAAAAATTAAACTTAAAGGGTCAAAGTGGGAAAAATTGTAAACATGAAAGACCAAAGTGAGAAAAATTAAACTTAAAAGGCCAAAGTGAAAAATGAATGAAACTTTAAAGGGGCCAAAGTGTAATTTACCCTTATTACTCAATGTAATAGGTTAGAACAGCTATTGTTGTCGGCCATTTTGTATCCCTACAATACCCTTCCACCACCACGACCATCTCTTTAGTTGCCACCTTATTTTCTCCTTCTCGTTCTTTTCTACCTTTTCTCTTCTTGCAATTTCTTTCTATCTCTCTTTATCACGAGGTGACTGCAAAGGAAGAAGTGGGTGAAGGAAGTATGGAAGAGGGTCCGTTGGAGAATGAGATGAGGAGCGACTAAAGGTGGCAAGACTGGGTAGGAACAAGGACGAATCCAAGATTATGACTTTAGGGGGGTCAACGTATGTTTAATCTCTAACCAATAAAATTTGAAGTTCAATACTAATTTCTACTAACACGAAAAAAAATCAATTACAAAGCTTCTCCGTTTATAATATTTAATATTCAAAAAATTATTAATATTCAAAAAAAATCATAGTATTCAAAGAAAATCACAGTACCTACCAATTACAATAAATCATAGTATTCAAAAAAAAAAAAAAAATCACAATATTTAGTTAATAATTGTACCAATAACAATTATCAGATATTCATCGCACCAATAACAAGTTAACAACCAATAATACATTAAAAGCAAAATAATCACATTATTTAGTCTAAAACCACAATCACAATATTCAGTCTAAAAGCAGAATAATCACATTGAAGGGGTATCAAATAACTTACCAGTGAGAGTCCATGGTTCCACCGTCCACGCCGACAGCTTTGACGAAGCCTCCACCGGACCATCGACAGACAGTCCGACAACAAAGCTTCTCCGTTTCTTTCCCTCATCTCTTTGCTCATCTTTCTTTCGCAACAAGTCTCTCAGTTGTTTTCTTTTCTTTTTTTAATCTTAATGCGTTTTGTTTAAACAATCTTCTTTCGCAAGCCTCTTATAGTTTATATATTTATAAAAGTTTCATATTTTACACTTTGACCCACTAAAGTTTCTAAAATTTTACTTTCATCTTGACCTAATTTAAAAAATACATATACATGAAATTTGAAATAGATTATTAGATGTTAACTAATTAAAAAAAAAATTCCAAATGGTTTAAAAAATTAGGGGCTACTCTATCTAATTTTAAATTTATTTAAAAAAAATTTAGGATGCGAATCCTTATAATTTTAAATTATTTTAAAAATTTTAATATAATATATGATATTTTTCAAACTAAATCCATCCTTGGGTGGGAAGGGACTAAAAGGTGGGGGAGGTAGGGTTGGAAGTGGCCTGTGGTGGCAACGGTTTCAAGGATAAGGTAAAGGTGCAGTTAGGATTAAAATATTTAAGTGAGATCCGAAGTGAAAATGAGGAGGCTAATAGCACGACTGCTATGATCTATGGGTAACCACTAGAAGTCAAATATATAATTTGACAATTGCGTTTGAACCAATTTTTAAGACTTTTTTGTCCCCCCCTAGTTGTCTCTTTGTGCAAGTTTTTGAATAACATCAATCTTTTTTTATATAGTTTATATGAGGTTTTAACTACAAAAAAAATAAAAAATAAAAAATAAAAAATAAAAAATAAAAAATAAAAAACAAAATAAAAAATTGATGTTATCTAAAATAAGAGTAAGAAAATTTGGTTAAAACTCCTCTAACAAAACTTTCATTCATCGAGAACAAGTACAAAAAAATTGTGTTCAAAAGTTAACAAATCCCATTATTACCAAAATATTCTTAGTGACTAACTTTTGATCTATGGTTCAGCTTTTAATAACATTTGTATTTTTAGAATCCTCCAGTCAAAATCTATTAAACAAAATCTATATTGGCCATGAAATTTAAAAAAAACAAAAAAAATTCAAAATTTTTAATGTCAAAATTAATGTTAATAGTAAATTTTTATTATGCTTCACAGTAAAATTTTATTTTGATTCACAGCAAATTTTATTGTGAAATTTTAATATTGAAATAGTGAAATACCATTGTCATCACCACTAAACACCATAATCACTATATTGTTACCGTCACAACTAGAAATATTAAATAAAAAAATTATTAAAACAATGAGAAGTTAATGTTAACAAAGTAAAATTTTACTTTTAATTTATAACAGAGTCGGCAAACAAAAGACAGATTACATATTACCATAGCAAATCACGGTTAAATTTTATTATTACTTTAAAAGAAAGCATAACATCCAATAAAACACAAGCCACATATTACCAAAACAAATAAAGGTAAGATTAATATAACAATAAACAAAAATATCGTTATGCAATTAATATTAATAAAAAATAATCATAACAAACAAAATAAACATTTTTCAATCTTCAATTTCACTGAAAAAATTTCAACTATTATTCACTCTTTCATCTAAAGAAACAAAAGGAAGACACATTTCTTGTGCAGTTCAATCACAAATTTCGATCCAAACAATGATCAAAATACATTAAATAAAGTCCAAAATATTACAATTATCGAACTTCTACGACTTCATTGTGAAACCATCACTTACCATCTTGTATAAAATTTTAACTTGGAATATTGAAGACTATGTGTATATAGGGATGGCTTCTTTCTAGTCCATATCAAACTGGAAGGTGCTGTTAGACCTCTGTGAGCTCGTTACAGAGCCCGCATTGATATTTCGAAATGTGATATGATCAAATGGCTATCGATATCCAATCAACAGATGATTTTTTTATAAGGATAAAGTACTCGACAAACCCTATACATCAAACGGTTTGGATCATCGATGCAGAATTCGTGATGGGCCTATTGAGGCCCAACTGCTAAGACGGAGCTATGACATGGCCAAAGGTGGCTATGCCCCCTCCAAAGTTCTTCAAAATTACACTATTACCTAGGGGTGAGCAGCGGATATACCAATCCGTCCAAACCGACCGAACCGAATTAATCCGTCGCATTTTGGACGGATGCGTGATAACGAGCAGACAGTTGCGGATTGATTTTTTTCCAATCCGTCTAATTTTGGACGGATTGCGGATTTGAGGTTCCTTTGGCCCCAACCAAACCGCCAAACCGCGAACTTTCCTAATAATTTGAAAGACTTTGTTTTCAATTTGTTTAGATATTCTATTTGTGTTTTCAATTGAAAAAGAGTTTAAATATTCTGTTGAATACATTCTATTGAAAAAGAGTTTTTAATTTGAATATATTTTTTGAATTGAAAAAAATAAATGTATTATTCACCTATATTTTTTGGTTTTTAAATCTAATTCTAAAAATAATAAATAAAAAAGATGATATATGCTGGTTGATTTTTGTTTTCAAAAACAGATATAGATGTAACAATACAGAGACATACAATCTCTACTACTACTCTGTTTATGGTTTTGGTGATTTGAATTGTTTTTATATTTTAAAAATTGTAATAGTTTATGATGAGACATACTGTGATTGTAATATGTGGATTTTAATATTCTAAAATTTCAAACTTTCTTTCTTTGGATGAGGCATGCAGTGATTGTAATATTTTTTTAAGTCATTGACTGTAATATACATATATATATATATATTTGAGGAAGTGTACAAATTGAATTATATTAAAAATTTATAAAATTTTAAACCGCCAAACCGATTCGCATCCATCTGCCAATCTGCCAATCTGCCAATCTGCCAATTCGCTCAATCCATATCCGCCGGATTGGCAGACGGATGCAGATTGATTTTCTCCAATCAGCCAATTTGACGGACGGATAGCGGATTAGAAGTTCTGTGGCCTCAACCGACCCGTGCCCACCCCTATTACCCATTAATTTTAAAATTATTTTGATATTGTATATGAAAAGCCCTCTACTTTAAGATTAATTTTACATTGTAGCTGGGATGCCTCTAAGTTTTTCTATAAAAAAAAAATCTACTATTTCTATATTTTAAGGGAGAAATTACTAGAAAATGAAATTTTTATTTATTAAAAGATGGAAGTGCAATAAAATGATACTCTAATTTAAGATATTAATTACATAACTTAAAAATTGAATGAAATAATTAAATAACTATTAGAAAAAGACTGATACAGATTAATTTATTATTTTTTAAAATTTCTTGTGTAAGAAATTTATTTTATCATTTTTTTACACTTAGTTTGTCTCTAAGGTTACTTAGATACCATGAGATCAAACCACATAAACATTCTCTCCACAAATTGGATAACATTGAGAAATTAATTTTATAATTTCTTTTACACTTAGCTTATCGCTAAGGCTGCTTAGGCATCATAAGTTCAAATCACATAAACAATCTAATGCATATCATAATTTAAAAATTACATATTTTATTATTTTAGTATTTAATTATAATTATTATTTAATGCTAAAATATTTAAGTTTCTATTTATTTAGGTTGCCTTTAGTTTATTTTCTGGTTTGACAAGAATTAATTTTTTCATTTTTAAATATTCCTGATTTACTAGAATATATGTTTTCCTTTTTAGAAACTCTTGAATGGCAATAGTTATTTTAGTATAAATAAACATGTATCCAGTTCAAGTTTATATTTGATTAATAAAAACATAGAGTTTTCTTAATAGTATTCATTCTTAGAGAGAGTACCTCTAGTTCAGATTTGTTCATAGTTCGAGCTTGTTGTTTACTCTCTTTTTCGATACACTTCTCTACATCAATTGGTGTTAGAGCTTGCGCTTGAACCCTGATCATGGCGCCAAGAGGAGCACCATGTGATCAATATGCCACTATTAAAGAGATGTATGACAGAGACGACACAACACTAGATGCCCTAATGGAGGAGATGTTTCAACGTATGGAGAATCGACTCAAAGGGATGTATGAAACCTGATTGGAGCGTTTGGAAGCTATAGACGTTAGAAACCGTACTCACAATCGTCAACCAAATCCATAATTTGTGGAAGGTTGGAGATGATGTCAAGGATGAATACGAGAGCTCAGCATACAGGCCATAGAGGAAGTGTCCGATGGCAAATAGTGCATCCAATCAATGGGAGTTGAACTTCAAACTTTTTTTTCTTTTTCTTTTTTAAATCATTCGATAGAAGAATAATTACAAATATGAGAAATATTTTACATTCAGACTTCAAACTTGACATACCAGAGTTCATGGGTTGTTTACAGCCTAAAGAATTTTCTAGATTGTATTACTACAGTAGAAGAAGAATCAGATTAAATATTTTCTGACACAAAATCTTCATCATTGCCGTTACATATTGATTGGAACTCACCTCCGAAGTATGATGAATATTCGGATGAGGAAGATAAGGTTGAACTTCATGAAGACCAAGTTATTGAATTCAATTTGATAAAAGGAACTGGTGAAAATTTATTTGATCCCAAGCAATTGTCGACTGACAATGTGATTGATGTAGTTTATAATCCATCTAACCTTTTAGTTCAAAGTGAACAAGATTACCTAGGGAATTCAAGACCACACCTTTAGGTTCACAATTGAGTTACTACAATTTATTAACACAAATAGAGAAGTGGAAACTCTTATGAATTTAGGTGGGGTTGTGCTTTTTGATATCTACAAAGAGAAAGAGAATATGAGAAGGAAATCTGCTCATGACTTTGCAAATTTGAATTTCATACATTCGGATTTGTGCTTTAATGAAGATTGGTTAAATTTATTAAAGAAAGTTTCATTTTGGAAGATTGTTTTTTGAAATTTAGATTTAAGAAAATCAATCGTAATGCTGACAATTACTCAGTGCATTAGTATCAAACTTGAAACATATTAGATGTGTAGTATAGGAAGGTGGTGCCTTGTTCTTGGTGGGCTGAGTGTATTTGGTTGTTTGTTTGGTTATGGTTGTTGTAGTCTTGTTGGTTTCTCACCAATGTGTGAGGTTAGGTCTTGCAAATGATTGGGTATTATTCCCGGTATCAATCTAGTTGGGATTGAGTTGTTATACTGTGATGCTATTGCACTTTATCTCCCCCTTTATTGATGTAGCTTATTACTTTATGAGTCAATAAATTTTCTATTTTAGCTGATCAAAAAAGTGTAAAAGAGTCAAATTATTTCAAGCCATGAAAAATCAAGAACAAGTTTTTTCAGGCGAAAGAGAATGATGCAAATCATAATTTAAAAATTACATATTTTATTTTATTATTTTAGTATTTAATTATAATTATTACTTAAGTCTAAATTATATAGTTTTTTGTTTATTTAGGTTGCCTATTTAGTTTATTTTGTTATGACAAGAATTAATATTTTACTTTCTAAATATTCTTGACTTGTACGAATATTTATTTTCCTTTTTAGAATTACATGACTAGAAAGAATTATTATAGTATAAATAAACATGCAAGTCTTAGGTTTATTCGGTTGAAGTTTATATTTGATTAATAAAAACAGAGAGCTTTCTTAATATTATTCATTCTTGGAGAGTTTCTCTAATTTGGATTTGTTCGTGGTTTAATCTTCTTATTTACTCTTTTTTTTGATACGCTTCCCTGCATAACAATCTCTCCACATATTCTATAGCACTGAGAACTTTGGGTATGAGACTCTTTTCAACACTTACTTTAGCCCCCTTGAATAAATTTTCTGGTTCCGTTCCTTTCTAACAGCACCCTCTAGTTGATTTTCCCAATTAGGGAGAAGCTTCTCCCTATCTGTACTATACATTATAACAAAAAGATTTTTCGTGAGGAGCCTTGTCAGAGTGAGAGCTCCAAAACTTTCAACTAATTTTTTGAATTTTTGAATTAAAAAATAATTTTAGAAAATGCTAATAATTAAAAAAATATTAATTATTCCATTATTTATGTTTTTCAAAAGGAAAATATGGAAATATTTTCAAAATTTTATTTTAAATTCTGGAAATATTAATATAGAAAAATTTAGGTGTTGGGTTTCCTTTTCCAAATTAAAAATTATTTGCAAATAATACAAAAAGAATTATGTTCAAATAATATTGCATTGTAATTATGATAACATAATTTAAGAAAACAATATGGAAAGACTAATATGGAAAATTTTCAAAATTGTATTTTAAATTCTTACACAAAAAGTACAGATGTAACAAAAATTATTAATAATTAATTATTATTATTTTTTAAATACACTTATCAGATTTCTTCACAAGTCCATGTATAGTGAGTTAATTGAGCAGGTTAACCCCAAGGCAAGTGGCCGAATGGTAAAGTCTGGAGGATGAAATCCACAGGTCTCGAGTTCGAGTCACCCCTTGGGGCCACTGGAGGTTTGCCCGGTCGTTAACTTCAGGACCCTCAGGATTAGTCCTGGCTTCCCTTAAAATCAGCGGGTTGGGGATACCTGAGTTATCAAAAAAAAATTTTGAGCGGGTTTAAAATTTAAAAATCTTTTTATGGTCGGGTTTAGGATGGCTATATTAATCCTAATGTTGTGTTGGGATTGAGTTGACATATAATTTTTCTATGTAGTTTAGTTCAATTTGACCCTAACCCGATTACTGATATAGAATATAATAGTTCCTAATGAAATTTGACATTTTTTGAACAATTAAATTTTAATAGTTAGTTTAAAAATATTAAACTATTTTTATTTTAATAAAAATTGCTTTAGAGAGTTTAAATAAATACAATGAATTATTTTTATTTTATAATATTTTGTATGTTTAAAAAAATTCATTCCATGTATAGGACAAGTTTTGTTGCTAGTGTATATATATATATATATATGTGTGTGTGTGTGTAGAGAGAGAGAGAGAGAGAGAGAGAGAAAAAGTATTTATTACGATGCTGGTTGAAATAGGGAGAGAGAAGTACTAGAAGATAAATAGGCAAAGTTGTCTAAAACAAAAAGGAGTGGTGATTCATCCCACTAATTTTTGGATCACTAATAGCTCTAATGAGCTAAAAAAAAAAAAAAAAAAAATACAAACTCAAGCCAAAACATCACATCACTTTGGTGGGGGCCACTGTGCCACATCATTAGTGATGCTCTAGAGCTTCCAATTTAGTGCTCTAAAACATTATTCAACAAAAAGACATTTTTTACCTCCTTAATCCATGACATATAAATTTTATTAAACTCTATGCATTAGATAGAAAATATTTATTTGTCATTTTAACATTACACAATTATGTTAAGAGACTTATGACTAAATTTCTCAAAAACAATAGCGCACAAATATTTAAAAAAAAAATAAAAAGAAAATAGAAATTCCTGGATAATGGTTTTAAAAATAACTTCATGATGAAATCCCAAAATGTTATGGGTTGTTCCCAAAAAATTCATAATATTTATAAAAGAAGGAATATAGACGTAGAGGCATAGACACATTTGCACAAGTAAACATGATCAAGTTTTGATGCCTGCCTGCCTTCAAGCATATACCATATCCCACACTTTGAGATTGAGGGGACCCCTCACTCACTCACAAGCTAACGGTTCAATTGATTTGAAAACCCCATGCAGTAATTTGATAATGATACTCACTCAACCACCACTTTACTTTATATGTAGACATGGAGAGCATTCAAAATTTTGGTACCATACCATAAAATGGTTTGGTCAATGATAATGTACATGTGGATATTTGGAGAATGCTTAAAGGAGAGGACAACTCTGATCAACCAACTCACATTAAAATGCTAATCAGCTAACTTTATCTTTTATGTCTCCACAATTTACATGTAATCATCATCATTATCGTCATCAAAGAGATTCCCATAGCTATGGAATCAATTCTTGAGATGAGAGAGGGAGAGAGAGGGTTTTTAAATTATAGTCTTGGGTTTTAGCAAAGAAATGGCAGTTTGTCTTCTCTTTTTCTTTTTCTTTTTCTTTTTCTTTTTCTTTTTCTTTTGTTTTGTCCCCTTTGGTGTTGGCAATGGAATCTTATTAAAAAGGAAAAAAGTGATTAGCTAAAGCTTTAGATGAAAAGGCAACTTAAAAGCAGTTGTTGTGAGGGCCTAATCAAATCTTATGTTGTTATTCCATTATACATATATATATTTATCAGCAAAAGAAATTTATTTTATTGATGAACCAAAAGAGCATACATATATATATATGCGCTCCCAAGATAGAGTTTTCAACTTCTAGCATATCATAAGAGGGAGGAATTTAATAATAACGATAATAAAAAAATTAAAATAGAGAAATAGTGTGACATGCATACCTCACCCTTCTCCCATGACTGATTAAATAAAATAAAATAAATTTAAGACAATTAGACAGGCACCGCATGCGCGAAACTTATAACTATTTAAATTGTAAAATTGGAAGAAGGTGGGAATATCATAATCTAAGCCATGTTTTTTTTTTTTTAATATTAAACTAGTCTCTAGATAGATGTATGCACAACTACATGTTGTCCTTTTTGAACTTGGATTACATTTACCATGCATGCGAAATCATTTTTCTTAACAAATATAATAGAGTTTGCACAAGTTAAACATATACGGTGACAGAGCTAGCATAGGCCTCACATGTGCCCCTTAAGCTTTTAACATTTATACCAGGGAAAATTATGTAAATAGTCTCTGTAGTTTTAATTTGCTCGATTTTACCCTTTAATTTAACGGATTGTGTCATTTTAGTCTAATAAATAACGATTGTTAAATTAATTTAACGGAAAGTCAAACAATATGTCAATTTGGTCCCTATATTTTTCACAATGTGTCAATTTAGTCCTTGTCAAAATCGAGAAAATTGAAACTACAGGGACTAAATTGACACATCGTGTAAAGTACATTGGTCAAATTGACACATTGTTTGACCTTTCGTTAAATTAACTTAATAACCGTTATTTATTGGACTAAAATGACACAATCCGTTAAATTAAGGGGCAAAATCGAGCAAACTGAAATTACAGGAACCAAATTGACACATCGTGTAAATTATAGGGACTATTTGCATAATTTACCTTTTATACTATTATTTTTAGTGACAGAGTCAAGATTTAGCATAGATAGTACAAATTAATGATAATATTGATTTTTTTTCTTCTTCATAATAAATAACAATGAAATATTAGTAAACTTAAATATTATAAATTCATTTGGAAAAATATGAATTTCAAATGAAGCGATTTAAGGTTGAATTTTTTAAAAATATTGAGAGTGACTATTATAAGTAGATTGAAAACTTATAAAAGAAAATAAGTTGAGATAGAAATGATATATTTTAATAGGAAAATCCTATAAAACACATCGCAAAAAAAAGTATGTATTGTATATTGCAGTTATGATCTTTGTAGTCATTGGTTATGATACATTACGGTGTTAATTATGATTCATTGTGTTATTAGTTATAACTTGATTATGATTTCTTGCAGCTATTATTTTGATTATGACTCTAGTTATGATATACTCTTTTGGAGAGTATATGGTAAAATAACTCATTTTAGTAGAATATTTGTAATTAGAAAGAAAATCCTTAATAGAGTGACATTATTACAATTTTAAGAAAGACACTATTACCATTTTATAAAGGATATACAAGATATAATTTATATATGTTAGGGTACTTAGTAGAATTATAAAAAATTCAAGTGGGCACGTGACCACCTGGTCCTACTATAGCTCTGTCCCTGATTACCCTTATATGTAAAGTTTATATCTTATTTGTCATTTATAAAATTATAATAGTATTTCTCCTTAAATTATATAAAATTTTCTTTTACTTTTAAAATTTTAAAAGTATTTTATTATATTTTTTTGGCCATTCTTGTGCCGTCTTAAATGGGAAGTCACTAGTAAATATTGAATCAATTAATTGATCATTTATAAACCACGTTGATATAATTCTCCTAATAATTGTAATATAGAATCTCAATAATTGACTCCCAAAAAAATGTATAAATATGATAATCTTAGAATAATATCATATGCACCAATTAGTGTACTAATCAGCGTACCAATTGATGATATGACATAATTTAAGAAGTTTTTAGAATTTGTAATTTGTATAATGAGTAGGGTCAATAATAATGTCGTAACTAGTGTTGGTACACTAATTAATACACTAATTGATACATGTAGCACCACCAATAATCTTATTGTTGCATATTGTTTTTTTTTTTTTTTTCCTTCAATATTGTGAGTAATACGTGCATCTCTACTTTAAATTTTTGGTTCCGCTAGTGTGTATATATGGCAAAAGGGAATAAAATAAAGGTCATATTGTTCCAAAGAATTTCTTGTTATGAAGATCTGAGCCCATTTGAAGCAATATCGGTATAAATCCCGAACAAGGAATTGCTCCTTTAATATTTTACTTGACCAAGCATTATCTACTGCTATTCTAAAAGCATAAAGAGTATATATGTTTGTCTTTCTTTCTTTTTTTCATATTTCAAAAATACTGTTTTAAATTTATTAAATATTATCATTGCCAACTTCTTTACTAAGTCATTGGCCCTGTTTGGTAAGGCTTATTTTCAGCTTATTTCAGTTTTTAGCTTAATTTAAGCTATTTTGATGTGTTTGGTTCAGCTTAACAATACAACTTATAGCTTTTTGTAAGTCAAAAATCAACTTATTCTTTGAGTGGGGAAGGAGAAGTTTAATTTATAAGTCAAAATCAGCTTATGTTTACAACTATAAGCTATAAACTGTTACGCTATAAGTTATAATCACTTTTCTACAGCTCTACCAAACGGGGCCATTGTCAACTTCTTGTTCTAAAACCTCCACCCCCGAGCCTCACTTTTGGCCGGCCGACCGCCGCCTTTGGCTATGGCGGTCGGCTAGCCCAGCTCTCTTGTGTGTTTGTGTGCTGGTTTTTGTTTCTAATAAACTAGATTCCCACAATTTCTTTCCACTTTAGTGTCCTTTCTTTTGTTTCATCAGGGGGTGCCTCGGTTTGTTTGTTTTGTATCATCAGGGGTGATTATATTGTATCAACAGGGGGTTGTTTTGTATCAGCAGGGTGCTTGGTTTAAGGGTCAAAACAGAGTAGAAGGAGGTCAGTTTTGGACCGGAATAGAGGTTGGTCAGATCTAGTTGGATCTTCATTCGGGCACTCTTTTGCGAGTGGGAGTTTGAGGGATGAGCTCGGGTTCGGATCTTTGGAGTCTGCTTCGGTGCTATGTTTGGAGGGAACTAGGGTGTTGAAGTTGATCCAGATCTGTCTAAGATTTCATTCGAGCGCTCCTTTTCGAATGGGAGTTTGAGGGGTGAAATTCATCCAGATGTATGGTGGTGTCTCGGCGGTTGTTCGTTGTTTTGGAGTGGAGCTGGGTGTGGAGTTTTATCCAGCCTTGGAGCTGTTGGCTATGAAGTTTTTCCGGCCAAGGAACTGTCTCGGTAGAGTGTTGTCAGGAGTGGGTGAGCTTGCAGATATAGTGGCAGAGGTGGGTTTGGGAATCCAATGGTTGGAGGTGTTTCCGGCCATAGTTTCAGTCAAGGGAGATTGACAGTCTGCTTCTGCTGGGGTTGGGGCTTTGTGTGGGTATGGAGGCTATGGAGTTTTTGCGGTCAAGGGAGTCTTTCCAGCCATGGAGATGTCCTCGGCAGGAGCAGAGGAGCGTGCACAGAAGCGTGCAGGAGCAGAGGAGCGTGTAGCAGGTGGACGTTGTAGCAAGTGGGCGTTGGAAGTTGGAGCAGCATAGGTGATAAGTTTTAGTTTCAAAATAGCAAGTGGGTGGTTGGCTTTTGGATTGCAGTACCTTAGGCGTGGCTGTGTGCAACATAGGCGTGGGCAGCAAAGGCATGGAGTGCAGCAGCATTGGGAGTGCAGTAGGTGTTTAAAATTTTTGGATTACCTCCTTGGGTGTTAGAATAGGTTTTTAGCAGTTTGGGTGTTTTGGTGGGTTGATTTTGTGGGAATCTTGTATTTTATTTTCTGTTAAGTCCTTCTTAACGTTTTTTTGTGTTTTAAAAAAAAAAAAAAAAAAAAATCGTGAGGCTAAGGGGTTGGTTGTATGGTTGTGAGTAGCAGTAGTAGGGGTATTTTATACTTCCGAATCTCTCTCAGTGCATTTCATCTTCCTGTACCTTTAATTTTATGTTGATTAATGAAATTTTTCTTTGCTGATAAAAAAAAAAATTATTAAATATTAAAAAGCAACTTATATTTATCAAACAACTAAACACCTTTCAGAATTCAAATATCTTCAAATATCAAACACCTTCAAACATCATAACATAATTATTTTTTTAACTATTTCATTAGAATATATATATTTACAATTGTTATGTGATTAATTGTATATTTTAAATTCTCAATAAAAAATAAATGTCATGATTTAATTGGTAAAAAAAAAAAATAGAATACAAAAATTATATTTATGATAATATAAAAATAAATGTTGTCCTATAAGTTTTTCAATTTTATTGTATTCTATGTTAAAGTTTGTCCAATTATGTATAGCTAAAAAAATTCATTGTTATTTTCTATTTCAATATTTTTAAATTAAAAATAAATAAATTTTATTTGGAAAATCTCAAATTAGATGAAATTTAGATATGATTAATTTTTTATTATTATTATTTTCCACCTACAAATTCTTAAATTAAAAATAATATATAAAAAAAAAAAAGGTAAACCAATAGTTTAATACCATCTATATCTTATGCCAGACATTTTTTATTTAAAATATATATATTTGAAGTAAATATTTTTAAAATTTGAAATTATATAAGACTAAAATTATATTTGAAATTTTCTTTTAAATATTTTAAAATGATATGAGTTAGATATGGATTTTTTTTTTTTTTCTTTCTATATTAAGATTTTTAAATTGCAAAACCATAGATAAGATTAGATGGACTAATATTTTTGTGCCATTTCCTTAAGGTTCACAAATTTCAAAAAAATTAAGAAATTTAAATTAATTGTTTGGAACTAATAAAAAATCTCTTTTGTTTTAATATATAGTATAGATATAGATAGATTAGTCAATTCTATATAAAGTAGATTTTAATTTTTTTAAATAAAATAAACTCAATGAATATGAGGTATGATGTCTCTAACTATGTCAAGATTTTAAAAATCCTCATCCCTCGCACAACATTTTTTTTAATAACATTTTAGATTTTGAGTGTTATATTATATATATTTTGAATGATAAACATTTGAAGAGATGATTAACTTGAAATGAAGATAGTTAAGAAGGATTTTAATAATAAATTTTGTGAAATAGTAATGTATGGAGGATCAATCAATTAACCAAAGTAAATTGAACAATGATTTAAAAACAAAGGTATGAAATGAATATAAGTTATGATACATTACATATAATCAACATCAAACATATACGAGCATACAAAATGTATACATTTACACATATGTAAATGTATTTAACATCACATACATATATTATTATTTATAAATAGTAAATACAATAAATATAGATACATACATATGTTCAACATTACAAGTAGATACTCAACACAAAAGGTTCAAAAAGAGAATTAGAAAGGAAGAGATATTCAAACATTTATTTAAATGTAAATATACCAATTCCCAATAATAAAAAGAGACAAATATATGAAGGAGTATAAAACTAACCTCTTCTAAAAGACATGTTTTATTAGATTGTTCGATTGTGTAAGGTTTTGCTTTCTTCTAAAATACTTCTTATAGCAGCCCGGGTTATGACCCGACACATTTATAGTCTATGGTTCTGAGTTTTGTATATATATATTGATGTTGTTTATATCTATTTTAGTCCTTGTTGTTGATTTGGAGTTGAAATTTAGATTGTGGTTACATTTTAAACGGGTTGGGACTTAATAGTTATGGGAAAATTCTATCTGCTTGTTCTTAAGTTCGCTCGAGCAGTCTTTTTTTCGCTTGAGTGGTCTTTCATTCATCCCGAAATTAGTGTTTGGAAGCTAAACTTCTGGGAGTGAGTCTTTATTCGCTTGAGCGGTATTTTGATTGCTTGAGCGGTCTGATATATAAGGATAAGATTCTTGGAGTTTCGTTTCTCCACATGAGCCATGTTTTGGTTGCTCAAATGATGTGTTGTGTTTGACGCTCAAGCAGTGTTTTGGTCGCTCAAGCGGTCTGTTTGTATAAGTTGTGGGAAAAAGATCTTTTTACCACTTTACTAACTTCTCTTTCTCTCTCTAAAAAGCTTCTAGACCCAGTTTTTCTTATCTATCTTTCTCTAGTTCTTACGTAAACCTCCCCATACACTCAAATCCATAAATCATGCCACCTTTGTGCTTTCCGATAAAAGGTAGAATGCAAGGAAATTATTGTTTTAATCTGGAAAAGTTCAAAGGAGATTATTGTTTTAATCTGGAAAAGTTCAAGTTTCGTCTCTGTCGTTTTGGGGATTGTTCTTCCCTTCTTTTTCTACTTTGAGATAGGGATTTCTTTAATGTTATTGCATGGTATTTTAACTTCTTTATATGCTCATTGAATAGAGTAGGATTTTGAGAGTTTTGGATTTGATTTGGGTTGGATTTGGTTCAATTTGGGTTATAAAATAGAGTTTTTCTTTGAAATAATAGTAAAATTGTTTGTGGGATTGAGATTTGAGGATATTGCTTTTAAAATATGAAATGTGAAAGGAATATCTATTTGTGATATTCAGAAATTCATAGAGATTTATGATTTGAACTAAGGAAAAAGGGAAAGCTGTTGAGATCTTTGAAATGATATTTTTGTAATATCTGTTGGTCTGGAAAGTATATCTGTCTCTTGAAATTTATCTTTTGAATAAAGATATCTATTTTGGCTATCGGTGGAGCATATATAGCATTGATTGTTGTAGAAATTGCATAAGAACTATGTTAATTGAAACCACTCAATCATGCATTGCATTTGAATACTGCTTCATATTTATAAATTGAAAATGTATCGTTTTGAGAAAAAAGAAGGGAATACCTTGATAAATCTAGTTAGGGGGTGTGGTTGTGGTTATTATTAGGTGGTCTGTATCCTTGGTGAAAGTCTAGAAACTCGCGTGGTTGGATGCCGATCCTTTCGGTTAGTATTTGTAAAATGGTTTTGGTAGTGCTTGAATATAGCCCACTGGTAGACACGTACCTAGAGATTTCTAGTATGTATATCTACTGTCTTGTTTTCTATTTTAGAAGTAATGGTTTCTCAATTGAATTATAAACATGGCATTGCATTATTTGGAAGAGAAAATGTATGTTACTTTAGTAAATGACATTCATGTGCATTCACCATATGGCCTTGTTAAGTATGATACATATCATTAAATTTATCTCTACTGGGCACTAGCTAACCTTATATGGAAATCAAATTTTAGGTGCTGATGGTATGTTTCCTCCAAGGGTTTAGCTTGGGAGGATTATAGAGCTGAAGGCTCATTTATTTTTATTCTGTAAATACCTTTTGTACAAGCCTAGGATTTTTTATTTGTATTTGGGCATCGACCAACTTTGGTTATAACCAAGTATCGTCTTGGAAATGTGTAGCCTTTAAGGCATAAACTTGTAAATAATTATTGTTATTCTTAAGTATGTATGTCATATGCTATAGATTCATAATCTAGGATTAATGAATGTATGAATGCATGTGGCGTTCTCTTGCAATATTTCAAGAAAAATCAATGAATGAATATTAGTTCTGGAAATGATATCGATATTGAATGTTTGAAACTATAAGCTTATGCATATCCGTTTTAACACTTCATATTCCTTGGACTAGTGGGATTGCTCTTGAAACTCTTGTTATTGTACTTGGAGCCTCTTTGATTCATTTTAGAATATTGATTGAGGTGATATCATAATGGTAAAGTAGGATTGAACCAAAAATATTAATTTGGATAATTGTTCTATCAGTAGTCTTCATTCTTTTATCTTTTTCTCTTTCCACACTTTGAATCTAGATGTGAGGTTAGAACCATTGGAAAGCTTGTTTCTGGAGCTTCGATTTAGACATAAAAACGAGCCAAAACGAAGTCCGGACGAGGGAGTTATATCCGTTTGAAATTTGTGTACCTGTGCTCAAAGCAAGTCTGCTTGAGCAAACTTTTGACCGCTCGAGCGGTTTGCGCAAATTACAAAGATTCTGGAGGCCTTCTTTCACCGCTCGAGCCAAGTTTTGACCGCTCGAATGGTCTATTCAAAATCAGGCACTTTAAAGTCACTTTTTGGTCCAAACTTTTCATTATTTCGTACTCTCTTCTCTCCCACTCCTCCATACCCGAAACCCTAGACCTCCAAGCTTGATTTTATCTATTTTTCATCAAGAATCCACCATAAATCTTGCATTGAAGGTAAAGAACGAGAGAATATCAACATTTTGACCGATTGGATTGTGATTTCTTCGAGGTTTCTCTTTAGGTTTGCATCTTCTTGTCTTCATTCTTGAGG
Source organism: Camellia granthamiana (assembly GCA_036172215.1). NCBI lineage: Eukaryota > Viridiplantae > Streptophyta > Magnoliopsida > Ericales > Theaceae > Camellia > Camellia granthamiana. Next base: position 103,229,628 of record CM069903.1, on the reverse strand, counting down.
TATGGGTACTTTTAACTTGATATATTTATGATTTGAGATATATATTGATATTTTCTTAGTTATAGTAATGTATGAGATGATTTGATGATATAAAATGGGTTTGATGAATAAAAAAGGGTTTTACTCCATGTTTTAGAAAAGTTTATACATATCCTTCTTGATTATTGTTAGAAATGGTGAATATTAACTTTGTATGTTTAAAGGAGGGGAAAGCCCTAATTTTTCCAAAAATCCTAGTTTTCAAATTTGATTTAATAATGAGTTTCGACAAATTGACGCTTAAATCTTGAAATTGGGTGAATGATTATGAAAATGGTGTTGAGACATGAGATTATTGAATTTTCTTGGATATATGTATTAAAATAGATGAATATTGAGATTGTAGAAAATGGTGGGATTGGTGAACCCTTTATTGTTGATACTATTAAACGTTGTTGTGAATTAAACAAACTTTAGGGAAATTGGATTAAAAAACCCATGCATCATGTGCATTACAATTTTCTCATATGATTTTACGATCTTGTGGATGTTTGGAAAATGTCAAAGTTGGTAAATAGCATATGAGTCTAGGTAGTTGAGTTGGGTTTTAGTAATAGGTTGTGTGTTGTATTTAGTACCCGCGCGGTGACTCAAGGTGCCCAATTGTCCTATCTTATGCGTAACACCAGACAAATTTGGAAAAAAAAATTTGGGTGTCCACGAGCCTGCCGTTTATAGAGTCGGCGAATGTGAAAAACTTGATTTTGGGTGTCCACAAGCCCGACATTTCAGGAGTCGGTGAAAGTGGAGAGGGAAAGGTTTTGGGTGCCCGTCGCCTCGCCAATTTTAGAGTCAGCAAATGTGAGAATATTTTCTGTATATAAATCCATATGTGTTTTGCAGCTCTTGCTTGGGACATCATAGCGGATTTACCACCATATGGTTGTAGATAAGACTTTGAATGGAAATCATGCATTGAACATTTTTTGTTTTAAAAGAGAAAATATAGATTTTATCCTAACAAGTACATGGCATGATCATGTGCATCTTGATTATTTATATGCCTTGTTAATAGTATTTCCAAATGGACACTAGCTCATCCCAACTAACAACATTTCAGGAATTGATGATGTGACTTCGCTCAAGTGACAAGGCAATGAAGATTTTGAATGGAGCACATGGGCTCATTGGATGTTATTTGTTGAAGCTCCAAAGCTAATGTGTATTGGGACTGAATGTCTACCTTTTTGTGTAACCAAGAGATTGCCCTTTAAACTTGTACGCCATTAGGGCATCTTTACTTTTAATTTCTTTAATTTTGTGAACTATAACTTGTATTGTGAGCATGAGATGTAATAGTTTAATATAGTTCAATGAGAATGAGATTTACTTAATGAAAGATAATATTTTTTCTTAAAGAATTATCGTATGAGAGATGGATTTATTTGATGAAAGCCAATGAATATTTAATAAATATTGACTATATAAAGGTTTTAAAATTTTGGGGTGTTACATCCGTTATGTGTAATGAGGGTACCTATTGTCAATATTTTCAAGACGTTACAACTTGGTATCAAAGCATACGGGGGTTTAAATACTTTGGGCTTGTGGGATATGGTTATTACCACAAGGGTTCATCTCACTAAGTAGCAATAGATATATATGCTTGGTATGCTATTTGATAACATGCTTATGTGATTAAGTGAGTATGAAATTTAGTTTCTAAGATGTTGATTGTGTCTATGAGTTTCTAAAAGTCCCGTTAGAAGAGCACTTGATCACTGCTAATTCTAACAGGAACTCTGGCAATGTCGTAGAACGGTTATTATCTAGAAAGGAAATTTGTTTGTTCATACATAATTCGGTGCTTACGTGGAATGAATCAATGTGTTGTCCACAGTATCAAGACATGTGTGAATTAGTTATGGCACATTTGTAAATGTGCTAAGTTGTTTGTGTTACCTCTATTAGGATGTGAGGATGCGAAAGTGGCAGTGGTAGGCGTAATAGGCCTAAACGTCAAGAAGTACCAATTCATGATGAAAGAAGAGGGTGTTGGCTAGGCGAATGTAGCCGAGCCTACTGGTCAACATGCCATGGGAGCTTTGGCTGGGGAAATAGCAGGAGCATCGAGGGAATCCATGGACATTCTCAAGGTTGAGAATCAAATCCAAGCCCATATTTCAGAGGCAACGCCATCTTTTCTGAAAAGGGAGTTCTTCTAGTTGAATCTGAACGAGTTTGTTAGTGATCTGAAGGAGACACTAAAGGCTGATGAGTGGCTTGAGAAGATGGTAACAATGTTTGAAATGTTTGACATCGACAACGATGGTCTGAGAGTGACTTGTTGGCCTTTCAACTTAAGGGCGACGTGGCTCAATGGTGGGAGTTTGTTAAGGGCCATATCGGGGTAACTTGGGAGGCATTTTTTTATCACCTTCCAGGACAAATTCCTACCACCCATGGCAAGGGAGAAGTTAAGAGAACAGTTCCTGAAGCTTAAACAATTGAGCACACCTATAGCCGAGTTCGAAACGGCCTTTAATAGCCTTTCAAGGTTTGCACTGGAACTTGTGGCAACGAAAGAACACCATTGCATTGAGTTCAAGAAGAGGTTAAGGACTGGGCTCCTTTTCAAGGTTGTCAATTCTATGATTTGTGATTACGGTCATTTGGTTGAATCCACGAGTCATTTGGAAGTAGTGATTCAAATAGAGGAGGAACGGATGAGAGGCTCTAGACAGAAGGGGTAGTAGTTGCAGGGTGCTGTGAGGGATAGCAATAGGCATAGGGTTTTACCACGCAGCAGTCCTAGGCTCATTAGTTGAGATCTATCTTTTCTGTGCCAATTTTTGGCTCGGGAAGAGGTAATCAATGTGGATTCATGTGTTTCAAGTGTGGTCAGTTGGGCTATGAGTCTCTAACTTGCCTGCAGAGATAAGGAGGGCAACAATTAGTATAGTTTTTAACTCGTTCTCAGGGTCAGAGCAAGGGAAAAGGCAACCGCCTACCTGTTATTAGTGTGGGCAGACCGGGCATTTTAGGAGGTTTTGCCCTCAATCAGGGTGGCACATTTGGTGCGTTTGGTTTGAGACAGACACAAAGTCACCTACTAGTCTGTTCAGGCCTCGAGGGCCAATTAGAGAGCCACTTTGGCTTAGTTCATGCATCAGGCTTATGCTCTAAGAGGTAAAAAGGTAGATCAGAGACCTTCGGAGCGTGTGTATACTGTTACAACACCAAATCAATTGCCGGTACCTCCTGTTATGAGAGGTAATTTATTGTTATTCAATTCTCTGACTAATGCGTTGATGGATACGGGTGTATCTAATTCTTTCATATCATCTTCTTTTACATCTACTTTGGGATTGGAGTTTGATCAATAGGAGTCTCCTCTATTTGTTGAGACACTTGTTGGAGGTAAAGTGGCATTGGGTCAAGTATATCACTCTTGTGAGATTAAGGTTGCATATTGTTGACTTTCCTTTGATTTTATCATTTTAGACAAGCATTCTTTTGATGTGATTTTGGGTATGGATTGGCTGACCTACTTTCAAGCTTTGATAAATTGTCACCGTATGATGGTGTTAGTGTGTACATCATTTGGAGATTGTTTCTGCTGCTTATGTGACTGGGGTGATAGTTTATTCCTCAATTGTTTGACCTTAAGGGTCGAGGAGAGTTGAGTTTTCTCTTTGCTATCATGATAGCTGATAAGGGTAGTATGGTCCAGAGTGACTTACTGAGAGTGGTTCAAGAGTATCTGGATGCCTTTCCAGAAGATCTAACCAAGTTTCTATCACATATAGAGATTGAGTTCTCTATCGACTTAGTACCGGGCACAGCTCCAATTTCCATGGCACCGTATATATTTGAGTCAGCTGAGATGCATGAGTTGAAGATGCAGCTCTAAGATTTGTTAAACAAGGGCCTCATATGCCCTAGCTCCTCGCCTTGGGGAGCATCGACTTTCTTCGTGAAAAAGAATGATGGCACTTTACGGTTATGTATCGATTATCGTAAGTGAAACCGGGTAACTGTCAAAAACAAATACCCATTGCAGAGAATATATGACTTGTTTGACCAACTGAAGAGATCTCATTGCTTCTTGAAGATTGACTTGAGATCAAGGTATCACCAGTTGAGGATAAATGATGAGGACATTCAGAAAACAGCCTTCTGTATGCGGCCATTACGAGTTCTTAGTGATGCCTTTTAGGCTAACCAATGAGCTAGCTTCATTTATGGACTTCATGAATCGAGTCTTTCGCGAGTTCCTAGACCGATTTGTGGTTGTCTTCATTGAAAACATCTTAGTCTACTCACCTTCCAAGGAGAAAGACGATGAGCATTTGTAGGTTGTACTTGAGTTGCTTAGAGTACACCGTATATATGCTAAGTTTGAGAAATGTGAGTTTTGGCTAAGGGAAGTCAAGTTTCTAGGCCACGTTGTGTCTGGGAAAAGGGTCACTATGGATTCCTCTCATATAGACGCAATGTAGGATTGTAAACAACCTACGAATGCCTTTGAGATCAGGAGTTTCTTTGGCTTAGCCAGGTATTACCTTTTGTGAAAAATTTCTCCAGGCTGGCCTCGCCATTTGACGAGATTGATGAGAAAAGGGGTTAAGTTTGTATAGAGTGAGACTTGTGAAAAGTCTTTCAAGAGTTTAAGACTAGACTCACCACTACTTTCGTTTTGATTATTCTGGAGAGAGATTTGGGTTATTCGATGTATTATGATGCGTCTCGAGAAGGTTTGGGCTGTATATTGATGCAAGATGAGAAGGTTGTCGCCTACGACTCACAACAATTAAAAATTCATCAGATGAATTACCCTACGCACAACCTAAAGTTAGTGGCGGTGATCTTTGCCTTAAAGATTTGGAGGCATTATCTATATCGGGAGATATTTGAAGTGTTTTTAGATCATAAGAGTCTAAAATATCTGTTCTCATAGAAAAATTTGAATTTGAATTTGAAGCAGAGGAGATAGATAGAGTTAATAGAGGATTACAACTTCAAGTTGCATTATCATTTGGGGAAGGCCAATGTTGTGGCCGATACTTTGAGTAGAAAGTCCGTGAGTAGTGTAGCGAGTATTGTTATCCAAGAATGGGAGATATTAGGTGTTATCAGCGAGTTTGACTTGCATCTTGGTAAGTCTGTTGAGTTGGCTATCTTGTTTATTGTAGTTGCATAGCCTGCCTTGATTAGTCAGGTTATTGAGGCTCAACAACTTAACCATGAGGTGGAGACTATCCGAGGAAACATCTCCAGTAGGAAAGTAGAGAAGGGTTTATGTGTTCATTCTAATTCGAGTGTGAGGTATCTAGATTGCCTGTTTGTGCTAGAGTCTTGTATAGATGAGGTACTCCGAAAGTTCCACCATTCATGTCTTGTAGTACATCCGGGAGACATAAAGATGTATCACGATCTTTGTTGCCAGTTTTGCTAGAGGGAGATGAAAAGAGACGTAGGTTTGTTTTTTTCGAAGTGCCTTACTTGTCAGCACATGAAGGTCGAGCACCAACGACTAGCGGGTTTGTTATAACTTTTACCTATAGTTGAGTAGAAATGGAAGCATGTCATGATGGATTTTGCTGTGGGTCTTCCGAGACATCAATGGGATAATGGTGTCGTGTGGGTACTTGTCGACTAGTTAACCAAGTCTGCTCATTTCATACCTATGCACATGGGTGACTCGGTAGATTATGTTGCTGAGTTGTATGTTAGAGATATAGTACAATTTCATGGGATTCCAGTGACTATCATCTCAAATAGGGGTCCATGTTTCGCAGCTCAATTATGGCAGAGCATACAAAATGTCTTGGGCACTAAGTTAATCTTTAGCACCACCTATCATCCTCAGACTGATGGGTAGCCTAAGCGCAATATTCAAATTCTATAGGATATGCTTCAATCTTTCGTTCTCGACTTTAAGGGGTCGTAGGAGACGCACTTATTATTGATAGAATTTACCTATAACAATGGCTTTCATATGAGTATTAGAATGGCTCCTTTTAAGGCCTTGTATGGCTGACCTTCTAGATCGCCGATATGTTGGGCTGAGGTGGGGGATACACCTATGTTGGTTCTAGAGTTAGTCCAAGAGATGACAAAGAATGTTGTACTTATCCGTAAAATGTTAATTTCGGCTCATAGTCGTCAAAAAGAGCTATGTTGATCGGATGAGAAAACCCTTATCTTTTTGAGGTAGGAGATCATGTATTCCTCAAGATTTCATCAAGATAAGGTTTGATGAGATTTGGGAAAAGTAAGAAGTTGTCTCCGAGGTTTATTTGACCTTTTGAAATTCTAGAGTGAATTAGGGAGGTAGCTTATTGGTTGGCCTTGCTGCCCTAACTTTCCAAGGTTCATGACATATTTCATATCTATATGCTTCGGTAGTATGAGCCCGATACTTCACATGTGTTGGATTTGACCAATTTAGAGGTTGATGATGATGCCTCAAATGAGAAGAGACTAGTTAAAGTCCTAGATAGTCAAGAGCAAGTCTTGCAAGGCAAGATTATTCCATTGGTTAAGGTGTTATGGCGATACCATGGGGTCGATGAAGTGACTTGGGAGTCTGAGGCCGAGGTCCGTGATAAGTATCCGGACTTGTTTCCAAGTGTTTGAGCTTGTGTAGTTAAATTCATGTTTTGTTGTAATATATGACCATTGTCAATACTTTGGAAATTTGAGATCAACGTATGTTGAGTTGGGTTGTTATCTTTTCTATAATGTTGAACTTGAGTTGCTATCATTGTTAATGTATTGCGTTATTGTTGTTAAGTTGTTCAATTTCGGAGACGAAATTTCCTAAAAAGGGGATGTTATAGCGGTCCGGGTTATGACTCGACCTGTTTATATTCCATGGTTCTAAGTTTTGTATATATCTATTGATGTTGTTTATATATGTTCTAGTCCTTGTTGTTGATTGGGAGTTGAAATTTAGATTGTGGTTACATTTGAAATAGGTTGGGACTTCATAGTTCTGAAGAAATTCTATTTGTTTGTTCTTTTCTTAGGTCGAGCAGCCTTTCTTTCCTCTTGGAATCAGCGTTTGTAGGCTAAACTTCTGGAAGTGGCTCTTTCTTCGCTCGAGCGATCTGATATGAAGGGATAATATTCTGGGAGTTTGGTTTCTCCACTCGAGCCATGTGTTGTGTCTGATGCTCGAGCGGTGTTTTGGTCGCTCAAGCAATCCGTTTGTATAAAGTTGCGGGGAAAAGATATTTTTATCACTTTTTTTACTTCTCTCTCTTTCTCTAAAAGGCTCCCAGACCCAGTTTTTCTTCTCTCTCTCTCTCTCTAGTTCTTGCATAAACCTCCCTATACACTCATATTTGTGAATCTCACTAGTTTGGTGCATTAAGATAAAAGGTAGAGTACGAAGAGGTGATCGTTTTAATTTGAAAAAGTTTAAGTTTCGTCTCTGTTATTTTTGGGATTGCTCTTCTCTTTCTACTTTGAGGTAGGGATTTCTTTAATGTTATTGCATGGTATTTAACTACGTTACATGCTCTTTAAATAGAGTAGTATTTTGAGAGTTTTGGTTTGATTTATTTGGTTTGATTTGGATTATAAAAGAGGGGTTTTTTTTGAAATGATAGTAGAATTGTTTGTGGTATTGAGATTTGAGGATATTTCTTTTAAAAGATAAAATGTGAAAGGAATATCTATTTGTGATATTCGGAAATTCTTAGAGGTTCATGATTTGAACTAAGGAAAAAGGAAAAGTCGTTGAGATATTTTAAATGATATTTTGGTGATATATGTTGGCTTAGAAAGTGGAGTTGGACATGTATTGTTACTCCTATATTGAGATTATGAAATTATATCTGCCTTTTGAAATTTATCTTTTGAATAGAGATGTCTGTTTTGGCTATCGGTGGAGGATAGCATTGATTGTTGTACAAATTGTATGAGAACTAGGTTAATTGAAACCACTCAATTAGGCATTACATTTGAATACTTGTTTCATATTTATACATTGAAAATGTATCATTTTGAGAAAAATGAGTGAATACCTTGGTGACTTTGGTTAGAGGGTGTGGTTGTGATTATTATTATGTTGGCTTGTGTGTCCTTAGTGAAAGTACATAAACTCGCATAGTTAGGTGCCAATCCTTCTGGTTAGTACTGGTGAAATGGCTTTAGTAGTGTTTATATAGCCTATTGGCAGACACATACTTAGAGATTCCCAGTATGTGTATCCACTGCCCTATTTTTCTATTTTGGAAGTAACGGTTTACCAATTGAATTATAAACATGGCATTGCATTGTTTGAAAGAGAAAGCATATATTGTTTTGGTAAATGGCATTCATGTGCATTCACCATATAGCTTTGTTAACCACCATACAGATCATTCATTAAATTTATCTCAACTGGGCATTAGCTCACCCTATGTAGAAACCAAATTTCAGGTGTTGATGGTGTGCCTCCATCAAGGGTTTAGCTTAGAAGGATCGTGGAGCTGAAAACTCATTTATTTTTATTTTGTAAATATCTTTTGTACAAGCCTAGGGCTTTTTATTTGTATTTGGGCATCAACCTACTTTGATTGTAACCAAGCATCGTTTTGGAAATGTATAGCCTTTAAGGCATAAACTTGTAAATAGTTACTATTGTTCTTAGTATATCTGTCACATGCTATAGATTCATAATATATGATTAATGAATGTATCAATACATGTGACGTCTTTTTGTAATGGTTCAAGGAAAATCAATGAATGAATATTAATTCTGGAAATGATGTCAATATTATATGTTTTAAACTATAAGCTTCTGCATATCTGTTATGTGTTATGTGGCTATCTATTGTCAATATTTTCGGGGTGTTACACTTCGCATGTTGAATTGCAATATGTTGTTTAGGGTTTTCAAAATTCTATGATTTTTAATTTTACTTTATGTTTTTGATTGGCATTATTTGGAAAGGTTAAAACGGAGACAAATGTATAGGATATGTTAATGATTTTCCATATTAGTAGGATATTTGAATTTTGAAATTCAAATTTAACGAATAATTAGAGTTTTTTTTTTAGTTAGGTTAATCAATAGAAAGTTTTTAATAAGAAAAATTTATCCATAAGTTCCTTATGAGGGAATGTTGATCCATTTAGTCCTAAGAGTTTTCTTATGAACCAAATAGTCCTTTTTGTTTTAGAAAGTTGTATTTATTTGATTTAGTGCCATTTGAGTTTATGTAACAACTCGGGTCGAAACCCGAGCCTTATTCCTTTTCGTATAAAGACACTTGTATTAAAAGGTTTTCAATTGAAAATTAGACTTAACTTGAAAATTTTCTAACTGTGAAAATTGGATTTTTTCAAAACTTACGATTTTGAAAATAATTTTTGGTAATAATTGTTCCTTATATGTTATATAGTCTAATTTTATTTTATGAGATTTTTCTACAAAATATTAACCCTTTGCTTCAACATCAAACTCCGAAATTTCAGTCAAAAAATTATTTTTATACTAAAAATGGCGGAATCACTTTTTGATTTTGCATTTTTCTTTGAATCCAAATTGGAGGGGGGGGGGGGGTATTTCCTTATTCACATTGTAAACTTAAGTAAATCAAATATAAATGTAAAAGGCTAAATGAAAACATTTACTAAAATGGTTACATATGGAAATAAGGTTAATGTACAGAGAGTGCCTAAGGAACTGAGTCTATAAGGCTTTGTTTGTGCAACAAATCTCAATTCGCTCGAGCGCAAGAGTGAGCGCTCGAGTGGTCTACTCCTCATGCCTGAGATTCTAGGAGCCTTCATTCTTTGCTCGAGCATAAGAGTAAGCGCTCGAGCGGTCTGTTCAAAATCAGCCATTTAAATTCAATCTTTTTTCTCCACTTTTCTCACATTTTCTTTCTCTCTTCTTGTTCGAAAAACCCAAACCCAAACCCTAACCCTAAACCTAAACCCTTGATTTCATCCTTTTTCTTCTAGAGATCATCCAAGATCTTGTCCTAAAGACAAAGGAGATGTGAAGATCAATGTTTCTATCGATCAAATCATTCTATCTTTGAAGTTTCTTCTTGGGTTTCATCTCTAGCTCCTATTTTCGAGGTAAGAATACATATAACCTCGTATATCTATATTTTGACATGATTATGTTTTTTCTTTCATAATCCATGTTGTGGTAGGACTCAACTTCCATTTCGTTCTTACTTCTCATCATCTTTTCCTAAAGTCACAAGACAAAGGTGGATAACACTTGGGGTAATATTGGCTAGCTTGGAACATAACATCACATATTCAACAATAAGTCAAACAATTATGCAAAGACATCGGCAAGGCAACCTATTCATTCCCATGGAGTTGACCGAGAATTTCCGATTCGAAGCTACGCTGGCCAAACGTGATTCCAATCGGACTTTCAAGGTTATTCAACGATGGTATGAGACTTTACGGTTCATACATTAGGTCCCTCACCAAATCAACAAACCATCTTCATATCAAACAATTTTCTAACTTTCAATCACCATAGTTTTACACACTTCATTGATCATCAAATACTTCAACTTTCCCAAATATTCTCGTAGTCTAATTTTACATTTAATCATATAACCTTCATAGCTTTTACCAAAGATTCTAATTCCTTATCATACCATGTTCCCACAAATCAATATACTTGTACTCATCAATGTTCTAGTCAAAATTCTGATTTCCTTATAACATCAAAATTCCATAAAAGCTTTAACTTTTCGTCTTAATGCCAAACTCATTAAACAAACACATCACAATTTCCTTTAATCATCAAATTTCCATAATAACCTACAATTCTTAATCTCAATACTTAGCTTATTAAACAACCTTATATACATTTTTTTGAATGCACATATCATTTACTTACTAGATGCATGCAACTTAAATCCGTTCTAGACATTCTAATGCTCAATGGACACGTGTGTGAAATATTAACTCATACTCTGGTACCACTCTGTAATGACCTCAACCCGCCCCTAAAAGTTAGAGTGGTGACCGGCCAGTAATCATAGATTACCTACGGCTTCAAAGACAAAATTTCAAAATATTTAAATCATATCGGGGCTTGAAGTGAAAACAAAACAAAATAATATTGTCCATTAAACTGTGCATACATGGTGAACTAAATATTAAAAACATGTATAATGCACCTTTACATACACAATACATATCTTATACATCTCTCTCTCTCTCTCTCTCACACACACACACACACATATACGGCTTTTAACAAAATACAAAGCTTAGAAAGCTTGACAAAATAAACTAAAGCATAAACATAGAAGCATTGCTTGGGTGGCTTGACAAAGGGGCGGACTCCGAGGCAAACGCTAATGCCGAACTTCCAGTTGCTCACCTACATATATATATATAAGGGAGAGGGGTAAGCTAAAGCCCAGTGAGTAATACCAAACTAAAGAGATTAATGAATGAAGCCCAACATAATATAAAACATGTTTTATAATTCCAAAACGAATCATATTTCACATTCATATCAAAACATTTGCTATAACAAAGTCCATCATCTTATAAAACATATCTTTTAATTTCCAAAACAATTCATATATCCAATCATATCAATCCTTTATGTTAACAGTGTCCATTCAAATCATTATACGTGGTACATCCAATAGAGTATCAATGTAACAATGTGTCGAAGCCAATAAAACCACAAAGGTTAATCCAATGGGACCACAACAGATCAATCAATAATCCATAATTCAATGTGGACCATTAAGGTCTAAAATCAGAGATCTCTGTGTTTCAATTAATCCAATGGGCCATGTTATTGTTTCCCTCAAGCGAGGGCCTATTAATCAATGGGCTATTAATCCATGGACCATGGTATTGTTTTACCTAGGGAAGGGCCTCACTAAAGGATGCCGCGAATACATTTCAAAAAAGGACATTCATTCATTCATTCATATAAAATAACATTTCAAAATCATCATCATGTAGCAATTTTCAAAACATATTTCGAACATATCTTTACAAGGATATTACTCACAGTGGGCTTGAATGAATATTACTCCTCCGATGCCCAACCTACACAAGGCACACAAATGAACATATTGAAACATAATATCACTCTCTTGATCACATATAACTTTTCTTATTCTTGTCTTCCCAAATACGCCAAATTCTTATTTCTCGTATTCTTACTTTACTTATTCTTTCTTTTCAAATAAACTGATTTCTTACTTTGCTTCATAATCGGTTAACTTATGTTGGTTATAAACTTATTAATCCTCAATTCACAATTTATGCTTAAGAATACTCGGAAAAAGATGAGATCGAAAATATGAACTCAAAACAATTTTTCAAAGTATGATAAAATAGAGCAGTTAGCTCGAGCGAACCTTTGGTTGCTCGAGCGATGACCAAGAGTTCTCAATACTTTGGTCTGCAAAAATAGATTCTGAATGACCTCAATGTTCGCTCGAGCAGTGACTTTACTGCTCGATTGGTCTGCAATTTTTTGTGTTTCGAAAATCTACAAAAATAGTTTCCAAACATATTTTCAAAACTTAAACTCATGCATGACTCAATTTAAACATGTAATTTTATTAATAAACATGAACCCATGACTATTTTTCAATTTTTAATACAAAAGCCTCTTTGATTTGTCCAAATTAATATTCAATTAATTTTCTTCATATCAAACCCAATTTTAAACTCATAAATTCTAAAACATGAATTAAGTCTTCAAAACCCTTGAAAACCTATGATGCATGTAAGGATGGAATCCAATTTCATGATAAATAACAAAAATCAAACTTCAATGATGAATTACAAAACTCAATTTCTTAGAATTTGAACTTAATTCAATTTTTAAGCCAAAACTTAAATTATGATCATAGATATTCCAAAATATATTTAAATTAAATAAAACTCTTAAATTACATTACATGCATGGATTAGGGATCAAGATCAAACCAAATTTTAGGTTTCAAAACAAAATCAAAACCTCATTTAACTCCATGATTAAACTTTTTTCATGAACTCAATGTTTTCAAAACTTTTTCTTTCTCTTTTTTATTGTATAAAATTGAATGACTTAAATTCCTTCAAAATTCATGGTGCATGCAAACATAAAATCCAATTACATCAAAGCTTTCAAAATCGAACTCAATTTAATGAAATCTTAAAATTATTTTCCATGTTTATTAACCTAACTCATGTTCTTCAATTTAGTCTTAATTTCTTCAAATTACATGATGTTGATTCCAAACTCATCTTTAATTTTAAGTGTAATACAAAGATTCTACAAAAATCAAGCATAAATTTCATACCTTAAAATTGAATTTCAGCATGTTTGGTTGATTTTCCTCTATTTTCCCTTGTTCTTCCATCAATTCACACGCCTTGAGCTCTCTCTCTCTCTCTCTCTCTCTCTCTCTCTCTCTCTCTTCTCCAGCCAAGATGAATACACTACATTCCTTTCTTTTATTCCATGTGCACGTGCACACACACACTCCAATACAACAAAGTAAAAGACCCTACACACTTCTTCTCAATTAACTAAATGAATAGAATTAATTTAGTTACTAATTTATGTATTAACTTAATTAAACTCCACTTAATTTAACTAATTATGATCAACACCTGAGTTAATTAATATGACTAATTCCAATTAAGTCTTAATTAATCTTAATTAATCAAAGAATCCCACATAACTTAATTAGTCAAATTAACTTCAATTAAGGCCCAATCAATCATAATTAAATTTATCAATCTGAATTAATTTTTTAATTAAATTCCCAAAAAGCTCCAAATATCAAATTAACTTATTGTCATCATCAATTTTGATTTCTCAAATCATTTAAGCCTTCAATTTCTGATCAAACTCAGAATTTCTGTCAATAAATTACATATTCAAATTGGGCACCTCATTAGTAAATTTTAATTCAAAATAATCACAATTCTCAAACCTCATAATTTAATTAACTCCAACTCGGATCCAATTAACCAAATCTTAATTTTACTAAACTGAATCCAACTGAATCAAATATTTAATTAAACTCTCATATGGTCCAACACTCGAAATTAAACTGATTCAACTCATCAATTTCACCTTCTTAAGCCATTTAGACTTTCAGTTTTTAATTCCAAAATAACTCTTTTATAAAATCATATACGAACCAGACCCAATAATGTTCATCAATTCCACAATTAAATCAGAATAATAACTAATTAAAATCCAAATCACCTTGATTAATTAAATGCAAAATATTATGTGTGGCGAGGTCGTCACAGCAACCAATCATGTAGTTCAAATTCACCAGAGTGTGAGTACGCATGCATGACCCAAAGCGCAAATATCAATCTGAGGAAAAAAGGCAACCAAAGATAGTTTTGAATTAGTCGGGGACAAATGTCAAAGGTTGAATCATATCAAAATCATCATGGGGGTGAATGTATCCTTACTCAAGGAAAAGTGCCTGACTGATGGGAGAAAAGTATGGTTCATGCCCCTTGCTTAGCTGATAGCCCAGACAGATGTACTCTTGTCCCTAGTGTCCAGCCACTATTTACATTTTTCAACATTATGTAAGCGCCTATGATGGGGATCATCAAATCATAAAACAGCTACCAACTAACCCGACTCATGTTTCTCCCATGCCCCAAAGTGTTGAGAACTTGTTCTAGTTCCTGAAGTAATGATGGATTTCTTGCATATACTTTGTAATGATCATGGATTTGATGCCCCTTGTGTGGGCACTCTCCGTTTGATTATGACTTCCACACATGGACTTGTTTTGAATTTGGAGCAAAGGTTCATGTATGGAATTTTGACCACTCCACTCTATTGATCTTTGAACCATGCACACACCGGCAGACATAAGAGACACTTGATGAGCGCACCCCGAGACACACACTCGACACAAAAATGACAAGACTCGCAACTGACCCCCAATATAGGGAAAAAAAAAAGGAGAGAAAAAGACTCAAAGTGGCTAATCATTTATTGTGCCCCTAGTTTTCCTTATGTTCACTCATTTATTCAAGAATCGCCTTTAGGAATATATTTTGCAAAAGGTCAAGTTTCAATTCCCTTTGGACTCAAGTTAAGGATTTCACCGATAAATTCAAGTATTGAAAATTTCTCCACCTATTGATTCAAACTAGTTCTTCCTCATCCAACGCACATATACTATGTACAGCAGTCATTGTAGCCCATGGAAGGATGTGAAGCTAAAGATATGAATTAGGCAAGCGTATTGCCTCGAACCTCAAGAAGAGATTGCCTATATATCTCAACGTGAGAATCAGACCTCATGTAGTTCACGGTTAAGGTTTACTCAAGTGTTAAAACTCTCATTTTGCGCTCTAACTTTTGCCAAAGTCGCCCTTTTGGGTTTTTGACCCTGCGAGCTCTCATTTTTTCATTTTTCACTTTTTCATGCTCTAAGTTTTGCCTTGGTCGCCCTTTTGGATTTTTGGCCCAACGAACCATTCAAGAGTAGTGTTACAATATTTGCAGTGAATTTGATCAATGTGCATCCTTGCCCTAATAATGAAACTTGCTTTGCCTTGATTTGAGCTTGGTTCTCTCTTGACTTGTGCATGTCGTATCCCTCACTTTCACTCCATTTTCAAAGTTAATTCTCCTATTCATGTGGTACCTTCCTGTATTGGCTTCTTTGAGTTCAAAGAAAACTTCATTTCCTCACAGTTGACTGCATTCCATGGATGCCCTTGGCTTGATGGTTGACTCCTTCTTTTCTTTTCTTCTTGTTTCTTTTTTTCTCTTTGCCTCTCTTCTCTTTTTCCATTTTTCTTCTTGTTTTTTCCTTTGACTGATGAAAATGCCACGAGGAGGAATTCTATGACTGTGAGGTCTGAAAGCCATCTTGTACTGGCCAAAATGATTGCCAAAGTGTGAAGAGAATTCCCAAAACAATGTAGAATACCATGCACAATTCTGAATTTATCCTCACAAGTTTGCAAAAAAAAAAAAAGATGGTTGAATTTTTAGAAAGATCATGAAGAGCATTGTGACAACAATTCAAAATTTGTTTGGACCATTTGGGGGATCCTTTTCAATACTCGAGCTCACTAGTGAAATCTCATTCTTATTAGCACATTCGACAATTTACACCTTTCCTTTGTTTAATTGAAATTTTCAAAGCTTTTCTTGTTTTCATTAGGTCACACATGGATTACTATGGGCATAATTAAATGATCAAAAACTCGACTGTCTCATTCTCTTATTGAAATGATGGAGACCCGAGGATACACGAGCAACTAAAAGGAAAAGACCCGACTGACTCAACGACATCAGAAAAGACAAAGAAAACAAGACTCTAACTCGACACATGACTCAAACACCCACAAGACACAATTTAGAGTCCAAACAAAATCACATTATTAAAACAGAATTATTTTTCATTTTCCAAGTCCATCAACAGAATTCATGACAAACTTCAATTGGCCTTTTGATGAGTCACAATTCGTGTTTATTTTAGCATCGTTACCCAAAACCCGCCTGGTAGCCTCCAAACTTCTCATTGATCGATGCAACTTCCGTTTACAATTTCTCACATCATGTCCCTAGTTCAAAAGGTTCTTTCCAAGCACTTTCAACGATTGCCCCTAGTTGATTATTGGCTAGACATGGATAGATTTTATATGGCCCAGTGGTAATGGATTGGTAGTGACATTGGATTTTTGAGGTGGTGCTATTGTTTTATTGTTGATGAGATCTTAAATCTCATGACGAAGGTGATAGCAACGATCGGTGTCATGACCATGCTGTTGGTGAAAGGCACAGTATTTGGTAGGGTCATACTGGGTTGGGATAATATCAGGGAGAGGTCGAGGGTCAAGAGGTTTGAGGTGGCCTTTCTTTGTGAGGATTTGAAGAGCTTTGGACGAGGTCATGTAGATGGGATTAAAGGTGCGATTTTGGGAACAACAAGTACCAGTCCTAGAAACATTGGCAAATGAGCTAATGGGTGTAGACTGTGTACTCATGGGAAGGACTCCTACAAGTTTGGGATTGGAGCTAGGATGGGTATTTCTAGTAAGGCATCCATTTCCATAGCTTGGTCTTCCTTTGTTTGTTGACCCTCAATTCAAAGTGCCTTCGACCTGGCTTCTCACATTGAGTTCACTTTCGCTAACCCCCACTTTGGCATTAAGATATTAAGCAGTAAAATTTTCATCCACAATCTTGTCAACAACTGCAAGGACTTGCAGTTCGTTTAGGCCTTTGATCTTCAGAGCCTCAATAACCCATTGGAGATGTACACAAGGATCAATACTTGCCCCAGACTCATTCTTACTACTTGCTTTAACCTTGTCAAGGAATTAGATGGCTATACCTGGGCAAGGCCCATTTACTATTGACTTGGCATCACCCAGGCTTAAGATAACTTTGAACAATGTGTCCAATCAAGCTACCCTTCTGTTATCACCGTCAGCTTTTGTCACAGTTTCAACTTTGGCTTGGCCCATTCCATTTTTAACTTGCCCTAAGACTGGAAAGCTCTTTGATGCAAAATTCCCAGCATGGGAAGTAGTAGATGATGAGGTCAAAACCCTGAAGGTTAAATCTGCCATAGTTCTTTAAAGGTCTTTAATCCCAACATCTCAAAAGTAGTGGGTTCAGCCATTGGTGCACTTGGTGTATCTGAACTGGATTGGTCTAGATGGATTGACTGAGCTGGTCCTTTCCGGAGTTCACTTTTTGGACTTTTAGAGGATTGGGATTCAAGTGTGTCCATTATGCACAAGTTGGTGCCCTCTGGAATGAACACCTCAGGCTTGGGTAGATGAGATGAAGTGATGTATTTACTGGGGTTGTAAGTGGATGGTAGTGTATGGATAAGGTTAAGGTGGGGAAATAATGGTACTCGGTTATGGATAGACAGTGGGTTAGTAGTGACGTTTGACCTTTGCGGTGGAGCTATGATTTCATCGTTAATGAGATCCTGAATCTTATGACGAAGACGGATACATAGGTCCATGTTACTGGTAGAAGGAACAGTATTTGAATGCATCATGCCTGGGTAGAAAAGGATCAGGAGGAGGTTTAGGACCTAGGAGTTCGAGGTGTCCCTTTTCCAATAGCACTTTCATGGCTTGGGATAGGGACATGTAAAAAGGGTAAAAGTTTTGGGTTTGGGGTTAGGTTGATTTGTGAAGTTGTGTGTTGGTTTTAGTAAATGGGTTGGTTGTTTTGGCTAAGGTGGTAACAGTGCTGACTTCTAAAGGTTTCACGACTGTGCTACTACTAGTAGTAGCATTGCAACCACGAACAAAGGTCTTCTTCACAGGTTCTTGTTCATCTAATATGATCCCTTGCTTCATGGCATCTTTAATTTGGACCCCCATTTCATACAACTCTTTAAAGGTAAAGAGAGAAAGGACTATCATCTTTTGTAGCATCTTGCCATTTAGATTTCTCACGACCATTCGAATTTAATCCTCCTCTAAAGGCCTGTTGGTCATCATGGCCGCCTTGGGTCTCCATCTTGTTATAAATTCCACAAAGCTCTCTTTGGGCTCCTGATGGGTTGCTTCTAAGTCCTGAATGGTTATTTCAATTTGTACGTTGTAGGAGAACTAAGTGATGAATGCCTTAGCCAGCTCCTTTCAACTTTGTTTCACTAGATCCTCCAATTTAGAATACCAGGTAGCAACTATACCCGACAAAGTTTTCCCGAACAAAGATAGCTTTTAGGCTCAAGCTAAGCCTATCAGCTTTAAGACATCTGAGAACAATTGGATATCTACCATGGGGTCCCCTAATCCATCAAACCGGTCTACATGTGGCATCTTGAATCTTTCTAGTAATCTGACAGTAGTTTTGGTATACCCATCCTCGATATCAAGGATAAAATTGATCCCTTGTGATTTTTTAAACAACTTCTCTAACTTGGTTATCTTTAGCATACGCAGATCAAACTCAACAAGATCAAGGGAAAAGAGCCCCTCGACAGGATGTGCTGGAGTTTCAAAAGTTGAAGCCTAGGCTGACTCTTCTGGTTGGCCAAGATCCGAGAAATTCTCGACTAGCGAAGGTGGGTCTGGAACCGGATGATTGATTGGCAGTGGATGTGCAACAAGTGCCTCGGTTAGCTATTGCATCCCAGTAATGGCATCGCCCTGAGCAACTACTGCGTGATTAAGAGTATCTATAGTCCATTGTAGAGCTATAAGCATGTCTACTAGATCCACTGGATTTTGGCCATTATGGGATCAGCTGAAATAGCAATTATGAAACTGGATGGATGTACCCTTGTCGAAGATGGATTTTCTAGGATTGGGTGGCCTGGAGTGTTTTTTATTTAGATAGGTCAGATTATATGGAGTGAATTGGATTGGTCTTTTTCCAAGTTAGATTGGACTAGGCTTTCTCTAGATTGGGTATGGTTGTTTCTAAATTGGGGATGATTCCTTGCGGGTGACCAACCAAAACTCTCCTGACCTCAGTGAATCCTAGCATCAAAACAAAATATCCCATCAGATCATGGTACCAGGCATGTCGATCAAAACAAAGAAAGACATAATTTTGACCATTGGTTCTGATCTTGCTGTAATTTCATCCATTCAGATACAATCCCCAAAATTATGATCCTCCATCAAACAAACACAACCCCCTAGATTCTGACACTAAATTCTAATTCTAATATAATCCCAAATTTTGAAAGAAATCCCTTAAGCAAATAAGACTCTCCAAGGATTGGGTGCCCTTTTTCCCAAGATTTCACAATCGCATAGCAAACATCTCACATTCACACATAAGAGATCATTCCAAACACCCCTAGTGGTTAGGGTTTCCCTATCCTAGCTTTGAATAGATCTAGAGCTCCACTATTCAAACAAGTAGTATCATCACATCTTAGACACGGGAAAGCATCCCGTCATAATTTTGGAAGTTGCTATAGCTCAATATATGGACTAGGTTAGTCTGGTCAAAAATGGTACCTCAGCAAGACACCGATATACCTACCCTACCCAACATCTATAAGTGAAAGGAGGATCAAGCAGTACTGTAGACACCCCATTTTGACCGCCCTTAATTATGATTTGGCCGCCACTGATTGATCACTCAATAATGAATGTGCACACTTGTCAAATGCTTGATTTCCTTAACAGGAAACCTCAGTTTTGAACCTATAAACCTTGTGCCTTGTTTTGGACCAAAAAAGTACTTTTCAAGCCTAAGCATTCAGGGACCTACAAACCCACTTGTGACGCCAACCGCCCACTATTAGTGGCCGGCCACCCCTTTTTAGTGGCCTGCTAGCCATTTATGCCTGCAAACCCACTTGTGACTACTGTAGACCCACTAACGTGGCCCGCCGCCCACTTGTGTATTTTTTCAGATCTTTTTGCCAGTTGTGCCAGTTGTCTCCACAGGTGCATACACGATACCAGCTGTGTCTGTATAGATATTTCTGAGGTGGTCTCATATATTTCTATATATATAGATGACTCCCTCTTAGTTTTTTAAGGTTAGAAAATTTTGGAGAGCAAAAGTTTTGGAAAATATTTCTCTCTCTACATTTCTCTCTCTCTTACAACTTCCATACCCTTTGCCTAGAGACTCTAAACCAAACCTTGAGGGATCTTTGCCAAGGTGCTTAAGCTTGCATTTTAGCACTTAAGAGTGCGAAATTAGTGGTTTGGGAATTCAAGGGATCATTCCTCTTCAAGAGGTATACATTCTAGTTCTTTTGTACCATTTTTTTCTCATCTTTTCTTGCTATTTTTGACTTATTTATCAACTGTATTTTGGGGCTGAAACTTGTGGTTTAAAGCCATTAAAGGTATAAGGGTGGATCACCCTTCTTTGAACCTTATTTCATAGGCTTTTGCCCTTGTGTTTCCCACCCTTTCATCAACTTTTTTTGAGCTTTTTACCACTGGTTTTTAGAGTTTTCCAGAGGCTAAAAAATCATGTTTTGAAGTCCCAAAAGTGGAGGGGGTAGCCTCCCCTTCTTGTGCTTAGTTACTAGCTTAATTGCTCTCTTTGTTTTAGCTTCCTTTCTTAGCTATTTTTACCTTAATTCGAGCATCGTTTTGAGCTAACTTAGGACTGTTTTCATGTATTAGTTTCATTTATGCTTTGTATTGCATGCTTGTAGTGTAATGGTCCTCATAGGCTTGGTGGTTTAGGCCTTAGCCACCAACCTATTTGAGTTGATAGCATTTATTTCTCGCTTTACATACTTGTGTTCACCTCTAAGCATCTTTGCAACCTCCCTCCTTTCTTAGCTTTTTCTCTTTGTTTTGAGAGTTGCTCCAAAAGGAGTGTTGTTTAAGCTTGAAGGGTGATATTGTGCTTAATGGTTTAATCCCTTTGGGGGTTCATTACCAACGGCATGATCTCCCTCTCATGCCTAAAACAACATTTGGTGTGGTACTTCCCTCATTTAGTGGACTTAAAGCTCATTATTGGACTTAATTGACTAACGAATGGAAGGTAAT
Organism: Camellia granthamiana; assembly: GCA_036172215.1. Taxonomy (NCBI): domain Eukaryota; kingdom Viridiplantae; phylum Streptophyta; class Magnoliopsida; order Ericales; family Theaceae; genus Camellia; species Camellia granthamiana. The sequence continues at coordinate 103,208,205 of CM069903.1, read as the reverse complement.
TTAAAAGGGGGTAATCAATGGCTTAAAATGAAACAAGATAATAAAATGGTTTGGGTTCAATCGGATGTTAATTGAACCCATTGAGTCTTAAGTCGTTTCATACTTGTTAGTGATAAAAATGATTCAAGAATCAATGTCAGCCCTTTCCCTTGATCAATCCATGATAGGGAGGAGGTTTTGAGAGTCTTTTAATATGCATTTATCGAAATTGTATCTCTTGGTTCATAAGTCATCACGTAATGAAATTGCGCCGATTGATGGCTAGCGAATCGAGCCTACCTTTCCTTTGAGTTGTTTGATGATAAAGAAAGGCAGGGTGGACAAACATCCCCTGAGAATACTCTGTTTGTGCTCTATTTGTTCTCTGTTGCAGCAGGAAAGAACCAACATTAGTGGCCAACAGGCCACTTTTACTGGGCAGCAGGCCACTATTTATGGTCGGCCGACCACTACTTCTGGCCTACCGGCCACTTTTTCAGCCAGGCAGTATCCATTTTCCAGCAAAACAGAGCAGAGGCTAATGTGGAAAAACAGTGCAATTTTCTAAATGTGCAACAGAGGCATTCTAGTAACAAAACGGAGAGCATTATCGAGTGGAAATCCACATCCATGCATGAACTATCCTCGATTCTCGGGATCCGTTAAAATGATGTTGTGATATTAGTATGTTGTTCTTAGAGTAACAGACCTATAACTAATTAGTTAAATTAGTTAGAATAACTAGTTAGTTTTGTGTTGTACTTAATTAATTAGCTAAAGTAGTTAGTTAATTTGTAGTGTTGTAATAATTAGCTAGCATAGTTAGTTTATTTCATTTGGGTTGTTGTAATAGTTAGCTAATTCACAGTAATTAGCTAGTTCATTCATTCGAACCCTCCTGCGCAAGGGCAAATATGTAATAATGCATGTATGTCTTCCAACCCCACGTCTTTCTCCCTTTTATTTACTTGCTTATAATGGGTAGTTCAGAACATCTTGTTTCTTTTAGCATCTCCCATGTTTGCACCCACTTGTCTTGCATGAATCGAGACTCGGTTCATCATTCTAAAAAGTATTGTTGCTTATTACTTCGTTGAATACATGTTTAAACGTATGCTATCAAATTGATTCACATGGTATATTAGTAGCCGAGCCTAATTAATTGCATCTTCCATGTGTTGCATTAGTCATATTACATTAATTAGGGGCATGCGTGCTTTCTAATTATTTTGCTTGTTTTGGCTCGCCTCGAAGTACTAGGTGAGCATTTATTGCTTTAGCATATCGCATATGTGTGATTGTTGCCATGACAAAGCATGATATCATGGGGTTAAGTGCTTAAATGTTGTACTTGTTTGAATGTCTGTTGATGAAGTCTACATGCTTAAATTGGAATAATTTAAGTAATGCACATATGAGATCACTTTTTCAAGTGGTACATATTCGAAACAATTTTCAAAAACAAATATGAAATCAAAGTGTTCCAATTTTTGCAAATTAGTCTATACTTGTGTGCAACACATAGTAAAGATAGCATAATAATCGGAACAAGAGTATATAATGTAAATAAGAATCACATCATGATTAGTAGAGGCCGATCTTTGATCGGGCGAGTGGGGTGCTCAATTCATGACATTCCCCTCTCGTACCTAAGTTCCCAAGCCGAGACAATCTTGGTGATGACGGACATGTGGCCTTTGGCACAAGTCATGGGTTTCCTAAATTTTTCAAAAACATTTAGGTGGTGACTCTGTAATCTGGCAAAGCAATCCATTTTTGGCATTTTGATTCAAAATCGATTTTCCAAAAGATTTGCCGGATTTGGACTCATTTGTGTATATCTATTTCACATTGCACTTGTGAAAGCAGATTCAGAATAACGGGAGTCCGAACTGTAGAGCTAGTCGTATCCGAAAGGAGCACAAAAAGTCAAGCTACAAGTACGTTGGTGGTCCAGATCCAAGGCTTGTATTTCAACCGTAACAGAGCCCAAATCTGGCAAGCCGTTCAGGATGTTAGATGGCAAATACAATGACTTATGTGCACCATACATGCGATGCAATGAACATATAAATGTAAATAAATCTCATGGAATTTGGGTCAAGGTCTCTTAGTTTCCCCAACAGAGTCGCCAAAAACTGTAGAATGCTTTTGGGGTTACCAAGTGCGCCCAACAATTCGTACTCCCAATCTCCTAATATAGTCTCACTAGTGCAATGCGAAACAAAAAATGAGATTCCAAATCCAACAACTTTTATAGAAAACCTATTTATTGCAAAATATGCCAAAAATGGACTATATCACCAGATCTTAGAGTCTGCACCTAATCTTTTAGGAAAATTAAGAAACCCATGACTTGTGCCAAAGGCCACTGTTAGTCATAACCAAAGATGTCTCGGTTTGGAACCTTAGGTATGAGGAGGGAAGGTCATGAATTGAGCACACCGCTTACCCGATCAAAAGATCGGCCTCTACTAAGCCATAATATGAGTTTTATAAACATTATATGCTTATGTTCCGGTTGTTAATAATGCTAACATTACTATGTAAAGCAAACAAGTATAGATCATGTCACTTATTTTGGTATGCTTTGATTTTATGCATTTTTGAAAGGTTTTTCAATAAATGTACAACTCAAAGAAAACTGAGCTCACATGTAAGCAACACAACCTTCATCCACTAGCATTCAAGAAGGTATATCATTTACACACTTAGCCGTATAGTAGAATGCTAAACATGGTAAAATAACATATACAATCAGGATGCTAAAGTTGTAACTGGTCACCTAGTACTCCTCTGTGGCAAGCCAAAAAATAATATGCTATATATATGTGCATGATCCTATATACAAATAGCTAATGCAATGCATACATAAGAATGAAACTATAGTTTCGGTTGCTAAGTACATGATATGTGAATCATTTTAAGGCATGAATTAGCGCACAAAGGCACATAAGAATTGATGGAATCCACAGATGCAAATTAGTTGAATCTCAATGCATGAAAGATGGATGCAAAGCATGGATATAATAAATAAAAATGATGCTATACAGAAAGCAAATAAATAAAAGGGTTAGAAAGACGTAAGGTTGGAAGATTATTACAACAATTTGAATAAGAAAGGAGGGAAGAAAGAGAAAGAGATTATTACAACACTTGAATAAATAACAAAAGAAAGAAAAGAAGTGGGGTTGGAAGAGTTATTACAACAATGAGTAGATTCAGCCTAATTACTACTGGATCTAACAAATCATGCTAAACAAAACAGAATAAAAGAACCAGCAGCTCCAAAACCACCCAGAAGACTACCCCTCTGAACTTGTCTGCTCTGTTCTTGGGAGAACTTAGCCGGCCATGGACAAAAGTGACCGGCTGAGCAGAATATAGGTTGGCCGAACCTCTCCTCTAAACAAAATCTGGGTTTATGCAAGGATTCCAGAACAAAAGCCATGTACACCTTCAAAGGGGTATTCATTCCTTCTCCCTCCTCCACTCACAGAAACCACTAAAGGAAGAGGTAGATGGGCTACAACTCCCAACAATGATACAAACAAATATGTGCAATAGATATTTTCTTAAAAGAAAACAAATTAAAAAGATTAAATCAAGAACAAATTCAAGCCCAAGAAATTGATAAGAACCTACATCTTCTCTTTGTGAATAAGGGCAAATTAATACCCAAATCCATGTTATTAAGTGGAGAGCGTAGATTAATGCAAATCATTTCTTGGCGGAAGACTTGCTTTTAAAACAAGGGATTCAACAAAACCATTGAAAACTCCTTATCTAGACATAGAACAAGGATGCTTCCACTCTTTTCCATGTTCACAAATGATTGAGAATGGAGATTTCAATGCTCTTTGACCCTAAATATATTGTTTTACTTCCAAAAAACAAACAAAAAGAAAGAGAACACAACACTTTCAACATCAAAACCCAAGAATCACTCAAGGAATCCTATGAACCAACCTCCCTACTCATTATCTTTGAGCATAGGTTGAAACATATGGATTGATACACTTGAGATGTGAAGAGGAGGAGTGTAACAACAAGAAAAATTACTTTATTTATTGAACTTGTGAATGGATGGCTAATAGCTACTCCCAAACACATCCACAAGGGTCCAAGATGCATAAAAACAATGAAGAGCAAGAAAATAAAAAAAGAACTATCAACTCAATGGATGGGTGGCTAAGTCCTCCTCCCTCCACGTCCATGAGAACTTACAACAATCACATGATTACAACAAGCTAATAGTGAAGAATAAAGCTTATAAATAAAGAACAAGAGAGAGAAAATGAAAATAGTTCGAAATTTTCACCTCTTGAAAGAGAGTGAACTTCTTGGTTCTCAAGCTCTTTCTTGGCACCCTCAAGGTCCTTTAGATATGGATCAGAGTTCTTAGGATCCTTAGCAAGAAGCTTGGAGTCAAGCTTTAATAAAGTTTTGATGGTTGGTGTATGAGAAATGGAGGTTGAAGATGAAGTGCAAGAGATGGGTGTAAATAAATCTTCTAGCCTTTAGAAATGTTTTGTAACCTCTTAGAAATATTTCTCAACCTTAATCTTAGCTTTCATGGAGTTTTAGGTGGTGTATCAATGAAGAACAATGAAGAAAAGAGAGAAGGAGGTTGAAGATGATATGTGAGTGTAAACAAAATGTTGTTACCCTTTGAAATGAAGAATGAGAGGTGTATTTATAGACTTTTGAGGGAAAGAAAATATCTGAGATATTTGTAGAGGAAGCCCAAAGGCAAAATATCTAAGATATTTGTGCAAAATTTGGCAAAAATGCCAAATTTCCCAAAATTGCTCTGTTTCCTGGACAAATCAGCCGGCCAGACAAAAAATCATCCAGTTAGACAAAAAAGTGTCTGGCTAGACAAAAAATCGTTTGGCCAGACAGTTTCTTAGAAAGGAAAAATAGGGTTTTTTTTCAAAAAAATCTCATTCTTTCCACTTATTTAGACTTTGTTCTTGCTCAATTTACTAAGAAAATATAACACTTGAATTTTGAAAATATGAGCCTTGAACTTTGTAGAAATTTTTGAATCCACAAAAAAAAAAAATATTTTTTTTGAAAATGATTTTAAAATGGTCTAAAATAGTTTGGCCAAAACAGGTGTAAGGTTGGAATTAAAGTTTGAACCCAGCTCTCCTACTGAGGAATTTGAATAATAGCACATTCTAACTTTCATCATCTGGTGTTCAGAAAAGAGCGCCTAAGTCTTAGGGCCGATCAAAATGAGGTGTCTACAAGGGGCCGCACGTGCGGTGAAAACTTCTTGTTCAGGTTGTTTTCTGAAATAAAAGCACATGCGGAAAGGAGCGCCTCACGTACAGAAATGTCTGATTCAGCTTTGAATTTCAGACCACATTTTATAAAATATACCTTTCTCATCACTTTTTTTTCGTCACTCTCTCTCTCTATATATATCTATATTTCTCTTCTCTCTCTACCTAACCCACAAAACTTCCATACTTCCTTTGATTTCTCTCAATCCATTGAGATTTTAACCCTTGTTCTTGAGACATTTTTGGCGAGTACATCAAGAGCTTCGTTGTCTGTCAATTTTGGGGTTTTCTTCTCCTCTCCTCTCCATAGCTTGGGGTAGGCGTATTCTTTGAGTCATAGATATATATATTTGCAAGTCTATGGTGATTTTTGATGATATTTTGATGTATGTTGAGTTAGGGTTTGGTTTATGAGATTTTGCATGATTCAAAAGGGGTTATCTGAAATGTTTTCTTGAAATTTCTAAGATTATGAACTATGTTGATGTTTTGAGAGCTTAATATTTTGTGAAAACCCTAGATTTTGGAAGTTTGGGAAAATGTTGAGTTAATGCAAAATTATGAATTTTCGAGATTTATTGTTGAGAAATTAAAGATTTTGGCATGGCCATTGTGGTTGTTGAATACTTTTGAAATAAGAAGTTGTATGGAGAAATTGATGAGTATAGCATGTTGATTTGCTAATATTGAGAATAGAAATGATGGATTGTTGATGGTAAATCCTTGGAATATATATCTTGTGCATATATATGTTGGATAGGAATGTTATGTTTTATCACAATTGAGAATTGTGTTGTTGATGTTGGGAATTATTGAGAAATTGTGAAAATTAACAACATATATATATATTGCACTATCATTTCATTTCATCCTCGTCACTTTTTGAAATGGTATTGTTGAGGTTTCACTTGTAAAAGAACTGTTTTGTGAAAACAACTATCATTTTGAATCGTGTTGGGGTAAATACGTGTGATAAGTCCAAATAGGGGGTGTAGTTGGTTACGAATTAAGTTGGCATGAGGTCTATAGTGAAAGACCATAAACTTGAGCTGTAGGTTCCAAATTTCCTTCTGATTAAGAGCCGGTAAAGTGGCCTTGGTAATACTTGTTATGCCTACTTCCAGACATCAGCCTAAGAATTACTTGAATCGTATTTACCACCTCTTGTTGATATATTGAAATCATTGAATTAATTATGTTTTTTGAACGAACATCTTGCATAAGATTTTCAAATGAAAAAAAAAAAAAAAAAAAAAAAAAAAAAAAAAACTTACATTTTTGGCATGGCATGGCATGGCATGGCATATGCATCCATCCCTAGAGGTTGCTTAAAACATATATGCTTTGTTAAGATTTCTCTCTTGGGCTTTATACTTACCCCTAGTGAAACCGGTTGGTAAAGATGTTGTGACCCCGCCGAAAAGATGGTGTGGAGGATTATTTTTGGAGCACGAGGCTCATTTACTTGTGATTCTTTTTGTCAAGCCAATGGCTAATATTTGTGGGTTGTGATAACCACTTAATTGTACCAAACTTAAGCCTTAGAACTTGTAGCCCATGGAGCATTATTTTGTGTTTATATTACTTAACTATTGTCACTACATGTTATGGATTTAGATTCTAGAAAGCAATGAATGTATATTTGCATGTGGTGTGTTTTTTAGCCTCTTGAGCATGTCATGAATACAAATTTGGAGACTTGATGATTAAATGGATGATAGAAATAGTACATCTTGTTCACATGTGAAGTGTGTAACTAATCAGATAGTGGATTGTATTAATGAACTAATATAGGATTGTCAAAGGTTAATTAATTTGGGGCGTTACAATTTTTATATTAAAAATAATATAAAATGTGTTATATATGTGCGTGTCGTGCCTTTTTTCATTTCTGAGGCACGTTTCCCACACCAACTCACTTTGACCAACAAAGAGTCACCACTTAATTTTTAAAGGGGAATTAAAAAACCTTTAACAATAAAAATTAAGTTAAGGACTAGTTCATCACAATCAAGAAAAATTTCAAGTTCAGGAGCTTAGGTACAAAAGGGGAAGATCATTGAATGATAGCACTCTTTTTTGCCCAATCCAAATATTGGCCTCTACTAACTTTTTATTTTATGATTTTAGTGGTTAATATTCATACAAATTCATTCTAAACCCTAAAATCCTTAACTAACCTACAACTATGTGATTTGAAAAATAAATATCACCTAACTTAGATTCTATGAATAAAATCATATAATTTTCACAACCAAAAAAAAAAAAAGATTTTATTGCAAAAAGTGGATTTGTTAAGGATATGATCATATTCATGAACTAAGTTAAGCAATACTCATGAAAAACATACAAAACACACAATTTTGCATAGATGAACATAGAAACTTACATTATTTAAAAGATTATACAAATAACAAGCACATGCTATGGAGGAACAGAGACCTTACCTGTATACCCACTTTCAACGTCTTACGTGCAATACTTAAAATAAATATGGCTGAATCATGCAACTAATACATACAAAAATGCAACCTAGGCTCGGTTTAGGGGTTCTAACATGACTTAATGCACAAATAACACACAAAATAATGCAAAACTAATGTACATAATGCTTAAATCGGCCCATATGCATGCAGAAATAAAGACTAGAACACCCTAAGCATATTGTTCTAAGAAAAAGGGGAGGGGGGGAAAAACATGCGAAATAAAGAAAAAAAACGGATAAAACTAACACCCTACATGATGGAATGATAAATTAACACCCTAGCATGGTTGGATACCAAAATAAAACTAAAAGTAGGATTAAAATTAATAAAAAATGGGAGTTTACCTGCTAGATTGCTTAAACCAAAGAACGCGTGAAGATAATAGCAAGAAAAGGCGAGTTTCTTTCTGACAAGCCTTCCTCAAACTTGAGTTTCTAAACATCTTCGAGTTCTTCAAGCCTTAGAACGATTCTATGTGTTGTAGAGTTGTTGTGTGTGTTATTTTCAGAGTCAAGGCACGGAAAGGCGAGGGAGAGAAGGTGTTTTTACTCTTAAAAGCTCACAAAATGGCTCCAAAATTTTAACCCCTTGAAAGGGAGGGGGAGAGGCTTTATTTATAGGCTTGAAGAGGTGTAGAGGGCAAGCTAGGGCAACCCCCATCACTTCCTCTACTGCGTCCCATTGAAAATGCACTAAGATTAAGTTTCCATATTTGTCTCTGCCACACTTGGATGTGCACACTCACAACTAACGTGTGTATGCACATTTTGCCTTAGTACACGTGTTATGCATGCATGCGCAAGTGCGGGGTCCCATGCCCTTGGCTTGCTTGTGGCTCAAGTAAACCCAAATTGCCTTCTGATCGATTTTTTGAGAAAACCGGTCACTAGTTTTGAAAAACATATTTGATCAAAGTACAGCATGGCCTTTCTCTCTTTCTTGGGGTTAAAAAGTTAGTTTTTGCATAAAAACGGTTTTAGGAGAAAAATTGTCGTTTTGAAAAAATTTGATTTTTGTCCAAGACAAGTTTATACAGCAACTCTATACAACTTTAAATACTCTAAAGATGAAATAATTACCATTTCATCATCGGAAGGCTTGCAAGCGCTCGAAATCTTAGGATCAATCAAAATGAGATATCTATAATATGTGTATTTCATATATAGAATAATATTTAACTAGCCATTTGAGTTTGATTATGAAGCCAAAACTTTTTTTCATTATTGAGTTTCAAGTCGAACTTGAGCAAAATTAATGTTAAATAGCTAAGCTCAAGCTTATTTTTTGAGTTTATTATTTTTTGAGTTCAATAAACAAACAAGCCAAGCTTGATCCCCGTAAAACTTGGCTCAATTCGCCTCAATTTATTAGCAACCTTACTTATGTTATTTTATCCCTTGAACCATGAATTTAAATTATCCCTTTAACCTATTGATATTAGTTTACTTTACCCCAAATGCTTGATATTTTTGATCGAATATTACACTTGTCCGTATACTTGTGATTAATTGAGAGTATTCATTTACTTTGGCTCATAGTAAGGAGAAAAATATTGAGATATCGTGAAATAAAGTATAACCAATTATTTTTAAAATATTTAATAAAATATAAAACACAACTAATTGTAGTAAACTACTACATCTTAATACAATCAAATTAAGAAAATCAACTGCACAAAAAAATTTGTGTGTCCACAAGTGTAATATTTATCAATTTTTATTTTTATTTTTGGATCAAAATTACTAACTCTATTGACAGTTTAAAATTAATCAAATTAACGTCAATTAAAGGAAGATTGTTCAAATTGATAGCGGTAAAGTAACACAAATAACTCACAATTCACTTTGCAGAAAATTGAAATTTTTTATTTTTCGTATTTTTTTATTTTTATTGAATTTTTTTAATATTTTAAGTAGTTTTTTAAATTTTTAAATACACCTAACATAAATACACTTAAAAAGTATAATATTTGTGAAAAAAATCTTTAAAAAATTCACTAAATATCAAAAATATTAAAAAAATATGAAAATTCAGTATTTTTTTTGTATTCTTATGTATTTATTGATTTTTTAAAATATTTTTTTACAAATACTTTACTTTGTAGATACATCTAAGTAAGGTGTATCTATAAAAAAATTGTTTAAAATTTTAAAAATATTAACTAAAAACAAAACAAAACTAAAAATTAAAATTAAAATAAAAAAATATAAAATAAAATAAAATAAAAACAAACACAAATTTGAGGGGTGAAAGTAATTTTTTTTTCCACTAAAAAAAAATTTAAAAAAAAAAAAAAAAAAACTAGGTACACAATCATACAAGCAAAACTCGAATCACAATTGTATGTATTTTTCCTTAAGAATAGCAATGTCATGTTCCAAAAACAAATAATGTACGGTAAAAAAATCTGGAAAGTAAGCGAGATATGTTACTTCAAATGAAAAAGAAAAAGTTGATCTAATGAGAGATTATTGTTATGAAATTTTTTGTGGTATTACAACTTTAGTTATGATTGGGTTTTTCTTTCCCTCCTAATATATATGTAAAGGTTGTAATTGGTAGGTTATAATTGGTATTGATGTCATAGAATTCTTGTTTTCGAAAATACTCTTTAAGAGCAGTTACCGTTTTCTACAAATGTACATCTATACATTATTTTGAAACTATACACCCATGTGGGTATGCACACCATGTAGGCATTCATCTATCCATCTGGCCTCGTTTGGCATATCAGGAAAAATCTAAAAAGTTAAAAAGTTACTAAAAAAGTTAAAAAGTTATCACTATTTACAAATTAAAAATATAAAAAAATTAATTTACACAATTTTTAATACAAACCAACGACTGGAGAGTGCTGGTACTGAATTGATGGTTCAGTACTTATTGGTCTATCAAATGAAAAAAAAAAAAAAAAAAAATTAGATGTATATATTCATTAAGTTGGAGGATAATGTTGGGCTTGTGGGGGCCCACCACGGGTCTCGTTTTGATAATCCGAACTGTTGAATGTGTAGAACTCGTCGAGTGCTATATGCCTATAAAAAATCATGTTGATCGGATATGGATAGCTATGTAATCAAATTAGATTTTTTTCAGCCGTTTATTTTTCACCATCCATTAATTTCATACAAAACTGTTTTGATCACATAGCTATCGATATCCAATTAAAGTAATTTTTCTTAGACATATAGTACTCAACGAGTTCTACACGTTAAACGGTTCAGATTATCGAAACGGTACCCGTGGTGGGCCGCCACGGCCCAACAGTACCCGTGAAGCCTCATGCACCATTTCAACCAAGCCATACTATCCTCTGTCGCCTGTCACTGATGAGTCTATCATGTAGGGATAAAAGCGTAATTTTGTCATTTTATATAATATTTTAGTATACATATTTTCGTAAAAAGATAAAAAATTATCCTAAACAGCCATCTTTTTTTTTCTCAACTTTTTAGTCCAAAAAGTCAAAAAATGCACTTATTTAGGATATCCCAAACAATTCCTAAAATCAACGTCACACATTTTATATTCTAAAAATGACCATGACAGTTTGAAAATTTTTAAATTATTCAAATCTTCAAAATTTCAATCATTCGTCTTATCTTTTTCTCAATCACATGTATTTGCACACACATCACATGTGTACTATCCACTAGTTAATATATAAAGCAAACACATCTATTGGTGTAGACCTTACATAATTTTTTTTTTTTCAAAAATGTTTCCAAAACCTGATAATTGCTATAAACTGCTTCAATTCTCTCCAAATATTTCAAATAGCTGTTATATTTATCCGATCCAATTATAAATTGCTCAAACGTAGTCTGCTCACCTCTAGTGTGTATATATATGTATATCATGAGCTCAGTATAAAACATTGATCCTTCAACTTCAACCCAATTAACATTGGGGAAATTTTTGTTTCAAATTTTTAGTTATTCAATTCAACCTGGATTTCACAACACTCAATTGATTCTGAATTTATTCTAACCAACACATGAAATTCATCACATGATAATATCAAAAATCTCAAAACTATAGCAATTTTCACCTCTGTTGTAAATGCTCTCATGTTCCATCATTAAGCTAAAGATGTCAGGAGGACATTTTTCTAAACTGAAAGTTATAATCACAAAACAAGCTAAAAGCATCATTCTTTCAACTTCTAATAATCAATTTTTTCAATTTATTTAAATTATTTTAGCTTCGTTATTTAAAAGTTGCACCAAATATACCGACACAAATTCTCACAATATTTATAAAAAAATAAAAAATAAAATAAAAACCTGTAAGTAACCCAATAAGCTGCACCAATCAAGGGATGATAATGTCTGCTTGCATATGAAAACAAACATGAATAAACTAATTCTCATTTCATTGAATGAAAACTTCTGAAGGAGGAGATTCCTTACAGTACAAATTTTTTTGGTCAATAGGGAAAAGGCAAACATGGAATTACAAATTTATCCTTCTCCCTCTTTCCCAAATACCAGAATTTCAATGGCCAACCATCTATACAACCTCTACTTCCCTAGAAGGACAAAACCTACAACATTATTATCCATCCAGGGAGAGAGAAGAAAGTGACTTGTGATCATCTTGACACCTCTCATCTTTTTCTTCCCTTTCTTTGTTCTGTTCTATGCAACAATAGTCTCCTCAATATCTATTTACCTGCAAAATAACAGAGTTCTATACAATGTCAAAAAACTAACAAAATTTTCACAAATTATTAACAATGTGACAGTGCAAAGAACAAGGAATTTAGCATACCAATTGATCTTTTACAATGAAGAACTGCCTCATATATCGAGCTCTCAGAATCACACGACTTTCGCCAATTATCAACAGAGTAAGCTACACTACTCCGCGGAGATGCTGCAGGCGAAGGATATATCCAGTTTTGCATTCTTGATTCGGCAGCTTCAGTTCTAGACCCAGATCTTTGTCCTCGTAGTTTTTGACACAATGGCCTAATAAATTCCAAGTATTTCTGAAAAAATCGGTTTGATAATCTCCGACACCTTCTTAATGATGAACACCGAATCTTACTAGCTGAAAGGACATTGTTCTTCTGGACATGTGAAGAAGAGATTGGTGTCGTTGGATTGGAGTAAGCTTCCATCTTCAATGGCTTAACAAAAAGAGGCATGACGAAGCCATTGGAGATGAGCTCATCAGCATGAACAAGAGTTAGAGGAGACTCTGAGATAGGAAAATCAAAGTTGATGTCTTGGGATGCTCTGAAGAATCTCTTTGAGGCTGTCAATTTTGGGTCCATGTCGATGAAGGAAGAGGCTTCATCGGATGCATCGTCTAGGCTTTCGAAAGATGGTTTTAGGTTCACTAACCAACTATATGAGAAGCTTTCAATGGAAAGAGGTTGGGAAGCATCCATGGCTGCCAATAGATCAGATCAGGGTATGCACAGAATGAGAGGTATAGTTTGAAGCTATGCAAGGTGGGTATAGGAAAGGACCTCCTATCATGGCAGATATGCCTATATATGTACCTATATATACACATAATTATAAATAATAGCTTACCACAATCATCGCCCATAACAATTGTATATGTGGTTGTCTTGACTAGAGACAATTATGTGAGGAAAATGTTTGAGACGTTCAAAAATCTCTCACAATTCAACCTACAATGATGTGATCTGACAGGTATCAGTTTTTTGTTGATTATACACTCAATTATATGGGACCTACCATTTTTGTCACATCATTTTGGGTGCAAATTGTAAGTCTCTAGCATTGTTGATTATGTTACTAGTTCAAAAAGAAAAGAGGAGGAAAGCAACAGAATTGTAAGCCCCACAAACGAAGATGGTGTCCCTTCACAACTTCATTACACTACTTTGTAAAAAATAATATAGGGTAAATTATACTCACCTCCTTTAAGGTTTGAAGAAAATATAGTTAATTTCACACTTTTGACATAATTATATTACCTTCTTTTTAGTATAAAACAACTTGAAAATAGATGACAATATCAATTTTTTATTCATATAATTAACGAATTATTGATGAAAAAAAAAAAACTAATTGTTATCTAAATTAAAACTTCAAAAAAAAAAACTAATATAATTATCTCAAAATATGATATTAACTATATTTTTCTTTACATATAAAGGGGGACGACTGTAATTTATCCAAAACAGTAACAAACAATCAAAAGTAAAACGCTCATGAGTGGGGTTATGGGGAAAAACAGGTTCATGCACCATCCTTTAAAATATTCCAAAACGTTTCCAATAAGTAAATAAATGGAAATGACTAAAATTTAGTCTTGTGCTATCCAATGTTGCTCGTCAACTATGGGAAAAAAATGTACACACAACTAGATCATGAATGTTTGGTACTTTTATTTAGTAATTTTTAGAGAGGTACAACCAGGTTTGAAAGGTTGACTTCATTATTATGAAGCTTGCATCCCAACTACTCAACTTTGATTATTAATAAGTCATTATTACCACAACATAGTAAGTAGTACTTGACATGTGATTATATAATGATTTGAAGAGGGAGGAGAAGAAATTATTGAACATAGTGTTGGGGAATTTTCAAAATAAAATTCAGTGTTTTTTGAGTACTTCAAAAGCTTCCTTAATTATATTTGAATAGCTTGAAATATACCTAGGAACTTGTCTTACTTAAGAGATCAAAACATGACATGAAATTTTCATTTGACTATGAAATTATGGAGGAGGATGTTGGTGTGCAATCACAAGCTCAAGCGCACGAGTAGTGATCTATGTGGTGCACTTTGCACAAACACATCAGTGCGAGACCTATGTGACATCAGTTAGTGTTGACACCAAGTGAATAGTTGTGTATTTGATCTATTACTACACAATTGGACAGATCAAATGGCACCCGATTGTCATTGGGTCTCTCTCCAAGCAAGTTTTCTATGTTGCTATAACCGGATAGACAACACCTGGTAAGGGCAAATATTATCTTTATTATCTTTAAAAAGCTTCGGCTATAATTCTATGATATTCATATTGCAATTTTAGTTCAGAAATTCAAGTGCCCCTTAATCTGTTCAATAAAGGTCATGCCATCAAGAATCATAGTATGCTCAAGCCTGCCCACTGTAATATTCCATGGCACACTTCAGGGTTCAGACATTTCATCAAACACAATAATAAATCTCCACATTTTTTTTCCCAGGATAACTAATAACACATTCCTTTAAAATAAATAAATAAAATAAAATAAAATACGAGAATTGCAACATCATAACAGAATTGATAGACATGGAAAATTCTGTTTTCTATATATAAACGAAAGAAGAAATTTAAATGATGCTCATCAACATACATAGCCATATTATTGACCTTGAATCAATAAAACAGATATGTCTGAAATCTGAAGGATAAAAACAAAAATCACCAAGTTCTGATAGTAAGGAAATTTCTGGCTTTCACATCCACTAACGGTCTGAGTGGTCGTGCGTTCGACTCTTCTCAAGTTTAAACTCGAAAAAAAAAAATTATGTCCATTTCAATCAGAACTGGCCTAATTAAAATTTGTGAACAATCTAAAGTAACAAAAATATGGCAGACAAGGGGGTCCCTAGAGTTGTCGGAGAAAGACACCGACATTAGCAAATGCAGCAGAGACAAGAAGCAGATAGAGAAAGTGACTTGAAACCAATTGGTCCCCCTTGATGTCCTCCATCAAGACAAAAAGCAATTTGCAAAAGTATCCAAACATTCATAAAAACAATCATACTCCAAGGAGAATGTTTTTCCTCTCTCTCTCTCTCTCTCTCTCTCTCTCTCTCTCCCCTTCCCTTTTTTTTTTTTTTTTTTTTTCTTTTTTTTTAAATTGTAAAAGATGCATAAACTAGTGGAGGGACACAAATACTTAATCAATATATCAAGAAGAACACCTTGCAATCATCAAAACTTTATCCACATGAAACTAAAATAGCTCTTTTTCACCACTTTTGTTGTCAGTAAGGTGTGAATTAGGATTTACAGAGAGCAGACTACGTTCCATCAGAGAGGGAGTCCTTGGAAACGGCATGAATGCTCTGTACATTGGTGAACTAAAACAGCAGGGTACTCCAAAAGAGTCAGAAGGTTGATCATAGAACTCAGACTTCTCCCCTAGATTCATATGCTTCTAAATACAACCCAAAAATTCTCTCCACACCCACCACTGCGAGAGCAGTCCTCAATGAATACAGTCCCTTGGGAAAGAGGGTAGGTGTGGAAAGAAATTTTAAGGGTGTATTTAGCAGCGCCCCTAGATTCATCACCTCGAAAATGTGAAATGACAGTAGTATCCTTCATATTAATATGTGGAGAATTACGGTTGGTAACAAACAAACTGGAGATGGTTGTTCAGATGGTTTTCAAAGTTCATCAATGTCAATACATACAAGTTTCAAGTTGCATGAATGGAATGGGGAATGTCTATTCTATAAACTGACACTACAATTATACACATCAAGAGAAGAAATGACAAATAGACCTGATTAATAAATATAAAAATACATAACAAGAATATCATTTCATAAGATCCAGGAATACAAAGGCATTCCAGAGGCTATGCAAGAGCATGGATGCCAAAAGGTTCCTTGACCGAGAAAAAACAGCACCCATCACCACCCCAAGGAATACAAGTGGCAACATCCTCTGCAAATTGAAATGTGCCAAGGCAAAAGCTACTGAACTCACAAGAATTGAGCACCATACGGGCATGTACCTGGTCAGAGAAGGGAGAAGAAACCCACGGAAGACAATCTCCTCCCAAATTGGGGCACAAACTGACACTACAATGGCATAGAGGGCCATCGCCACTGGATCACGTGCAACAATTGATTGCTCGACACTCGAGACAGTGACAGGTGTAGAGGGAAGAACTGGCAACAAATTTAGATTGACCTGTGAGAGCCGGTTGACGAAGGGAAACATGAGGCAGCCCAAACCAACATCAAAATGCCAACTTCCTTCAAGACTAAACCTGAACCAGTTGGATGGTAGGGGGCAGAACCTTGCAAGGCAGCGATGGAGAATTGCAATCCCAGCAAGACCTTCAGCCACGTCTGTCAAAAGGCTGTATAAAGCTTGCCCTCTATATGACAAGGATTCCTTTCTGAAGCCTGCTGTCTGGACCAAGAATGGAATTATCCAAGATCCTACTGACCAGAAGGAGGCAATCCAGAGGAGCATTACCTACATCACCAGAGAATTTTATTTTTCCAAACATTTGATTGATTTTTGTTTATTTATTTATTTTGACAAGCAACCATTTGCTTGAGAAATTAAAGCTTCCAGTTCAGTAAAACGGCATTATTAAGTTCGTTAATCTTCACCTGTTCATAGAATATGGGAATCATAATAAACTATGAAGCATAGATAAGCACACAAGACACAAATATGACATAAATATGACGACACAACAAAATCTAAAAAAATAACATATGGGTACAGCCATGATAGGTTCATAAAAAATATATTTTTTAATAATTTTTAGTATTATATTATACATAAGCTAAAAGAATGGTGAAAAATTATTCTTAAAGAATTAAGTAGTAGTTTAAGAGCTAAATAGCCCATTTACTTTTTTATTTATTTTCAGTAAGTCCTATAAAAATTTCATTTAAATATAAAGTTTAAACTGTTTAGATTGCCTCATGTTTAATTGCTTGTTTAATTGTTCAAATCCAATTTTAGTATCATTAAATTTTCTTATTTATCCATACTTTCTATAAGATATGGATATGTATCTATAGGACACATGACACATTAAGGATATGCCAATTCGATAAATTATGAAAAAGTAACTTTAATCTCACTATTATCTTCTTCTCTAAGAAGTAAGCGAAGTAATGAAAAAAGTAATATTGTAATCATTCTAACAACTATACTCTAATGCTATGCAAGAATTATTACAATCTCAATTCGTAATAGTTCAAATACATGACTTAAGTATTCGAAAAGTATCCGATACTTAATAAAATTAAAGAAAATTATGGATACCCTTAGAAGAAAAATGCTTCATCCCTCTAATTGAGATCCCCCAATGACGTGGCCAGACCCATGTAAAGACAGTCCCATGCTCCTCTCTCTCTCTCTCTCTCTCCAACGGCGACTCCCACAACCAACACCACCTTTGGTGACCCTCACCAACGCGACCACCCCACCACTGTGACTCCCACTGCCAGCACCCTCCGGCCTTCTCTCTCCCACCCTCCCACCAGCTTCAGCCGACCTAACACCACCCTTCCTCCTTCCTCCTGCAGATCTAAAATTTTCAGACCTATTTCTTTTTTCTTTTTTTTTTGCACCGGTGGGTTGCTACCGATAGAGGGTCATCGGAGGTGGTCCTCCTCTGCTCCTCTCTGCTTTGATTTTCTTTTTATTTTTTCCTAGAGAGATAGGGGATGGGAAGAAGAAGAAGAAGAAGAATGAAGAGGAAGGAGGGAGTGGGTTTGCAACTGTGATGGCAGCGCTGGTGGGTGGAGTGTGACAACCAACTTTTCATGCATATGCATATCATGTCATTCATGTAAGTTAAATCTCACGTTAAATGTTTACTTGCTTGAACTAGAGCTTGATAGGGAACATACGAGAAGGAGAAGTTAGTTTGAAAACCTAAGCTTAGAAAATAATGCTTGTTTCATGCTTTAAGTTAGGGGATGTTTTAAACTAGAATTTGAAAACTATATCTTAATTGAGGAGCTTAAAGACTTTGGTCTAATGTGCTTGTTCTTTTGGTGTTATTTGTTATTTTGCTAATTTGGATTAGTACTAATTAAGTAGGATTAACGAACCTTAATTTAGGTTAATTACATTAAGAAATATTAGGATTCAACCTTGTTTAATTAGCCTTAATATAGATTAAGTTAGTTAAGTAAGTAGATTAGCCTACCTCTTTGTCATACATATGTTTGTCTTGTTCCAACTCAATAAAAACAAAAAGAGAAAGAAGAAAACTTGCTGGAAAATTAGATAACAAGCTAGAGAAAAGGGGAAGAAAGGAGAGGAAGAGAGAAAGAAGAGAGGCTCAAGATTTGCACCAAAACTCAATCCTTAACAAGTCTAAGGTAAGATTTCTATCCAAAAAACTTGTAATAGACATCCCTAGCATCAAGAATCAAGAAGAAACTATTAGTTTGGACTAGAAATGGAAAAGAAGGAAAAGAAAGGAACTAGGAGAAAAAACAAGCATGAGACTTCTAGGTTTGATTGATTTGATCTTGTTCTTGATGTTTTTGAATCATAGAAAGTAATAATTCCATGTTCCCCTTTAGTTTTGATGATTTTTGAGAGTTTAATCCATGTTTGAAAAGATGAAAATGGAGGATTGTAATAAAGGGGAGAGCTGTTGAGTTTCTTAACAAAATCTATGAATTGTTTCATGAAACTTTGAATTCAATGTATAAAACTATTTTTCTATGAGTTATGCATTATTTATCTATATATTTGGACCTTAGACACCATGTTTTGGGACTTGAAAATGAAGAAAATCAAGTTAAAAAGCTTTAGAACTCGAAGAACAGTCCCAAGTTTCATTCCTGCTTGCTGGGCGCTTGAGCGGCCTTCATCGGGTGCACAAGTGCGCAGAATACTTTTTGCCTGTCTTGACCCACCACTTGAGTGGCCAAGGCCACCGCTCGAGCGGCCAAGATGGGCGCACGTGCGGCCAGCCCTATTTCACCTTATACCTTGCACCTTCAAATGAGCATATCTCTCTCATCCAGACTCGGTTTTAGATGATTCTTAAGTCCTCTGTTATCAGAATCTTACGATTCACGATTCGATTCGCGATTCGATTCGCAATTTTTGCAAAATCAATACGAATCTATAGGTGAATCTATTTTGGAAGTGAATCTCTAGTGAATCGCACGATTCACAATCGATTCACGATTCGATTCACATTTTACGATTCATGCAATTTTTGAAATTATTGTGTACGACATATTTTCGACTCTTTTTTTCTCCATCTTTTTAGTGAAAATGGCATAATACAACTTTTAATAGCGTTTAATACCAAAATAACCAACATATATACATGATTCATTATTATTTTAGTGATCATGGAGTTTTTAATAGGATCTAATTAGATTCAATCAGACTCAACATATTTTTAACCTTTATTCTCATTTTTTTTTCCTTTTAAAAAATCATAATATATCTTCTAAAGATGTTTAAGATTAAAGTTACACTATGAATTATCTATTTTTTTGATCAACAACAAAAGCTTTATTGATAAAACTGAAAAAGGAGGGAAGAGGATGAGGCATCCTCTAAATACAAAACAACGAAAAGACAACAGAAAAAAGTCCCTAACCGACTAAAAACAAACAAAAGCTTACAAAGCACACACCGCCAACCAATCTCTAGCTAACAAAAAGAGTGGAACTCCCTTAAATAAAGAGTTCCCCGACGCCCAAAAAGAAAATAAGTGACAAACATGATCCCATAAACAGTCCACCTCTCGAAACTTATCTTCAAACAACCTCTGATTTCGCTCCCACCATAGCACCCAAAAAGTTGCAAAGACAGCACAAGTCCATAAAATTTTGGCTCTCTTCGATCCTCCAAATGTATGAAAATCAATTAAGAGCATATGCACACTCCTTTCTGGGGCCACCCACATACCATTTCCAACACAAAACAATCTATGCCATAAATTCAAAGCTATTGGACAATGCAAGAATCAATGATCCACGGATTCCCCGCTCTTACAACACAGAATGCACCACTGAGGATTTAAAAAACGATTGGGTCTCCCTTTCTGCAATGTATCATTTGTCAAAATTCCCCCATGAACCAAGGCCCACATGAACACCTTTACCTTTAAGGGAGCACAAGCCTTCCAAATTTTTTTACAAAAAAGAAATTGAGGGACTTGAGGATTATCGATGATGTAATCAAAAAGACTTACAAGAAAATATTCCGGACGAATGAAGTGCCCAAACCCTCCTGTCCTCCAAAAGAGGAGATAAAGAAAAGTGATCAATTCTAGATAATAAAGAAACCAACTGTGAAGCCTCCCTATCATTAAGATTTCTAGAAAAATCAAAATTCCAAGCAATTGGAGCTCAGAGAGAGCAAGCCATGGAAGCAATTGAAGAATTATGAGAACGAGCCGCGCGATAAAGATGCGGAAAATCCGCAGCAAAAGAAGATTGACCCATCCAAACATCCTCTCAAAACCGAACAATGTCCCCATTACCCACCCTTACAGAAAGATGTCGAGACCAACACGTGAAAATTTGAGAAATTGACTTCCAAGGAGCACGGCAACTACCCCTTAAAACCACTCGTGAATCCCTACCATTGTCCTGAATCCCGTACTTGCTTCTTATAACCGAATGCCATAGTGAATCAATCTCCAGTGAAAATCTCCATAACCACTTGCCAAGAAGGGCCAAGTTCCTAGCTACAATGTTACCGATAGCCAAACCCCCTTTCTCCTTAGGTAACGACACCACCTCCCAATTCACCAAATGATCATTTTTCCCCTCATCCTTACCTTCCCAAAGAAAATCCCGCATCAACTTTTCTATTGACCTTGCCACCTTAACCGGAATTTTGAACAAAGATAAATAATAGATAGGAATTCCGCTCAAAACAGTCTTAACCAAAGTGTACCTTCCCCCTCGAGATAATAAAGCCTTACTCCAACCTTCCAACCTTTTGCCAATCTTTTCCATTACTGGAGTCCAAAAAGCTTCACTTCTAGGATTACCCCCCAATGGGAGACCCAAATACTTAATCGGAAGGGACTCTATACCACAACCTAAAAGAGACGCCCTACTCTGAAGTTGATCTTGCTGCATATTAATTCCCACCACACTACTTTTTCCCAAATTAACCTTGAGCCCCGAAATAAGCCCAAAAATTACACTATGAATTATCTATTACTATTTTATTAAATTGAATATTACATGTGTGAGGTCAGTTATACTTTTTAAAATGTTTTAGGCTTTAAAATAAAAGATTCTAAATAATTCCTTCTTATTATTTGCTCACTGTTACTTAGAAAAGTATATATGCTTATTGTCCAAATATCAACATTGTTGTTAATTATTGTTACTTTGGAAATTGATAGTTTGTCGATTTAGTTACTATCTTTATTAAGAATGACTAATAAGAAATATCTAAAAAAGAAAAAAGGCAAGATGGTGATATTACATCTCTATCAAGAATGGTTGATAAGAAATATCTAAAAAAGAAAAAAGGTAATATGGTGACCTTACATAGGAACCTTTGTTAACTTCTTACCTATTAAACTACGTGATTATTATTCAAAATAACATTTTTATTGATTTAAGTCTAAATATTTTATATTCATAAGATATATTTAACATCTAAATGTGTAGATATATGTTTTTAAGTAATTTAGAAAAAATGATCGGATCTTTACGATTCACGATTCGATTCGATTCGGTACAAGACCATTTCAATTCACGATACGAATCTCGATTTGACAACTATGCTTGAGTCTAAATTCAAGCCCCGGAAGTCTAGTTTCCAATGGTGGTGGTCTCTCATTCAAATTCTAAGTACAAAAAAAGATATGTTTAAATTAGTGAAGGCTGACTTTCTTTCTAACTATTTCATACTAATTCATTTCCTAACTTAGTTTCCTTTCCTTTCATTTCTTGCTAAGAAAATAATTAAGAAACATTAAAGTAAGCTTAAGAAAACAATGAAGAGATGAAAGAAATTTAGGAAACATTAAACAAAGTTAAGCATTCAACTTGTTAAGCTTATTTGAGTAGGCAAGTGCTTCAACATTTGCTATTGTTTTGTGTAGGTCAAGCATTGGAGGGAAAACCCTTGTCTAGCCAAGCTATTTGTGAGTAGTAATTCAGTAACGCTATATTGTGAAATTATGTTTTCAATGAAAACTTGATTATGTTTACAAGCTTGATATGTTTTACTATGAATGAACATTCTATACTCATGTATCATGTACCTAGATGGCATTCTTGGATCATGTCCCACAATTGGGGGAATATCTAATCATGTATTATGGCCGAGCTCATCTTCCTATGTTTAGCCGATACTCAGGCCGGTTAAGCACCTTGTAATCCTTGAAATGATGATCACTATATATATTCTGTTTGCAAGTCAAGCTATGCTTTGTCTTGTACAAGTGAAGATGTTATTTTGAAAGAATGTTTAAAACTTTCAATGTTCATTCATTTGTTGCCTTACTCTATCACTATTCACCGAGCAATGGCTCACCTCTCTCCCTTATATGTATTGTAGGTGAAGATATGGACCAAGGACACGAAGAGGAGTCACACTAGAACCCTTTTGCTTTTATTTTGTCTTTTGGAGAAGTTGTAACTTTGGAACTAGGGTTTTGTCTTTATGGTTTTGGTTTTTGTAAGGATGACCCTTTAATGTTGTATCTTTTCCTTTTATTGTTTGGACAAGTAAATATCAAGGTAAATAAATAAAATATATGCTTGTATAGACTTCATCTACTTATGCACTTGCTCTGAATGGATGTCAATTATTATAATGAATAGGTTATTCCGCATAAGCCCTAAGGTTTTAGTTCAGTCTTAACTAGTCTTGTTAGGCCTTTGGTAGTTGGACACTACTGGCTGGTCATTGCTACTATCCTATTTGGGCGGGATGGAGTCGTGACAGAGGGAGGGAGGGAGGGGGTGCAACGACGCTGGAGAGGGTTGCTGAGGAGGGCAGCTAGCAATGGTTGTGGGTTTGAAGTTTTTAGAGAGAGAGCTGGGAAGAGAGGGGAGTTGTCGGAGTGAGAGAATACATCACACACCCACCCACCCCCCCCCCCCCCCCCAACAAAAGCACGCACTATTATTGCAACTCAGATACAAATTCTGATTTTTCATCCACCTCATTAGAGGTAGAATTGGGGAGAATGAAATGGGAGGATGTAGCGGGATTGCCTTTAGAAATTATCAAATACATATCCATGAGTATCCAAGGAGTATAAATATCTGATACAGATACAATATGTCATATGAGACCCATCTAGCAAGCTTGGATTGTTAATCAACAATAATTTTCGTCCTTAATGAACATCTATTTTTCCCTTTAATCACATCTTCAGTTTATGTTACCTTGGGTCATTTTTGTCTATTGTCATTGTGATGGTTTTTTTGTACATTGAACACGTGTGCCACCATTTAGTATTTTTTCTGTATCACTACATCGCCACTATTTACATAAAAACTTTCAACAAACACTGTCTCTGAACTCCATTAAATACTCTTCAAACCCCCAATTCTCCCTCCATCAAATCCCAATTCCAAAACCCCATCTGAGAGCATCTCCAACATCAATCCAACAATAGAGGCTTTTTGAGCCATTTTTTAGGCTCAACAAACAATTTTCATGCCATCTGCAGCTTCTCCAATCCAAGACGTAGACCCATTTGAAGCAGCACCAAATATTGGAAAACTTCTAAGAAAATCAATTATCATCTTCAAGGAACTGGAACTAATCATGTATGAAACTCCAAAACCCTTTACAACTACATATTTACGACTGCATATATTCCCCACTGCAACTCCCTCTCTCTCCCACCCATCTCGTCTTGAGATTTGCTTTGTCAGTTTGCTGTTTTGGCTTCTATTTTTTCTTTTAGCCCCTGGGTTTTTGTAGGGTTTTAGATCCTTTGGTAGGAGTTCATAGAAAGTGATGGGTATATACTCAAGATTTGTGCTTTTGATATACCCTTTCTCTTTTCTCTTGTTTATCTTTATGGGTTTGTTAGCAGGTGGTCTTTGATGATCAAGATTCAAGAAGAACTATTCACCTTGTTTGGTTCCAATTTGATAGTGAATATGTTTATCCCCTTCCAAAAAAAAGGCATTTGGTGTATTGATTATTAATTTATTAGTGTTACATGTGATTGAACTTCAGTTTGAACATGAAAATTGTCAAACTTCATAGCTATGGAATATTTTGGGGGGTTTGTTAAGATATTATTTTAAGGAGTTTTCACTTGTATTAAGTAGATGGGGAACATAATTTCATGTTCCAATAATATCAAGTGTTCCACGCCTGTTGTTAGGTTCAACTCTAGAGGAGAAAGAACGCCATCAAAACGATCATCTCCTTCATTCAAACCCTGTTCAAAAAGAGCTCTTTCATTTCATAAAGGCAATATGGATGAACTAGACTCAATATCTACGCAGGCCACCTTGTAGCTGATCAAATTTGTTTTCTGTTTGCTAGATGTCATGGTCGTTAGAGCACCAAATATTCAGGGGTAGTTAGTACACCTCAGCCATTCATGTTTTTCCAAACAACTAAAAAAGCCATTCTCAAACACATTTAACTCTTTATTTATCCACACACACACACACACAAAAAAAAAAGGCACTAAAAAAACTAAACCCCAAACCACACCTCAATATCTTGATTCTTCTCTAGCTCAACATCTACATATTAGGACTTGGAAGACATTGAGTCCGATGGAAGGACCCTGAAATACCTTGCTGAAAATGCTCATGCATACAATCATTAAAGTAAACATCAGTTTATGACCATTGTCGGTCTTTAGATCAACTTTGATTGGAATATTGTATTTATCACTCTTAATTTCGTTTTACGTTTTTGAATAATTATGTTTGTCTATGGAACTAACTTCTCATTTGTCATACAACAATTTTAAGAAAGTTTAAAAATTTTGGATAATTATGTAATTGCTTAGTATGAATTAGTGATATATTCTCAGTGATGCCTATGATTCCTTCTATTTATGCCAAAGACCTGATCGATGCTTCGAAAAAGAAGCATGCTTCTTGGGCCTTCAAAGTTTCATAAGTTACAACTTTGCGGTCATTTGCTGAATGCTCTTTAACATTAGTCTTTTTGAGATATAAAAATATATATATATATAAATATTTTAGCTGGTGAGGAAATTGAGGCAATGAAAAGCAGATGAATCAGTTTTTTCCCTCCCCTTTTTATTTATTTGTGTATTTTTTATGTTCCCTAAACCAATTGTAGATCAAATTTATATGCCTTCATTTGCAACTGATCAGATCCATTTTTTATGCCACGTATAAAAGTTACAGGCAAAGTGTCACGGGTTGCCTTGCAAGGCTAACTCCGTGACGTTTCGCTCATAGTAGTGTGGCCATTTGAGTGCTCAAGAGTGGCCGTTGGAAGTGCCCCAACGTGGCCTAACATTGGCCCCAAGTAGCCCAAGTCATGTAGGCCACAAATAGCCAGCAAACGGCAAGGCCGCAGCCCATGCCAGCAGCCAAACAGCGCTGCCAGCAGTAGCAAAATACAGCAGCAGCAGCCAGCAGTGGCAGCCAACAGTGCAGAGTTTTGGCGCTTTGGTTCAGCAGTCAAACGAAGGAGTTTCGGGCTGAAATTTTTACTGGAAAGAGGTTTTAGGGGAAGTGTTTTCCCGACCAAGTTTCATGATTTTTCTCAATTTGTAGAATTTATGAAAAATCATTATGACTCCTCGGACATGTATGATGTTTCCTCCTGCCAGAGGGCAAATTGCTTAATAAGCATATATAAGGGGGTATGGTGTGCTACCTACCTACCTCCCCACCCAAACTGGGCTTCAAGTGAGCAACCTTGGGGCACTCAAGGGCGGGCTTTAGGCATCCAGAGGGGTGTCTAGAGTCTCCACGTGGGTTTGGAAGCCCCGTGGACGGTGCAATAATGTAAGCACTACGCGTGTCCTCCCGAGGGGAGGTCCACTACGTTGTTTCCATTATGCCACGCAATATGGCATCTTTGGAACTCGTTTTGGACCGAATGGGCTATCGAGGCACCACTAAAGGCCTCGTGTGCCAACTCAAGTACTTGGTTTGGGTTCAACCTTGCACGAGGGTATCCCGTGGCTTAAGCTAAGCAGTTGGAAGGCAACACCGCATATGTGGGCTATCAAATGAAGGTATCAAGCTATGTATTGACCAAGTCTATTGAGGGACTACATTATGCTACATGCAAGCTACGGATTGAGACGTCGCCTTACTCATGCTACACATTGGTGCAATGCTAAGGTGCGCAATGGCCTTAGGCGGAATCTAGCACACGTGTTGGCACGAGGATTACGCCGTGGGCAAGAGATTGACCCTCGGTGGCTTGTGGGCTTTGCATGACCGTTTGGCTATCTAATATGCATCTATTGAGGCATGCTAGACCCTACGACACTTCGAGATGCTATCAAAGACCCAACATGCAATGTTGGCTTGTCGGCTAATTTGAGGACCTTCGCTAGCACATTGTTGTGTGGCGAGGCACCTTGATGACATAAACCTAAGTTGGGCGAGCACCTTGCTTGAGGTAAGCTTGGCGCTATGAAGCGACTTATGCCGTGCTTGGTGCACTTGAGACGCCAGGCCTACTTGTGGCATCCGGGTGAAGACGGAGCTTCCTTGCGAAGTTGTTTTGCTTGACATAGCATTGGGCCCTAATGTTCAAACGGGTGAGATCATCAACACTCGATTTGTCAATGAGCTATGGCGGGCTTAAACTTGGTGGAGTTTGAGCGCCACACGGGCAAAAATTGATCCGCTGCGCCTCTAAAGGAGTCAGCCCGTGACACAAAGCCAAGTAAGTTCAATAGGCAATTGTTCGCAGAAATGGAAATCACACTGAAACTTCTACAAATGAAGACAAATTAAGTGCTTGTAATCCTGCTATGTGGTTTCCTATGTTTAGAATTATAAATTAAAGAGCTCAATAATCTATATGATGTCAAAACTTTGTACATATTGGGATTTTTGTCTAAATCAAATACCTGTATTGGACACCCGACACTTGGATGAGAGTATGTGTCTGATACATTCCATTAGACACTTCTTATATATTTGCATAATACTATCATTATATGTATATGTCGTTGAATAATTGCTATAAAATTAGTAAAATGCCTTTTTGACACTATATGTTACATATAACATCATTTTATGTCCATCATAAATAAAAATATAAAAATATGACATTTTGTTGCCGAATCCGTGTAATCTTAAATTTAAGATAGATGTGTATGACCTCTTAGATACACATCTGAACCCGACACCCATACACGAGTCCACGTGGCAAGGAAACTTCATATTTAATGGTCAAGTCAAGTCTACAAAAATTGAATTTGATGATCTTTTCTCTCAGTTCATAATGGGATGAATATGTATTTATTAGGCTCTTACTCTACACAGTCGCAACATTGCAACATAGTAAAGGGAAACAACATTCTGAATTAATGAATGCAGGTAAGAGATTTTTTTTGGCAAGTTATTTTTCATTCAACAAGAACAAGCATCAACAAACTTGCTGGACCATACCCCCAGCCAAATGGCAAGCTAACCAACAGAAACAAAACACAAGCACAACTATGGATTTTGGTGCTGGTGGCAATCCTCTTTATATATAATCCAAACTCATGGAAAGAAAGAGGTAAGAGTAAAAATTGATGGATTCTAAGATTTACAGAGCAGCCCAACTTCATATTTTGAATTGCTATCATGCGAGCTCCATCAGAAATGGGAGTCAAAATTTGTCTATCTACATGGAAAAAATTATGCTCCTCCTATTGAAGTTAAAAAAACAGTTTACATTCTCAGATATTTCCTTCTTAGTTTACTCTTTAACGTGTCATTTGTTACACGGTCTTGGGTAGAACTCAACCCCAAAAGCTAGCTCAAGAGGTGAGGGTGCCCTCACACTTGTATGCTTACTATTATTTTAGTACTTGGGGGTGATGTGGGACTTTGCTTCACATCATTATGTACACATAATGGTAGGGATGGCAATTTGAACCCGGCCCGACGGGGACCCGCTCCCCCGTCCCCGATACGAGCTGTTTTTCCCCAAAAAATACTCCCGACGAGCCGGGGATGGTATTTGAAATTGAATCCCCAATCAGTTTCGGGCCGGGGACGAGGATAGCTTTCACAGCCCCGTCCCCGGCCTGGCCCCGTCCCCGTTTCTCTCCCGAAATAAAATTACCATAATACCCCTCTATTTATTCATATATATATATAAAACCCCCATGTGTTCCTCTAATCTGATCAAATCTGTCTTTCTCTACTCTCTCTCACTCTTTCTTCTCTCCCCAGTCTCTCTCACTCACTCTTCTCTCCGCAGTCGGCGATGGCTCGCGACGGCTCTCTTTCACTCACTCTTCTCTCCGCAATGGCGATGGCGTCGTCTTCTCTTTCGTGGCAGTATGCACACCCTCACCTCCTCCTCCTCCTCCTCCGTCGTCTCCTCCTCCTCCGCGCCACCGCCGAACCTTCATACTCTGGCTTCGGTTTTCGCCACGGCAGATTTGGACAGATCTGAGCAGAACCTTCATACTCCGGCTTCGGAATTTCCCTTTTTCTCACATCTCAGATCTGTGAAGATCAGATCCCACCATTTATGTGTGTATATATACGTGTGTATATATACATGTATGTATATGTGTCACTGTGTGGGTCTCTCTCTCTATCTGTCTCCATATATATATATATATATTTTTTTTGTTGATGATGTTGCCGTTGATGATATTATTGTTGATGAAAATAACGTTGTTGATGATGTTGTTGATGATTTATTATTTAGAAAGAGACAGCGCTACGGGGATTTTTCGGGGTCGGGGAAACCCGATCCCCTTTAAGGGGCGGGGCCGGGGGGGGGGGGGATGACAGGTTCCCCGCCGGGGATCGAGGACGGGGACGGGAATTTTGTAGCTTCGGGGATCAGGGACGGGGAGTGCAATCCCCGACCCTGCCCCGCCCCGCCCCACCCCGTTGCCATTTCTACATAATGGGCATTAGGGGCTATGCCTTGCAAGCCGCCAACTCACTATTGGCATGTATAAAGTTAACATCAACTAAAAGCTTCAAAATCTTATATTAAAGTAACAAAAACAATACACATGGTATAAATCATGTGTTCCTCATAATGGGCATCAATAATGGGCATTAGGGGCTATGCCTTGCAAGCCACAACTCACTATTGGCATGTATAAAGTTAACATCAACTAAAAACTTCAAAATCTTATAGAACAGTAGCAAAAACAATCACCAACACATGGTTGAGATCACCTTTGCCATAGTCGCTGCCAACTAAATAATTCATGGCTATATAAATGACCTTGATAAGTTCTAACTGAATAAGAATACGTCAATACCTACATACATAAAACTTTCAAGATGATATCAATAGAACCTAATAAACATCACCACCACCAGCAAAACTCAACGCCTCATTGCTACTACCATGACACAGCAACCACAACTATCAACATACTACCCTTGTATTGCAACATATCATTGAAATTGCCTCAGCCCGCCCCAATAATATTATCACCTATAACACAAGGACCACCCTCCCCACAAAAACAAAGTATGTCAAACACATCATATCATTGTGCCACCACAAGCATTACAATCTCTAATTTATTAACTTTCTTCTAGTGTACTAAGACTTAAAAACAACTTTATCACCCAGCCATCCCACTGCTAAATCAATTATGCCATCATCACCACACCAGTATTAACTCCACCACCTCACCCCCTTGTCTTTTTTTTCCCTTTTTTGGGTCAACACCATCATATTATATAATCACATTTTACTGTTACTTCCCTCCCACCACCCACATTTCAAGATATTGCCACCACCATGTTTTCCATCATTGCAGCTGCCACTGCCAGGCAGTTTGTCGTTACCACCAACCATCATGTTATCAAATCCTCCCTCTCCAACAAACCGTCTGGCAAGGAAACAGATTCTGGTTTAGCTCCAATTGCAATCTTCATTACTACCTCTGCATTGCCAAACCACACCTCCACAGTCTATCACCTCTAACCATGGTAATCACCTCTTTGATCACAAAACCAACACTGCACTATACACATGCCCCATACCCTAGTATCTTTTAAAAAAAACACAGCTAATAATGTTAACAATATTATACAAATATACAATCATGTACTAAAGCGCCAACTACTCCAACTTGCCAAATCAAACACAGTAGAGTAATGTTAGATTCCAAAATTTGATCAACAGTAATGTAAATAGTTCAATTTGACATTACTTAAAACATATCCAACACACTTGATCATTAGGATTTTTTACTTTCTACGCAGTTTGGATGAGAATATACTCTAGAATGAGCTACAAGAACATGCATTGTTAATGAAAACTTAGAATTGTCACATCTCTGCTTTAGTTGGATATTTTTGTCAATGAGCAGTGAGCACATGACAGAAAAGTCTGAAATCCACTCACCACTTGTAGATTAGCTTGTTACAAATGATTTTCTGGTTACAATCTAAAAAGCCCGGACACTTTTAGGTTGGTGTGTCCGTGTTGGACCTACACATGCCAATGTTTAATAACAACTATACGATTGGCTATCAGATCTACGCACCAACAACACTTCTAAGCATGGCCACTTCTTATGTTACAATTACTAACTTGATTATAATGGATGTAAGACACATTATTAAAATGTGGTTATCAAACTGACAGAGTTTAATAACAATTATACAATAAATGAAAAAATAATTTACCTGCAGTATGGTCTTTGCTGTCCATGGCACTGTCCAAGGTTCTGCACTAAAAACTGCATCTGCAACCTGTAACATAAATAGCCGATTAACCACTAATCATGAAGGATTAATTGACAATGGTTATGCCTCTAATTACTAAGCTGCTCTTAGAAACTAATTCTTCCACAAAAAATGTCTCCAGGAACCATATTTCCCCCGTTATTCATATAATTGTTCACAAACTATCGCAGTTAAACATGATATGAACTCTTTTGAGAAACTTGATTCTTCTGTAAGAAAAATGAGTAGACTCCACATATCTCTTATTTTCCACTTTATGGTCATTATTATGAATTGTAATATGGTAATTCATATCATTATTTATGATGGGGGATTTTTATACATATTTACATGTACGCTAAAAAGGCAATGACAGTGAAACATGAATGGACTCAACTACAAGCACAGAATATAAACCAAAGAATAAATAATTAATGCACATTCACATCCAACAAAGGGAAAGTGCAGGATGTTAAGCCAAACCAATCCTGGCACCACCTTGTGAATTTTTTGGCTACACGAGGGTCAACATAGGAAATTGCAGTTCATTCTCCACCCACATATAGTTTCTAATTTACTCTCTACCCAACATACCTAAATTGAATCCATGATTCAAAACCTATGTTGGACAGACCATGTCAAGTAAACATATCATGTAGACCGAAAGTGTAAAAGACAAGATTAAATGCATCAATAACTGTCCCACGCCCTGATATCCAAAGATTTGGAAATTAGACTGACCAAACACCCAACCACACCCCCACAAGCCACAGTCAAGACATTACATAAGTCTTTATAATTACTCAATAACCAAGAACCATGATTAGATAATTTTAGATCAGATTTGTATAACATGCCAAGAGCTGATGTAACAAAACAATACACAGTTTAAAATAATTTCATTATCGAACCTTCCCACTATTTTCTTAGGTCGAACCAAAGTTGTGAACTGCTCAATTGTGATCCCTTTTCTTTTATCAAACCAAACCATACCAATCCTTACACCCCAATCAAGTAGAATCAGCTACATGAATCTTTTTTCATCATTCCACTCTATCAAGGGTTATATGCTCAATTAATTAAATAACTTCATGCCATTTTTTTACTACAACATCCCATATTATTTGTCTCCTCCACCTAACATTTCCATTTATGGAGATCGTGTCATTTCATAGTTGATCAACATTTAGGGGTTGTTTGGGATGATCTAAATAAGTGCACTTTTTGACTTTTTATGAAATATGAGTTGGGTATGGGTTGGGTTTGAAGTGATGTGATAGAGAGGTGATGTGACCTAAATAAAATAATGTGAGAATAGTGACTTTTTGACTTTTTTAGGTTATGACAAACAAGGCCTTAGTCCCATAAAGTATAGCCAGCCTTAAAGTTGTTTTATAAAAAAACTTCTTTTCAATTTTATTAATATGCATTAATCACATAATATGCTAGAAGCACTCTTCACTTGAGCCAACTTCGTTTGATTCTATGAATCACATCATCTCTAACCTCTCACCCTAATTAATAATCAAACCTAAGTAACGAAATTGTTTGCTCTTTGCTATCTCTTAGTTTTCAATCTCTGCTTCTCCACTATTTCTACTTTTCAATTCTACTTATTTTAAAGATTCAAGTGTAAATGTTAATTCATCCCTCCATTTCATCCATTAGAACAATATTATATGTGAACAGCGTAATCCATAACTAAGACCAATTAATAAGGAATCAAGGCAAACCCTTGGTGCAATCTTATAATAATGGAAAATTCACAACAGATCTTGCATGTAGCTTGTGACTTTGTTAGTTCGTTTAATAGCTTGCTTGGTCCGATTGTTCATGTTGTTGGTCCCACTACCCTTACCTACTCAAATCCCGAAATGAAAAGAGTAGTTCCCGTTCCCTATTCGTCCTGGCCCTTATCATAGAAAGAAGCGTTTTCCTCCTCACTCTAGATAGGAAAGCCAAGCAAGCTCATTAAAATAGGTTAGTAAATAGGCGCCTTTAACACATAGCGCATTCTGTTGTCTAATTTCTCTTGCAAGTAATTTAATTGTAATCACGACCCCATCATACATGTCCTTTTTGATAACTCAATATCCAATCCATTAGACCGACTAATCCAAGGGACTAATCCCACTCTCCACTTGTCCATCATACATGTCCTTATCGCATCAACATGCCCCTTGGTCACAATTTTTTCTCTAGCAACCATCATCTTATATCTCTAAACACCCCACCGCAAACTTTTTCTAAATTTATAAAATCCATATAAAGATCTCTCCTCTTCTCTCTATAATTTTCTAAATCAATTTAGTAAATATAACACTTCACTAGTCAATCTACTGAGCATAAGGCCAAATTGGTTCCCCAACACTATTCTTATAATTCTTACGCAACACTCAATTAGTCTCTCCTACACACTGTTGTGATTCTTACGCAATGCTCAATCAGTCTCTCCCACAGTTTCATTGTATAACTTATCAACTTAATGCCCCTATAATTGTAGCAATTTTGCACATCTTCTTAACTTTTTTATATATAGGTACTAAATACATTTTTTCACATGTCAAGCATTTTCCTAGTCATTAGAATCTTATACTCCATCCTTACTTAAGTTAAGCACTTCCAAGCCTTTAATAGAAATGCAATCGGGTAATTAGCCTTCCTTAATTTCATCTTTTTTGATGTGGGACAAGATATTAGATAGTTTTATATTTTAGTATTAATATTTTTGATATATTATTTGATTAGGATTGTTTTCATTTAGTATAAATATTCTATAATTATTAAGTTTCTCAATTTGGATTCCCCTCCCCTCTCTCCTAATTTTAGGTTTCTTATTTGTCAAGAATTAGGCTAGTTAGTTGTGTTTCCTAATTTTGGATTTCTTGGTGTCCAAGGTAGTTTGGTCTCCAAGTATCAATTTATTATAAATAGCTATGTAGCCTTAGGGCAAGAGGATAACTTCTTTTTTTTTAAAAAAAATTTCACTTCCTTGTGGATTCAAAGTTCTATGTTCTCATCGTGAATTCGAGAGACCCTTTCATCTACTAGAATGATATCTAGTCCCCGTGTTTTCTGCTATGTCCAACGGGTATCACAGCAAAGATTCGCCTAGCTCGGTGGCATTCATCGGAGTAAGAAGCACAAACCCTATTGATGATGATCGTAGGCTGGAAGCCATATGGGATGCAATTGAGGAACATCAGCTAGAAGTGCATGAACTTCGCAATGAGATTTGTAATGTACTTGCTGAATTGAGACTGATCGTCAACCAAAGACAACCAACAACTGACAGCGTTTGTGCTGAGGGATTTGTCCGAGGTCAACCTGTTAGCTTATGCATTTTTGCAGAAATTGCATATTTTAATGGTTCGTGTAAGTTTCAAAAGAAGATTTTCTTAATGGTTTGTTTGATCTTGAAAATTTCTTTGACTATATGAAGATTCCAAGTCAAAAGTCATATTTGCTTCCTATAAAATTGACAAATTTGCATTGAAGTGATGAAATGGATTACAAGATTATCGAGTTCGTAACAGTAAAGACAGGATTCGCTCATGGTTAGAAATGAAAAACATATTAGCAAAAAAAAATTTACTTTCTTGATCGTGAAGATATATTATCATATACAAATCAAGATACTTCAATGGAGTTGATAGAAGTTTGTAATGAAATTGTAGTTGCAAAAGAAAATATTTCACATCCTAATATTGTTTGTGATAAGGTTACTTGTAAAACTAATGAAGAAAATTTAAATAATCAAGAGAAAGTTCTACAAGGAGAAGATGACAATATTGAAGAAGAAATTTCGAAAGTATACCTTAAAGAAATTCAAGACAAGTCCGAAATTGTTAAAAAGGTTGAGACTTTTGTGTTGAAATTTGAAATTTCTTCAACGGATGAAACTGCTCAAGTTGAGAATTTTGCCATAAAAAATGAAGATTCATCAAATGAAAGATTTTAAAGATCCAAGAACTAATAAAATCACACAGTTCAGTTCATTCACCGATCGATGTTAAGGAAGGAAGAATTGATTTGATTGGTGTGGAAAGTTTTGATCTGATTTTCAAAATGTATTCGATTGATGCTGTTAATCAATTGAAGATTAGCTTGAAGAAAATTTTGCAGATTTAATTCATGGAGATTTCTTGGGGATTACAATTAAAGAAAATGAGCTATTCAAAATATTTCTTTATTTGGCATGTGTATAAGAAGGTCCGACAAGGTTGCCAGAAAATTTGAATTCTCTAGAAATGATGAAAGGCTTAGAGTCTTCAATGGTTGCAACTAGAAACACGATAGCAAAGAGATGATGGAGATAAGAGATTAGGTGAAGAAGAAGACAAAATAATTAGAGAGACAATAATGACAAGGCTCTCCCATGGATCTTCCACTTTCACTCTCAAAGTAGATAATGGAGAAGGGAAATTAGTTCTTTTCCAAAAATTCTCTCCAAAAATCAACTCTTTGTAAAGTTATGGGTGGGTGCTATTTATAGGCACCTCAAGATGTAGGATGGAGTCCATATACAAGGCACGTGAGGAATATTCTCTATAAACACTTTATCCGAGAAGGTGACCTCTTTGAGGACGAGAAAAATTCCCAAGAGGAGATCAACCTCTCAGCAAACCCTTCTTCTTAGCCATGCCTAACTAATGATCCCTAATCATCCCAAAGGGTCAAGGGTAGTCCTAGAGGACGCCTTGCCGCAGAAGGGTCAGGGGGTAGTTCAAAATAATGTCCTGTTTCAAATATTGTCGAGTCTCAGGAACCACCTATATCATGTCACCTTGACCCGAGTATAGGCTAGTTTAATCAAAGAGTGAATTTATCTCCACTCACCAACCTCGAGATCGGGTCCTTTGTTTGGACTCTGTCACGTCCATGGTTCTGGTGCGTAGATCCCGGAAAGTTCTAAGCCTGCAAATGTTATGGGGCTCATTAACAGAGCGATTCCCAGATTGCATTTGAATCCGCAAGCGCTTCGGATCTTTAGGTTCGCGGATTTGAACCCTTTCGAGTCCAAGCTCAAATAGGTCTCTAGATTCATGGTTCCAAGCCTTTTCGAGACTAAGCAAATACCTCGGAAGAATGGATCTCCTTCAAAAGTTTCATCTCTTCCGAAAGCAACAGTTAACCTTTTCGGACGCCCGCATGATCTGAGTCTCCTCAGATGGGTTTGTTGGACTTTTCTTAGAGATATAATCTTGTTGGACCTCTCTGGCCCAGTTGGTGGGCTTTTCTCGCGAGTCCATTCAATAGAATTCATTTGAAGCAACTTGGTGATAATTTCTCTGAACCCATTAATTTTTGGACTTTCCGATTAAACTCCGATTGGACCCAATCAATTTAATGGGCTCAAGTTAACCCTTGTTACAGCATGGAAGATAGCAAACATCTAGTTTGAACTCAAGGACAAGTTCTTTCAAAGAAGAGTCCGATGTAGGACAAGATATTAGATATTTTTATATTTTTTAGTACTAATATTTTTGATATATTATTTGAATAGGATTTTTTAATTTAGTATAAATATTCTAGAATTATTAAGTTTCTCAATTTGGATTTATTTTCTTTTCCTAGTTTTAGGTTTCTTATTTGTCAAAAATTAGGCTAGTTAGTTGTTTCTTAATTTTAGATTTCTTGGTGTCCAAGGTTATTTGGTCTCCAAATATTGATTTATTATAAATAGCTATGTAGCCTTAGGGCAAGAGGGTAACATTTTTTTAATAATATTTAAATATTTTCTCTTCCTTATGGATTCAAAATTCTATTTTCTCATAGATTCGAGAATCCCTTTCATCTAATAGAACGACATCTAGTCCCTATGTATTCCGTTACGTCATTTTATTGCAAATTATTATTTTTCTTTTCTATTTTTTTCCTCTCATAATCAATGTGTACAAGGTACAACTATGTAACAGGATAATTACTATCTTTCGAGAGCAGCACATCTATAACCTAACTTCTAAGTGAAAGTAAGCAGTTAATAGTTCCAACTTTTTTCTTAGATAAGGAGTTAATTAGTTTCCAACTTATGAGGAAACAAGTAATAATCAACTTTTTGAATTACTTGATCTTTCCCATTTGTAGTATTGGTTCTCATTTGTTTTCCTTCTAGGGAGTAGTTGGAGAAACAATGCAAGAAACCACAGATTTTTAGAGAATATGACAAGTTAAATGGAGCTAAAGTTGAATCCTTTTTTCTTTTTGCATAACCGACTACCAAATACTAAACAGCTCGACGACATGACAACATAAATGGTCTCCACAGTTCAAAAGGTAAAATCCCTGCTCATGAAAACCAGAACTTTTCTTTCAAATGGTCATGAATTTTGAAAGCAGTTCATACTCAATAAATGAAGTATCAAATGAGATGATTTGGTTCTGAGAGTAAGAACAATAAATAATTCCCAAGCATGTTCACTGTCCAAACGAAAGAAGTGAAACAAACTATGATACCTTCCTAAGAGTTGAAACCCAATCCTCATTTTCAGCTTGTGATTGATGGAACTCAGGATTCACCAGTAGTTCCGGCAATTTATCCTCTTCATTCTTGGCCTCTAGAAACTCTGAAGAAGTCTCCTCGTGCCTAAAGCATGAAAATTTCCATTTCTACAAGACAATATAAAAACATCAAGGCAATATTCAATATTCCCTTCACTTCCCAAAAAAAAAGAAAAAAAAAAAAAAAAAAGTTAAAGCTCGATCATGGTGCTTAAGCTGATTTGATTTCCCAATAACACACCTCAGCTACGCCCACTAGGGATTTAGCTCAATCGGGTCCTTACATAAGAATGAAAGATCAAATACAATCATTTTTTAAACTATTTTCCAAGCAATGAAACGTAGTGTGAGTGATAGAGATAGAAATCAATATTGGCATCGTTTGGTTAACGAGAAAACAAATGAAAAACAAATTGAGGGGTCGTTTGTTTTCTGTTATTTGTGGTCAAGTTCATAGAGGGATTACAAAATGAAAATCAAAATAACATTGAAACAACATATATACAAATACACTTACGGTTTTGGAAGACTTGGGAAGAAAATTGAGGAGGCGTGGAGGCCGATTGAGTGGGAGTGAGGTTGTGGAGAGTTTGGACCTGGAAATGGGAGGAAAGAGAAGGGAGGAGCGAAGAGAGAGCGAAGGGGCTGACATTGTGGCCACACCACCGGATTGGCTACAATCCGGAGATTGGAAACCCTTTGTTCATGCTGCATCACAGAGATCAAACCCTAATTCTGTGTTGTGCATCAGAAGATGAAATCGAGCGAAAAAACCCTAATTGCTGTAGCAGGTCAGCTCCGTCGACGTTGCCACTTGCCCAGTGGAGAGAGAGAGAGAAGCCAATCCAACCTTTGTTGCACTAGTTATCCTACGAAATCAAATGATCTAGTAGTTCTATTTTTCTACATATTTTCACTCAATGAGTGTAGTTTTTAATTTTTCTAAATGAGTGTAGTTTTTAATTTTTTTTTTTTTTTATAGAAAGATAGTAGAAAAATAAAAAGGAAATATTAATTGGCGCAACCTATAAAAAGATTAAAAAAATGAATCTATTTAGACTAGGCTCGGCATTTCTTAAAAAAATTAAAAAGTCAAAAAGTCATTATTTTATTTAAGTTACATCATCTTTTATTTAAGTTACATCACCTCTCTACCACATCACTTCAAACTCAACCTATATTTCACAAAAAGTCAAAAAGTGTACTTATTTAGAATATTCAAACAATCCCTTAGTATATGTCAAATAAGATCTAAATTTTTTGTATGATACACGTGTAAATTTCACACTTACTTTTCACTAGCTAAAGGATGAAAAAAGTACATGTTTTATTTTACTAATTACTTTAGTTATTGTGTTCAATCACACTCTTTATTTTAGCTAATCATTCAAACTAATTTAATTAATTTTTAAAACAAAAAATACTAATTGCTAATATTTTACTAATATAAATTTGTAATAATAATAAATTTGTCCATACAAACATCCAAAACCTGTAAAATGAGGAGAAAAAAATACAAAATACAAAATAAGTTATTCCGTAATTCATTAAATAGAATTGAAAGAACATATAAAATTGTTACATACACATATACATATATAAAATATATAAAATCCCAAATCCAAGAGATAAATATACAAAAATTCAAGATATATACATATATACATATTTGTTTGAAGAGCCTCTGGGGCTCTTCAATTATAACCACCAAAAAAGTAGAATGGTAAAGTAACTAGCCCAATAATCAACCTATTAGAGCTCAAAATTAGAGTTACATTAACTAAAATACCTAGCCTATTAAAACTCAAAATTAGAGTTACATTAACTAAAATACCTAACAATTTTTTTTTAACTATCTCCTTAGAGAGACTTTATATAACAAATTTAATAAAAAATTTAATAAATTATTTGACATTCATAACAATTTCCTTGTTACCTTGATGAAGCTCCACGACAAGACAACAGGCTATAAAATCCAACTTGCAAGGGAGAATGACCTCGACGACGACGTATTACTGCTGAAACAGTTGCTGGCTCTCAGAAGAAAATTTGGTGCAACTTCTTAATTGGGGTGAAATTTCCTATCAACGATGTTTAAAAGGTTATATTTTTAAAAATTGTTTTTTATTTTTAGTTTTTTTTTTTAAATTTATATTTGAAAAAAAAAAGTTTTAAAAAAATTACTAAAAATAAATAAATATATATATATATTAAGACTCCGTTTGTTTTGACGTAGTATTTTACTCATTTTTCGTTATTTAGTTGAACGAAATTTAAGTAAAATATTTTCCTTGAAAAATATTTTTGTATCGTTTTTTTTTAAAATGACTTACTTTTCAAAAATTCGTAAGTCATTTTTTACAAAATTGACTTTCACTCACTATTTTTTCAACACATTTAACATTTTCAAATAGAATAATGCCTCGTAGCTCGAATGCTACGAGGCTCGAATGGCTCGAGGGAGAGGGAGAGAAGGAGAAAAGAGAGGGAGAGGGAGAGGGAGAGAGAGAGAAGCAGAGGCCATCGTCGAAGAAGCGTCGCCGATCGCCTCGTCCTCGTCGAGCTGCGAGGCCATCCGTCGTCGTCCTCGTCGAAGAAGCGTCGCCGATCGCCGCTCCGTCGTCGTCCTCGTCGAAGAAGCGGGCTCGTCGAAGAAGCAGAAGCTCGCCGTCGCCGTCGCCCACCGCCCCGCCTCCTCCTCCCCCTCCCCCTCCCTCCTCCTCCTCCTCCTCCTCCTCCTCCTCCTCCCTTCTCTAGCCGATTTTATGGCCCCCTCCCCTCCCTCCTCCTCCTCCTCCCCCCCCCCTCCTCCCTTTCCCTTCCCTTCTTCTCCCTTCTTCTCCCTTCTTCGTTCTGCAGAAAAACCAGGAAAAAAGAAAAAAAAAGGGGTCAAAACGACGTCGTTTTGACCCCTCGAGCCACATTTCGAGCCAATCTTTCGAGCTACCAATCACTGCCGTTTCAAATAACTATCTACTCACTAAAAAGTTATAAATGACACTTTATTGAATTAAAATTTATTTTTTAGGCAATAAAATATTTTTGTTTTAAGTGTCAAACAAACAAATAAAAATAAAAATATTTTTTGTGTAAAATCAATTTGCAAGAGAAAAAAAATTATAAAACAAACAGAGCCTAAAAGGTTTTAAAAAAAAAAATTTAATTTTTTAAGAGAAAATTAGGCCTAGTTTGGCATAATCTGAAAAGTCAAAAAGTCACTATCATATTTACATCACATCATCTCTCTACCATATCACTTCAAACACAACCCATATTTTACGTTTTTTCGTAAAAAGTCAAAAAGCATAGTTATTTAAATCATTCCAAACAACTCCTAATAAATCCATATTTCCACCCCTATAAGTCATAAAAGACAAGGTTAAACTATTGGGCCATAAGGACATTCATTGGACATTTGTTGGAAATTTATTGGTCAAAAGAACATTACCACTTATCTGTTGACATTTGTATTTTAACCTATATGTTTAAATCTTTTTTTATCTGTTCAATTTTTGAACCTATCTATTCAAATTTATATTTATTTGTTGAAATTCACCAAGCCTAATGTAGCTTGCTTTTCGTACTCCTCGGAGGGGTTTAGTCTCTTCGGATACGATAACCCTACAGTTCGGACTCCCGTGGTTCTGAATCTGATTTCACAAGTGTAATGTGAAATAGATTAAACAAATGACAGTCCAAATCCAGCAAATTTTAGAAAATCCATTTATCATCAGAGATGCCAAAAATATACTGCATTGCCAGATTTCAGAGTCGCCATCTAAATATTTTTGAAAATTTTAGAAAACCCGTGACTCATACCAAAGACTATTTGTTCGTCATAACCAAAGTGTTTTGGCTCAGAAACTTAGGTATAAGAGGGGAAAGTCATGAATTGAGCACCTCCCCACCAGATCACATATCGGCATCTACTAATCATGATATGATTTTTATGTACAGTATATGCTCTTGTTCTGATTATTAATTGTCACGACCCAACTCCATGGGTTTAGGGCTGGAATCGCAACTTACTAATTAATTATAATCTTAACAAATTAAATAGCGCAGGTGGAGGCAAAATGGAAGTAAGAAAATAATTAAACAGAAAATTTATTTCATTAATGATTGAAAATACATCATTGAGGCTTTTATTATTTTATTATGCGGTGACAAAATTTTAGAAAAAGAAGAAAAAGAAAAGTAAAACAAAATGTAACAGGTCGGCGTCAAATTTCGTGCGGGTCCCACTATACGAGGTTACAATTCTTCTTTACATCTCATCACCTGAAAAGGGTAACAGCTAGA
The DNA here is from genome assembly GCA_036172215.1 of Camellia granthamiana. Lineage (NCBI taxonomy): Eukaryota > Viridiplantae > Streptophyta > Magnoliopsida > Ericales > Theaceae > Camellia > Camellia granthamiana. Next base: position 103,166,102 of record CM069903.1, on the reverse strand, counting down.
AGCACACAGCAGAGTGAGAAATATTATACCAAGAGTATAGGGGACACAAAATAATCATGGATAGTTATTTAAGTTAAAATATTAACATAACTTAATTTGAATAAACAAATTATTTAAAGTGACAGAAACTGAAATACAAAAATTATATAAATAAATAACCATAACCACGTTATAGAACAGAATAGAACAGAGGTCATAAGAGTGACAATCAAAACAGAGATCAATGAATCCATGACAAACAGAGGGTCACAATGTGACCAATCAAAGGCCAATGGTTTATTTAAGTCCCCCAATGCATAAGACTCCAGTGGTGGTACTTAAAGAAAATAATTGCTTATAAAATTATTTTCAAATACTTTCTAAAATTTAAACAAACATATCCATGGGTTTCAATTTAAGTAAGGAGAGTTCAGAAAATAATCAACATAATGGAAATATTAATATAATTATAAAACACAAATGGCGTAAAATAAATTATGGTAACTCAAAACATACATAAAATATATTATGGTGACTCAAAGTATAATACAACTCACCTTAATAGTGATTCCTCACTCTTACTTTTTACTGTCAAAGACCATCTTGCTTAATAGTTGCCTTCGGCCAGTATATTTTCCCTTTGTTTTTTTTTTTTTTTTCTTCTTGATCTTGAGCACATCCTGAGCAAATCCTCCCTTTATATAGAGAGGCAACCGTTGGCACCAAGCCACACGGCCGCCCACGCGTCTAATCCCTATTTCTTAGCCATTAATTCATGTTTATCTTTCATGCTTATCTAAAATGCTCCACTTTAGGTTAAATTCTACTTTGGCCCAATTTTTAACCTAATTATATACTATTTTATTTTTCTGATATACCATTATAAAATTAATTATTTTATTTTACTATTACTACCACTATTATTATTATTATTATGATTGGTTGTGATAGTAATTAAATATTTAGGGTGTCGCATTAATGCTAACTTTACTATATGAAGCACACAAATATAGACTAAGTCACTCGTTTTGGAATGCTTTGATTTTATGCTTTATTTGAAAAGAGTTTCGAATGTACTACTTGAAAAGCGAGTTCATAGATGCATTAATCAAATCATCCCAATTTAAGCAAAATAACATTCATCTACCGGTATTCAAAGAGATATTTCACATAAACACTTAGCCTCATGGTAGTATGCTTGATATGACAACACAAACACTCATACAACATGCTAAAGCAAAAATGCTCACCTAGTATTCAACCGAGGCAAGTCAAAAATAGGAGAAAATAGTTAGAAAAATGCATGTTCTAATATACAAGTGACTAATGCAACACATACAAAATGCAACTATTAGAATTCAGCTTCTTAACATGGCATGTGGGTTAATTCAAGGCATATGATAGCACATGTATTCAAGTAAGAAATAATTGATGCTTATTAAAGGTGATGAGCCAAATCCTTATGCATACCAAATTGGATGCAAGTCACGGTAATGATATGGGACCAAAAAAATGATATTACATGCAACCATCATAAGCAAATAAATAAAAGGGAGGAAGAATGGGAGTTGGAAGACATATACAATATTACAAGTTTGCCCTCACTCGGGAGGGTCTGAATGAATGTCCTAATTACACTAATTATTACAACACCAAATTAACTAATTTAACTAGCTATTACAAATTCGAACGAATCTAATTAATTAAACATACTACTATCAAAGCATTAATTTTAAAGGAACACGGAAAGTGAAGCGTCGCACCCGCATAAATGAGAATATCCTCCCGGAAACCTCTCTATTTTGCTACCAGAATCTGTCATGTTTGTAGTCATAAATTATTCTATTTTTGCCCTAACTTCTGCTCTGTTTTGCTATAAAAATGACACTGCCTGCATAAACAATGGTGGTCAGCCGACCTTGAGAAGTGGTCGGCCGAATAGAAAGGTGGCCAGCCACTTTTTTTAGGTACTACCCTAATGCCACATAATTGAAACAGAGCAAAAATAGAGTGTTTCCAAGGGATGTTTATCCTTTCTGCCTCTCTCTATCATGAAACTGATCAAGGGAGGAGTAAACTTGATTCACAAACCATACAGTGTCTCAAAGTTGTTGCATTATGATCTATGAACCGATAGGACAAAAAAATCAATAAATGGAAATAAAAGACCAACAACACCTCCTCTTTATCATGTAGTTACCTCAAGAGAAGTGGTAGGCATTGCTTCTTGACTTATTAATATCACTAGAGAGCATGTAATGATTCAAGAATCAATGGGTTCAATATAATGTCTGGTGAACCCAACTCAATTTTATTACCCTTTTTGTGACAACTCTCACCACTGATTAGTGCTAATCTATGATTAAGCATGTTAACTAACTAATTGACTGAAATTCTGACTGATTGGTTGAGTATATTAGTTTAAATGCATGTCTATCTGTTTGACTGCTAGATTATCTGTCAATGTTTTATGTTTATGTTTAAACTGCAAATTGAAGGCCTTATCGACGGCTGAATCTGAAATTGATTAATGTTTTATGCTAATTGGAATTTATGTGAAATTATGGTATGTTTAATTGAAATTTGATTTGGTATGATTAAATTGGATTAAATAATGCTAATTTACGAGAATTGGACTTATTCACCAAATTGCCATGCTTAGTGGGCCACTTTCTCCAACACCTTGAGGCTTGAGTACACTTAGACATACCTTTTGCTCAGCCATTTTGAGAGACAAACCGACTAGAGAGAGGGAGAGTAGGAGAAAGCTTGATTCCATCTCAATTTGGCTTGGAAACTAGAAGAATTGGAGTATAATTGTGCAAATTGAGCTTGTACATCTTGCATTCTAGACCTAAGGTAGGACATTTACCTTCTTGTTGGTGAATTTAAGTTAGTTCTTGCATGGTTCATGACATATTGAAGAGTAGAGTCAATAATTAGCTTAATATGTTGAATTTAGAGCTAAATCATGCATGTATGTGCACATCTTGAAATTTAAAGTTGTTTTCATGGGAATTCTTGCATACATGTCCATATTATTGTTATAGTCCATGAATTCATCTTGATTTTGTAGGAATTGGCCCTTTGGAGCAAGTATTTGAAGCCTTGAAGCTGTTTAAATACATGCATGTTACATTTAATTTATGTTCTTGAAGTTCGGTTTGAAATTGTGTTTAATTGAACTACCTTTGAGCTTTGATTTCTCAAATTGATCTTTGAAACATGTCATATTGTGAGTTTCCAAGTGTTTTCCAGAAAATTAGCCCAAAAGGATCGAATTTGATGCTTTAAAAGTTGGTTTTGAGCTTGAGGTTCAAATTTGGAAATTCCAGATTTTGGACTCACGCTCGAGCGGGGAACTCCACACTCGAGCGTACACACTGAATTATGCATTCCGCTCGAGCGGGAAAAGTGATGCTTGAGTGGGAAATGCGTGTATCCAGTACTTTGCATGTGTTTACAGTCCGCTCGAGCGGGGTAATGCACGCTCGAGCGAGGACTTGTGTCTCACGCTCGAGCGAGTATCGAGCGCCCATCGAGTGTGAATTTCTTGCATCCAGTACTTTTACTGTAGTTTACAGTCCGCTCGAGCAAAATTATACACGCTCGAGTGGAGCCCTTTTGTCTGCATGTCCGCTCAAGCGGATAAATCCACGCTCGAGCGGGACTCCTGTTTCAGCAAAATTTTGAAAAGTGTTTAAAAGTGCATCTTTATATCATCATTCCATCCTAGGCATTCTTAGGCCTAGTTTAAGGCATCTTAATGAGGATATTGATGTAAAACCACATCGAGTCTAAGTAGGGACTAAGTCTTCGATTCCCAAGTATGTGACTTAGTGTGTGTTCATCCTGTAACTGTGTAGGGTTGGCATCCGAGGACGCGCACTAGCTTATCTGTAGCCCAGAACTCTGTGAGTAACTATGTTGTAAAGATATGTTCAATCGAGATTATTTTCTGAACGAATGACTGTACTGCTTTATGAAATGACACTGTTTACTGAATGAATATTTGTCCTATTTGCAAACTATATTCATGGCATCCATAGCAATTTACTATTACTAAACTGTTACTGCTACTGTTACAGAGATCTCTGTCGGTCCCCATGTTGGAACCACTACTGTTTACTGATATGATAGCCATCAACTGACTGTTCGGTCTGTTAAGACCTACTGTACTGTTTGCTATTGGATGTACCACTTACGATTGCTATGATCGAATAGTTGATATACTGTTTAAATGACTGTTTTAAATACTGAAAGGACATTCATTCTTAACCGCTTTATGCATATGTTATTCACTGGGTTTTAGCTCACTGTTTATATATATGTAGGTGTCCAGGCACCGGATCGGAGCTAGGAGCGTTGGGTTAAACCCCCCCTTTTTGTCAAGCCAACCACTGTGCCTCACTGCGAGGTTCCATGTACTGCCAAGCTAAGGCTGCTGTGGGATGTTTTAGATTCCTCCTTTCTGTTTCTATTTTGCATAGACTGTATAGACTGGTACTGTACTGCTATGGTAGGGATTTGGTCCCTAACTTGAATACCTGTATATGATGTATGTACATACTGTTTTGCTTCTGACTATGAATATGTTTAAAAAAGTCTTTTTGCATACAGACTGTCATAGTTCATTAGATATCTTTTATTACTATTTTGGCTTCCGCCAGCCCCTGAACTCTGTATTACTGTTTTACTGTTAAGCAGGCCTCCGGTAATCATCGGATTACTGGCCGGTTACGGTGCTAAACCCATAGGGACGGGTTTGGGTCGTGACACTTTCTTTACCATTTTTATTTCAATTTTAACCTCTTATACATTACCTTGCCATTCTTAATCCATTTTTATCCAAGAGTGATGACTACGTCCACTAAGTGCAAAAAATGATAAAGAGAAGTGTCCAACAAAAAGTTGTGCTTAGCATGAGAGAGATGCAATGCCTTGGTACTGAATCTCCAAAAAAAATAAACCATTAAGCATGGAAAGTCTCTTTCTCAAGCCTTGAGCCTTGAGCAACAATTTAGTGTTGGATACACCTCTTAATCAAAGGGAAAAAAGAAAGGATGGAGGTTGCAGAGATGATTATGCAAATATGATTACAAGTGTGAGTATTTATGCAAAAATAATGAATGAAAAGCTATCAACTCAAATGGATTGGTGTCTAAGGCTTAAACCCCCAAATATTTGAAGACTTTACAACATCACAAGCATAGCATTCAAGGCATAACTTAAATAAACCATTAAAATAGCCCCAAAATAGCAAAAATAGTGCTGGAATCATGTTGAAAAGCTAGGAAAAGTAAACCAAGAAGAGAGGAGAATAAATCTAGTAAGTAAGCCTAAGGAAGGGTGGCCAACCCCTCCACTTTTTTGACCTTAGAATCACGTGTTTTAGCCTCTGAAAACTCTGAAAATCAGTAGCTAAAAGTAAAGAAACAAGTAGGAAACACAAGGATATATGCTATGGAATAAGGTTCAAGAAAGAGTGGTTAACCCCTCCACCTTTGGTAGTTTTTAAATCACAAGTTTCAACCCTCGAAAACAGTCCAAAACAATGTGAAAAAGAGGGGAAAAGAGTAGTACAATCAAAAAAGAAGATGACAAAAGTTATACCTCTTGAAGAGAGGATGTTCTTTGGTTCACAAACCACAAAGTGTTCACCCTCAAGAGCTGGAATTTTGGCTCAATAATCTCAGCAAGAAGCCTTAAGATTTTGGTTTATGAAGTGTATATATAGTGTATGTATATTGCAAGATAAAGAGGGAGAGTGTTTGACAAGTTTTTGTCTCTTTGCAAATTTTTCTAACCTCAAACCATGAGGGATGGTCATCTATTTATAGAAAAATAGGTTCCTCTGTCAGAAGTATCTATATTGAGCCAACTGGTGCAAGGTATGCACATGGGGGGATAGCTGGCAGCAAAATATCTGCTAGCCGCTGGACATGGCCAGCCGAACATGGAGAGGGATGGTCGGCCAAAAAAAATTCTCTTGTCGTCCACTTTTTGGCCAACAAGCCTCTGAGTGGTTAGGCTAGAAAAAATTAGATTTTGGTCACAAGGAGGTGTAAGGTTTGGGCTCTGAAGCTTGAAAATCGAAGCCTTTTGCTGAAGAAATTGAACAATTTAGACATCGTAACAATTCATCATTGAGTGTTCACTATGAGGCGCCGAAGTCTTAAGGGCGGTCAAAATGGGGTGTCTACAGTTGCTCCTCTTTGACAGAGCTTGAAGTCATGAAATGACGTGAGTGAATGTCAAAGTTCGAAGACGACCCATTTGACAAAGCCGTAAGACTTGAGCAGGCAATCAAAATGTAAATGCAAGTGGTTGAACTCGAAAGTTGTCTATGTATCCCTTTGTAAGGAATCAAACTAGCGTAGTTCATGGGCAAGATACAAATGACATGCACAAAGAATATACTTGAATACTGGACTTACACGCTTCGCGAAGCCAGTTATTTTGAAAACCCATGATCATGCAAGACAGTGCAATGAGGAATAACAAGATGACAGCATGTGAATGAAATAAGCCTCAAACTTAAATCAAAACAAATCCAACCATGCCTCACATGAAAAGGAGTAAACAAACAACAATTCCAAACACGTTTCACGTAAAATGAGGAAAAATGGTGCAACCAACAGGCGTATCTCACCGTACTTCAAACGAAAGGAGGGAAGGCTGTAACTAGGGAAAACAACATCCTAACGCGTTTCATGCTAAAAGGCGGAAGGGTGGTGTAACTAACATGCGTATCTCATCGTATTTCATACGGAGAGAGAGAAGGTTTTAACTAGGCGAAACAAGGGTGGTATAACCAACATGTGTATCTCATTGTATTTCATATGGAGAGAGGAAATGTTTTAATTAGGAGAAACAATGGTGGTGTAACCAACAGGCATATCTCAACATATTTCATACGGAGAGAGGGAAGGTTTTAACCGAGGTGGAAAAAAATGTGGTGTAACCAATAGGCGTATCTTGTTGTATTTCATACGAAGAAAGAGAAGGTTTTAACCGAAGTGTAACAAGAAAGGTGGTGTAACCAAAAGGTATATCTCTCTGTATTTTATACGGAGAGACCAAAAATTTTAATCAAAGTGTAATAAGAAAGATGGTGTAACCAACAGGCATATCTCTCTATATTTCATACGGAGAGAGGGAAGGTTTTAACCGAAGTGTAACAAGAAAGGTGTAACCAACAGGCATATCTCTCTGTATTTCATACAGAGAGAGGGAAGGTTTTAACCAAAGTGTAACAAGAAAGGTGGTATAACCAACAGGCATATCTGTTTATATTTCATATGGAGAAAGAGAATGTTTTAACCGAAGTGTAACAAGAAATGTGTAACCAACAGGTATATCTCTCTGTATTTCATACAGAGATATGGAAGGTTTTAACCAGGAGAAGATGCGAGGCCAAACTACGTTTCACGCAGAGAGGAGGTGAGACAAAAGTTACAAGCCAAACTATGCTACGCACAGAAAGGGAAATGGACTACAAGCCAAATCACACTTGTGTGACAAGGGTGATGACAATAAAATGAAAAGCATGATGCAAATGGATGTAACATAATTGCAATATAATTACTGTAATTGATGCAAAATATGATGCGACGCATGTTCCTTGCAATATAACATATACCATAATTGAAAAGATAAACAGAAAACGGTATTTTGAAAACACCTTATAAAGATCTCCGACTTATAGTCCGGAGGTCCTATGCTCAAAAAGGATACAACTTGCTCAAGCTATCGAGGCACTTTCCCGCTTCGGAGAAATGACAGGACTTGAAACGGTGCATCCGGAATCAGATTTGGAATTTGTCTGAAGCCGAAACAAACCAAAATTCTTCAATTCTTCACTTTTGAATGAATACAGAACTCTCTATGCATAAAATAAGCAAGGCTTCAGCAAAAATCACACCTAGGGCACTTGAACAGTCGCCCCGCCAAATGAATTGGACGACCGGCCACCTAATGCGGCAACGGGGCAGTTTGGGGTTTTCGGCTTCGTAGGTCTTTAAAACATAACAAGGGCTCATTTTTTCATATCTGTAACATTTGAAAACACTCCCCCTCTCTCTTTAGGCGTTCTCTCTCTCTAGATTTGTGCTTTATTCGCATTACCCAACGCCCCACGCAAACTTTATTTGCAAAACACTCATAGTCCTCTACATTTTGAACCAATTGAAATTTGATTTGGTTGAGTTTTGTGGTTTCTCATTGCTTTGGGCTCATTTCTCACGGGTTTCCTTGGTTTCCATGCACTCTCTTGAGTTTTGACTTTTTCTCTCTTTTAAGGTTTGACTTTTGGCATTTTCGACCTATTTTCCTCATTTTACCTCATTTTCTCTCACCACCCACTACATTTCTCATGGCAGATGACATTCCACGTGATGGTGCCCCTCCCGAGGCGCCAATGCTAGATGAGGCTGTCGGAGAGACGAAGGACATCGCCGCCGACAACACAGCAGAGGACATCTACCCTCTTGAGCACAAGCCTGAGCTACCACCACTGAGGGTGAGGCCGTTCGACCCAGCCACTCACCATCCACGGACACATACGATGGCCCCCCGGTGGTATGTTATGGTTTGAAGACTTCAACATGGGCGTGCCCAAGGATCTTTTTTTGAGGAAACGTGCCTCTCATATTTCCCACGACACTGCTGAGGTAAGAAAATTTGTTTCTTTTGTGCATTTTGCTCGCTTTGATACTTTATTACATTCTTTCACTCTATTATGCATCTGACACATTCTACTGTTATTTCATCACAGGGCGATGCTCTCACCTAGAGAGGCTACGGAGTGGTGACTGCCAGGGATTGGTACTAGGAGTTCCGTGCTCGAGTTAGACAACTAGTTGATGAGGCAGGTTTTGACCTATTCTGCTCAAGGCTCACGTGACTCCAGGCTTGCCGGGCCTTGTTTGGTGCTTTGGTGTAGAGGTAGTGGAACACCACCAACTCCTTTCACTTCTCATCCACTGGGGAGATGACGATGACCCCGTATGATTTCTCCATGATTATAGGGCTACGGGTAGGGGGTGATCCGATCCTCTTTGACATAGATATAGGCTAGTAGGAGGCTGCTTGGATTCATCTACTTGGGGCATGCCTTCCTCTAAACAGACCGGCTATGGTGAGATACAACTAGTTTTACTACCACTTCAACGGGACCCAACCTAAGACTCAGGAGGAGGTCAAGCAATACACCCGGGCTTCTTGACATATCTTCTCAGTACCACATTGTTTACGAATAGGTGGAATATTATAGGCCTGTACGTGTTGAGTGCTCTGGTGGTCTTCCCCAGGTTCGGTTCTATGACTGGGACAGCTCTAGCCTCACCACCTTATACGGGTATATAAGCTTCGGTTCCCGCAAGAAGGGGAACAAGGTCAGGGGCTACTGGAGAGCCTGGAAGGTACACACTGCACTTTTACTTTCAAATTTTGTTTATTTCCATTTGTTCATGTCTTTATCTCTATTTCTGTCTATTGACTCGTGACTAATCTTTTCTTGCAACTCTCGGTGTATGCATATTTCCCTGCTCTCGCCTCGGTTCCACGGGACGAGGTAGAGGCCATTATGCCCTACTCTCGGCGATATGATGGCAGGTGACACCCTTGGCATCGTGGTGATACTGTATTTGCTTACTACCACCAGTTCTTTGATAGGTGGCGGCTTGCAAGGTAATTTGAAACCCATACTCACTTCTGCTTCATTTTCATTGCTACTGCTTTGATCCATACTCTGACAACTGAGACAACTGACAACTGTGAATTCTCTATTTGCAGATTACGTGGCAGCCGTAGGTGGTGATGCCAGCTGGGACACGGGATAAGTATGTAGGATCCTGGGATACCTCTTGGCTACGGATCTTGTTGGAGGGCCCCTTTTGCCGGACATGGTACCTAGGGGAGAGATTTGTGCGCCAGACGCTGGGTTCACTTGCCCCTGTTGTTTCTGCTCCACCTCCACCATTTATGAGGACAGCTGATGGTCTACAAGTCGAGGCCATCGTACAGTTTATGGCGGGGCAGGATGCTAACCTATTCCGCGGGGTTGGGGACTATGTTGCCTTCATCTAGACTCATTTGATGCCACCCCTGACCACAGCTTGGGCTGGAAACGTTGCAGGTGCACCCATTATTGGAGGTGTGTAGACACCCCATTTTTTACCGTCCTCAAGACTTGGACGTCACCGCTTGAACACTCGGTGATCATCCATGTTTGTGTTCATCTTGAGTTCCCGGAGGCCTTGGCAACGCGCCTCGTCTCAGGACCTCTCGACTCGACTGTTTTGTGGTTGGTTTGGCACCAAACACTTGTGTTTTGCCTTTGAGGGGCAGGGAATGCCTTTTGAGGCATCCCCACACACCACCGGCCAGGGCTTGAGGCCACCGGCTGTCTTTTGTTGCCATCGGCCAAATGTTTGGCCGACCGGCACTATTTTTGGCCGACCGGCCATAAGTTTTGGCCAAAGTCACTTTTGGCTGGCCGACCACTGTTCATCTGCTTTTAGCAGATATTTTATGCCAGCTGTGATAGCTGGCACCCACTCTGTTCCTCTCCATACACGTGTATGGAGGGATTTCCCTCTTGGATGGCTTGTTTTGGAAGCCTTACAAGAGGGAGTTGCCTATAAGAGAGGGCTTCTTCTCTTGGTCAAGGGTTAGACATTTTTTTGGGCAACATTTTTAGGGTTTGAGTTCTAGGGTTAGGGTTTGTTCATCTCCGATCTCCCTATCTCTCTCTCTTGTGTGTGTTTAGGCTTAGATTTGCACACAAACACACACCACCACACCTTTCCTTGGAGCTGAGGCCCTTGAGGGTTGTTTTTAGAGTTTTGAAGTTGATTTCAACCTCAAGAAGCTACTGGAGCTCCATTGTTGAAGAAGGTCTACAAGGGTAATCACTTTTCCCTTTTATTCCCCATTTTTGCACACTACTTTTACCTATCTTGCAACGGTTTTTTGGATTTGCATATAATATGTAAAAGTTCTGTTTTTAAGGCCTCTAAATAGTTTGTTAAGAGTTTTTTAAGCTTTGGGGTTGTTTGACCCCTCTTAAGCCTTGTTTGGCCCTTGTTTTGTGCCATTTTGTGTGAGCTCCGGGACCATAATGTTTGGGCCTCCTCACCACTGAAATCTTGAGAGATTTCAGAGGTGAGGATGGTGCCTTGAGGTCCTAGGAAGGAGAGGGCCACCCGCTCTCCTTGTTGTCCTTGAAAAGGGCACTTTTTGCCTCTTGAGGGAGCACCTAGTTTAGATTCATGTTGGCCATGCCTTAACTATTTTTTTATGCTTATTATGCCATGAAATAGCATTGAGTTGAGTTGGTTTTGGTACACCATGCTTGCTTAGCATACATGCCTTGTAATGCTATTTTGTTGCCTTAACATGCATCTAGGTTTTAACCCTTGTTCAAGCATGCTTTAGGCCTAGCTTTGTGAAGCTTTCATGTTTATTTTGCCATGTTTAAGGTCTGTCCTCATCTGTTTTGGTCGACCATAGCTTGCATTGCATGCCCCCTTTGCATTTTGGGCTTGTTGGCCTTAAGTATATAAGTGTGTAGCATGCATTGTTTGTATCATTTCAATGGTTTGGAACCGCTTAACATGTTATTTCAGTCCTTATAACATGCCTATATGCTTGCATTTAATCCTCCTTCAATGTGTTTAAAGGTTGTTACCTTATGCCCCTTGTTTAGGCCTCGGAGTATGCTTGCACTTTTAGACCACTTAGATGCCATCTAAGTGCACCCTTGGCTTTGTTTAAGTCTGCATTTGACTTGTTTTAAGTCCCCTTAGCCTTGTGAGGTTTGGTGGACTTGACCTTGGTTGAAGCTTACTTGGCTTGTCTTAAGCACTTGGGCCATTGTGGCATGTTTTGCTTGTCTGGTTTAAATTGATTTGGCATCATCTTATGACATGATTTTAGAGCTTAATGCATGCCATATGTCCATGTTTGCATCCTCTTGAGTGTGCTTGAGAATTGCTCTTTAATGCTTGAAGTGTTGGAGATCATTTGCATGCATGTTTGTGTGCCTATTAGTCCTTCATTTTTGAGCACCTTGGCCACTGTTTTAGGCCTAGTAAGGGCTGCCTAAACCATGTTTAAGTCCACCTCTTTGCTTGTTGCATGTACTCCTTGTATGTTGTAGCATATTGATGAGGTGTTGCATGTTTGAACTTACATGATTGAATGAAGTCACATGCTTGCTCGCAGCTTAAACACCCACATTGTACCTTGCATGCTTATTGGTTGCATTGTCTCATGCCTTGCATGTTTTGTATGCTTCTTTGCATCTCCATGTTGCATGCTAGCTAACATGCTTAGGTTGCATTGCATTAGCATGCATACTTGGCCTCTTGAATTACTTATGATGGAGGTTGAGTTCCCCTTGGTTTGATCATGTGCATTGCATTCCATATTAAATGTGCACACTTGGCTTCTTGGGCCATCATGCATGAAAATGCGCGATTGGTGGTCCGAGAACCAAGGTTCATGTCCCTTTGAGTCATAAACATGATATGGGGTGTGATTGGTGCATACATTGCTTGAAATACATTGCCATGCCAAGTATTGCCCTCTGCTGTTGTCAAACCAGATTTTGCAGGAATTTTTGTCCGGTCGGCTAAATACAGTGCCGACCGGCTATCATTTTTGGCCGGTGGATTAAATTCATGGCCGGTGACCATTCTACATGGCCGGTGGTGTTCTCCTTCAGCCGGTGGTGTTTCTCAGCATTCAGAGAGTAAACCCTGAGGCTTTGGCAGTCTTCAGAGGAGCAGAGCAGGGAAAACAGAGGCATCTTGTGCATGGTGGCGGATTTCTGAGCAAAACCGAGCGCGCACTACATTGGGTCTTCATCCCGGGACTGTTTATTGCTTAAATTAGATTAATTAATTTGCTTAATTAATTTAGTTGGTCTGTGATAAGTAATTAGCTAGGATAGTTGATTATTTATTCAGTCTGTATTATTCTTTCGGACCCTCCGAGTGAGGGCAATTATGTAATAAGTGTGGGTGTGCGTGTGTGTATGTCTTCCAACCCCCACTTCTTTCTTCCCTTTTACTTACCTGCTTTGATGGTTAGTATTAGGACATGTTTAATTTAGCATACCTTATGCTATGCATGCGTGCATCATTCATCAGTATTGCATGCACCGGGCTCGGCGTATCATGCTAATTGCATAAGTATTTCAAATCTAACTTGAATACATGCTATCTGTACATTTTCACATGCCATCCTAGGATTAGCCGAGCTTGTTCTAGTGACATTCTGTATGCGTTGTATTAGCCATTTAACATGGACTTGGATCATGCATGTTTGCTAACCTGTTCTTTGTTTTGGCTCGGAGTACTTTGTAAGTATTTTATGCTTTAGCATTTCGCATAAGTGTGAGTGTTTGCCATGACAGCATGCTTACCATGTGGCTAGATGCTTATGTGATAAACTGCTTGAATGCCTGTGGGTGAAGGTTGGATCGTTTGAGTTGGAATAACTCGTTGAAATCCGTGTTTTAGCCTACTTGCGACTAGCAAATTTCAAAACGTTTCCAAACAAACAGATATGTAATGCTTTGTTCCAAATTAGGCGATCTAGTCTATACTTGTTTTGCTGAGCGCATCACATAGTAATTCTAGCTAATTAATCGGAATAAGAACACATAATGCTTTCAAAACAAGATATCCCGGTTAGTAGAGGCCGATCTTCGGATCGGGCGAGAGGGGGTGCTCATAGCTGACCTTCCCCAATCGTACCCAAGTTCCCGAGCCGAGGCAACTTTGGTGATGACGGACACGTGGCCTTTGGCACTGAGTCAGGGTTTCCTAAATTTCCCAAAATAAAATATTTAGGTGGCGACTCTGTATCTGGCAAAGCAGTCCATGTTTGGCACTTCTTTCAAAAAAATCTATTTTTCTCAAAACGATTTGCCGGATTTGGACTCTTTGGTTCAGATTAAGAACCGACAACAAAAAGGAGTCCGAACTGTAGAGTGAAGCCCAAGGGCGTGTCTACAAGGTGCTGCTCACGTTTCCAAGCCTGGTGCTGGAAGGGTTCCCCCTGTTGCTCATGTAACCTGCTACTCATGATTTCGACTGCGATCGCATGTTGGTGGCCGAGTGGGATAGCCTACGTGACTCTGATTGAGCCACCAGCAGAGGAGCATGGGTACATCAAGGACCCTGACGTGCAGCAGGTATGTACTTTGCCTCGCAGTTTGCATTTCATACTCCTTTTTTCTGGATACTGATGTTCCAAACTCATTTGCAGGTACTAGTGGATTATGTAGACGGCCTCCTTCAGTTGGTCGCCTCCTTGGTTCAGATGATGCGAAGGAGAGAGACATTGCTTACTCTCCATGGTTATCAGGTATTCTACCTGAACCACACTGTACTGATTTGCCCATATTCATGTTGATTCTACACTGATACTGTACTGATACTCTGCTTCTTGCTTTCAGCCTCCACCTGCACCTGTGGCATCGCCTACACCAGCAGGCCTAGCGGCGCCTCCTTCGACAATGGGGGGAAGGAGAGACAGACAGACTCCTAGACATGGCAAGGGCGAGATTCGAGATTTAGCAGAGGTAGGGATGCTTGGAGTCGGACTGGGGAGTCCCAAGTGCCAAAGACTTCCTCCTCCTTAGAGCTGATTTTGAGTGGGGATGATGCCAAGACTAACGGCACCGAGGAGACAGTGAGCAAGCATTCTGAGTTTGGGAGCGAGGATGATGATGCTGGCTTAGAGTCAGGGAGCGGGGAGGATGACACCTACTCTAGCTTTAAGTCCCACCCTTTTGACGATAGCGGCGCTGATGGTGACAGTGCCCTTGAGTCCCCTCCGTGAAAAAGGACGAAGAGGACCTCTTAAGCCTGACTCTAATTTTTGTATTCTCTTTTTCTTTCTTTTTGCTTTGGTAGTTGAGAACTTTGTTAGCTTCAGATAAGACTGTTACTTTTTGTTTTGAAATACTTGTATTTTCTCTTTTATAAAAACTATGATCGGGGTAATGCCCTGCAGTTTTATAAAAGGAGTTTTATTTTTGCATCTCGCGCATGGCACCACACTTTCACAAAATTGATTGAACTTTGAATTTAAGACTGAAAATGCTTGTATTTGAATAATGTTCGTAGCTGGATATTGAGCCTTTAACTAACCAAAACACAAAATACAACTCAATAAAAGAAAAAAAAAGTAAAAACAACTTAAACACGGCTATTTACACTTGCTAGAAACAAAAGACTCAAAACAAGACTCAAAATCAAAAATGGCCAATCATAACACTACTGCTCAGTTGCTTGGCCAACACATTTAGTCGACCAGCCACTATGATGGACGGCCAGCTAGGAAAGGTGGCCGAGCGGCCAAGTGCTATGGCTAGATAGCTAACAACAGCTGTCAGCCACTCACACAACCTTATCCTCTATAAAGGTTTTCTCTTGCCATTCTTTCGACAAAATATCATATTCTTTGCAGTTTTCTTTGAAAATGGAGATATTTCTTACCGAGAGGCTCAAGGATTAGATGGCGACCTTGGATGGCACGAAAAAGGTAAATTTTTGCGATTTCAACATAAATGTGCTTTTTTCGTTTAGCCATACTTTGCTTTGTTTTCCGTTTCTTCATGCCGCTGTTCGATATTGAAACTCGATTACTCATGTGTTTCGCTTCAGAGCACAAGAAATGTGTCCTACTCTTGAAGAGTTTCAAGCATTAATGGAGTCCCGGCGCAATGAGGAGATTATGTCTCAACCCCGTTTTGGCCATGTACGGGCTCTTGAACGGATGTGCAGGCTTACTTTACATAAGGCTTGATCCTTAGCTCATGACGGAGAGTTGGATATACCCAGTTTGATTTATCGATTTTCCGGCATTAGAGACAGAGGTGACCTTCTCTAGCAAGGTATCGTCAGTATGCCCTCTGCTTATGTTTACTTGTACATTTTCTACTTCCCCCTAGTTGCAGTGGAGCTAGCATTAGGTAGATCGAAGTGGCCCAATGCCTCAAGGAGGGTAAGAGCTGCATAGGTTTGGCATTGGCCGAAACTTTGATGGGTTTGGACGCCTTCCATCGACAGGAGACTTTTCGATTTGCGGGGAGCCCACTGTTTCTTTAGGTATTGTTTCCGACCATCTCTAATTTATGAGTGCTCACATCACTTGGTGCTCACTCTCTATTTTTTCTCAAAACCCTTTCCTTACTTTTTCCTTTCAACATGCATCTCTCTATTCTTTAATCTCTCTTATTTTTCATCCCTTCCCAGGTGTGGTTGATGGATAAGTTGAAAGTGGTGGACCCTTACCCGAGTATTCGACCAGATCCTACTTCTTTTGCCCATGGCTAGTGGACTTTTCCACAGAGGGAGTGTGGTGTGATTGGATGTGCAGCAGACCTACGACTGACATTGCTTGGCGTTGTCCTTGGTTGAACTTGATTGAGATGAGTTACAACATGTCTTGCCAGCCAGGTGTACAATTGATTGGCCTCACACGCTGTGTCTTCTACTTCTCGTTCCAGTTCAGACGCCAATTTGAACGTGATCAGACTCGTCTAGATGAGGGGGTTGAATACCCTACTCCATTTCCAGTTCGTGCTTCGCACTTGGCTTGATACCTCGCTACTTGGAGGACGAGAGAGCTTCTAGCCCCTATTGCTAGCTTTAGTTACGCCCTTTCCGATGAGTGTTTGGCTTAGCTTGCGGATGAGGTACAGATTGGACCATCGTTGGCTGCAGAGACTTCCGATAGTGCAAGTAGGAGGCAGAGGACAATCACTTGACTCATCTGTGCCCCTAGTTTATTGCTTTGACTTTTCTTTTCAAGTTTTTATGATGTAAAAGCAACTTTGATTTAACAGGAGAGTTGGAGAATGTACTTGTGTTAACATCATGTAATTAAAGTTGTGAGCACTGAAAATTTTCTTTTTTGATCCAAATAATGGTTTGTGTTGAACAAGGTAAAATTTTGAGAAAATTAACTTCGTTAATACTTTTCAAATTAATTTTCGGAAACGGTCACTACCTGACACACTTGGACTCAATCCTCAAAACGTACAACCCCGAATCAAAAGATCATAACTGCCCACAACTGCATTCACTATCACTACTCTATCTTGCAACTGGCCCTTTTGCCAAACGAAGATAACACAACCAATCTACAAATTATGGAAAAAGATGGACCGATCAAACAAATAGACATGACAGTTGACTTGGAAAATGGTTATGGCCAAACTTCAGGATAAAGTTGCCTACGTATCCCAAAGATGGGAATCAGGCCTTACGTAGTTCGGCTCGGGTTCACTCGAGTATTAACTCTCTCCTTTTGAGCTCTAACTTTTGCCAAAGTCACCCTTTCGGGTTTTCAACTTTGCGAGCTCTATTTTTCTTTATTTCTAATTTTTTATGCTCTAACTTTTGCCAAGGTTGCCCTTTTGGGTTTTCGGCCTAGCGAGCCTCTCAAGGATAGTATTTCTTCAACTTGTCCATGTTGATCGGTTGCGATAACTCCAAACCATCCAAATCCATGAGGATAATTGCTTCTCTTGACCAGATAGACTTGATGATGTAAGGACCAGTCCAATTAGGTCTAAACTTGCCCTCAGGGTCATGGATGGGAGCTCGGTTGTCTTTGAGCACTATATCTCCTTCTTTGAGGTTTCTAGATTTAACTTTCTTATTGAAGGCCCTAGCAATTCTGCGCTGATATCCTTGGATATGATACAACACCTTCAACCTCTTTTCGTCAAACAACATCAATTCTTTGATCTGTTCTGCTGCCAGTCCACCTTTGTTATCTGACACTCGACCATAATTCTCAGCGACGGTACTTAGATCTCAATCGGCAAAACAGTTTCCATCACGTATACTAGAGAATAGGGGGTTGTCCTTGTAGATGTTCGAATCAACGTTCTATATCCTTAGAGTGCAAATGGTAGTTTATCTGGCCAATCTTTGTAAGTTTCCACCATCTTTCGTAGGATGTTCTTGACATTCTTGTTGGTAGGTTCAACAGCCTCGTTAGTCTGTCGTCTGTACATTGATGACTTGTGAAAAACCACATTATATTTCTCAAGTAGATCCACCACCTCTTTCTTGAAGTGCGAGCCATTATTTGATATGATTTCATTTGGTACCCCATACCTACAGATGATGTTGTTTTTGATGAACTTGGCCACATGTGACGTCTTCAACGCTGAGTAAGACTGCGCTTCCACCCACTTGGTAAAATAGTCGATCGCCACCAAGATGAACTCATGTCCATTTGAACCCTATGGCGACACTGCTCCAATGACATCAATTCCCTAGATTGAGAAGGGCCATGGCGAAGTCATGTTGTAAAGCTTTGATGGTGGGATGTTTATATGATTAACATGAATTTGACATTTGTTGTATCGCCGAACAAAGTTAATACAATTCTCCTCCATAGTTGACCAATGATAGCCTTGCCTAAGGATCTTCCTAGCCAACATCACATCATTCATGTGTGTTCCACACTCTTCCCTATGAATGGCCTTCATGAGACACTTCGACTCCTCTTCTTCAACGTAGAGCTTGTGCATTCCCAGATGGCCTCTCTTGTACAGCTTATTCCCGTAGATGATGAACTGAACGGCTAGGCACCGTATTCCCCGTTTATGCTTGGCATTTGCCCCGGGTGGATACGCATCCTTCTCCAAGAAGTTCCAAATATCATAATACTAGGGGTTCTTGTGTTGGACTTCATCTATTGCGGTTATCATCTCATAAGCAAGCGTATAACTCTGTTCAATGATAATCGGACGCATCTTAACTCTGAGCAGTATGTCTACCATGGAGGATAGAGTTGCCAGCTGTAGACACCCTATTTTTGACCGGCCTTAAGACTCAGACGTCATCGATTGAGCGCTCAGTGATTGCGCATGTTTGTGCTCCTTTCGAGTTTCTAGGGTTTTCGGCTGAGTGCCTTGCTTCCGGGCCTCTGAATTCTTTGTGTTTTGGCTCGGTTTGTGGACCAAGCCTTGTTGACCTTGCTTGGAGGGACACAGAGGTCTTGGAGACCACTTTTCCCTCTTGGAGACCAGTTTCCGATTTTCGGAGCCTTCGGCCGCACGCCTTGTCTCAGGACTGCTTAACGTTCTCTTTTTGACCTGGTTTTCGGACCACACCTTGTTGCCTTGGTCTAGAGGGGGAACAAAGGTCTTGGAGACTACCTTTTGTGGTCGGAGACCACTTTTGGTGCCCGTAAACTAGTTTTTGGGGCTTCCGGCTGCGCGCTTTGCCCCCCGGACTCTTGTTTTGCATCCTTTTTGGTTGGTTTTTGGCACAAACCTTGTTTTCCTTGCTTGGAATGTGGAATGAGGATGGGAGACCAGTTTCTCTCCCTGGAGACCACTTTTCTTCCCGCCAGCCAGTTTTCTGGTCGGCCAACTGGTCTTGGTGGTCTTTGGACCACCAAAAGTGGTCTCCCATCATGCCATCACCTTGCTTTCTTAGTGGAGACCACCTCTCCCCCCCTGCCGACCACTTTTTCTCCTTGGAGACCACTTCCACTGGTCGGCCAACCAGTGTAAGTAGCTGGCCGACCACTTTAAGTGGTCGGCAGCTTTCTTGCAGATTTTACAGAGTTTGTGGATGCTAGCTGTGCCAGCTGGAGGGCACAGACTACATCCTTCATACACGTGTATGGAGGGATTTAGCCAAGCTTCTAGCTTCTCCAAGAAGCTTGAAGCTTAGAGTTCTATAAAAAGGAGGCTTTCCCTCCCTTCTCTAGGTTCAAAAAATCTCCTTTGAGCTATACATATATCTCCCTCTCTATATCCCTCTCTTTCTCTATATTGGTGCCTTAAAGTGTGTCGTTTCTTCACTTTTGCACCACAACTCATAGCCATACACCACCATTTCTGAGCTGGGATCCTTGGAGGTGGTATTTGGGTCATATAAGCTGGTTTTGGGCTGAGGAGGATGCTATTGTTGCAAAGCTTCAAGGGTAATCCCTTTTTCCCCTTTTTAAGCTTTGTTTTGGTTACTCTTTTAGCCATCTTTGCATGCTTATTTTGGCTTGACTCTCAACTATAAAAAGCTTCATTTTCAAGTGTTTGTTATGATTGTTTAAAGCTTTCTTTGTGTTGGGGGTGGTCTATTCCCCTTGGTGCCTCATTTTGCCTTGTTTTGAGCTATCTTTTAAAGCCTTTGGGATCACCTCTTTTAGGCCTTCTCACCACTGAAACTCAGAGGGATTTCAGTGGTGGAAAGGGTGTTTTGAGGTCCCAAATAGGAGAGGGTCATCCCCTCTCCTTGCATCTTGGTTGTTAGCCTTGTATGTCTCATGTTTGAGCATGTTTATCTAGCATATGTTAGCCCCATCTCAGCATATTTTTGGCTTTATTTCAATATGGCATACCTCTGTTTTGGCTTGGGTTGGTCACCCCATGCATGCTATATACACTTGTAGTGTAAATTTTGCAAACTAGTCTTATATGCCTCATGTTTGAGCATGTCTTTCTAGCATGTTTTGGCCATATCTCAGCATGTTTTTGGTGTTGTTTTGCCATGCCTTAGCTCTTTTTTGGTTTGGTTTTATAGCATCTTGCATGTTCCTTGCACTTGTAGTGCATTTCCATTCACTAGCTCAACTTGCATCTTGCATTTGACCATCATTCTAGCATGTTTTGGGCTTAACTCTAGCAAGCTTTTGGCCATGTTTTAGCATGCTTAAGCTCTGTTTTAAGTGTTTTGGGTCATGCATGCCATGTTTTGTATAGCTATAGTGCATTCTAGCTCACTAGCTTTGAGTTTCCAAGTTGCTAGAGTGCATTCCTTGGGCTACATCCATGATTTGGCATCATTTGTATGCGATTTTAGTGCATGAAGTGTGGCCGTACACTCACATCTTTCACTCATTCAATGCATTAAAGGGTTTGTGCTTTATGCCTTAAACATGAGCCATTGTGTATGCCATATTGCCTAGGCTTTTGGGCCATCATTTCAATGTGTATTTGGTCCTATTTTGCCATGATATAGCTCCGATTTTTGTTGGTAAAGTCATCGCATGCTTGGTTTCTATAGGTGTAGTGTAATCCTCCTTATTGGCCTAGCTTGCTCCATGTTTTGGCCCTTCATGCTAGCTTATTTTGGCTTTGCCCCGTGCAATGTTTTAACATCATTTTGGCATGCTCTAGGACTGTTTTGGGTTGTATTGGCCATATGCTTCATATATTGAATAGCTATAGTGCAAGTGCCTATGCTAGTTTCAAGCTTTGAGCCTCCTAGCATGCTTCATTTGCGTCATGTGCATGATTTGGCATCATTTCACATGTTATTTTAGAGCATTTAGCGTTGTCACACTTCCATGTTCGTCACTCCTTGAGCACTTTCGAGAGTTGTGCTCTTATGCTTAGTTGATGAGCCATTGCATGTGCATGCATTGTCTTGTATTTCATGCCTTCATCTCAGCATTTTGGCCACTGTTTTGGGCATGATTGAGGTCTGTCCATATTCGGTTTAAGTCCATTTTGCATGTTGTTGCATGCTTGTCGTTTTGCATGTTGTTGCATACTTGTTGCATTGCATGTTGTTGCATACTTGTTGCATTGCATGTTGTTGCATGCTTGTTGTTTTGCATGTTGTTGCATGCATATTGCATTGTATGTTGTTACATGCTTGTCTCATTGCATTGTGTGTGCATGCATTGCATTGTGTTTGGATAGGGTGTTAGTCCAAGTACGAGAAACGAGGGACATTTCATACTTGAAGTGATGAAACGTGCCTTAATTCTCGGTCGCTAACCCTCTTGATCATGCATGATAGAGTTTGAGGCTTTATGTGTTTTCTTTGTGCATTCATTCATATTGATTGTGCAATCTTGGCTTCTCGGCCACCGTGCATTGCGATGTTCGGTTGGTGGCCTGAGAGTCGAGAACCACACTCCCTTGAGCTTGAGAAATGATAGGGAGAGTGGTTGTGCACACATACCTTGCTAATACACTGTCATGCCCCATTTTGCTCTCTGTTGCAACAAACTGGAAGTGTGCAGGATTTTCTGGTCGGCCGACCAGTAAAAGTGGTTGTTCGACCAGTTTTTCTATTCTACAGCATACTTGGCTGGTCTGCAGGTGGTCTACACCACCATAAAGTGGTCGGCCATATCCCTGGAGGTGCCCATGATGGAGTAAAAGCTACCCTGAGCTTTATGCAAAGTTCTGAGATCAATTGCAAACAGAGGCAAGTTGGGGCATCGCGATGGATTTCCAAACGAGGCAATCGAGTATGCATGCGCTTCTCGCTCCGAGGCCCTTTCTAATTGCTTTACTTAGTTGCTTAGTTTAAGCTAACTAATGCTTTGGTTTTGTACTTAATTAGTTAATGCGTTTAGCCATTCATTTGTTTTGTAATAATTATTTAACTAAGATTAGTTAATTAGTTTCGTTTTGTAATAATTAGTTTAATTAGCTTAGATTAGCTAGTTAGTTCATTATTCGGACCCTCCGTCGAGAGGGCACAACTGTTGTAATAAGTGTGCGTGTGTGTGATGCATGTCTTTCAACCCCCATTTCTTTCTCCCTTTTATTTACCAGCTTTCGATGGTTAGTTTTAGGGCATGTTTCAATTAGCATCCTTATGCTCGCATGTTTGCATCATTCATCTGTCTTGTATGCACCGGGCTCGGCGCATCATACAAACTGCATTATATTTCAATTCTAATTTGAATACATGTATCAATTGTTGCATTTCACATGACATCTTAGAATAGTTGAGCCTATTTTAGTTGCATGTCGCATGTGTTGCATTAGGCATTCTTAACATAGCTAGGATCATGCATTGATTACTAACTAACTTCTTTTTTGGCTCGGAGTACTAGGTAAGTGTTTATGCTTTAGCATCCTTGCATGCGTGTAAGTGTTGCCTTGTTTAGCATGCTTGCCATAAAGCTATGTGCTTAACTGTTATAACTGCTTGAATACCTATGGATAGAGGCTTGATTGCCTGAATTGGAACAACTCGATGATTGTAAGTTTTTAAGCCCACTTGAGAGTGGCAAATCATGTTGTTTTCTAAGCTCACTTGAGGGTGGCAAAATCCGCGTCTTAGCCTACTTACGAGTAGCAACTTCAAACCATTTTCGAAAAACAAACATGAGATGTTTTGTTCCAATTTGAGTGATTTAGTCTATACTTGTATGTTGTGCGCATCACATAGTAAGCTAGCTAATAAATCGAAATAAGAATACATGTGTTTTCAAAAACAACATATCATGTTAGTAAAGGCCGATCCTTTGATCGGGCGAGCGGGAGTGCTCATTGCATGACCTTCCCCTCTCGTACCCAAGTTCTCGAGGCGAGGCAACTTTGGTGATGACGGACATGTGGCCTTAGGCACGAGTCAGGGTTTCCTAAATTTTCCCAAAATAAAATATTTAAGTGGCGACTCTGAAATCTGGCAAAGCAGTCCATGTTTGGCGCTTTTTTATTAAAATCGATTTTTCAAAACGATTTGTCGGATTTGGACTCTTTGGTGATTTATCAGTCTCACATTGCACTTTGTGAGATTAGATTCAGAACCGTGACATGAGTCCGAACTGTAGTAGCTAAGAACAACGATTCGCGCCCCCGAGCGTGGAGCGGAGTTCCGGGCGGTCTACACCAGCGCATTAGCAAACAGTTGTTCTCTCTTAGCAGATGTGTAAATGCCAGTTTTTCAAACCTTAGAATCAGAATGTCCAGGGTCTGAGTCTCCGATGATGTCCAACCAGGTTCGAGTCTCCGATGATGTCCAACCTTATTGCCCCAAGTTCTAGGGCAGCTTCCAACCCAGCGATACACACTTCGTATTCTGCTTCATTGTTGGACACTTTGAACCAGAGTTTGAAGGCGGGTATATGGAAATCATCGGGTGTTATCAGCAACACGCTTATCTCATAACTGTACTAATTAGCTACTCCGTCAAAGTACATTGTCCGTGTCTACTCTTCTACCTGCAGAATGTCATTTTCCGGGAATAGGTACTCTAAACGACGGTTTCTCAAAGAGATATTTGATGGGATCTAATCTCAAAACCAGAATTGCAAAGTGAGCTAACAAGTAGTGTCTCAACTTCCTAGTTACCCAAACCAAAACTAAGGAAGCTTTCTCCAGAAGAGTGTAACGGGTCTCGTAATCAAGCATCTTCTTACTCAGATAGTTGATGGCCTTCTCCACCTTAGCTTATGATTCTTGAGCTGGCATGCACCACATGGTTGAATCTGTTACTGACATATACATGATCAGCAGTTTCTCTGGTTCTGGCGGCTACAATATAGGTGGATTTTGAAGGTACTGCTTAACCTGTTCGAAAGTGAACTGACCTCGATCATCCCATTGAAACTTCTTTCCCTTTTTCAAAAGACCAAATAGTGGTTCACGAGTTAAGGTTAATTTTGAGATAAACCATCTTATGAATTGCACTTTGCCAAGAAAGCCGTATACCTCCTTTTCAGTCCTTGGTGGTGGCATTTCTAAGATGGCCTTGATTTTGGAAGGATCTACTTCAATTCCCCTTTGCGTAATCAAAAATCTCAACAACTTCCCTATAGTCACCCTAAAAGTGCATTTTTGTGGGTTCAACCTCAGTCTGTACTCCCTGATTCGTTCAAAGAATTTTTCCAGTGCAATGTAGTAGCCTTCTCGCTCTTTGGATTTTACAATCATGTTGTCCACATACACCTCAACTTCCTTATGGATCATGTAGTGCAAGATTGTGGTTGCAATTCTTTGATATGTAGCCCCGACGTTCTACAATCCAAAAGGCATTACTCTGCAGTAGTAGGTACCTCACAGCGTGGTGAATGCAGTCTTCTCTCTATCCTCAGGCGCCATCAAAATCTGATTATACCTGGAAAACCCATCCATGAACGATAGCAACTCATGGCCTGCTGTAAACTCTACTAATTCATCAATGTGCGACAGTGGAAAATCGTCTTTCAAACTAGCTCTATTCAGATCTCGGAAGTTGATGCAGACTCTAATTCTGCCATCCTTCTTCGGAACCGGAACAATATTGGCCAACCAATTTGGATATTCAGATACTAGCAAAAACCCTACATTGATCTGTTTGGTGACCTCTTCTTTAATCTTCAGTGCCTAATTTGGATAGATCCTGCGGAGTTTCTACTTGACTAGTCAGGCCTCAGGGTGAAGAGGGATCCGGTACTGTACAATGGCAGGATCGATTCCAGGCATGTCTTCGTAGGACCACGCAAAAATATCTTCGAAATCTTTTAATAAAGGGATTAAACGCTCGTGCTCCTCTAAAGACAACGTGGACCTAATATGGACTAAGCAGGAATCCTTCTCAATACCCACATTAATTGCAATGATTTCATTTATGCAGGGCTTAGCACGCCTCTCCTCCTCTCGGTCAATCAAGTTTTTCAAAGCCTGAGGAATTTCTTCCTCTTCGTTTTCATTAAAATTTTGAAAATCTTGGTTAATATAATAAATTAACGGCACAGAGAAGTAAACGAAATCTGCAGCATTCTCATTCAGAAGTCCTGGTTCTTCGGTTACAATAGACTCAAAAGAAAATGCAAAAGAGGACCTAGACAGGACCTTGGCATCTGGGTTACCACCCCCGGAAGTGCCAGACTCAAACTCCTCAGACAAACTCGAATCTGATTCCGACTCAACAGACTCGATGGAATCAGATTATGGCTTATCATCCGATTCAGAACTGGAAATAAAGCCCTTCTCCAACTGCCAAGTGAGGCGTGGCACCTTCGACGCATCCAGAATATAATTGGTGGAATCCACAACCGGTTCCTCTCCGATCAAAGAGACAGTAAAGGTATCCCCCAAGTTCTCCGTATTGGTCTCAAGAATTGTCAAGAGATTGGCCAGTGCTGCCCCTACTCCAGCCTCACTGTTGTCTGAATTGTCCTCTTTGCTCGGGCCAGCATTGACGCTTGGATTAGCCCCCTCTTCATCATTGTCTTAGAGTTGGTGGTCAAAGAAAATTTCAAATCCGGGCAAACGCTTTTTCGTTGAGGAGTCCACCCAAGGCTCTAGAAAGTCGCAGAAGGGGAAATCCTCACCTTCTCTGGCAAAACGCCCATTCAACATTCTCCAGATTGGCCTATGAACTAGCTCATAATGCTTCTCGGCTCTTTTGGCCTTGGCCCTTTCTCTCATTTCTTCTCCCTTCATTCTCCAGTCCTCTTTGGTGGGCACATAGCCCAACCTAAAGGCTTGTGGATTATGTGGCACCTTAGTTGGTGCCGCAACACCTTTTCTCCCACTCCTTCTGAGCCCCATTCCTGGAATATGTTACAACTTGTTCATGAAATAAATGGACTGAGCACTGACATACATGCCTTCGTCCTTAGCTAAGATGACCTGTACCACTTGGGCTTCCACTAGAGTGAATCCCGAAAGAAATACATTCTCATCACCATGATTGATTTCTAGCAAAGGCGTAGTTACCTCTAACGGTGGATGAATAGATGAATTCCCAAAAACGGTGGCCACTCCTCCCTCATGAGGGTATTTTAGCATTTGATCGAGGGTGGAGGACACAACCCTCATGTAATGCAACCAAGGCATCCCTAGAAGTAGGTTGAAGGTAGCTGGCACATCAAGTACATAGAACTCAATCTCATGCTCAGAAGGGCCCACTTGGACTTGTATTTTTACCGTCCCCATAACTTCTCTACTCGTGTTGTCATATGCCCGAATCACTTGGGTTGTGGGGATGAAATTTGTCGGTTTTAGGCCTATCGCATAGGCAGTGCAAGAATGACAGACGTTGATTGCAAAACTGGTGTCCACTAAAACCACTAGAACCCACCTTCCTCCACACTCGACAGATATATACAATGGCTTGTTATGAGCCGATCCTTCCGGTGGCAGCTCTTTATCGAAAAAGGTGAGCATAAGCTTGGTGCTACTTGGGAAGATCAGGCCAATAAGTTGTTCTGGTGTAGTATCAATGGAGAATTTAGCCTTATCCATTGCCGACAATATTGCCTGTCAGTGTACTCGCGAATCCATAAGGAGGCCGCAAATGGATATGTCGGTTTGGATCTTTTTGAGTTACTTCAGGACCAGCTTCTTCTCCTTCTCCTTCTTAACCTCCCAATCTTTTCCTGAGGGTTCAGCCTTATCCAAATGTAGAGGTTTGAAATACCGTCCACTCAAGGTGAGGTGGTCTATTTCTTCTACATACTAAGCATTGTCAGGGATATGGTCTCCCCAGTCTTCATCTATATGAGCAAGATGCAAGTCGCTATCTTCCTACCACTCACCATCAGCCGCTGACAAACAGCTATCTGGCTCAACTTGGATCACGCTTACGGTACAATTATCCCCCTCAGAACGACAAGATGTTGTGATCTTCCGGCTATTGTCGATCCTTTCTTATTCAAACTGCCCCTGCACAGCTTCCTATTCAGCGTCTGTAGTTTTTACAACACCCAAATCTTGGATTTGTTTTTTCGTACTATCCTCTGGCATTTTCCTTTTCTCCTCAACTTTCTTGGCTACTACAGCTGCCCCGACTTGCTTTTCCTCTTGTTTAACTCCGATTTCCTCTTCCTTGTTTGATTCATCACTCAACCACTCCCTGTTGTCAGTCGACAAGCTCAAATCAAACCAATCGAACTGTACATTGCATTGCATTGCTCCTGTTCATCGAAGAATTGCAAGTTGTCTAAATCTTCTTCAAGATTCGCTAGATTATCTAGCCATTGGCTTGGGCCGTCTTCCCTAACCACATTAATGTCCACTGAAGTTGGCAATACTACCTCAGGCCTATTTTGAGTAACAGGAAAAATGTAATGGCTCGAGTCAGATAATTCCCCAAGAATTCCCAATGACAGACCGACACTTCGCTTTGAGGTCAAAACCTCATCTTCCTTAGATATTGTCACCACAGATTTGTGAGGCTCGGGTTGTGGGTTGGATATGTTCATCATGCTCAAGTCTGTGCTATCAAAGATGAATAATACCGACTTTGGCAGGTGGGAAGGGGTGATATAGGCGCTTGAGTCGAAGGTGGGTGGTAGTGTATGGATGAGGTGGATATTTCTGGGTAGGGGGACTTGGTTATGGACATGGAGTGGGTTGGTGGTCACATTTGGCTTTCGGGGTGGAGTTATGACTTTGTTGTCGATGAGATCTTGAATCTCATGACGTAGGCGGAAGCACCGGTCCATTTCATGGTCGTGCTGTTGATGGAAAGCATAGTATTTGGTGGGATTGTGCTTGAACGGAAGGAGGTCTAGATATGGTCGAGGTTCGAAGGGTTTCAGATGCCCCTTTTTGATTAACACTTGCATGGCTCGAGATAAAGTCATGCAGAGCTAGTTGAAAGTTTTACCCGGAGGTTGGGTAGGGTTGGAAGTTTGTGGGCCCATGTTAGCAAAGGGGTCATCGATCTTGGTTGTGGTGACAACACTCTCTCTGACGGCCTCGTAGCTGTGCTACTCCCAGCAGCATTGGATCTACTGACAAAAAGCCTCTTGGTTGGATCCTTGTCATCAGTGATAATTCCCTGCTTCATTGCGTCTTTGATCTGAACCCCCATTTCAAGAAGTTCTTTAAAGGCAAATAAGGAGAGAACAATCATTTTCTACAGCAGCTTGCCATAAAGGTTCTGGACAACCATTCTGATTTGGTCTTTCTCTGAGGGTCGAGTGGTCATCATTGACTCTTTGGCCCTCTATCTAATTACAAACTCAGAGAAACCCTCTTTTGGCTCATAACGCGTTGCTTCAAGATCACGAGTTGTGACCTTGATCTGCATATTGTAGGAGTATTGAGCAATGAAAGACTCGGCCAATTCCTTCTAGTTCTGCTTCACAGAATCCTCTAACTTAGCGTACCAAATGTGTGACAACCCTCACTACTGTTTACTGATCACACCACTGATTAGTGCTAATATATGATTAAGCATGTTAATTGACTGAAATTCTGAACCGAATGATTGAGTGTGTTAGTTTGAATGCAATTCTATCTGTTGACTGTTAAATGACCTGTTCATGTTTTATGTTTAAACTGCAAATTGAAGGCCTTATCGGCGGCCGAACCAGAAATTGATTAGTGTTTTGTGCTAATTAGAATTTATGTGATTTTATGGCATGTTTAATTGAAATGTGATTTGGTATGATTAAATTAGTTTAAATAATGTTAAATTACAAAGTTGGACTTATCTACAAGTTTGCCATTGAGTGGCCATTTCCCACATTGTTGTTTGGACTTAATTGTAAGATCATTTCATCCATTTCCACAAGTCTTAACCGACTAGAGAGAGGGACATAGGAGATAGTTTGAGTTTAACAAAAAAATTGCTTGGAAACTTAAGAGAAATTGAAGGAGTCTTGCATAATTGAGCTTCTACACTTGAAATACAAGGTTTAAGGTAGAGAATTCAACCTCTCATTGATGTATTTATGTATTGTCTTGCATGGTTCATGGGAGTTTAGTGATCTAAGTTAAGTTGTGGTCTAAAAATGTAGAATTGAAGCTTAATCCATGCATGCATTTACATGTTCTAGCATTTTGAGGTTGTTTTCAAGGGGATTGTTACATGCATGTTCATATCTTGAGTATAGTTCATGGATTCATCATGTTCTTGAGGAAATTGACTCTTTTGAACAAGTATTTAAAGCTTTAAAGTTGTTTAAATTCTTGCATGTTGCATACACTTCATGTTCTTGAAGTTTTGTTTGAAATTGTGTTTAATTGACTCACCTTTGGGCCTTGATTTTATAAATTGAGCTTTGAATCATGTTATACTATGAATTTACAAGTGTTTTCCAAAAAATTGGCCCAAAAGGATCGAATTTGATGCATTAAAAGTTGATTTTGAGCTTGAAGGTTCAATCTGGAATGTCCAGAATTTGGACTCATGCTCAAGCGGGGAAAGTGGCGCTCGAGCGTGGAATACGGGTAACCAGTACTTTGCATTGTTTTACAGTTCGCTCGAGCGAGGTAAAGCACGCTCGAGCGGGGACCTGAGTCACACGCTCGAGCGGGGGTCGAGCGCCCGTCGAGCGTGAATTTTGTGCATCAAGTACTTTTGGCATGTTTTGCAGTCCGCTCGAGCGGGTGAATTGACGCTCGAGCGAAGATCTTTTGTCAGCATTTCCGCTCGAGCGGGAAAAACCCACGCTCGAGTGGGACCCTTATTTTAGCAACAAAAATTTGAAAAGTTGTTTTAAGTGCATCTTTACATCCTCATCCCATCCTAGGCATTCTTAGGCCTAGTTTAAGGCATCTTAATGAGGATATTGATGTAGAACCACACCGAGGCAAATTAGGGATTAAATTATTAATTCCTAAGTGTGTAACTTAGTTTGTGTTCATTCTGTAACTGTAGGGTTGGCATCCGAGGACGCTCTAGCCTATCTGTAGCCCAGTGCTCTGTGAGTAACAATGTTGTAAAGATATATTCAATCATGAATATTTTCTGAATGATCAACTGTACTACTTTCTGAAATGATATTTCTTACTGAATGAATGCTTATCCTATTTGCGAACTGTATTCGTGGCATCCATAGCAATTTACTGTTACTGTACTGTACTGCTACTGTCACAGAGATCTCTGTCGGTTCCCATGTTTGGAACCACTACTATTTACTGATATGATGGCTATCAACTGACTGTTCGGTCTGTTAAGACCTACTGTACTGTTTGCTATTGGATGTACCACTTATGACTGCTACGATCGAATAACTGATATACTGTTCAAATGGCTGTTTTAAATACTAAAAGGACATTCATTCTTAACCTCTTTATGCATATGTTATTCACTGGGCTTTAGCTCACTGTTTATATATATATGTAGGTGTCCAGGCACCGGATTGAAGCTAGGAGCGTTGGGTTAAACTCCTTTTTTGTCAAGCCAACCACTGTGCCTCACTGAGAGGTTCCAAGTCCTTCAAGCTAGGGCTTTCTGGGGTGTTTTAGATTCATCCCTCCTGTCTCTGTTTTTGTATAGATTGACTGTACTTGTACTGTACTGTTATAATAGGGATTAGGTCCCTATCCTGGATGATTGTATATGTATGTATATGCTGTTTTGATTCTGAATGTGTATATGTATGAGAAGTCTTTTTGCATACAGACTGTCACAGCTCATTGGACATCTTTTTATTACTGTTTTGGCTTCCACCAACTCCTGTACTCTGTATTACTATTTTACTGTTAAGCAGGCCTTCGGTAATCTCGGATTACTGGCCGGCTACGGTACTAAACCCATAGGGACGGGTTTGGGTCGTGACAAAATGGCAGCTATACTTGACATAGTTCGGCCGAAGAACGATAACTTCTACAGTCTAGTCAAGCCCATTGGTCGTAGGATATCTAAAAACAGCCGTAGATGTACCATTGGGTCCCTAGCGCCATCAAAGAGGTCAATATACGGCATTTTGAACCGCTCTGGTAAAATAACTGCAAATTCGGTATACTCATCCTCTATATCTTGAATGGAGTTCACCCCATGTGCTTTCTTAAATAGTTTCTCCAGCTTGTTGACTTTGAGCATGGTTGGGTTCACCTCAAATTCAAACGGTGTCTCAGTTTGGTAAACTGGGGCTTTAGATGTCTGCGCTGGAATAGGATCTGCCTGGACGGGAAAGACTGGAACACCCTCAGTTTGTAAATCCTGAGCTATAGCAACATTGGCAGCGATACCAGGTGTGGGGATAGTCACGCTAGGTATATGCGAAGTAGATGCTGCAGCTGGTTGCTATTGTTATTGTTGCAACCTAGTCGTGACCTCAGTTTGCCGGGCTACGTCGTGTTAAAGTGAGTCAACTAACTGCTGCAGACGAAGCAGTACTTCTTCTCAATCAGATGGTGGATATTGAGCCATTCTGGGAATAGATGGTTGTGCTTGAGGTGAACTGAATATAGGTGAGCTAAGGGGTGATTACCGAAAAAACTGAACTGGTGAACTTTGTCTGACCCTTCTTCACCGTGCAATTGGTGACAGTGAGGCAAACACTGGTTGTCGCCGAACAAGATCTCCGACCTTACATAGTCTTCTAACACGGGTCTAGAGTACTTAGGGGATATCAAAACTTTCCGAAACTATGTTTTTAAACTACCTAGCAAAAGAAATAAAGAAAGAGCAACAAGATCAGAAATTGGACAACACCTCAGCTAAGATTTCATTAGAATAGATATGATCAAAGCTGTAGGATTGTACTCCCCACTGAATTCTGCAATAAAATAGATACCAACTGTACCACTGATATGAAGCCTTCCTGTATAGTTTCACTGTAAAGCACATACTAGTTAAAGAGAGCCAAATAGGGTTACCCTGTCCTAGCTTTGGCATGAACTAGGGTTTCGCTACTTCAAGTAAGTAGTTTCACAAAATTCTGCATACGGGTGAGCATCCTGTCCTAAGTTGGAATAGTCACTAAGCCTTTATTATATGCAGCTAGGCCGATTGGTCAAAAGGCTACCTCGGTAAGACTACCTAATATACATCTTATACCTAACACCGAGAAGTGAAAGGAGGATCAAGCAGTACGACGGTAATCCAAATCTGAGGGTTGTGTTCCCAATATTTTCCTTAAAAAATATTTTTGCATCGTTTTTTAAAAAATGATTTACCTTTAAAAATTTCGTAAGTCATTTTTTACAAAATTGACTTTCACTCATTATTTTTTCAACACATTTAGTCTTTTCAAATAACTATCTACTCACTAAAAAGTTATAAATGACACTTTATTGAATTAAAATTTATCTTTTAGGCAATAAAATATTTTTGTTTCAAATGTCAATGAAACGTCGAAAAATAAAAATAAAAATAAAAATAAAAATATTTTTTGTGTAAAATCAATTTGCAAGAAAAAAAAATTGTGAAATATTTTATGTCAAAATAAATAGAGCCTAAAAGGTTATAATAATAATAATAATAATAATAATAATAATAATAATAATAAAATAAAAAAAATAAGAGAAAATTAATGATAAATCCTTACTTCCACACCTATAAGCCATGAAGGACAGGGTTAAACAATTGGGGCCACAAGGACATTTGTTGGAAATTTTTTGGTCAAAAGGACATTACCACTTATCTGTTGGAATTTGTATTTTAACCATCTGTTCAAATCTTTTTTTATCTGTTTAATTTTTTGAACCCATCTTTCAAATTTGTATTTATTTGTTGAAATTCACCAAGCAAAAATAGATTAAACAAATGAGAGTCCAAATCCGGCAAATTCTAGAAAATCCATTTATCGTTAGAGATGCCAAAAATGGACTGCATTGCCAGATTTTAGAGTTGCCACCTAAATATTTTTAAAAAATTTAGGAAACCCATGACTCGTGCTAAAGGCTACTTATCCGTCATAACCAAATGTCTTAGCTCGGGAACTTAGGTATGAGAGGGGAATGTCATGAATTGAGCACCTCTTTCACCTGATCAAAGATCGGCCTTTACTAATCATGATGTGATTTTTGTGTACAGTATATTCTGATTATTAATGCTAACTTCACTATGTGAGGCACAAAAATATAGAAAGTCACTCGCTTTGGAATGCTTTGATTTCATGCTTTGTTTGAAAAGAGTTTCGAATGTGCTGCTTGAAAAAGTGAGTTCATAGATGTATTAATCAAATCATTCTAATTTAAGCAAAATAACCTTCATCCACCGGTATTCAAAGAGATATTTCACGTAAGCACTTAGCCTCATGGTAGTATGCTTGATATGACAACACAAACTCTCATGCAATATGCTAAAGCGAAAATGTTCACCTAGTACTCAACTGAGGCAAGCCAAAATAGGAGAAAATAGTTAGAAAAATGCATGTTCTAATATGCAAGTGACTAATACAACACATACAAAATGCAATTACTAGGATTTGGCTTCTTAACATGGCATGTGGATTAATTCAAGGCATATGATATCACATGTATTCAAGCAAGAAATAATCGATGCTTATCAAAGGTGATGAGCCAAATCCTTATGCATGCCAAAATAGATGTAAGTCATGGTACTGATATGGACCAAAAATATGATACTACATGTAACCATCGTAGGGCAAATAAATAAAATAAAGGAAGAATGAGGGTTGGAAAACATATACAATATTACAAGTTTGCCCTCACTCGGGAAGGTCCGAATGAATGTCCTAATTAAACTAATTATTATTACAACACCAAATTAACTAATTTAACTAGCTATAACAAATTCGAACGAATCTAATTAATTAAACATACTACTATCAAAGCATTAATTTTAAAGGACCACGGGTAGTGAAGCGTCGTACGCGCATAAACGAGAATATCCTCCCGAAAACCTCTCTGCTTTGCTGCCAGAATCTGTTCTGTTTGCAGTCAGAAAATTATTCTATTTTTTCCCTAGTTTATGCTCTATTCTGCGATAAAAAAGACACTGCCTGCATAAACAATGGTGGTCGGCCTGCCTTCAGAAATGGTCGGCTGGACATAAAGGTGGCCAGCCGGCCACTATTTTCGAGTACTACCCTGCTACCACAGAATTGAAACAGAGCAAAAACATAGTGTTTCTAGGGGATGTTTATCATTTCTGCTTCTCCTTATCATGAACTGATTAAGGAAGGAGTAGACTCGATTCATAAACCATCAATTGTCACAAAGTTGTTGCATGATGATCTATGAACCGATAGGACAAAAGATCAATAAATGGAAGGAAATAAAGACCAACAACACCTCCTCCCTATCATGGAGTTACTTCAAGGGAAGTGGTAGACATTACTTCTTGACTCATTAACATCACTAAAGAGTATATAATGATTCAAGAATCAATGGATTCAATATAACATCCGATTGAACCCAACTCAAATTTATTACTCTTTTTTTACCACTTTTATTCCAATTTTAACCTCTTGTACATTACCTTGCCATTCTTAATCCATTTTTGTCCAAGAGTGATGACTAACGTTTGCTAAGTGCAAAAAATGATAAAAATAAGTGGCTGACAAGAAGTTGTTCTTAGCTTGAGAGAGATGTAATGACTTGGTAATGAATCTCCGAAGAGATTAAACCATTAAACATGGAAAGTTTCTTTCTTAAGCCTTAAGCAACAATTTAGTGTTGGATACACCTCTTAATCAAAGGAAAAGAAAGAAAGAATGGAGGTTACGGAGATGATTATACAAATGTGATTACAAGCGTGAGTATTTATACAAAAATAATGAATGAAAAGCTATTAACTCAAATGGATTAGTGTCTAAAGCCTAAACCTCCAAATCCATGAGGACTTTACAACATCACAAGCATAGCATTCAAGGCATAACTTAAATAAATAATTAAAACAGCCCCAAAATAGCAAAAACAGTGCTAGAATCTTGTTGAAAAGTTAGGAAAAGTAAACCAAAAAGAGAGGAGAATAAAGCTAGTAAGCAAGCCTAAGGAAGAGTGGCCAACCCCTCCACTTTTTGGACCTTAAAATCACATGTTTTAGCCTCTGAAAACTCTAAAAATCAGTAGCTAAAAGTAAATAAACAAGTGAGAAACACAAGGATATAAGCTATGAAATAAGGTTCAAGAAAGGGGGGTTAACCCCTCCACTATTGGTAGCTTTTAAATCACAAGTTTTAGCTCTCAAAAATAGTCTAAAACAGTGTGAAAAATAGGGGAAAAGAGTAGTACAAATAAGAGTGAAGATGGTAAAAGCTATACCTCTTGAAGAGAGGATGTTCTTTGGTTCACAAACCACAAAGTGTTCACCCTCAAGAGCTGGAATTTTGGCTCAATAATCTCAGCAAGAAGTCTCAAAATTTTGGTTTAGGAAGTGTATATATACTATATGTATATTGCAAGATAGAGAGGGAAAGTGTTTGGCAAGTTTTTGTCTCTTGGCAAATTTTTCTTACCTCAAACCATGAGGGATGGTCATCTATTTATAGAAAAACAGGTTCTTCTGTCGGAAATATCTGTATTGAGCCAGCTGGTGCATGGCATGCACATGGGGGAACAGTTGGCGGCAAAATATCTGCTGGCCGCTGGATATGACCGGCCGGCCATGGAGAGGGATGGCTGCCCAACAAAAATTGACATACCGGCCACTTTTTGTCCAACAGGCCTCTGAGTGGTCAGACTAGAAAAAATTAAGTTTTGGAATTAAGTTTTGGATTGAAGGAGATGTAAGGTTTAGGCTTTGAAGCTTGAAAACCGAAGCCTTTTGTTAAAGAAATTGAACGATTTGGACAGCGTAACAATTCATCATTGAGTGTTCATCATGAGGTGCCCAAGTTTTAAGGGCGATCAAAAATGGGGTGTCTATACCTAATTTTTCCTATCTGTTGACATTCACCAAGCTTGTTTTTCTTAGCTATTAAATTTTTTATTTTATCGGTTCAAGTCCTCATATACATACATATATATATATAGAGAGAGAGAGATGGGGCAAATTTATACAAACAAAAATTTCAAATCTAGAAAGAAATTATAGAAAAGATGATTGTTGAAGTTCTAATGAAATTTGATGAAACACAGTTACCTACCTTCACCTATATTCGAACACTATACATTCATTAATAGCACAACGTCAATACACATCATCCATACCTCACTTCTTCATTATCATTATTAAACACAAAGCAAACACATTCAAGAAATTGAAAAACATACACCTTACATACATATAAGTAATCCAAATAGAAAGATGTATTTTCAACAATCCACAAATCAAACACCTAATCTTCAATGATGGTGGTGATCAACCTAAAAACGAGATCTACCTCTCAAGATTCATTCAAGTTTAGACGTGAATGACAAGGATGTAAAAATAAAAAAATTACCACGCAAACGATATAAATGATGCAAGATCCGAAGCTATGAAGATGAAGGATCATTGGTTTCAAGTCCATGAACACCAGCACGACGATAATTTGGGTGGCTTGAGAAGATTAAAAGAGTGAACCCAATCAAAAACACCATTAATGGTACTACTTTGAAAGTCCCTAGAGTGCTAGAGAGAGAGAGAGAAAGAGACGAAGAGGAGTAAAAGAGAGAGAGAGAAAGAGAGAGAGATGAGATAGATGAGGAGGAGTGAGAGAAATGGAAAAAAGAAGCGGCGACGCTCTAAAGTTGCTATTACTGTGAGATGAAAGAGAAGAAATTTTGAACAAATAGTGGATTGAAAGCATATGACTGTCCTTATCAACATGGGAATGTCCTTATGGACTTAAACAATAAACGCGTGGATCTATGGCCATACAAAACTATA
Source organism: Camellia granthamiana (assembly GCA_036172215.1). Classification (NCBI taxonomy): domain Eukaryota; kingdom Viridiplantae; phylum Streptophyta; class Magnoliopsida; order Ericales; family Theaceae; genus Camellia; species Camellia granthamiana. The sequence continues at coordinate 103,128,939 of CM069903.1, read as the reverse complement.
AAATGGACTTATGGCCTGGGTTCCCTTTTTTCAATTATTTTTTTACTTTGTTGTTCCGTCTAGTTGAGTGAAACCTAAAAGTGTAAACTATTTTTAAAAACCACTATAAAAGAAAAAAGTCAACAAAAAAATCACTGAAAAAGGTCAATCTCCAATCACGCTAATATTATTGTCCAATCCTTTAAAAGGATTCAAAACCTTTTAGTTTGGACTTGTAGATCCATTACAAGTTCCATTTTGATTATTCAATCTATTCATTTTTTTTTGTATTAATGTTTTCATGCATGGATCATTTATAAAATAAATAAAAAATTTGAAATTATTCTGATAATTGAATTTGCTCGTTTTAATTGCATTTGTCATTAATACAATTATTATACGAGAAATATTTGTCGCATGCGTACTCCTTGTGATCAAGATTGTATCTCCTTGAACGGTGCACATAGCCTGAAAAAATCATCAAGATATGAAATCATATCGATATACGAGTCCTAAATAACTGGAGATTGCTAGGATTTTTGGAACATTCAAACTATTTGCTAGGCAAGTCACTGGATATTATAAATAGGTGACACTGCCATGGGTTGAGGTATGCTAATTCTCTTTATGAATTTGTCTATTAAATATTTTTATAATATAAGATAACTAACTTGGGCATCGAAGGATCCTCAGCCGGTCAACAGCTGGGGGAGTTTTATCTTGTAGATGGAGATCGCGTAGAGATTCTGATCATCTTCTTCGTTGGATTTCTTTATCAACAAGTATGTGATTTTTCTAATGTATCAAATATTATTTTAATCACAGGATGCCATTCATGGCAAACTTTACTTGAGGCATTGCTTTTTATATTGGTTGATTTGGTAACTACGTATCCACAATGTTTGACTTCGAAAGCAAAATAAAAGTGTGATTAATAAATCTATTCCAACCTGGTCGGACTTAAAGCGTTGAGGGTTTTCCAACTTTGAATAGCTCCGAGTAAGTTGGAACAGATCTACACCTAGTTTTGCTCTGCGAAATAAGCTAAAGGGTTTTTCTGACTTTGAAAATCTTTTACGTGCTGGTTTTCACTCGGTGAAGTAAGTTGAAGGGTTTTTCAAACTTTGAAAATCTTTTGTTGAGTTGATTTTTGCTTGGTGAAATAAGTCGGAGGGTTTTTCTAACTTTGAAAATCTTTGCCCAACTGAATTTTGCTCAACGAAGTAAGTTGGAGAGTTTTTTTAACTTTGAAAATCTTTGTCGAGCTGGTTTTGCTTGGTGAAGTAAGTTTGAAGGGTTTTTTCAACTATTAAATTCTTTGTCGATCTGGGTTTTGCTTGGCTAAGTAAGTTGGAGGATTTTTTTTTCCAACTTTGAAAATCTTTGTTTAGCTGGTTTTGCTCGGCGAAGTAAGTTGGAGGGTTTTTTTCAACTTTAAAAATCTTTGCCGGGGTGGTTTTTGCTCAGCGAAATAAGTTGGAGGGTTTTTCCATATTTATCACGCTAGATTTTATAATCCAAACACATAATAAAAATTAATTTGGTTGAAAAAAATAATAAATGTCTAAAAGTTTAAGTTATTTATTTATTTATTGTTATTATGTTTATTGATTTTCTGTTTGGCTGGTCAAAAAATTGGGAAAAATGTAAGAGAAACAAAAAGAATTTATAATTTATAATTTTTTATTTTAGTTTTTTTATTTTAGTTTTTGGTTAGCTGATATATAAGGTGCCGTTTGGTAACACTTTCTGTTTGGTAACGTTTACGTTTTCATTTTATATTTACAAAAATTTTATAAACTGGTTTTTGTTTATTTTTTGTTTATTTTTAGAAAAACATAAACTACAAACGCGCTTGATAATTGACAAAATGTTTAAAAAGTTTTAAAAATATAAAAAAGAGTGAGAAATGGCAAGTGGTGGCAAGTGGCGGCGGAAGACGGTGGTGGAAAGTGGTGACGGTGGGTGGTGGGTAGCGGGTGGTGGCAGATGGGCGGGTGGTGGTGGGTGGGTGGGTGACGGTGGCGGGTGGTAGCGAGTGGGTGTTGGTGGTGGTGGTGGTGGTGGCGGGTGGTGGGTGGTGGTGGCAGGTAGGTGGCAGATGGTGGGTGGTGGTGGTGGGTGGTAACGGATGGTGGTGGTCGGTGGGTGGGTGATGGTGGCGGGTGGTGAGTGGTAGCGAGTGGGTGGTGGTGGTGGTGGTGGTGGTGGCAGTGGTGGCAGATGGTGGGTGGTGGTGGTAGGTGGGTCGTAGATGGTGGGTGGTAGTAGGTGGGTGGTGGCGGCGGGTGGTAGTGGCGGGTGGTGGTGGTGGGTGGGTGGGTGACGATGGCGGGTGGTGGGTGGTAGCGAGTGGGTAGTGGTGCTGGTGGTAGCAGGTGGGTGGCGGATGGCGGGTGGTAGTGGGTGGGTAGGTGGGTGACTGTGGTGAGTGGTGGGTGGTAGCGAGTGGGTGGTGGTGGTGGTGGTGGTGGTCGGTAGTGGGTGGTGGGTGGTGGTGGCAGGTGGTTGGCGGCTGGTGGTGGTGGGTGGCTAGTGGTGGCGGGTAATGGATGGTGGTGGCAAGTGGGTGGTGAGTAGTTGTAACGTTAGGTGGCGGGTGGTGGTGGCGGGCGGTGGATGGTAGTGGCGGGTGGTGGGTGGTGGCGGGTGGATGGCAAGTGGGTGGTAGTGGCGATGGGTGGGTGGTGGTGGCGAGTGGGTGGCAGGTGGCTGGTGGCTGGTGGCTGGTGTGTGGTGGTAGCAAGTGGGTGGTGAGTGGTGGTGGTAGATGGTGGTGGGGGGTGGGTGGTGGTAGCGGAAAACGGTGGTGGAAAATGATGGCGGGTGGTGGCTAGTGTTGGGTGGTAAAAAAAAAAAAAAAACTCAAACTCAAAACGGAAACACATTTTTTTGAGTTTACATTTTTTGGCCAAATTTATAAACTGAGACCACTGATTTATAAATCAAAAATTTACCAAACAAGTTTTTATTTGAGTTTTTTAAATTTTTGTAAATATAAACAGAAAACTGAAAACGTAAGTGTTATCAAACGGCACCTTAGTTCTTTAATTTTTGTTTGGTTGCTCAGAAACTGTTAAGGTAAATACAAACAAAGCCCCCTTTTAATTTTGTTCTCTTGAAGAGTATTTATTTTCTGGGACCTAATAACAAAGATTCTTTATTCAGGTCAGAAATTACTTAGAAAGATGGAAAATATGGTCAAAGAAGATTGAACATTCAAGACTTTTGAGTTCTCCTTCAATTTTTTATTATTTTTTAATGAGATTTTTATTGTGCAATCACAGTAAAAAAAAAAAAAGTCTTTTATTTCGTAATTTTCATTGTATATATATTTCCAATATTCAACTTTCATTTATGAAATATATGAGATTATTAGCTATTCATATGTGGTCAATGTGGTCATTCAAAGAAAACTTTTGCACAAATAATATTGATTATGTTTTAGGTATTAGTTTCTTTTAGATTTTAATCATGGTTTATATACTGTATTGATAGTCACATTTTGATGTTGAACCCTTTTTTTATCACACGCACTAACCGTGATGAGAAATACATATAATTGTGATCTTATCTCATTATTAATCATAAATTATTTAAGTTCAATATCAAGTTTTATTGGTTATTAATTACATTTAAAATTTGTGATCTAAATGTTTATTATCACAGTCAAAACGCGTAATGGAATTATCCTTTAATGACGGTTAAAAAGTGATATCGAAAATAACCCTTAACAATCACACTCTCAATGATCATACTTTAACAAAATAAAAAATCAGTGATTAAATAACATATATCACACTTAAATAACATACATCATCATCATCACCTACTTCCGATCGTGAAACCCTAGTAAAATACTAAGTCGATCGGTGAGATCAGAGGCTAATGAGCATCTCTCTCTCTCTCTCTCTCTCTCTCTCTCTCTCTCTCTCTCTCTCTCTTTCTATATATATATATATAATTCATTTTTGAAAACTCTAGATCCATCCAAATCTCATGGAACGAAAACAGATCTATGTTAATTGTCTAGAATCAAGTGTAAGAACATGAAAGCGCAATAACAGCAAGGGTGGTTTCCTCTCTCTGCTTCAAGAAAATGTTCCCTAAATCAAATCATCATCATCAAAGATCCCAAAATGTCGGAGAATGTGTTCAATGTTTTTGGGATGACATGTTTGCAAGCTAGAAAAGGTAAGCAAATTGTGGAAGTTTGATAGGTGGCGGTGCTGCCAGTGGAACGGAAGTTTCTGGTGATCCAATCGTGGATGCTCCGCTTGTTCATACACAAATCTGAGCCTATTTTTGTACTATTTTTAATATATACAGTATATGTTTGATGTTTCTTTTACTTTCTTTCTTTCTTTCTTTTTTTTTTTTTTTTTTTTTTTTTTTTTGGAGGGGGTAGTTATTGATCTAATGGTGTTGTTGTTGTTGTTGATGATGATGATGATGATGATGATGAAATAGATAGGAAAAAATAAGCTTATGAAATTCAACAGATAAAGGGAAATTTGAGCAGATAAAATCCAGCATATAGTAAAATTCAACAGATAAGGTAGTAAATTTCAGTAGAGAGAAAGAAAAGAGAGGTGTAAAAATTCAACAGGTAGTAAATTTATACAGATAGCAAAATTTTAAACATATAAGGGGGAAAAAATTGAATAGAAAGTCAAAAAATTTGAACCAATAGATATAAATTTGAACAGATAGAGCAAAAATTTGAATAGATAAACAAAAAAATTGAACAGATAGATATAAATTTGACAGATAGTCAATGAAAAGTCAAACAGATAAAAAAAGCCAAGGGGTAAAATTGGAAACAATATCCTCTATGGCTTCTCACCAAATTATTTCACAAATTGTAGATCTCATCACCAATAAAAAATATCCAATTAGATCTAATATCTTTGATACTCTCTAAATTGGATTTATCATCAATTTCCCCATAATTCTAATAGACCTCAAATTGTGTAATAGGTAATTGTCACATCGTTACAGTTACTGTATAATGCATTGGTTTGGGAAGTTGGTGTAGATACCCCCAATTTTGACCACTTGTAAGACTTAGACGCTTGATTCCGAACACTCGATGATGAAAGCTATATTGTGTAAATGGTTTGAATTCTCAACAAGAACACCTGATTTCAAGTTCTAAACAATCCCAACTTGTCATATCTACCATATTTCTACCCTAAAAACTCAGTTTTGAACATTATACCAACCTGCATTGAACCTGAAAAAGAGGAACAGTGGAAATACACTGAGGCCAGCCAGCCGTGCCTCAGTGATGGCCGGCCGGGGCATCTTGACTTTTCAAAGCAGATTGTGTAAATATCTGCCAACTGTCTATTTTAGCAGATATTTTGATCTATAGCCTAGGTCTCTATAAATACGAGGCTGCTGGGTTGAATTAAAGGGGTTGAAAGTTTAAAAGAGTGATATATTTCAAGGTTTAAGTGTAAGAAATTAAAGAGTTGAAATCCTTAAGTCATTCTTCCTATATCATCCATCCATACCCTAGCAACATAGAGCTTGGACTTGGAACTTGATTGAGATTTTGAAAACCATAACTCAAGCTTGAGGGTGTTGGAATCAAGTTTGTCAACAAAGAGCTTACCTCTCTTTCAAAGGTAGAATTTTGCATCTTCTTCTTTCATCTTCTTGTATTCTTTTCTTTTATTTTTCTTGCCTTTATATACTGAGTTTTTAGAGTTGAATTGAGGCCCAAAAAAGCATGATTTGAGGTCTTGATACTGGAGGGCTTAGCCGCCCCCTCCTTAGGCTTTGTTCCATAGCTTTTTCTATACTCTTTTTACTTACTTTCATTTGCTTTCAGCTACTGTTGTTTTTTTTACCTATTAGGGGCTGTTTTAGGACTGTTTTAATTTATTTGAATAACTTGTGCTTTGACTAGTTTGTTTGTTGTCTCATAAGTTTACACGTATAGCTTGTTGCATGTTTATTCTAGCTCTTCTCTTAAGTAATTTCCTTATTTAATAATCAAGTTGTCACTCATTTTATTTCATTTGAGAGTTGTTTCAAATGATTGATGGTTATTCAATACATGAACTAAAGTTTTGCACTTAATGACTTAATCTTTACGGAGATTCATTGTCAACAGTGTAATCCTTCTTTCATGTTGAGAATTACTTCTCATTTGATGCTTCTCTCCTTTTAGAGGACATAATCATCACCATGGACAAAGAAATTAATGAATGGCAATGACTAAAAGAATTGATTTAAAAGCAATCAACACACTTAAAGAAGATGGCTTAAACTACTTAGGCTTGGCCGGGACGTTATGCCAAGTTAATTGAGTCAAGAATGATCATACACTATTGCATGGTGTTTTGATGATTCTTGAAGCATCTCTACCACCCTCTTTGAGTTCACTCCATGACAAGAGGGAGGGTGGTCATATTCATTGCACTTCATCCAATTTTTGTCCAAAATTGTATCCAAGATCATCAAGCAATCAATTTGCTTATTGATGGTTTTGGAATCAATTGCAACCTTCTTTCGAGGCTTTCCCTATGATAGAGAAGTGTAAGAGGGACAAACAGAGTCCAGAACACTCTTTCTGCACTGTTTTCACTTCAGAGCACCAAATGGAATTACATGGAACAGAGCCACGACCAGCCTTCTGTAGGCCCGGCCGGGGTGTCAGTGAGGGGCCTGCCGGGCAGCAATGTTTGGTAAGGCAGTGTGTTGTACAGAAGCAAGAGGGCAGTAGCTGAGAGTGAAACAGAACAATCTGGACAGACAAGGCAGCTTCTGGACACTGCGCATGCGAGCATTGTGCATCTTCGGGTTGTAACTCATTATTTAGTTAGTTATTAATTCATTTGGTTCTGTAATAATTAGTCTAATTTGGACTATCGAACATTGATTCGGACCCTCCTGCGTGAGGATAAATATGTAATAATGTACATGTCTTCCAACCTCATGTCTTTCTCCCTTTTATTTCCCAGCTTATGATGGTTAGTTTAAGGCATCATGTTTTGTTTAGCATACTTCATGTTTGCATCCACTTGTATTACATACATTGAGGCTTGGTTCATCATTCTAATCGCATCGTTATTTCAATACTTCTTTGAATATGTGTTTAACCGCATGTTATCAAATTGATCCATATATCATATTAGTAATTGAGCCTAGTAATTGCATATTGTATGTGTTGCATTAGTCATGTTGCATAGGAATCATGCATTTTTTTAACTAGTTTCTCTTTTGGCTTAGAGTACGAGGTAAGCTTTTATTTGCTTTAGCATAATGCATGAGTTTGATTATTGCTATATCTAGCATGCTTACCATGAGGCTAATTGCTTAATTGATAAACTGCTTGAATGCTTGTGGATGAAGGCTATTTGCTTGAATTGGAATAATTTGAGTAATGTTCATATGTGATCACTTTTTCAAAACAAATATGAATCAAGTGTTCCAATGCTTGCAAAATTAGTCTATACTTGTGTGCATCACATTGTAAAGTTAGTTTAATAACCGAAATAAGAGCATATAATGTAAATAAGAATCACATCATGATTAGTAGAGGCCGATCTTTAATTGGGCAAGGGGGGTGTTCAATTCATAGCCTTCCCCTCTGGTACCTAAGTTCCCAAACTAAAACACTTCGGTGATGACAAACTGATGGCCTTTGGCACGAGTCTCGGGGTTTCCTAAATTTTCCAAAACAAAATATTTAGGTGACGACTCTGTAAATGTGGCAAAGCAGTCCATTTTTGGCATTTGATTCAAAACATCTATTTTCCAAAAGAATTGCTGGATTTGGACTCTTTTGCGTTTTCATTGTTTCACATTGCACTTGTGAAATCCAATTCAGAACCACGAAAGTCCGACACTGTAGGGCCTATTCGCCTTCCGATAAAGGACACGGAAACGTCGAGCTACAGTTGGGTTGGGGTGGGTTGAGGCTAAAATAGTCGCAAAAAAGACAAAATAAGTTTTTTAATCTCAGGTTAAAAAATGTCACATTTAAACCATAATCATTTCATTTTTTTTTTCACAAAAGTCAAAAGAGCCAAAATCCTAAATGGGATTTTTAGTTTTAGAATAAAATAGTCAAAAAGTCAAAAAATCAACTTACATCCCAAACGAAGCCAATGGGTTGAAAGAAAAGGAAAAATCTAGAGATTCACCATTATCCATCCAAAAAATTTTGAGTGGATGATTATGTGGTAAAAATTAATTTATATAGTATGGAATCTTATGGTGGAGATTAATTTCTCAATAATTTCTGAATTGATAAAAGTGAATTTGTAGTATTACTCGAAAGAAAATTATTTTTAACCAAAAAAAAAGTTTATCATGTTTTTATTTTCTTATGGTATTAATAAAAGTGAGGCAGACCATATGGCGGGTGAAGCCAAAAGAGCGTGCATTCGGAAGGTAATCGAATCCAGGTAGACTTGGGATTTCTTAGTTTCCAAAATCAGAAAACCTCCCCCCTATAAATAAACACCCTTTCCTCTTTATGTCTTTACATCCTTTCCTTTTAAGTCATTCCATAGCTATTGAATCTTGGAGTTTTTAATGGCAATGGTTGTACCAGAAAAACATGAGCAGATACGAGTGCTTCTATATGGCCAAACTTGCCCAACAAGCCAACCGCTACAAAGATACCGTCAACTTCATGGAAAAGCTCATCATTGGTTCTACGTCCTCCTCCTCCGGCAGCGAACTCACAATCGAGGAGTTTTAACCTCCTCTCCACCGCCACCAAGAAAGTAATCGACTCACTCTGTGCCGCCTGGCAGGCTCTCTCTTCAACTGAACAGAACCACAACAACCATGTCGCACTCGTCACCGACTACAAATCCAAGATCGAATCAGAACTCTCCCGTATCGGCAATAGGGTTTTGAATTTGCTGGAAAAGCATCTGATACCCTCAGCTTATGAGAGCGAGCCTAAAGTCTTCTACTTAAAGATGAAGGGGGATTACTATCGATACATGACGGAATTCAAAGTCGGAACAGAGGAAAACAGAGGCTGTTGAGAACACCATCATGGCATACCACTACAAAAAAAAAAATACCTTTGGCGACTAAATTTTTAGTCACCAAAAGTCCCTTTTTAGTCGCCAAAAGTCGGCTTTTCACTTTCCCCGACTAAATATTTTCGTCGCCGGTTTTGTCGTGAATACGTGGTCGCAAGATGGTATTGGCGACTAAAAAAAGTGTTAGTCGCCAAAAGTCAAGTGTTCAGCGACCAACGCATTTGTCAGCAATACTGAATTCCTTTTTTGGAAATTATGCATTTTGGCGACTAAACTTTTAGTCACCAAAAGTCAATTTTTTTATTTTTATTTTTACCTTTGCCGACTAAGATTTTCGTCGCCAAAAACCCAATCTTTTGGCGACCACACAGTTTAGTCGCCAAAAAAGCATTAATTCGAAAAAAAAAATTCAGCCTCTGCTACTCCCAAGTTTCGAACCACCAACGCTGTAAACCTTTCCCAACGCTGTAAACCTTTCCCAACGCTCGCCCCACTACGCTGTAAACCTTTTCCAACGCTGTAAAACCTTTTTAGTCGCGAAAAGCTCCACTTTTGCCGACTAAACTCAGTTTTAGTCGCCACTTGTCCACTTTTAGCTACTAAATTTTTTTTAGTAGCCAAAAACCTTTACTTTTGGGCTACAAAAAATTTGTTTGTCGGTAAAACACCTATATTCGGCGGACTAAAGTTTTTTTTTAGTCGCCAAAACCTATAGTTTTGGCTACTAAATGCTTTTAGTCGCCCAAAAACCATGCCTTTTAGCTACTAAAATTTTTTAGTCGCTAAATAAACTCCTATTTTTCGGCGACTAAACTGACTTTTAGTCGCTAAAAGCCCTATATTCGGCAACTAAACTGCTTTAGTCGGCAAAAGTGCTCAAGTTTGGCGACTAAACTTATTTTAGTCGCCATTTTGTACTACTTTCAGCGACGAAAATACTAATTATTATTAGTCGCCAATTCTGTATTTTCTTGTAGTGCAGAATTGGCGACTAAAATTAGTTATTTGTGGGTAGAGAAGCTTCAAATGTTTTCCTTTTTGTTTTAAAGATCCAGAGTCTCAGTTGTTTTGTTTTATTCATAAATTCCTTTCTATCGATTTATGTTCCAGTAAGTCATATTTGGTGACATAGTTATCAAACTACCCATAATAATAATAAGGGTGGGAGCGCATATTAATATTCACATTGACAATATAAATATTTCATAATGTGAACATTCATATTGTTAAATTTGTTTAATGTGAATGTTTACATCACCAAACTTTTAAGGGTTTAAAAAATATTTATAAAGATAAAAATATTTATAAAATAACTTAAATATGATAATTAGGATTTGTTAGATCAAATGTTCAAAATAATACCATCTATTAGAATACAAGAATATCTTATAAACTAATTGAGATACAAATACTTGAAAGAGAATTTTCTAATAAATTTTCTAAAATAAATATATACCACAAAAGTTATAAAATTTTATATACAAAAAGTAAAACAATAGTCCATCTTAACGCACACCATAAGCGCATACCAAGTTGCTAGGGTTGAGAAAATATCTATAAGGTTAAAGTTGTCCATAAAAGATTTTAAATATGAGAATTGTAATTTTATCGTATTAACTTCATTTTTTATAAATATATTCTACTCGATATTTTATAATAAAAAAAATGAATAACTTAAATTATCAAAATAAGATTTGAAGTGCGCCTCACAATATGCATAACAGTTATGCATACAACATAACCCCAAATCCGGTTATGTGTTCACAAGTAAAAGATAATTTTATGCATGCATATGGATGAGTTAAGTCAATTTATGGACATGTTTATAAATTTTAAACAACAATTTCCGCTTAGAATAAATATGCAATTTTTTTTGTTAGTAAGAAAACATTATCTTATTAATAAATTAAAATAAAAGATGAGGACCATGTTTATTTTAGATTTTTTTTAAAAGAATAAAAATTAATTTGGTAAAAAAATTTAAAAATAATAATTATTATTTTTATATAATTTTATATTTTGGGAGGTTAGAAATAATTTTTGAAATTTTAAAATTATATTTTTGATATTCATTTTTATTAAACTAGTTTTCATTTTTTTTATAAAAAAAAATTCTGAAATTGCTTTCTAAAACTTATGAATGATGATTTTCTTTAGAGTGATAGTAGAGATCCCAAATAATTTATCAAATTTTTTATTAAATCTTTCACATGAGTATGGGACCCACACAAATACGGGTTTATGTGAGTCTCACACTCATATAAAAAATTTAGTAAAAAATTTAATAAATTATTTCATGTTGATAGCATTTTCCTTTTCTTTAATTCATTATGAAAGAACTCCCGTTACTGAATCATGTGGTAATATATATGATTGGTTACAGGTTATTAGAGATGGACTCGACCCACTAAGGCCTCGTCTGGGAATAGATTTTTTTAGTAACTTTTTAACTAAAATGTTATATAAAAAAAACTGGTATGTTTGGAATGATTTTTTAGATTTTTACGAAAAGATGTGCAAAAAGTAGAGAGAAAATGGAATCTTTGACTTTTTGGTATGAGTTGTTGGCTTTTTTATTTTTTAATGACTTTTTGACTTTTTAGCTAAAAAAGCCACTTGCCAAATGAGGTCTAAGTTATCCCAATCTACTCATGGCTTATAGGGCTTTTGATTATGGTTTAAACCTATACGATTAAGTTGGGAAAAATATTTAGAGGAAACCATATATAGGTGAGAGAAGGGAAAAAAAATTATAATATATAGAAAGTGCAAGTGTGTTTATAGAGGGATGTAAATAAAAAGTCATGGGAGTACAAGTATCCCGTACACCGCTTCATCTATTAGTAATTTTTTTCACTTTCTCACATCTGCATGCAGTTTTCCCAAAATTTTAAGAGATAATTGTTGAAAGTCTGTATGCAGTTTTCCCAAATTTTTAAGAAATAATTGTTGAAAAGTCCAAGGTAAAGAGTATATAATGTATCAAGTCTAATGAATATTTCTTATTGGCGAAAAGTCCATTTTTTTTTTTTTTTGATCGGTAAATGTTAGTTGTTAGTTTAGCACATATGGCAGAAAATCTCCTCACCTTTGGTAAAGCACATTGCACTCCTTCAATTCAACCTTTCTAAGGAGAATTGAATTCATGACCTCCTTGGGACTAAATCCTAAAAAAGGCATGGTGGTCAATTAGGTTACGCGTAGTTGGTTGCGAAAAGTCTACTATTTTGTTAAATAGTTTGATGAGAAGTCATTTTGTTAATTTTAGAGGACATTTTGTTTTGAATTTTATCCCCTTTATTTGTTTGTTAACTTTTTTTTTATCAGTTGACTTTTGTTGTCTATTTGTTCAAAAATTTTCCTTATTTGTTCAAAATTTTTCCTACATGTTCAAAAATATTTTCCTCTTATTTGTTAATTTTTTTTCCGATTTGTCCAAATTTTATTATCTGTTCAATTTTTTATCTGTTTAAATTTTAAACATATTTTATTATCTAGGGTTCAATCTCATTCTCCCTGGAGAACGGCGGTCAACAGAGAAATCGAAGGCATTGAGGATGATGAACTTAGTGTAGAAAAACAAGACAAAAGAGGGTGGCAAGAATTCAATTGTTTGTTGGTTTGTTTGGAAGTAGAGAAAATAAACAAAAATACCCATTTTCTTGGATCCACCGCTAGAAATTAATGAGAAAATACAAGTTTCTGTATAAATAAAACGCGATACACATGGAATTACAGGATAGAAAATAAATAAGAAATTTGCAAAACTAGACGATAAATAGCTTTTGGAACTCCAAGAAATCTTCTGATCCTTCGATCAGAACAACGACGAAAGCCTAACTCAACCCCGAACTAGGCTGGGATCTCTAGTTGTCGCACATGTTAGATAAGGGAGATGAAATCGAAGAGAAGGCGACAGATCGGTTAGAGTGGAGCATGTTTCATGCTAGTGGTGGCTGAGATGACTAATTCGATAGTGTTTTTGGTTGTTGCTACGACGAAGAAAACTACGGCGACGGATCCGGTAAAGGCAATCGACGCGGCACCATGGCGGCGACAATATGATTCATGACCATATCAAGTGTTTATCACCTCAGGCGACGGTTGTGGTAGAGAGAGAGAAGATTTTTTAGGATTTGAAGGGGAGAGAGAAAGAGGGAGAGCAAGAGAGAGAGAGAGAGAGAGAGAGAGAGGGGACTGTGATAATTTGAACAAATAGAAAGAGAGTTGTTTCAAACAAATAACCACTGAACTTTTGAGGGTGATTTGGTCATTTCATAAAATAATGTCCTTATGCACATACCATTTTAGTGCCAAAATTTAATCCAAAAAAAAAAAAATCTAAATTTAGAATTATCGACAAAGTTCCCAATTTTTAAAGCCAATTATGCGTTGGATTTAGGAAAAGTTCTTAAAGCCTAAGCTACCGACAAACTATACTCTACAATATATTTATATGAAAATTTCTGTAGTACACCTTGGGCCTATTTACGGTTGTTGTAATTTTCAATTATGACTTAGGTCAAGTTTGGCAATTTCAATATAATCTATCTTTTTATCTTTTTTCCATCACATCACCTCTTGTACGGGGGCAAAATATCCAGTGCTTTCCGTACTCCTTGAACTCAAGCTTCGCGTGATGGCGTCTAACCTAGAAACAGAGAAACGGTGAGCTGCTCGGCGGTGGGTCGCCGGATAGACCCTCCGACGATCAAGTGAGATCACTTGGGGAAGAAGAATACTGTTTAGAGAGAGAGGGAGTCGTTCGGATTGCACACCTCTAACGTTCATCTTCCATTCCTATTTCTAGGCTGGCCAAGCAGCCTCACGATTGTGTGCGCACTACCTCTGTTGTCCTTCCCTGGATATGTGGCAATGCTCGCCTCCCACCACCTTACACATGTAAAGGCCAAAAACCCCCAAATAGTACATGTAAAACTGCCAAACGGTATTGACGCGTGCCTGGAGCAGATTTCCTCTCCATCACGCCATTGGCCCAAATGGCACACCTGACCGGAATACCACAACCGGCCTATTCCTCGGAGAAAATCACAACCACAGATAACACTGCCGAGCTTCCGAGCTAACCGGCCGGGCGCACGCCGACCACCATCCCGGTCCATACTCCTTCCGGGTTAACTGAAGGTGAAGCGTGCTGGTCCTCTTCTTGGCCTAGATTCATTCCGGACTGCCACTAGCTCGGTTGCACATCCAGCCGAATGTCTGCCAAGTCATAGCTCGGCCAGGCCTTACTCCACGCCTGGTCAGTCAATCTACCTTGGTCGTGCATGACAGGCCGGAGAACCACGCCCACTGAGAAAGCAACTCGGCGCCGTGAGGTCCGTCACACCCTCGTTACGCAGGTCGGCCGTATCTCTTCGGTGCAAATCTCCCTCTCAATTGTCCCTTAATTCCATTCGAGCTAAGCATGATTGGGATTACTGCCATGACCGAGTTATCTCATTTTGATCGGTCACCGAGTTGTGCCAGTATCAAATCGAGCGTGACCGCGATTACCGCCATGGCCGAGCTACATCAATAGGTCGACCTTCAAATAGTACCAGTAGTCTTATCAAGAGTCGTACAACCGTACTGACAGCCGTCCTTTCGATGCCACGTGGCTTCATCCCGTTGGCCCCGTGCAGCCCCAAAGCTGCCTTTTCACGCGCGAAATTCAAAGGACGCAGCCGTTTGGTTTTCCCTCCCTTTTTATGCACAAACGAAGGGTCATTTGCACCAACACTATTCATCTCCTCCTTCAAGCCAAAACCCTAGCCCTCAACACTCCAAGCTTCTTCCCCCGTTGCTGCCTTTCTGCTTTATCTATGTTCCCTCTGAAGCTGCAATCAAGTTCGTGAGGCTGAACTCCGTTTGGCTCTTGATATTGGTAAGCTTTTCCACTCCTCTCATGTATTTTCTGTCTATGTTCTTCAAGTTTTTCATCCTTGTTCTTGGTGTTCTTGCTTAGGACTGTTAGAATCCTATCAGTACCCCCTCCATCGGGTAGTATCAACACACCCTAGGGAAAACTAGAGCTGGAGAAGCAAATGGGGTTCCCATGCCCCTTGTTTCTCCGACTGTAAATGCATGAACTTTGAACTTAGGATGAACTACCTAAACCCTGGGTAAGACCGAGCTAAATCTGTCTTTTAGATCCACAAATAGGGTTTAACCGAGCAAAAACTTGTTTGTGGTCTCCCTTTGGTGCACTAACCGAGCTGAAAACTGGAACCGAACTAGGAAAGGCCAAAGCAGCAAGATAGTTGAGCCGACGTAGGGGGTCTGACCAGTCAGATACAACAGAGGCCTCTGACCGAGCTAGAAATTCCACATAGAAGCCGTGCAATTTATGCCGCGCTAACCCTTGGGCTTATTTTTTAACAATGCAGAACAAACTGGGACCGACCAGGCCCCTTCAGCATTACCACTGGTGGAGCTCAAAGTCCGAGCAAACACACAAAATTTTCCACCGAGATACAAGCTAAATTACCCAATAAATAAAACCGGGATAGATGAGGAAGTACGGGTTCATGGTGAGCTCTCCCGGTGCACTGGCCGAGTTCCGTAGGGAGTATAGCATTCCAGATGATGTCCATTTGGAGCTGGCTAAGAAGGGAGATACCCCATGGGGCGACCTAGACCGGTGCCCCTTCACGGTTGTATCCATAGTGGAGGGAGGGCTTCGCTTCCCGGTCCAGCCCTTGATTTGCGAATTTTTGAGGCAGACAAGGCTTCGCCCCACACAGGTCTCCAACAACACTTACAAGATAATAAACGGCGTGGCCGAGCTGAATAGGAGGCTCGGTCTTGCCGAGATATTTCACTAGTACAGCCTTAGTAAAAATAAGGGTGGGTTTTGCTAGTACCTGAAGGTCAAGAAGGGCCGAGCAAAACTCATAGAGTACCTAGACAAGGAGACAAATGACGATGACTTCTTGTGGATGTCCGGTCACTACAAGGACACCGAGGCGCCCATACCGGGCTGGTACAGTAGGAAAGATTTTGGGAGCGCTGGTGAGTAGCTCAGCGAACCGCTATCTTCTTTCTGCATTAGTTTCTCTCTATGCGGATCTAACACTTGTCTTCCTTTTGCAAATTACAAGCACTTGGCAGAAGACTACTACCGTGCTAACCAGGAGACCATCAGAGTTCTGCTGCGTCATCCTGCCGAGGAGCGAGAATCACCAAAACTGCTCAGCTTCGAACCAACCTACCACTACATAGCACCGCGCAAGAGCAGGGTGACTAACTTTCTTTGTGCGTCCTCCCCAGAACCAGATCCAAATCTTCCGCTGATCAAACTTGTCCCTCTCACCGCCGAGCAGGAAATGGCCAAAATCCGGGCAATCAAATCAATGATCACTGGTGAGCCGAGCGACTCCCAGCCGCCTGAGGCATCTGAGGGGACTTCTTCCGCTCCGGTTGCACAAAAGGAGAGGGTTGTGCTGGCTCTTGCCAGCGAACAAGCAGCTAGCCGATCGAAGAAGCGGCCGAGGAAAGATCTGGCCGGATAACATCTGGGGGATGAGGACTCCACCGAGCAGGCTTCGACCGACCTGGGGGACCAGACCGAACAACCAGTCAGCGAGCCATCCAAGAGCCCAAGTGCCCCCCCGGTCTGGTCACCCGAATTCAAGTACAAGGGCCGGGCTGTCTCTGCGGCAGATTCTGTTTACACGGACAAGGACTACTCACTCGGTTTTAACATGACCAAGGGGTTGATCCTGCCCACCGTCATGAAGAAGCATAATGAGCTATCCGATCTGAAGGTTCTCCGCTCGGCAGCGAAATCAATAGTGCTGGTAAGTTGTCAGTCGCTTTTGTTCATGTTTTTGCTCGGTTTCATCTTCTGACAATCTTGATTTGTTTTCAGGCCGCGCAAAAGAACTATCTGGCCCACGAGCGAATGATCGCCGTGTGGCAGAGCCTGAGGGATGCCATTTCTGACAACAAGGCCAAGACGGCCGAGTTGGCCAAGCTGAAGGCCGCGCAAGAGGCGATTGAGGCCGAGCGCGATACGCTAAGCCAGAAATTAGCCCGAGCTGAAGAAGACAAACAGCGGGCTGTGAGGCTGACGAAGGCTCGGTACCTGCAACAACCCTCACACTGTTTACCGATTAATGACTGAATGATTACCGATTACTGCTAAACTGAGACCGAATATGAAAAGTAATTAAACAGACTGAATTACTGAACTGACTGACTGGAAACTGGAACTGAATTGATTGAGTATATATGTTATTTTGCATTCTATCTGTTTGACTATTTGATTATCTGTTTGTGTTTTTATGTTTAAACTGTTAATCGAAGGCCTTATCGGCGGCTGAATCCGAAACCGACTAGTGTTTAATGATCACCATAATTTATGTGATTTTATGGTATAATTATCCGAAAACTGATTAGGTATGATTAAATTAGATTAAATATTGATAAATTACAAGAATTGGGCTTAATTACAACCTTGCCATTGTGAGTGGGCCACTATGTGAACCTTTTTGAAGCCTTAGTTCATTACAACAAACATCCCTTAGCCATTTTCATTGTTCTTGCCGATTTTAGAGAGAGAGAAACATAGAAGATTGGTCTTTATCTTGTATCTAGCTTGCAATTAGAAGATTGAAAGGAGTTCTTGCTTGTTTGAGCTTCTACACTTAAATTACAAGACCTAGGTAAGGTAATTGAACCTCTCATTGTTGTATTTAAGATTGTTCTTGCATGATTCATGTCAAATTGTAGAGTTAAGGCATGAATTGGTTCAATAGTGTTGATATAAAGCTTAATTGTTGCATGCATGTGTATATTGAAGAGTTTGAGCTTGATTTCATGGAAACCTTGCATGCATGTCTATCTTTTGATCATAATCCATGATTACACCAAGTTCTTGAAGAAATGAGCTCAATTGAGCAAGCTTTGTAGCTTTAAATTGGTTTGAATGCATGCATGTCATGTTTGAAGATTGTTCTTGAAATTGGGTTTGAAATTGAGTTTGGTTGAAACACCCTTGGGCTTTGATTTCTCAAATTGACCTTTGAAACATGTTGTTCTATGAGGTTACAAATGTTTTCCAGAAAATTAGCCCAAGAGGATCAAAATTTATCATCAAAACATGATTTTGAACTTGGAGCTCAAATCTGAAATTTCCAGATTTTGGTTGTCCGCTCGAGCGAGGGAAGTGCCGCTCGAGCGAGGAAATCGAGCATCTAGTACTTTGCACTGTTTTGCAGTCCACTCGAGCGGGGTATTGGCGCTCGAGTGGGACCTTGTGTCTTACGCTCGAGTGGCTATCGAGCGCCCTATCGAGCGTGATTTTCACCCATCCAGTACTTTTGATTGTTTTGCAGACCGCTCGAGCGGGGTAAGTGACGCTCGAGCGGGAACCTTTGTCTACATGTCCGCTCGAGCGGAGTGACCTACGCTCGAGCGGGACTCTGTTTTTCTGAAAGTTCTGAAAATGTTTTCTAAGTGCATCTTTGCATCCTCATCCCATCCTAGGCATTCTTAGGCCTAGTTTAAGACATCTTAATGAGGATATGGATGTAGAACACACCAAGGCAAATTTAGGGATTAAGTTATTACCTTCCCCAACTGTGAAACTTAGTGTGTGTTCAATCTGTTTACTGTATAGGGTTGGCATTCCGAGGAGACACTCTAGCTTACTGTAGCCCAGAACTCTGTGAGTAACAATTGTGTAAAGATATGTTCAAAATGATTATCTTCTAAATACTGAACTGAACTGTTTACCGAACTGATATTGTTTACTGAATAAATGTATGTCCTATATTCTGAACTGTACTGTGGCATCCTTAGCACCTACTGTTTACTGTTACTGCTACAGAGATCTCTGTCGGTTCCCTCGTGGAACCACTACTGTTTACTGATTGATGGCCATCATTACTGTTCGGTCTTTAAGACCTACTGCTTACTGTACTGTTATGCTAATGGATGTACCACATATGACTGATTGACTGAAAGACTGCAAGACTGAAATACTGATTTAATGAACTGTTTTCATTACTGTAAGGACATTCATTCTAAACCTCTTTACGCATTATGTTATTCACTGGGCTTTAGCTCACTGCTCATATATATATGTAGGTGTACAGGCACCGGACCAATGCTAGAAGCGTCAGGGTTAACTCCAGTTTTGTCAAGCCAACCACTGTGCCTCACTGCGAGGTTCTGAGCCTACCCAGCTATGGCTTACGGGTGTTTTTATTCCCCCGTCTGTCTCTGTATATGCTTTTGTAATACTGTATAAACTGGCAACACTGTTACGGTACTGTAAATAGGGGTGAGGTTCCTGAATTGAATGATTGTATGTAATGGGCATACCGTTTTGCACTGATTGTATATATATGTTCCAAAAAGTCTTTTGTATACAGACTGTCACAGCTCATTGGACATTGTTTATTTACTGTTTTGGCTTCCGCCATGCCCCTGTACTCTGTTTTACTGTATTACTGTTAAGCAGGCCTTCGGTAATCTCGGATTACTCGCCGGTTACGGTGCTAAACCCATAGGGGCGGGTTTGGATCGTGACAGTACCTCACCGAGCTGCGTAAGCTTCACGATGCCTACAAGGAAGAGAAGGATAAGGTGGTTGACGACACCGAAGATCGGGGGTATGCCCAAGGCGAAAAAACTTATGAATGGCAGGTGCAGGCGACCAAGGACATCTTTTTCCAGTGCGGTTGGAAAGCTGCCGTGGAAAAAGTTGGCCTTGGTCAAGATGCTGAGATGTTTCAAAATCCGCCTGCTGCCTTCATACCACCCTACATGCAACCCTACGCCAGCGCCGCGCAAAAAAAGCTCATCGAAAAGGCGAAGAAAGCAACCGAGGAAGAGGACGCAGCCGCGCAACCTGCCGATCAAACTTCTCCTGAAGCCTCTGGCAGGGCCGAAGATGAAGTGGCCGAGTGGGAGGTCGTTGCAGTGGAAGGCGCTGACGATGCGGCCGAGAAGGGCTTGCCCGAGCAAACAGTTGACCTTGAGTTAGATTGATGTGTCCCCTTCTATTTTCTGCTTTGTTTTTGTTTCTTTTTTTGTTCTTGAATGTAACCGGGCTTGGCCCCCCCTTTGTAATGCAATTTCCTTTATCAACGAAAACTTTAACTTTTTGCTCGTTGATCATCTATTTCTGTTCGATTGCAACGTGCAAAATTTCTTCATTCAAATGTTCATGAATCACAACTGGTAGGTCGGCTATGACGCGCAATATGCCAAGCTAAAATCAGAATTCCTTCAATTTTTTGGATGCAGTCGCCATTTCATTTGGCCGAGCTAAAATCAGCTCGGCTCCATAAATTGGGCACTGCGCGAACACCTAGATTCGGGTGAGCAAAAATTTAGCTCGGACCTTGTAGGTGCGATAAAACATTAATATGTCGAAGTGACCGAGCGAAATCAGCTTGGCGTTCAAGGCATCAACACTTCAAGTGGCCGAGCTAAATCTTCTCAGCCCTTAGAGATTTTACAAACGCCCAACATGTCATTTAGGTCGATCAAAAATCAACTCAGCCCTTCTGGGTTTGATAACACGCAAAGTCTTCTTTTCGGGCGGGCAAAAATCAGCTCGGCCCTGAAAGAAATTGGACAAATCGCCAACATTTCAATTTGGTCGAGCAAAATCAGCTCGGCCTGCAGATTGGTCAAAACGCCAATATTTCATTTAAGTTGGTCATGACGCCAATATCTTAATTGGGCGAGCAAAAATCAGCTCGGCCCTAATGCAAATTGGACAATACACCAATTATTTCGCTGGACAATACACCAACGGTTTGTGCGGTCTGTTTCTATACCGGCGAGAGGAGATCAGTTTGGCCCCTCTCAGTTTGGTCTCCTTGCCCCTGGCATCCTCAGAGGCCTAATATCCTTGCAAATGTCATTGTATAGGAAGACACAGTATAAACGAAAGGTAAAGACATTTTCCATTACAAAGAGCAGTGCTATCCTTACATCGAATGCCAAAAGGCTAAAAGTTCAAAAAGCTATGTAACAAAAATCATTTCAAAAGTAGAAAATCTTAAGGTTGGCTGCATTCCATGGTCTGGGGATAGTTTTACCATCTAAGTCTTCCAGATGGTATGCCCCTTTGCCTGCTAGGCCAGTCACCTTGTATGGCCCCTCCCAATTTGCGCCGAGCTTTCCTTTGCCACGGACCACCATATTGCCCATCACCTTTCTTAAGACCCAATCCCCAATTTTGAACAGCCTGGGGTGTACAGCCTTGTTGTATTTCTTGGAGAGTTCTTGTGTAATAACCCGATCCTCGTACATATTTTCTGATACATTTTCGGTCCCTTATTCGGTGCATCTAAATACTTATTGCCAAATTTTATGTGAAAGTACGTTTAATGAAGTGAATCTTATGCTTATGGATGTATACCTGTTTAATATGAAAAATATCTGTTACAATTCTAATGATTGAATCAGGAATTGAAGGCCTTAGAAGCTTAATTATTGGAAATTGAAGTTATATTTGAGATCAGCATGATTTTTAGGTCATAGTATGATTTTCTGTGAAATTTCAATTAGGAATGATTAAACTAATTAAATTTTGTCTTTATTTATTTTTATGTATTTCAATACTTCTATATCTTTGACTTGGGGGATAGACCATTACCTAAGGCAAAAAAAAAAAAAAATCTCCTGGAGAGGGTTAGAAAGGAGAGGAGTTGAGAGGAAAGACTAAGAGGGGAGAAGTTTTCAAGGGAGAAGAGTAAGAATTAAGAAAATTTGTAAAAATTTGAGTCAAGGTATGCATGAATTATCTTCTCTTTAACTACTTTTAAATTACTCTTATTTTCTTGGAGTTGTTATGGAGATCAAGTGTGTGAATGTTGTTCTATAGTTATTTTGAAAGTAAATTGAGATATGAAGAGGTGTGGTATGGTAAATGATTTCTTGGGTATTCAAGTTGGACTTGTATGTGTCTATCTATGTTTTGTTGTATATTGAAGGGAATTGGGTTGTTTAAAGTTTAAGATCCAAGTTATAGAGAAATTAGTTTATGTTGTAATGTCTTTGTACATGATTTTGAACCTTGTTTCATCAATTAAAAGAACCTATTTTGAGCCTTGAAAAAATGTATCAAAAATTGGGTTTTTCTACATTTTCGAACTGCCTTCTTCCAGAATCGCCGCACGTGCGGGGCTCACAGCCGCACGTGCGGC
Organism: Camellia granthamiana; assembly: GCA_036172215.1. Lineage (NCBI taxonomy): Eukaryota > Viridiplantae > Streptophyta > Magnoliopsida > Ericales > Theaceae > Camellia > Camellia granthamiana. The sequence continues at coordinate 103,106,771 of CM069903.1, read as the reverse complement.
CCAAACTGCAAAAATTGGTTCGCTCTGTTTTGCGTGCTTAACCCTCTGGTATTTTTGAAATTCATGTTTGATGTTCCTAAGATGCCTGTAAATTCGTTTGAAGTGAAATGATGCAGGAAAGAATGAAAGAAAGAACAAGAACTAATGTATAAGTTATGTAAATGTGTAGGTCATACTTTGGGAGGGCCAAACGCTCCAATATAGCACTGTGAGTAGTAGCATGGTAGTCGTACGTTCAATTGTCGTAAATGATTCTTATTGTTGACATTATGTTCCTTGCAAGTAATTATGTTAACAAAATAATGATTGGGAAGTTTAGAGGCATTATTGCGTAGTATATTCTATTTACTATTGACAAAGAATACTAACCTTATGTTCTTTGCAAGATAGCTATTATAAGTCAAGACGAACAAAGGAAACGTGTAAGCACTATGGAACCGTGGTATTTATGTATCTCTGAAATCATTCAAGTTGTAAATGGGCGTACCTCTCGTTAATAATTATCGGGAATGTCATGTTAAACTAAGTTAACTATGCTAACATATGTGAATGATGTAAAGAATACCATTAGTATCTTGTTAATTACAAGTCAACTATGTTAATATATATGAACGATTAAACAAAAGTGTATGCTACTGATTAATAGATCAAGTGAACTACGCCATATTTCAACGAATAAAGAGAATTTATGTTCATTCTTGAAGGACGGATTCTGGGTAAATATGAGAGTAGACAGTTTTGTTATTCATAGGCCACAGGCCAATCAGTTATAGGTTATCACGTGTGGACACCTTTGAAGCATCAGAATAATTGGAAAGCTATGTGTATCCACTTGAATTTGAAGTTATTTTGTTATATTACATATGAATTGGAAATTATCCAGAATCTATGACATAAGTGCCAAGTTTAATATTATTGTGCGACCCTCATGAGAATGAGAATGATTCTATCTTTGTTAAGCGTACGATAATAACACGATACAACAAGAAATGCCTTATTTTCTGATATATTACGTTTTGATTCACCGAATGATTGTCCATCTATATAAAGGTATTTAAGGCATCTTTAGCACAAGGCCCTTACCCGGGGGTAATAATACTGTGGTTCAAGTACGTTACAAGTTCATGTATGTTACAAGTTTACGCATGGTACAAGTTCAAGTACGTTATAAGTCCAGGTATGATACAAATTTACGTATCTTACAAGCTCATGTATGTTACAAGTTCAGATATGTTACAAGTATGACTTTTGATTTCTGTTTATGATTCAAGCATAAAGAATAAGTATGATTTGTTTCCGTTTATAGTATGACATGATATGTACGGTTTGGTCTGGAAGACCTATTAATTACTGTATGGAACAAAGTGCTACTTGGAACTAAGTGCTACATTGTGAGCCACCTCTAGAGTCCATGTGAGACACCTCTTGAGTCCATACATACATGAATTAGGCTTAAAGCCAATATGGGCCTACGGCCATTCTATATGATCTATTAGGCCAGAGGCCATTCTGTATTTCTGGTATGGAACAAAGTGCTGTACGGAACTAATTGCTGCAGTGCAAGTTACCTCTAGAATTCGTACGAGCCACCCATTGAGTCCATACATATGTGAAAGTTATGAGGTCTATGGCCATTCCGTATAAGTTGTTATGATGTGAAATAAAGTGCTACACGAAACTAAGTGCTGCAATGCGAGTTACCTCTAGAATCCGTGTGAGCCACCTCTTGGGTTCATACATGTATGTTCAAGGGCTTTATGCCAACTTTTCAAGGGCTCAATACCAACATATGTCCAAGGGCCATATGCCAACATATGTCCAAGGGCCATATGCCAACATGTTTACAAGCTTAATGCTAATATGTTCAAGGGATATCACCACTCCATTCAAGGGCTTAAAGCCATTATGTTACAAGATTGGGCCTAAGGCCATTATGAAATGAACACAGAAACAGATTAATTACCTGATCTTCACATTTACTTATTCATTGCTATGTATTATGTTTAAATCGTGCGTTCCAGTACTGTTACTATTCACTGAGCTTGGCTCACCCTATGTTATGTCTGTTTCTGTAGGTAACCAACCAAGTGGTCAGTCCTAAGCCATGACACTTGTTCTCTTATGGTCACCCTTTACATGTCCAGGCCTAAGTGAAGCTGCTCTTATTTTGTGAAGTTTCCACGAACTTGGCTTTGCACTTTAGTTGTTAGCCTAAAATTGTCATGTGTATAACACTTCCTTCTCTAATGTTTTTGATATACGCCCAATTACGGGGCTGGGCCTGTATATATTTATGTATATAACCGATGTCCAGATGTATATTTTAGATTGTATTTACCAATTTCGAAGTCTGTGATCCTGACATGATAGTAGTAGCTTAATGGAGTTTATTTCTATTGTCAAATCTTAGTAGATAATGCTTCCGTTCAGGCCCCATATATGATATATACCAGGTTAAGTGTCCGTTTCTGCATAGGTCATGCCTGAACTTTTAGGGGCGAGTTTGGGGCGTGACATCTTGCTGATAGGCCGCTATGTGGATCAGAGCCAGTTCCCTTCTTTCCTCGGCTAGGTCAAGCTCCAATGCCACTGCTTCATTGTTCAGATCTGGCTGGAAACTCTCAGACCGGATGGTTGGCATACCAAGTTCCAGTGGGATAACGGCTTCCATACCGTAGGCCAAGGCGAATGGTGTCTCCCCCGTCGATCGCCTTGGCATAGTGTGGTATGCCCAGAGCACATTAGGGAGTTCTTCAGCCTACTTCCCTTTGGTTTTTTCAAGCCTCTTCTTCAGTCCGTCCAGGATGGTCTTGTTTGAGGCCTTTGCTTGACCATTTGACTGGGGATAAGCCGGCGTTGAATTGTAGAACTCGATCTTTAACTCTTCGCAAAATCCACGAAAGAGTTTCCCATCGAATTGAGTGCCATTATCCGAGATGAGGGCCTTTGGTATACCGAAGCGAGTGATAACATTTTGCCAAGCAAAATTCTTCATATCTTTTTCATTTATGGTTGCCAATGGCTCGGCCTCAACCCACTTGGTGAAGTAGTCGGTAGCGGCGATGAAGAATTTGCGATTGCCCGGAGCTGCTGGGAGTGGTCCAACAATATCTAATCCCTAGAGCGCGAACGGCCAGGGACTTGTGAGGGGGAGCAACTCTCTAGCTGGCTGGTGGATTTGGTGAGCAAATTTCTGACACTTTTCACACCGGCGAACGTATTTTTGAGCGTCTGTCTACATGCATGGCCACCAGTAACCTTGGGAAATTGCTCGGTAAGCCAAAGATCTGCCCCCAGTATGGCTTCCACAGATGCCTTCATGGATTTCATAGAGGAAAGCTTCCACCTTAGCGGGGTGGACACACTTCAGATATGGCCCGGTAAAAGACTTCTTGTATAAGGCTCCGGATGGAGAGAGCCAAAACCGCTCTGACTTAGCCCGGATCTTGTTGGCCGCCTTCTTTTCCTCTGGAAGAATTCGATCTTTTAGGAAGGCGATGATGGGGTCCATCCAAGGTCCTAAGTCGGTGCAAAGTACCTCGGGCACTTCCGGTTCCTCAATACTTGGCCGAGGTAAAAACTCTATCATTAAGGGATTAGGGAAATATGTCTGCGAAGATGCAAGGCCGGCCAGTTCGTCAGCTGTGTTGTTTTCTTCACGGTTGATTTGTTCCATCCTTATTGCGGCAAACTTATTGATTTCTGTGCGTACCAGCACCTGATATTTGGCCATTCTTTCATCCCTTGCCTCATACTCCCCTGAGACCTGATTGACCACCAGCTTGGAGTCACTGAATACCATGAGAGCTGACGCCTTCATCCTCAATGCACTTCTTAGTCCGGCAAGGAGGGTCTCATATTCCGCTTCATTGTTGGACGCCAGGAAGCCGAGCATAATTGCTTGTTCGATGACTAGCCCATCCGGGGAAGTCAACACGATACCCAGCCCGGCGCCATGCCTGTTGGAGGCCCCATCAACGAAGAGCTTCCACATCTCGCCAATGAACAACTTCCAGCAATCAGACGGGTTTTGCGAGCTTCTCAACTCCAAGTCTCTAATCGGCTCATTCTGGTCTCTTTCCTTGTCTTGGTTGGGTTCATCTTCCAGTAAGTTACCCGACTTCACTAGTTCGATCGCCCTTTGTCCTTCTTCCACTTGTGAGCCAACACTTGTCTCTATTGCCTAAACCATGGGTTGTGCCAAATCCGCACCAGCCAAATCAACCGGGCAAACTGGATGCGTTCCAGGGGCAAATTTCGCCACAAAGTCTGCCAAAGCTTGAGCCTTGATTGCGGTGTGCGGGCGAAACTTGATGTCGTACTGTCCCAATTCCACGGCCCATTTCAAAATTCGCCCGGTAAAGTCTACCTTCTCAAAGAGCACCTTGAGCGGGAACTCGGTTAGCACAACTATTGTGTCACGACCCAAACCCGGCCCTATGGGTTTAGCACCGTAACTGGCCAGTAATCCGAGATTACCGAAGGCCTGCTGAACAGTAATACAATAAAACAGAGTACAGGGCCTGGCGGAAGCCAATACAGTCAATAACTAGTGTCCATAGAGCTGTGACAATCTGTATGCCAAAAACATTTTTATGCATTCACACAGTTCCAAACAGTACAGTCTATACAATCATTTACAATCATTCAGTACGGGGACCTAATCCCTCGATAACAGTACAGTGCAACAGTAAACGGTCTAAACAATAATACAAAAACAGTGAGGAGACAGGTGGGGAAACAAAAACACCCCAAGCCATGGCATGGCGTCTCGGAACCTCGCAGTGAGGCACATAGGCTGGCTTGACAAAACTGGGGACTAACCCACGCTCCTAGCTCCGGTCTGGCTGCTGAGAACCTACATATATATAAACAGTGAGCTAAAGCCCAGTGAATAACATAATGCGTAAAGAGGTTATGAGTGAATGTCCTTACAGTAATGAAAACAGTTCATTAAACAGTATTTCAGTCTTTCAGTATTTCAGTCAATCAGTCATATGTGGTACATCCAATAGCCTATAAACAATAGGTCCAAAAGGACCGAGTCTTAACAGACTCAACAATAGTGATGGCCATCAATCAGTAAACGGTATGGTTCCACAAGGGAACCTACAGAGCTCTGTAACAATAACAGTAAACAATAAATGCTAAGGATGCCACAGTACAGTTCACAATACAGGACATACATTCATTCAATAAACAATATCAGTTTAGTAAACAGTTCTGTTCAGTATTCAAAAGATAACCATTTTGAACATATCTTTACACAATCTGTTACTCACAGAGATTGGGCTAATAGCAGCTAGAGCGCGTCCCCGAGAGCCAACCCTAAACAGTTAACAAATAGAACACACACTAAGTTTCACAGTCTGGTAGAATGATAATTAACTTCCTATTATGCCTCGGTGTGGTTCTATGACTAAATTCTCATTAAGATGTCTTAAACTAGGCCTAAGAATGCCTAGGATGGAATGAGGATGCAAAAATACACTTGGAAGGCATTTTTTAAAAGTTGCTGAAAATAGGAGCCTCGCTCGAGCGAGACTTCCTTCGCTCGAGCGAGCTTCCAAAATCAAAGGCTTCGCTCGAGCGAGAAATCCTTCGCTCGAGCGAGATGCTGGAACAGTAAAAGTACTGGATGCTCGATTTTTACGCTCGAGCCACCAATCCTTCGCTCGAGCGTGGCTCAGAGGAAACCTTGGTCGCTCGAGCGAGGAATCCTTCGCTCGAGCGAAGAAGCCAAATCTGGAATTTCCAGATTTGCCTTCCAAGCTCAAACCAAGCATTCCCAACTCAATACTCGACCTCTTGGGCCCAAATTCTGGAGAATACATCCCAAAACAATGTATAACAAGTTTCAAAAGCCAATTTATGAATTCAAGCCCCAAAGGTGAGTCAATTAAATACAAATTCAAACCCATTTTCAAGAACAATATGTAAACATGCAATGCATGAGTTTTAAACCAAATTCAATCTTCAATCCTTGCTCAAAAGAGCTCAATAGTTGGAAAACATTTTGAAAACATGGACTATAATATAAACATGGACATGCATGTACAATTCCAACATGAATTCAACTCAAAAATCACCAATTCAACCATGCATGCATGAATTCAAGTATATTTCAACCTCTATGCACTAAATCATGGCTTGATTCTACAATGGAGCCTAGAACATGCAAGATGAAGCTCAAGACAAGAAGAAGAAGATGGATTTTCTTACCTAGAGTGTCAACTACAAGTCTTGCAAGCTCAAATAGCAATCTATGTTACCAATCTTCAAGTTCTTCTAGCAATTCTTCAAGAGTAAGTCAATACACAAGATGAAATCACTCTCTCACTCTACTCTCCCTATTTGGTCGGCTATGAACACAAGAAAGGAGCTGAGGAAATGTTTAATTAAGTATACAAAATGATTTCATAAGCGTTGGATAAGGCCCACTCAACATGGCAAACATGTAATTAAGCTAAACTTAGCAATTCTCTTAATTAGGCTTAATTAATTTAATTTAATCATTCCTAATCAATTTTCAAATAAATATATCATTAAATCACAGATATTCTACTGATTACAAAACTCTAAACGGTTCCTAATTCGGCCGCCGATAAGGCCTTCAATTAGCAGTTTAAACATATAAACTCAAACAGATATTCAATCGATCAAACAGATAGACATACAATATAACAAATAAACTCATTCAATTTCAGTTTTGATTTCAATCAGTCTGTTCAGTAGTTCATCCAGTTCCCTTATCAGTCATTATCAGTCTCAGTTAGCAGTAATCAGTACTTAATTCAGTAATTTTCGATAATCAGTACGAGGGTTGTTACAGTCTCCCCTCCTTATAAGGAGTTTAGTCCTCTAAACTCAAGTTACCTTCAGTCTGGAAGAAAACAGGATCCAGTGGGAACAAATTAGGATATCTTTTTGCCATGTCATCTTCCCTTTCCCAAGTGGCATACACACCACCATGGTTCTGCCAATCAACTTTCACTAGCGGGATCTCTTTGTTTCTCAGTTTCTTGATCCGTCGGTTTACAATCTGTATAGGCCGTTCCTCGTAAGTGTAGTCATCACTCAACACTACTCGAGTAGGCTCAATCACATGGAAAGGATCCCGGAGATAATCTCTCAACATCGAAATGTGGAAGACGTTATGCATATGCTCCATTTCAGGAGGAAGTGCAACTTGATACGCCACCGGATTGATTTTCTCAATAATCTGATACGGTCCGACATACCTCGGCGCTAACTTGCCTTTGACTCCAAAACGAGTCTGGCCTTTCATTGGTGTCACTTTCACAAAAACGTGATCACCCACTTCATACTCTCGGTCTCGTCTTCTGACATCAGCATAGCTTTTCTGTCTACTCTGTGCAGTTTTCAGTCTCTGCCGTATCGGTTTTATCTTTTCAGTTGTTTCATAAACAATTTCGGGCCCAAGCAACGGCCCATCTCCAACTTCTGCCCAGCAAATTGGAGATCTACACTTTCTGCCATACAATGCCTCGAAAGGCGCCATACCAATACTCGAATGGTAGCTGTTGTTGTAGGCGAATTCAGCCAACGGCAAATGACTTTCCCAGTTTCCCTGAAAATCAAGGACACACATTCTCAGTAGATCCTCTAAAGTCTGGATGGTCCTTTCTGACTGTCCATCTGTCTGAGGATGATAGGCACTACTCAGCCTCAATTCAGTACCCAATGCAGTCTGTAGGCTTTGCCAGAACCTCGATGTAAACTTCGAATCCCTGTCAGAAACAATAGATACAGGCACTCCGTGCAGTCTAACAATTTCATCAATATAGATAACAGCCAATTTGTCCGCATTATAAATTGTCTTGACAGGTAAGAAGTGTGCAGATTTAGTCAGTCTGTCAACAATAACCCAAATAGAGTCCATACCTTTCCTGGAGCGAGGTAATCCAACAATAAAATCCATCGTGATATGCTCCCATTTCCACTCTGGTATGGGCAAGGGTTGCAGTAAGCCTGCGGGTCGTTGATGTTCAGCTTTGACTTGTTGGCAGTGTAGGCATTTTGACACAAAATCAGCAATTTCTTTCTTCATTCATGGCCACCAGAAATTCTGTTTCAGATCTTGATACATTTTCGTGTTCCCCGGGTGGATAGAAAATTTTGAATTGTGGCCCTCTTGCAGAACTCTTCTTTTCAGTTCGGTGTCATTCGGTACACACAGTCTTTCTTGAAATTTCAATACATTGTTGTCAATTTTGAATCCCGGTCTCGGTTTAGAATCTCTTTCTTCAATAACCTTTTTCAAGAAATCATCCAGTTGTTGTTTTTCTTTAATTTCTTCAATCAATGCTGGTTGAGCAGTAATGGCAGCTATTGTTCCACCTTGTTCTCTCAAAACAATTTCAATTTCAGACTTTTCCAGATCATGAAGCAATTCTTTCTGTCCGGTGAGCAAACAAGCTAGGTTGGCAATTGACTTTCGGCTCAATGCATCGGCAACGGTATTGGCTTTTCCCGGATGGTACAGAATCTGTAGGTCATAATCTTTGATCAGTTCTAGCCATCTCCGCTGTCTCATATTCAGTTCTTTCTGAGTGAAAAAGTATTTCAGGCTCTTGTGGTCAGTATACACTTCACATGTTGCTCCATACAAATAGTGACGCCAAATTTTCAGTGCAAACACTACTGCAGCAAGTTCTAGGTCATGGGTTGGGTAATTCTTTTCGTGTGGTCTCAACTGTCGGGAAGCATAAGCAATAACTCTCCCATTCTGCATTAAAACACATCCCAAACCCTTATGAGAAGTATCACTAAAAATAGTGTAACCATCCGTACCTGTAGGCAAGGTAAGAATTGGTGCAGTCACGAGTCTAGTTTTCAACTCCTGGAATGCTGACTCTCTCTGGTCAGTCCAGTCAAACGATATCCCCTTCCGTGTCAACTGAGTCAGTGGTAAGGCAATTTTGGAGAAATCTTTGACAAATCTTCTGTAATATCCAGCCAGTCCCAAAAAGCTTCGGACTTCGGTCACATTTGTTGGTCTAGGCCAGTTTACTACAGTTTCAATTTTCTGTGGATCAACAGAAATTCCATCTTTGCTAACAACATGCCCCAAAAACATAACATGATCAAGCCAAAATTCACATTTAGACAATTTAGCATACAGTTTCTGTTCTCTTAAGGTTTGCAGGGCAAGTCTCAGATGGTGTTCATGTTCTTCTACAGTCTTAGAATATATCAATATGTCATCAATGAATACCACAATAAAATCATCAAGGTATGGTTTAAAAATTCTGTTCATGAGGTCCATAAATACAGCTGGGGCATTGGTAACTCCGAACGGCATAACTAAAAATTCATAGTGGCCATACCTCGTTCTAAAAGCAGTTTTATCAATGTCTTCTGGTTTTACTTTCAGTTGATGATACCCCGATCTGAGATCAATCTTGGAAAACACTTGTGCACCCTGTAACTGATCAAATAAATCATCAATACGCGGTAATGGATATTTATTTTTCACAGTTACCTTGTTCAATTCGCGGTAATCAATACACAGTCTCAGTGAGCCATCTTTCTTCTTCACAAATAAAACAGGTGCACCCCACGGTGAAGTACTGGGTCTGATAAACTTTTTGTCTAGCAGTTCCTGCAATTGTACTTTCAATTCCTTCAGTTCAGTTGGAGCCATTCTGTAGGGAGCTTTAGACATTGGCTGTGTACCCGGAATCACATCAACGGTAAATTCAATCTCCCTGTCAATCAAATCTCCTGGTAGATCATCTGGAAATACATCTGGGAATTCTCTAACTATAGGAATGCAATTCACATCAGTTTTAACACAATCATTAGTAGAAACAATCAGTACGGCACACAGATATCCTTTACACCCCTTTCTAATCAGTTTGACAGCCTTTACGGAAGAAATCAGATATGGAGGAGGTACTACTCCAACCCCACTAAATACAAATTCAGGTAAACCAGGTGGTCGGAAAACAACTTGTTTGGTCACACAATCGATAGTAGCATGATATTTTTGTAACCAATCCATCCCCAGTATCACATCAAAATGATCAATATTCAACGGTAGTAAATCAATAAACAGATGCATATCCCCAACAATAATCTCACAAGCAGGATACATATATGCACATGTCATGGATCCCCCAATAGGTGATGATACAGCTAACAAGTAATTCATAGGTTCTAAGGGTCTATTCAGTTTCCGTGAAAAAGCATGCGACACATAAGAATGTGTAGACCCCGAATCAATCAATACATATGCATTCTGAGTACAAATAGAGAGGATACCTGACACAACAGTTTCAGTATTCTGAACGTCTCCCGGTACTAGGGCAAATACTCGGCCCTGCCTCATAGGCTCTTTCCCGGTAGCTTTGGGGTTAGGCTTTGGGGCTACATTTGATGCTGCTGCGCTTGGTGCAGCTTTACTACTGGCTTGCGGGGCAGAGGGACAGTCTTTAATCTTGTGGCCCACCTTGCCACACCTGAAACAAGCTCCTGAAATCTGGTAGCAAACCCCTTTGTGCTTATTGCCACATACGGAGCAGGGTGGAGTGAATCCACTCCCTTGGCTGGGGCTAGTCATCGACCCCGTATTCTGTTTCTTGTTTGCAGGGTTATGCTTGCCTTTCTTGAATTTGAAACCCTGTCTTTTACTGCGCCATTCAGTTGTTGGTGGTTCAGTTTGTTTCAGTGCTTCAACATTTGACTCAGCCATTAAGGCTCGATCAAGAACACCCACATAAGTTGGCAGTTTCAACATATTGACTCTATCAAGGATAGGAACATTCAGGCCGCCTTCAAACTTCCTGGCCTTTTTGTAATCGGTGTCCACCATATGCGGTGCATATCTAGCAAGCTCGGTGAACTTCTTCTCATATTCGGCAACAGACGTTGTGCCCTGTCTCAGTTGTTCAAATTCAGTTACCTTTCTATCCCTGACACATTGAGGAAAGTATTTTTCAAAGAAGGACTCCTTGAACTGAGCCCAAGTCACCACAGTATTGGTGTCACGGATCAACATCCACCACCTTCTAGCTTCTTCCTGCAATGTAAAGGTGGCTAACAATACCTTATGTGCTTCTGAGCATGGAAAAACTTCAAATAACTTTTCTGTTTCAAGGACCCATGCTTCAGCCTTTAGCGGTTCTAAGCCTCCCTGAAAGGACGGCGGTTTCATCTTGCTGAATTTATGAGTCAGTGCAATAATGTCCACCTCATTAGCATTCACATTCTGTACATTCTGTTCCGGGCGAACCGGAGGAGGAGGAGGTGGGGGTTGTGGATTCTACTGTTGCTCAAGTCTGGCAGTTAATAGTTCCATCATTCTTTCCATTCTAGCCATTCTTGCCTCAGTGGAGGAGGATTCAGTTTCATTTGCATTATCCATTTCACTATAAAGCAGTTATGACAGTTATCATTATAAACAGTTGTACAATTAAACAGTTTAACATTTTAACATATATTCAGTCAGTCATAAGCACACACTTTTCAAGTTCATGAGATGCCCTAATTGCTTCTCTAGGACACCCTATAGCTCATTTGGACACGTGTGTGCGGTATAACTCGTGGTTAAGTATCGCTCTGATACCACTCTGTCACGACCCAAACCCGGCCCTATGGGTTTAGCACCGTAACTGGCCAGTAATCCGAGATTACCGAAGGCCTGCTGAACAGTAATACAGTAAAACAGAGTACAGGACCTGGCGGAAGCCAATACAGTCAATAACTAGTGTCCATAGAGCTGTGACAATCTGTATGCCAAAAACATTTTTATGCATTCACACAGTTCCAAACAGTACAGTCTATACAATCATTTACAATCATTCAGTACGGGGACCTAATCCCTCGATAACAGTACAGTGCAATAGTAAACGGTCTAAACAATAATACAAAAATAGTGAGGAGACAGGTGGGGAAACAAAAACACCCCAAGCCATGGCATGGCGTCTCGGAACCTCGCAGTGAGGCACATAGGCTGGCTTGACAAAACTGGGGACTAACCCACGCTCCTAGCTCCGGTCTGGCTGCTGAGAACCTACATATATATAAACAGTGAGCTAAAGCCCAGTGAATAACATAATGCGTAAAGAGGTTATGAGTGAATGTCCTTACAGTAATGAAAACAGTTCATTAAACAGTATTTCAGTCTTTCAGTATTTCAGTCAATCAGTCATATGTGGTACATCCAATAGCCTATAAACAATAGGTCCAAAAGGACCGAGTCTTAACAGACTCAACAATAGTGATGGCCATCAATCAGTAAACGGTATGGTTCCACAAGGAAACCTACAGAGCTCTGTAACAATAACAGTAAACAATAAATGCTAAGGATGCCACAGTACAGTTCACAATACAGGACATACATTCATTCAATAAACAATATCAGTTCAGTAAACAGTTCTGTTCAGTATTCAAAAGATAACCATTTTGAACATATCTTTACACAATCTGTTACTCACAGAGATTGGGCTAATAGCAGCTAGAGCGTGTCCCCGAGAGCCAACCCTAAACAGTTAACAAATAGAACACACACTAAGTTTCACAGTCTGGTAGAATGATAATTAACTTCCTATTATGCCTCGGTGCGGTTCTATGACTAAATCCTCATTACGATGTCTTAAACTAGGCCTAAGAATGCCTAGGATGGAATGAGGATGCAAAAATACACTTGGAAGGCATTTTTTAAAAGTTGCTGAAAATAGGAGCCTCGCTCGAGCGAGACTTCCTTCGCTCGAGCGAGCTTCCAAAATCAAAGGCTTCGCTCGAGCGAGAAATCCTTCGCTCGAGCGAGATGCTGGAACAGTAAAAGTACTGGATGCTCGATTTTTACGCTCGAGCCACCAATCCTTCGCTCGAGCGTGGCTCAGAGGAAACCTTGGTCGCTCGAGCGAGGAATCCTTCGCTCGAGCGAAGAAGCCAAATCTGGAATTTCCAGATTTGCCTTCCAAGCTCAAACCAAGCATTCCCAACTCAATACTCGACCTCTTGGGCCCAAATTCTGGAGAATACATCCCAAAACAATGTATAACAAGTTTCAAAAGCCAATTTATGAATTCAAGCCCCAAAGGTGAGTCAATTAAATACAAATTCAAACCCATTTTCAAGAACAATATGTAAACATGCAATGCATGAGTTTTAAACCAAATTCAATCTTCAATCCTTGCTCAAAAGAGCTCAATAGTTGGAAAACATTTTGAAAACATGGACTATAATATAAACATGGACATGCATGTACAATTCCAACATGAATTCAACTCAAAAATCACCAATTCAACCATGCATGCATGAATTCAAGTATATTTCAACCTCTATGCACTAAATCATGGCTTGATTCTACAATGGAGCCTAGAACATGCAAGATGAAGCTCAAGACAAGAAGAAGAAGATGGATTTTCTTACCTAGAGTGTCAACTACAAGTCTTGCAAGCTCAAATAGCAATCTATGTTACCAATCTTCAAGTTCTTCTAGCAATTCTTCAAGAGTAAGTCAATACACAAGATGAAATCACTCTCTCACTCTACTCTCCCTATTTGGTCGGCTATGAACACAAGAAAGGAGCTGAGGAAATGTTTAATTAAGTATACAAAATGATTTCATAAGCGTTGGATAAGGCCCACTCAACATGGCAAACATGTAATTAAGCTAAACTTAGCAATTCTCTTAATTAGGCTTAATTAATTTAATTTAATCATTCCTAATCAATTTTCAAATAAATATATCATTAAATCACAGATATTCTACTGATTACAAAACTCTAAACGGTTCTTAATTCGGCCGCCGATAAGGCCTTCAATTAGCAATTTAAACATATAAACTCAAACAGATATTCAATCGATCAAACAGATAGACATACAATATAACAAATAAACTCATTCAATTTCAGTTTTGATTTCAATCAGTCTGTTCAGTAGTTCATCCAGTTCCCTTATCAGTCATTATCAGTCTCAGTTAGCAGTAATTAGTACTTAATTCAGTAATTTTCGAGAATCAGTACGAGGGTTGTTACATATTGTATGGGCATGAAAATAGTGCGCCAGCTTTCTCGAAGCCATCATCAGGGCCAGCGCTAATTTTTCCAGTGGAAGATATCTCGTCTTAGCTGGGAGCAGAGTCTTGTTCACATAGAAGATGGGGAGATGCTGTGTTCCTTCAGCACGGACCAATACCGTGCTCACCGCGTGTTGAGAGACAGCCAAGTAGAGATACAACTCTTCGCCCGGCTGAGGTGTGACTAAGACAGGGGCTGAGGAAAGGTACACTTTTAGATCCGCCAATGCACGGTCACACTCGTCGTCCCAGAAGAACTTGGCCTTCAAAGTTTTGAAAAAAGGCCTGCAACGATCTGAAGACCGGCTTATAAATCTGTTCAGCGCAGCTACCATCCTGGCAAGATGTTGCACGTCCTTCATGGAGTTTGGTCGCTCCAGCTCTTGTATAGCCTTGATTTGGAATGGATCGGCTTCGATCCCTCGGTTTATGACCAAAAAACGCAGAAACTTCCTGGTGCCTATCCCGAAGGCGCACTTGGAGGCATTTAGACGAAGCTTGTGGTGTTTGAGCGTAGCAAACATCTCTGCTAGGTCGGCGAGGTGTTGAGACTTCTCCTTACTTTTTATCACCATATCGTCGATGTAGGCCTCCATGGTGCGGCCTAAAAGGGGAGCGAACATCTTTGTCACCATCTTTTGAAAAGTTGCCCCGGCGTTCTTCAGTCCGAACGGCATAACTTTATAACAATACAGGCCTCTAGGGGTATGAACGATGTGATCTCTCGGTTCGGTTCATACATGGCTATCTGGTGGTAGCCGCGATATGCATCCAGGAAGCTAAACCTCTGATGGCTAGCGGTCAAGTCCACCAGCTGGTCAATTCGATGGAGGGGAAAGCTATCCTTTGGGCATTCACGGTTGACCGTCTTGTAGTCAACGCAGACTCGCCATTTGCCATTCTTTTTCAGAACAACTACCGTGTTGGATATCCATCGAGGGTATTGCACTTCCTCTATAGCCCCAGCTTCCAATAAGTTCTTCACTTTTTCTGCCACTACCTCGGCATGGTGCAAGGCTGAGCGGCGTGTCCTTTGGATGACCAGTCGTGCATTGGGGAAGACATTCAACTGATGGCAAATGAAGCTTGGGTCGACGCCAGGCATATCGTAAGGCGTCCACGCAAAGGCTTCCATATTGAAGATCAGAAAGTCAACGTACTCATGTCGCTCGGCGCTGGACAGGGATGAGCCCAAAAGGAAGAACTTGGTTGGATTGTTCTCATCAATTCGCACCTCTACCAAATCCTCGACCAATTTTTCCTCGGCCTTCCTTCCTACATCTTCCAGGACTTCCTTCCCTTCCAGTCCCTCTATCATTTGAACGAATCCTTTGGCGGCTCGGCTGCCGTTCACCGCAACGAAGCACTGTTTCACCATTACCTGGTCTCCCCAAACTTCCTCTATTTGCCCGGTTGGCGCGGGGAAGCGCAGAACCTGGTGGTAGGTCGATGGTACTACTTGCATGGCGTGCAACCAGCCCCTGCCCATATAGCGATCCCGGTATTCCCTTGCCGTATTTGTGGTATTCCAGACTTGGGGTCCGTGAAGTTGGTAGTTGTATCAATCTTGTTGTTATCCTTTAATTCCATTTCTTTGAGTTTTAGGATGTGTTGGGCTTGTTTCGAGCAGGTGGGTTGAGCCTTGGTCCAAAACCTTGTTGCTGTGTTTTTGGTCTTTTTGCTCGAGCGGGTCTTGGAGCGCTCGAGCGGATATTGCACACTCCCAGTATTTTGGATGCTCTGCAAAACTTCTGCAAGCATGTTTTTCACGCTCGAGCAGATTTCCTGCGCTCGAGCGGGTCGCGCTCGAGCGGTCTTGTTGGCGCTCGAGCGGGTAGTACTTTTCAGGTGTAAGTTCTGGGAGGGGGAAATCTACGCTCGAGCGGACTGGTTTTCGCGCTCGAGCGGATGTACTTTATTCATGTGTCTTGGAGCTCGAGCAGGTCTTCTTGCGCTCAAGCGGACTCAGATTTTTGTTCTTGACGCTCGAGCGTTGTGTTTTCCGCTCGAGCGGGAATGTCGTATAACAGAGGGTAGCTGGGCACTTTTGAATCACTTTTTACACTTACACACTCTCTCTTACTTTCTAAAAAGATATTTTGAGAGCTTCTCTCTCTAGAAACCCCTTCTCTCTAGGGTTTAATCTAGTTAGAGTGTTCTCCTCACCTTTGGCCTTTACAAAAGTTGTGTTGATCGTCGAGGGCTACGTTTTGATCTAAACATTTTGAGTTTTGGAGCATTTTGATTTTTCTTCATCTTCTTCCTTGGGCTCCGAAATTTGAGGTAGGGACTCCTACTCACTCTTATGGTCTTTGACATAGATTTTTGGTTGTTTTGATAAAGTGTTGAAGTTGGGTGATTTTGGGACTTAGGGTTTCAAAATGTTGACAAGGGGTTTTATTGTTTTGAGTCTAAAATGTATATTTTGGGTTTCAAAATAATGATATTGAGGTCGGTTGTTGATATTTGAACCTTTGGGTTAATATTGAGAGTTGGGGGAAAAAGCCCTAATTTGTTGTATAAATCAATTGGTATAATTAATTTGGAAAAGTTGTGGATTTATGGAATTGAGTTAGAAATAATGAAATTGACTCATTATATTGTGAAATGGTGGAGTTTGATTTGTTAATCGCTCACTTTTGAAAACATTGATATTTTATCTGTTGGAGCTTTTATTATCTATTTAGAAATAATTGCTTTGGGCTACCGGTGGAGGGTAGTTTTGATTGTTGTAGACAATGCATGATAATTTGGCAAACTAAAACTAATCAATTGGATATGTCACAGAGTATGACAGTTGATAGAACACATTAACGTTATGTATTGTTTGATTGTGTATATGACCTATGTGTATATACATTGTGTGTGTGGGAGGAGATAGGGGATGTACTCCACGGTTTAGGGGAAGATAGGGGATGGACCTCTAAACCGGATGTTATTTGGGAGAAGATAGGGGATGGACTCCACTGATACGGCTCATATGCTTGTCAGTTAACGTATTGATATAGCTTATACGTTTATCTATGGAAGTGTTGATACAGCTTATATGCTTATCTTTGGAAGTGTTGGTATAGCTAATATGCTTATCTGTTGAAATGTGGATACGGCTTGTATGCTTATCTGTTGAGATATTGATACAACCGGTATGTTTATCTAATGTAAAAATGGGAAATGTTTAATATGAGTCACTGTCTCATATAAGTGGTTGGCCAGGTTCTGAGCCGTTGATGTAAATTGTGATGTTGATAAGAAATGGAAAATGAAATGAAAACATGAACATAGTGGTCATGTAATGGAATTGGGCTATGAATCGATTTATGGGTAATAAACATTTATCAATTGCTAATGTCTTAGTTATTGCTCATACTATGTTTAGCATATCTCTACTGGGCTGTGGCTCACCCTATATGGGAACATTACTTTCAGGTACAGGTAGCATGCCACCTCCAAGGACATAGCTTGGATGATGATGAGAGTTGAAGACTCTTTTTTTTGTTTATTTTGTCTGTATTACATGTATATCAAGCCGAGGGCTTCTTTTGTATAGAGTTAGTACTCTTCTTTTGTGTAACCAAGTGTTGACTTGGAAAGCTATAAGCCCATAGGGCATCTGCTTTTGTTGTTAACATGTAATACTGTTGTAAGGAATGATTTAATGAATGGAAATGGTTGATTCCTCTTATATCAATGCATGTCTAAAGTGATGGGTTTTATGTATTATTCTGAGGGCGTTACAGCCCAGAATTAAGTTGTAGGTGGATGGGACTTTGAGCACCCAAAACTTTACTTGCTTTACGACCGAACCCGCTTTGACCGGTAATATGATCTTTCCCACCGGCCACTCTGGTTGAGAGTTGAAGCCAACCAAAGGAGACGTCACAGGGGCCAAGTCCTTGTCCTCTAACTTCATCTGCTTGAATGCGTCGTAGTACATGATTTCGACCGAACTCCCCTGGTCGATCAAGATCCTCTTGATGTCGAAATCCTTGACGCGAAGAGTTATCACTAGTGCGTCGTTGTGGGGCATCTGAATCCTCTCCGAGTCTTTGCTTGAAAAAGTAAGGATGTCTTTCTCCTCGGTCTTCCCTTTCTTCGCAGCGGGCTGAACCGAGAGCACTTCCCTCATGTGCTCAGCCTTTTTAATCATCCCTCGTAGCTCGCAGACCCTTGCCGGTTCGATGATGCTATGGATAACATTGATTACGCCTTGGGGTGCTGCCTCCAGGGCGGCTAGGCCGTTGGGCTCGGTTTGTCCTGGTGGCGCGGCCTTCATACCCCCATCTATGTATTGGTCAAGGTACCCCACCGCCACCAGCTCCTCCAAGTGTTGTTTGAGCGGCAAGCAGTCCTCCGTTCGGTGCCCCCGTTCTTCATGGAAGGTGCATCGATACCTTGAGTTGAAGCCTCTCTGTGCACTCCCCAACTTGGCCGGCCAGCGGACGAAGGGTTCACCCCGGATTTCACTCAGTATGCGGTAAATAGGAATTTTGAAGACCGTGGTGATACCCGTTCGCGCCTTCAACTTCCTCTTAGCGTCCTCCTCTTCATCACGGGGGGTGTTAGCTCGGTCATTTCTGCGACCTTTGTTTCTATCGTCGTGGTTTGGGCCACGACGTTGATCTTTTGATCGGTCGTTTGGGCGGTTGTCCTCTTGCCCGACCGAGTGAACTTTCCCCGCCATTCTTCTATCCATCGCAACCGGGTTAGCCTTCTTGGTCGCGGAGGCGGCATCATCCTCCACACGAATGTGCTCATTGATCCGCTGCATCAAGGACTCCATGGTTGTGGGCTGGTGCATTGTGAGCGAATCTCGCAACCTATGTCCGACTGGGAGACCCTACTTGTATTGAGTGATCGCCAGATTGGTAGGGCAGTCGAGGATCTCGTTGTAAGTTTCCCAGTACCTTGCATTGTACGCCTTCAACGAACCTCCAGATTCCATCTTGACGCCTAGGAGATGGTCGACCTCCTTTGGTGTTCAAGTGTTGGTTTTGAATCTGGTGACGAAGGCTTTCGCTAGTTGCTGCCACCCCCCGATACTCCCATTTGGAAGCCTTTCGAACCATTTCAGGCCCAGTTTTCCCAAGCTTGCTGGGAATATGAGGCACATCAAGGCGTCATTGCGCCGGTGGCCAGCCATTACTTGCCGGTAATGACTCACATGCATGTACGGATCCGTCTTGCCGTCGTACAAGGTGAACTTAAGCTGGTGGAATCCGGCAGGGAGCGGTGTAGTCTCGATTTCTAGAGACAGCAGCGTAGCTGCAAGTCTCGCCAGCTCTTTGTCCACTAGCGCAGGGGCCATCACCCTGGGCGCTAGCATTGCTTCTTCTTCGCTACAAGGAACTTGGGTGCTCAACCTCTGCAACGCCGGCACTCTCTGAGCCTCTCGACGGCACGCCCTCTCCTCCAATACATCCCTCAAGTCTCTAGAATGGGTGGAGAAAGAGTATCGCGACGTCGACGATGGGCGCGAGGGGTGGTAGGTGCTATCACGAGTGAGGGACCTGCCCTCCCTTGGGTCGGAATCCCCAACCCCATAGTTTCTGGTGATAGAGAGAGAGTGCATCCTTCCCTGGCGGCGACTGCTAGAACGAGGAGACGGGGTTGCGCTCACTGAGGTTGCCTTCTCCAGCAACACCCTTCCCCTTAATCTGGCGTTTCAGCATCTCCATCTCAGCCGCCATCTTGCGAATGAGGGCGTCCTGGTCTTTGAGTTTGTGCTCCAGGCGGTGCGCACGGGACTCCCCCCGCCGCCGACGACCCTCTGGACTCTTCGAGCGATCAGTACTCTTCCCGCGTTTGTCTCGCGCACCACGCGAAGAAGTCTCTAGGCCCGCTATGGCTGGAACATTCGGGGGGCCTTCTCTCCGTCGGACAGACTCAGGAGTGACACCAACGACGACGGACAGCGGAGTTTCGTCATTGTTGGCCATGGAAATGGTCGAAGAAGCTTGAAGAGCAAGGTGTGAGTATCAAAGACTTCCCACAGACGGCGCCAATTGTACGGGGGCAAAATATCTAGTGCTTTCCGTACTCCTTGAACTCAAGCTTCGCTTGACGGCGTCTAACCTGGAAACAGAGAAACGGTAAGCTGCCCGGCGGTGGGTCGCCGGATAGACCCTCCGACGATCAAGTCAGATCATTTGGGGAAGAAGAATACTGTTTAGAGAGAGAGGGAGTCGTTCGGATTGCATACCTCTAACGTTCATCTTCCATTCCTATTTCTAGGCTGGCCATGCAGCCTCAGGATTGTGCGCGCACTACCTCTGTTGTCATTCCCTGGACAGGTGGCAATGCTCGCCTCCCACTACCTTACACGTGTAAAGGCCAAAAACCCCCAAATAGTATGTGTAAAACTGCCAAACGGTATTGACGCGTACCTGGAGTAGATTTCCTCTCCATCACGCCATTGGCCCAAGTGGCACACCTGACCGGAATACCACAACCAGCCTATTCCTTGGAGAAAATCACAACCATAGATAACACTGCCGAGCTTCCGAGCTAACCGGCCGGGCGCACGCCGACCACCATCCCGGTCCATACTCCTTCCGGGTTAACTGAAGGTGAAGCGTGCTGGTCCTCTTCTTAGCCTAGATTCATTCCGGATTGCCACTAGCCCGGTTGCGCGTCCAGCCGAATGTCTACCAAGTCATAGCTCGGCCAGGCTTTATTCCACGCCTGGTCGGTCAATCTACCTTGGTCGTGCACGACAGGCCGGAGAACCGCGCCCACTGAGAAAGCAGCTCGGCGCCGTGAGGTCTGTCACACCCGCGTTACGTAGGTCGGCCGTATCTCTTCGGCGCAAATCTCCCTCTCATCTCTCTACTTTTTTGCACATCTTTTTGTAAAAAGATAAAAAATGCACTTATTTAGGTCATCCCAAATAACCCCTTAGTTATATATATTGTTGTAATTTTCAATTATGACTTATCAAGGTGTTCTGACTTAGATATATATATATATATATTGTTATAATATTAGTTATGATATTATTATAGTTATAACTGATGAAATCTTTAGTTATATCTTATGTGATAGTTGATTATAACTTTTTTTTCCCCCTTAAGTATAACTCCCATGAGATTGACTTATGATATTTGTAGTAATTAATCCTATAAATATCATAACTTATATATGATACACACATTTTTGAGGTTATGTACCATATCATTACTCTTATATTTATGTGTTACATTGTTTAACTTTTTTTTGGACAAATTAAATTAGTAATCTCTGTATTTTACGGTTTGTGTTATTTTGGTTTCTGCATTTTCATTTTGTTTGATTTACTCATAAATTTTGAATTTGGTTCCACATTGATCCAATCAATTGGGATGTTGGTTGAAATTTTATTTTTATTTTTTTTGACTTTTTAGCTATTTTAGCGTGGGGTTAAAAAATTTCATTTGAGAAAATTTTTTTAACTTTTTAAACTTTTATGAGAGAAAAAATAAAATGATTATAATTCGAATATAACATTTTGTCTTATTAATTTTTTAATCTATTTTATCCATGTTTTTTTTTTTTTAGTACTCTAGCCCAAATAGCCTACGTCGAACATAGCCTATTTGAAAATTTTCAAGGTAAAATAGACATTTTAGTCTATATTCTTCCCATTCCACCACCCAGTGCATTACCTCCTCCGGTTGTTGCCGCCACCAAACAACAACGCCACCAAAAAAAAAAAAAAAAAAAACCCAAAATACAAAATGAAAATGAAGAACAAAATCAAAGCGATGATAACGATCCATTTGAATAATCTCAGATCTTCATCTTAGTTTAATCCATTTGAACACTCTTAGATTTTCATCTCAGTTTCAAAAATAAAAAATGAAATATAATCTCAAATCTTCATCTCCATGTCCAGATTTGTACGGTTGGGAACGCCGCCACTAGCAACCCTCGTCGCCTTCTTCCAAATCTCTAACAACCCTACTTTCGTCATTGTCGTTATTGATTTCGCATCTATCTGGACGATTTCATATCTCCATCTCCAGATCTGGACGATTGCAATCCCCCCCTTCTAGCAAGATTTCATTATCTTATTCTCAATCCCCAGATCTTAGGGAAGTGGGCTGGCTCTTTGGCTTTTTGGCTTTTTTGGCTATATGAGCCTAGGCTCAAAAGTTTGGTTTGGGAAGGGCTCTTGGCTTTTTGGCTTTTTTGGCTTTTTTTGTGAGAGAAGAGTGTAATGATTATGGGGTTGGATGTGATGTTTTGTCTGTTGTGGCTCATGAGCCTATTTTGTTTTTTGTGGCTCATGAGCCCAATGAGCCCTTGCCAAACGGAGGCTTAATGAGTCAACTCAGTTAATGAGATAACTTGAGTTGGCTGTAAAGAATAGGTAAAATTAAGAAAATTACTATTTTATCCCTGAAAACAAGGCATGTGCCACTCCCGTACAATTTTCCATCAAAAAATATACCTTAAGTTATTAATTTGACCAAAATGAGACAAAATTTAAAATTTAAAGTAAAAATTGAACAATTAAAAATATAAAAACCAAAATGACACAAAAAAAACCTATAAGGATTGCGGGTGTAATTTGTCCATTTTTTTTTTGGTAATGATAAATTATGTGTTACTAATTATGTAAATAATTAGTTATAAAATTTGAACTACTAACCTTGAATAGGTTAAAGAGACACAAACAATCAAATTAATTATAATTTTTATTTTAAAATATGAAAAAAAGTATTTAAATAGAGATTTAATAACAACAACATATACACAAATTGTCAAAAATATTTAAGATTTCTAACCCAAATAGAATTGAATAATAATTTTATAGACCTTAAATTGTGTAATAGAGTTACTACTTATTAAGTTATCAATAGATCCTAATTTGGGACTTATTACTTATTAAGTCTTATTAATAAATTTATCAGTCTCTATTTTTTTATAAATAAATTTACAGTGATAAATTTATCAATTAGAATCTGTAAATAAATAATCATAATTAATATGGCTAATTAATAAGTTTCCATTTTTTCTATTCAAAAAACAGGGAATAAGAGTTCCTGTATAATGGGTTGAAAGAAAACTATCTTTAACCCAAAAACAAAAAAAAAAACAAAAAAAAACGTTATCATGTTTTTGTTTTCTTATGTTATTAATAAAAGAAAGAGATGGACCATATGGCGGAAAGTAATGGAATCCGAGTAGACTTAGGCCTTGAGAGTCAGACCAAAGACTTTTTTTGCTTTCCAAATCTAGTTGCAACTAGTTTCCAAAATCAGAAAACCTCCCTCCAAATCTAGTTGCAACTTAGTTTCCAAAATCAGAAAATCTCCCTCTATAAATAAACGCCCTTTCCTTTTCTTTTAACTCATTCTATGGCTCTTGAATCCTTCAAGTTTTTAGAATAATTCCTGGTAGCTCGAATTCCTTGGCTCAATTGTGGCTCGAATTTTCAAAACGACGTCGTTTTGGCTCGAATATCCAAAACGACGTCGTTTTGGCTATTTTTTTTCTTTTTTTTTTTTTCCCCTTTCTTTTTCTTCCTTTCTTCCTTTCTTCCTTTCTTTTCTTCTTCTTCTTCGTTTCGTTGAAACCAGGAAACAGGAACAGATGGAAGAGGAGAGATGGAGGTCCGCCGCCTCCGTCCGCCGTCCTCGTCGCGAGGAGCTCGCCGCCTCCGCCCCGCCGTCCTCGTCGCAGCACGCCGCCGATCGTCGCAGCACGCCGCCGATCGTCGCAGCACGCCGCAGCCCCGCCTCCGGCCCCGACTCCTCCTCCTCCAGCCATTTTTATGGCCCCCTCCCCTCCCTCCTCCTTCCTCCTCCTCCTCCTCCTCCCTCCTCCCTCCTCCTCCTCCTCCTCCTCCCGCCCCTCCTCCTCCAGCCGCTCCTTCCTCCTCCTTCTCTCACTTTTTTCGAGCCACTTTCGAGCCGAAAATGTCGAGCTACAAATCACTACTCAAGTTTTTAATCTCTTATCTACTATTCTATTCTCTTTTCTTTTCTGTCGTTTTAACTAATTGTTTTGCTCTTAAATCCTTGGTGTTTTTAATGGCAATGGCTGTACCAGAAAACATGAGTAGATACGAGTGCTTCTATATGGCGAAACTCGCCCAACAAGCTAATCGCTACACGGATACCGTCAACTTCATGGAAAAGCTTATTGTCAGTTCTACCTCCTCCTCCGGCAGCGAACTCACAATCGAGGAGCGTAACCTCCTCTCCACCGCCACCAAGAAAGTAATCGACTCACTCCGTGCCGCCCGGCAGGCCCTCTCTTCAACTGAACAGAACCACAACAACTATGTCGCACTCTTCACCGACTACAAATCCAAGAACGAATCAGAACTCTCTCACATCTGCAATAGGGTTTTGAATCTGCTGGAAAAGCATCTGATACCCTTGGCTTATGAGACCGAATCTAAAGTCTTCTACTTGAAGATGAAGGGGGATTACTATCGATACATGACGGAATTCAAAGTCAGAACAGAGAAAACAGAGGCTGTTGAGAACACAATCATGGCATACAAGGCTGCGGAGGCAATTACGGTTTCTGCACTCGCTCCAACCCTTCCCACGAGGCTGGGTCTGGCACTCAATTTCTCGGTTTTCTTCTACGAGATTGAAGGTGCATCAGAGAAAGCGTGTAGCATGGCGAGGGAGGCCTATGAGGAAGCCATGGCTAAGCTGGACAGTTTGGGAAACAAGTCATACAAGGAAACTTGTCTCCTCATCTTGCAACTAATGAGGGACAATCTCAATTTTTGGGCTTCTGATATGGAAATCACCTCATATTCTTATTAGTCAGTCATAGGTTTGCTCATTCTGTATTATTTCCATCCCCTTAGGAATATAGGCTGGGCCTGGGTGGGGGCTTTGGAAATTGATTTTACGGGGAGCCCAACAAAATCTAGGCTAAGTGGTCCGGGCCGTTTTGCATTTATTTGTTAGTCCTGTACTTTTATGCTGTGCTTGGTTGAGAGATTTTGAAGAAGATTTGAGAGGGAAAAAGAAAAGGTTAAATAAAATACATCTATATTTCACTTAGTTTCATACATTTTTTTCTTTTCATTATTCCTTTCCAAATCTCCTAACCAAATACAGCATTAGAAATTACATTTGCCTCGTTGAATTTGTAATAAAATAATAAAGGATCTATTTTATTAGTAAATTATTAAATCAATTAATAATTTTTAATATTTTTATAAATAGATTTTAATAAATAATTTTGACAATTTTATTATTATACAAAAGAGTAGGTAGGAATTTTATTTTATTTTTATTAATTAAGTTAAATTTTGATAATGAAATATTTGTAATTTTTAGAACCAATTGATATTTTCATCAAATCTCAGGTGGTATATTTATTATTTATTTTTTTTGTATTATGAATTATTCTCTATTCAAGTGAGGGTCATACTAGTACGCACACTCTCAAAAGGTTTATATCATATGAAAATTATGACATTTGTAGTGTTAATTATCACAAATATTATAACTAAATTTTTTCAATCATAATTACAAAAATAATAAGTCATAACTAAATAGTATATAAAATATAACCAAAAATAATAATCACAATATATCATAACTGCTATCACAATTATTCATAACCGAGTTATAATCAAATCATAACTAATACCATAATCAGTCATACTCACAAATTACAAACATCATAAGTAGGGTATATAATACACATCAATTTCACATTCAGCTATGATGATAATGATTATGTTTTACAAAAAATGTTTTGAAGCACCAATTGCACGTATAAGGAATGGTGATGATTCAAAGGCAATTCACATTAAATCCGGTTCAATTCAAGACAAATTAAATTTAGTTTACAATCTTATTTTTTGTGTGATTTATGAGGTATTTTTTATTCTTTGTTGATTTGATGCAGATATTGTAATGCAATTCAATGAATTATAATCATAATGTTTAAGAGTCTTTATTATATGATTATATTATCTCACAGTAGGGGTGCAACTCGGGCGGGCTCAACCCGAGCAACCCGAGCCCAGCTCGAGTTTTTTTAGGGCTTGGGCAACTATATCTTGTAATTTGGACGGGCCTGGGCAGATTTTTGATGCCCGAATTGTAATTCGGGCCGGGCTTGGGCAGAACCAATGGCCAACCCGAGCAACCCGAACCCGAATTAAATTTAATATATTATATAAATTATATAATATATATATAATTTAATAAATTATATAATATATATAAATTAAGTAAAAGAGTTAGCCTTAATTTTTAATTTTTATTTTTTGGTGACCAGAAAATAACTTTGAATAATTCTCAATTCTTTGTTAATTATTAATTCTACCTACAGGTTTCAAAACAAATCTACCTACAAGTTTCTGGGCAATTCGGGCAATTCGGGCTAACCCGAGTTCAAAATACAAAGCTTGGGCCGGGCTTGGGCAGCAAAGCTCGGGTTCATGTTCGGGCTTGGGCGGGCTTGGGCACTGCTCTGGGCAATTCGGGTCGGGCTTGGGCAGACCCCCAACCCGACTGAACCCGCCCGAGTTGCACCCCTATCTCACAGTAAGTGTAAAAAGATCCCAATAAATATGAAAGAAATAAAACTCGCATCCAAATGACATCCTAGCGAGATACAAAAAATTAGGGGTATTTTCAAGAATTGGATATTCCAAATAAATAAATCAAGTTCGCTTAGCTTTAGGGCTATTTATAAAAGTCCCATGTTTGTTACATTTCGAAGTCAAGCATGGCCTAAATATACTTTCATTTAAATTAATTGAAAAATTATAATACAAAAACAAAAAGATCAATTAATATCTTAGATTATAATTGTTAGAATAGTAGAGAGAAAGAGACAGAGAGAGGAAATAATATGTATTGTATTTAATGAATTGTATTGAATGATATTGTCCTATACAATAGAAGGCCTATATATATATAGACTGAGAAAGAGTATCCTACAAGAAATCTAACTATAAGAAAGAGTATCCTATAAGAGACCTAACTATGGCAATACCTAATATATCTGGAAAATCAATACCTAATATATGTATAAATATATACCATATATACATTAAGATCCCCCTCAAACTCAAGGAGGATAAACATCTTGAGTTTGGAGAGAGAAACTAAAACATGAAATAAAACTAAATAAAATAAAAGGCAAATAGATTGCAAAATCCGAAACAAAGGCCGGAACTAAAGCCGGGAGACAATTTATAGTTGTGTCGGACCATTGTAGGAACTGGTTGAAACTAATGCTAGGACAATTTAAGGTCGTGCCAGACTGATATAGAAACTAGCTGGAACTAATGCCGAGAGACAGTTTATGGTCGTGTCGGACCATTGTAGGAACTGGCTGGAACTAATACCAGGACAGTTTAAAGGGGTTATGCCGGGCCAATGTAGGAGCTAACCGGAATAAATGTCGGGACAGTTTACAGGGTCATGCCGAACCGTTGTAGAAACTGAATGTTAAGCGTGGCACACACATAACTTATGACGTGGTATTGAACGATGATGGCAACAGATAACTGAGTATGCCAGAAAGCGGTTTTGATTGTGCCTCAGAGAGTGCGGCTTGGATTGTGCACCAAAGGAGGCAGCTAGATGGTTTGCATGGTGTATAACCATGTTTACCATAATATAGATATAATACCCCTCCTCAAACTCAAATAGGTTTGAAGATAGAAACCAATTTGAGGTTAAAGCAGAGGGAAAGATAGAGTGGAGGAAAAAAAAAATTATTACGAGTAAAAAACAAATATATATATATAAAATAGGGATATTTGAGGTAGGAACAAACTAGCAGATAGAGGAAGAGATCACCACAAAGCGATACTGAAAGGAAAACATGACAGCAGAATAGGTTGAGGTCCGGCAAGCGGCCAAGGCAAGGCTATCGCCCGCCGGTGAAGCGAAATTACTAAGTTCTTAACCTAGCTTTGATACCATGCTAGAATAGTAGAGAAAGAAAGAGAGAGAAAAAAAATAATATGTATTGTATTTAATGAATTATATTGAATGATATTGTCCTATATAATAGAAGGCTTGTATATATAGGCTGAGAAAGAGTATCCTACTAGAAATCTAACTATGAGAAAGAGTATCTTATAAGAGACCTAACTATGACAATACCTAATATATCTAGGAAATTAATACCTAATATATGTAGAAATATATACCGTATATGTATTAACAATAATGAAATGATTGTAGTCACTAGATTTATTAATAACTTGATTATAACAAAAATGTTACAATCACTTCATCGACTCAAATCATAAACCTCTAACCATTTTATTGTCATGAAAAAACAACTACATAGATCACTGGCCAACTGTCCTATCCAATCTATTAAATTTTTTTAAAGATAGTAAACTAAAGATGTAAATTCAAGGGTAAATTATAAATACAATTCTTGAGATTTATCAAACATACATATTTTCTCAACACATTTGGAAAATTACATCTTACCATTGAGGCTTTCAATCACATAACAAATCAAACTTTTTATTCAAATTTAAAATCAAATTAAAAGAAAAAATTGATGAAGGGTTAGAAATGCTTAGTGTTGTTAAATTGAGGAGACTACCCATTCCTCTTTATTTCCTATTCCTTCCTAAACATTCTTAGCTACTTCAATTATGTGACATTTTTTTCTCTATTTCAACATTTTGTCTTTTATGTTAGTATTATTATTCAAATTCGCTGGGTTACAATTGAACATTGTAAAAATGCTCAAATCATATTATTATATAAAATTAAATTTAAAAATATAATCCGGATATAGCACGGTATTTGACCCACGAAACTCTTAGTGGAACGTACTTAGAGATGGCCACGGGATAGGTTTGTCGTTCCCCGCCCTCGCTCCATATCATTCGGGGATGACCATGGGTAGGGGTGGGCAACGATTTATCCGAACTGCTCAAACCGCCCAACCTGCATATAAATGAGCAGTTTCGCAAACATAATGTGGGCGGATGCGGTTTGAAATATGACAATTTTACAAGTTGCGGGTGGGTCGCGGGTTAAACCCGCAACCCGCAAAAAATGCCCGCACTTTAATTATTATTATTATTATTATTAATTTTTTTTTATATACCAACTTTGTAATTTTAACAAGAGCACCATTATGCTCTCTATGACACTAGGATCCTTATTTTTAAGTATTTCTCAACTTTCTTAATGCCGTAGAATTATCAAGTCCTAAACTTGGTTTCTTATATGATTTTCATTGGTGACTCATCCACTTTTTCTTAATAAAATTTTCCTTCTGGTGGTCGATGGAACTTCTAGTTTGATTATTGATTACTGAACTGACAATTCTAATTGAGTACAACCTTTAATGCATTGATATACATTTTTTTCATGGCAAAAATGTTAGTGTAGGGTCTCTTTGTTTTGGGTACTTTCATTTAATACATTGATATTCAATTTTTATTTGTAAACTCATCAGAAAATTGTTGTCAAATGATCACAAATATATAAAATGAATCTGATGCCTAAATTTAATGGGAAAAAAAAAACTCAAAAATTAATTTTTAAAGAAAAAAGTGTAAACCGCAAACTGCCCGCACATCTGCAAACCCTATCCGCACAAACCGCAAACTGCACTGCAGGCAGTTGCGGGTTGACTTTTTCCCAAACCGCATAAATGCGGGCGGGTCAAAACCGAACCGCAAACAGCACAAAACCGATCCGCGAGCACCCCTAACCACGGGATAATGATTTATAATTAATGAAAGTTAAAAGATGTAAGATGAGAAATAAATTAGTGAAAATACTTATTAAATGTAACATTTTTAGCTTTATTTTTATCATATTCAAAAAACAAAAAAATATAATATATATACATATAAATATATGTAGTAAATATAATCGAGGCAGGGGCTATGATGCGGGCGAGGGCGGGGGAAGCGAAACCTAACCCTGCTCCACTTCGTCATTGGGGTGGGAAAATCCCATGCAGAGGTAGACGGGAGATGCAAGAGCAAAGCAGAGTGGGGAAACATGGCAATCCCTATGCACCTTCTTAGAAAATAAATTTATTCTAGACAATTTACAAGTTCAATATGTTTCTCTTTCTCATTTTCTCTAATAACATATTTTAAATACTTTTTTAATATAACTTTGAATTAAATTAATGAATTGATATTTTTATATATATTAATTATTAGAATACATTTTTTAATAATTAAAAGTTGAGTAATCCTACGAATTATGAAACTAATCCAAGGATGATTGCATAACATATAATAAAATACTACAAACTAATTTAAGAGTAGAAAATATTCATGATATTTCGTTCATAATATCTAGAATTATTGTTAAAAGTTCAATCATTTAAATACATTAGAAATACGTATGTAATTAGATATACACAATCACATTATATGATAAAAATTAAATTACATAATGATCGTATTAAAAATAACTTGTATAGTATTTGTGTATTACTAAAATAAATCTCTCAAAATATTTAATAATACAATACATTAAAATAAAACATTAATACCATTGAAATATAACGATGCGTGTCTTTGTGATGGTCTCACACTTTGATTTCTCAACCAAGGATTTGGACTAGTCTCCCATGCACCCCCACCTACATAAACATTAATAGTAAGTTTTGTACAATTTTGTCGGGCTTCAAGTAATAGAAAATTCAAGAGAATTCAAGCCCTAACACATTGCAATGTGGGTCTAGATAAGACAACAACTGCTTCCGAATTTTTCAATCACTCACCCATGTTCATGGCAAGTGCACGAGAGAGCCATTGATCGAAGATAGCTTTAGCGATCCAAGTCTTTTTCAACCATCTCAGCGTCAAGCCTTTTGATTTAACTCAAATTTATTTATTTATTATTTTTTATTTTGTGTCTGCATGCGCGCGGACAAGGGTTTTGCTGTTGTTGATTGCATCACTACAAGAAATAACATTTTTGGCGACCAAATTTAGCTGCTAAAAAAAATTTGGTCACCAAAAGCTATTGAATTAGCGACCAAATATTTTATTAGTCGGCAAAAGTAAAAGATTTAGCTACTAAAGCTTTTTAGTCGGTGTAAATTGCTTATCAACGACTAAAAAAAATTTAGTCGCTAATTATCAAACAATTGGGGACTACAATATTATTTAGTTGCTAAAAATTGAATAATTGGCGACAAAATTAAATTTTAGTCGTTGTACAGTGACTTTTGGCTACTAAAATTATTTAGTCGCCGAAAGATGTATCTGATAATTTTTTTTAATCGAGAAATATAGTTTATTGGCGACCAAAAAATATTTTTGTCACTAAATATTCCATCATTGGCTACTAAGAAATTTTAGTCGGCGATAGTATATATTTTAGGCTACCAAATTATTTTTGGTCGGCGTATTATACCTTTTGCCGACAACATAATATTTAGTCGCCAAATGTTGGAATATGATATTGAAAAGTTTTTAGCGACCAGCAAAAATTCAGTTGCTGTATTTGTTTTTTAACTCCTCATATTATTATATATTAACATTTCCCGACAAATACAACATTTAGTCGCTAAAGATCTAAATTTTTTAGAGGGATTTATTTTATATTCGCGCCTAACACATTTTGACTCACACATTTTGCCTCTGTGTACCGCCACCGCCGCTCTCTCACACAGATCCTCTCTCTCACACAGATCAATAACCAGCAAACCTCACCACCGCGCATCCTCAGCGGCGTCTTCTCCGTACGCCTCAAATCAGCACCGCCACCGCAGCTAACAGGTTCGGTCTCTTACTCTGCCGGTCTCTGTCTCGGTCGCACTCTCTCTCTCTCTCTCTCCCCATCTGGTTTTGCTCTAAGGTTGTTTATTCTACCCATTCAGTTTAATTTTTTGTTCATTTCTGCAATGGGTTTGTTTGAAGTGGTTTCATTACTATAGTTTTACGGGTTTCATGTTGTAAATGGGTTTGATTTTAGGGTTTGATGCCTTTCCCCCTCTTTTTCCTTTCTCTCTCATTATTTTCAAAGCCCTAATCCATTGATTATTTTCATTGAAATTTTCTGTCTTGTATTCTACTTGTCGTTATTTTCTAAATCTGTTTATGTAAATCTGTGTATGAAATTTACATACACAGATTATCTGTGTATGTATTCTGAGATTGAGATTGAGATTGAGATTGAGGTGTTTGAATTTAAAATATTAGAAATTGAACCATTTTAGTTGATGTTGAGAATTGAGAAATAAAAGTAGTTTCTTAGGGCAATTTGGGATTGGAGAAAACATTGACGCAACTTCACCTTTTGATTCACACCAAATAGGTGTTCTGGCTGAAATAAATCTTGATATAGATAAAGAAAACGTATAGAATATGATCATGAACAGTTTGCTAGATTTTTGAGATTGGCATGTCAAGTCTCTAAATAGTTCAAATTAGTTTTGTTATAACTTTTGGTGACTAATATTTTGGTTGCCAAAAATATCACTTTTGCCGACTAACCCAACTTTGGTAGCCAAACATTGACGTTTGGCGACCAATAATTTAGTAGCCAAATATTTACCTTTTGCCGACCAACTAAAATTTAGTAGCTAAAAATTACCTTTTCGGCGACTACTTTCTTAGTCACCAAAAGGTAACATTGCCGACTAAAAAAATAGTAGCCAAATGTTTCACTTTCAGCGACCAAACACACGTTTAGTCGCCAAAACTATCGCCAATAGGGTTTAGGCGACTAACTTGGCGACAAAAAAATTTAGTCGCTAAATGGTATCAGCGACTAAAAATGCGACCTTTGGCGACTAATATTTTGGTCGGCGAAACTGTTATTTCTTGTAGTGCATGTTCTGCTAGTGGTGAGATTGCTTGTAGTGGTCATGATCTTGTTTCTTTGTAGTTGGCTCCTTTCCAATATGTTATTGGATTGGAGAGTATTGTTGCATCATTTTGGGCCTTAATTCGGTTCCATCTCGATAATCCAAACTGTTCAATGTGTAGAACTCATCAATTACATAATTCCTGTAAAAAATCACAGTGATATGATATTGAAAGCCACTTGATCAAATCATATTTCTATCACAATTTATTTTGAAAATTATGCATGCCATGGACAGAGTAATGTGATATAATGAAATATCTATCGACATTCGATCAACGTAATTTTTTACAAGAATAATGTACTTGACAAGCTTTATAGATTGAACAGTTTGAATTATTGAAATGGACTCGGATCACAACCCACAACAATTGAACAGCGCTCTCCAATCCGATAACGGACTAGAGAGAAGCTAATTCCTTTTAAAATTTCTTCCCGCACAACACAGAGGTCGCAAGTAGCCACTGGATTGGTGTTTTCTTTGTTTGTATTAGGTTCTTTGTTGTGTTTTGGTTATGTTATGTTAGTGTTTACTGTATTCCAAA
The DNA here is from genome assembly GCA_036172215.1 of Camellia granthamiana. NCBI lineage: Eukaryota > Viridiplantae > Streptophyta > Magnoliopsida > Ericales > Theaceae > Camellia > Camellia granthamiana. The sequence continues at coordinate 103,073,385 of CM069903.1, read as the reverse complement.
TATTTGTAATCTACTTTTCTTTTGAAGGAAAAATATACGGGCAATCATATTATTTAATGCAGAAATGGTTTGGATTGGATGCTTGAATTACGAGCCTCGTTTGAACAATCCCCCGTCAATTGAGAAGCTACTAGAGTTTCTCAATATTTATCCACACTCCAAATTCCTAGGCTTTCAAGATGGTAGCCTCAAAATAGATGAATAGAGAGAGAATTTATTGTTTTTGGTGTGTCTACACAACGTTGAGCATGAGCCCTTATATAGGTATATATGGCAAACCATGTGTACCTCATGGTTAGGCCACACCATGTGTACCACATGTCCAAGACCATGTGTCCCGCATGGTTTCTAAGACCATGTGTTCTTCATGGTTAGGACATGTGTGGATGGACCATGTGTACCATGTGGCCTTCAATGTTAGGTCACACCATGTGTACCACATGGTTTCTAACATCTCTCACTCATCCACACATCCACATCATGTGTTAGATGCTCATTTCTCAATCTCTCATTCAATCCACCCCTCATACAGAAAAATGAAGCGTGCAACCTAACGAGAAGGTATAAGGTAAGAGTGCTATATTAAGTCACCGTAAACTACCATAGCACATCACTTAAAATATCTCATCTACACCCTAGATTCATTGGATCACACCAAATCAAACATTTTAAAACCCCTCGCGAGTCATAACTCATAAACATGTTTGACCTCAACACTATATATGTACTGATGATTATATCGTGATCTCAAATCTGACACAATCACCTAAACAATGAGCTACAATACAAGAATATGATTTCCAACAATCTTCCCTAGCCACTCATGTCAATTCACTCAAATTTGACCGCTTTCTTAGACATGGTCCTCTGGATCGTATTCATCATGACCCTTGGATGACATACCATCAAGTCATCACTTCATGACATAGTTCCAAGTTCAAGGGTATAAAGTTGGCCTATTGTTGGCCTAACAGGGCTCACACAATGCTAGAGCAAGGATTCATCTAGCCACTCCCTTGAGTGGTCGACGGTAGCACATACAATATGATATGTATTCTACAACAGAGCTCCCACTAAATTAGGTTTGTCGCTCTCTAACGCAGTGCGAATCTTTGTCTAGTCGCTATACAAGCGCCTAACCTGAGTTTCTTAGCATATTCACTCATCAAGAGCTTATCTAATATCTCACATTCGGCTATATTCAGGCTTCATAAAGTTTTGAATAACTTCATATTTGACTTTTTTAAAGTCTCATCTTAGCCAATGCTAAGACGACATCTTATAATAATAAATCAGTTTGTTCACTTCTCAAGTTACAAAACATTTACCTCACTCGCTCTTTAAGAGCCAAGATAATTAATGTCTCATCTCACTCGCTCTACCAGCGCTAGGGTGATCGCTAGTGTGAGAAGGCCGAGCTAAGCCTGGTGACATCATATACAATGTATGCTAATAGTATCAGTTACGCCATAAAACCACATGAATAGATAATTATGCATAAGATACTAAAAAATACCCAATAAAGTCAATGAGATATCCACAAAAACATCAAATCCTACGAAGTCCTAAACTCCTAACATGAGTTTGGGAAACGTCTCTAGTAGTGGCTTTAGTAAGTGGATTAGCCACCATCTTGCTAGTAGAGATATGCTGTAGAACTACCTCTCATCGTGCAATCACATCTCGAATAAAGTGAAATCGAATGTCGATGTGTTTGGGTCTGCAATGATACTTAGGACCCTTAGAATATGCCAAAGCTTCCATTCTGTCAACATAGATCATAATGGCTTCATTTGCAAAAGCTGTGATCCCAAGGCATTGGAAGAATCTCCTCAACCAAATAGCCTCTTGTACTACTGTTGAATAAGCAACGTACTCTGACTCCATTGTGGATAAAGCAATGCATGATTGCTTAGTCGCTCCACTAAGTAGGAACAAATAACCAGTGGTAGACTTGCGCTCATTTTTATCAGCAACCCAACCTGCGTCACTATATCCATTTAGGTCTCAAATCTCCACCCTGATAGCAAAGAATAAGATCTATCGTCCCACAAATATATCGAAAAATCCTCTTCACTGCTTGCCAGTGAACAAGTCCTGGGTTACTTTGGTAACGACTGACCAATCCCACTGCAAAACATATGTCTGGTCGATACACATCATAGCATACATCAAACTACCAACTGCACTTGCATAGGGAACTTTTGCCATTTGTTTCTTTTCCTCATCTGTCTTAGGGCAAGAGTCAATGGTCAGATTACCTCCCTTCTCAATTGGAGTGTCAATGGGTCTGAAATAGTGCATACGAAACCGTTCCAATATCTTGTTAATGTAAGTCTCTTGAGACAAATCAAGAAGCCTCTTAGAGTGAACTCTTAGGATCTTAACTCCGAGCACATAATTTGCCTCTCCCATATCCTTCATTCCAAAAATAGAGGACATCCATTCTTGAGTGGTGACAATCATCTCCATGCCATTTCCAGCAAACAAAATGTCATCAACATACAGCGATAGAATAAGGAAACTCTTTCCTGATCGTTTGACATACACACAATGGTCTTCCTCCATCATCTTAAACCCAGTCGAAATGATGGTTTTATGAAATTTAAAGTACCATTGTCTAGATGATTGCTTTAAGCCATAAATGGAACGTTTAAGGCGGCATACTTTGCGCTCTTGTCCACTGACCTCAAAGACTACTTGTTGATTCATATAGATCTCCTCATCTAGTTCTCCATTGAGAATTGTAGTCTTAACATCTATTTGGAAAAGTTCCAAATTCAAATGCGTGACAATAGCTAAAATTAGGCGAATAGAGGCAAATCTCACTACCAGGGAGAATGTCTTATCATAATCTATACCCTCTCTTTGAAAATGTTCTTCCTGTTTGATCTCAAGTTCTTTCACCTTCTGCAATGCTTGAACCCTTTTTATTTTCAATTTTTTTTCATTTCCTTCTCAGCAAGGTATTGGTTAAATGTCTCCAACAAATTGTTAAATTTGTGAACTTCAGCTTCAATAGGTTGACTTTTTTGAAGCAATTCTTTTGTAGATTTTCTACCCATAAGCCTTTTACTCCTTGTAGAGACATTACCTTCACCAATTGGATTATTACCAACAGTTGGATTGTTACCAATACTTGGACTGTTATCGTTTTCAAGAGAAATGCAGTTATCCATAAGGGACTCAGGGGCTGAATCAGGAAAAAATGGTATATGTATCATTGACTTCACTGTGTTTATAGAAGCTAAATCTTGCTACCTGATATTGTTTTGCAAGACTAGCCAACAATGTTCAAAAGCAAAATGTTTGTTTGCATCTTGATGGTATAAAAGTTTTGCTTGAAGCATCTGTATCAATAAAATATTTAATTAATTAATTAGTTAATTTTTATATGAGACCAAAAAAAAAAAAAAAAAAAAAACCTAACATAATAAATGAAAATGAAATTTTACTATATCAACTTGAGACATCCCACTTGGATGTAGATTTTCGACTTGCACTAAGTACTCACGAAATTTGTTGCAACATTTCATGATTATACCCCATTGAAATGAGATAGACACTTATGTTCTTGAGTGATCATTCTGCAGTGAGCAATAATTTTCAAAAATTTCTCCCAAAAAATGAGCATGAGATTGTGAATTCCCAACAATTGGGTCTTCAGTAATGTGACACCAAGTTCTATAAATTGTCATATCTTCATTAATGCTAAATGATTTTCCTCTCTTTGTATTTTATGAACCTTCCATAGTGATTGTGTGAAAAATAAAAAATAAAAAAATAATTTAAGATGTTTTGCTGTGAACTCAAATTGAATTAAGGTGTTTGTATTTATACCACTACAAAAACATGACCCTTTTTTTTATAACTGTTTAATTTACAGCCGTTGGTGTCTTATCTGTTTGAAAAAATAGCCTCTCTCTCTTTTTTTTTTTTTTTTTTTCAAGATTGAAATAGAGCCGTTGGGCTTATGTTTAGCATTCCAAGACACATCTCACCGTTGGATCTTTACATAATCTAACGGTTGAGATCAACCTTCTAGAATCATCCCAACTCTCTCTTTTTGTGATTTCCATTAGAATTCAATCTCTCTCTCTCTTTGTTTCTTTGTTTCTCTCTTTAGCCTTTTTCTCTCACTGGTTGTTTTTCCCTCTCTCTCTCTCTCTTTCTCTCCATCTATCAATTGGTCGTCATCTTGAATCTGGAAGCCCCATCCCTTAAACCATCTCCCCTAAACCTTTCTTTCACTCTCTCCTACCCTCATCGTCGATCATCTCCCTCTCACTCTCTTTCTATATCTCTCTCCTTAACTTAAACCTTTATCTCCCTCACAGATCACAAAGCCCTGAAAAGCCCTAACCCTCTTCTCCACCAAAATCGAAGACACTCCACAGCTGAAACCCTAACCACAAACCCTTTGAATCAGTCCTCTAAATCAACTCTCTGATGGAGAAGATGAAGATGGTCACAAAGAAGATGATTGCTGAAATATGAACAAAAAATGGCAAATTCAGGTATTTATTATTTGAAGTTTTGTTCATATTCTGTGAGATTTAGTTTAGATTTCTTGCGATTTGTTGAAATTGTTTAATTGCTTGTTGAGATTTATTGAAATTGTTTTGCTGAATCTGAGATTTGTTGAAATTGTTTGAGATTTTGTTGAGATCTATTGATTGTTGTTGACTGATTCTATAAAAAAAACTTTGCTGAATTTGGGTAAATTATAAAAAAAATTATTGTAAATTTTTTTTGGTGAATTCTGATAAAAAAATAAAATAAAAATGGTGAAACAAGTTTGTGTCAAATTTGTTTTGTTGGGAGGGAGGGAGGGAGGGAGGGATGGAAACGGCTGGTTTTGGCTAAGTTTCACAACTAGCAGCTGCCAAAGCTTGTGACAAATCATTAGAGATACTCTAAGTAAACCCCACCAAGACTTAACAATATTTTTTAATCCGATATGAATTAGAGAGAAATAGGTCTCTTTGGCCATATTTGTTTGGCTCTATATAAGATGGAGGAGATTATGAGTACGGTGAGATTGAGTGAATAGATTATTAGTGTGCTGGCATTAGGTTAGAGATGTAAGGTAAAAAGTGTTTATTTGTATACCACCGGATTAATACTACTATAGATAGTATTAATATATAAAATTAATATTTTTTAATTTTTAGTATTTTTTTAATATTATAAATATATATATTTATTTTAAAAAATATAAATTTTGCTTAAAAATTATTCAAAAATTCATTTATTCTCTCACTCAATTTCTAATTCTAACGCCTCTATGGAATTTGTAATCCTACCAATGAGGGGATTACTAGCTCAAAATGAATAGCTAATCCTCTCACTTATCTCTCTAACTAAATGCTTTTTAGGTAGATTGTACATGGGGGTGTTTGGCAAGAGTTTTTTTTTGGCTTTTTAGACTAAAATCCACAAAAAGACAAAATATCATATCAAATCCATAATCATTTCACTTTTTTTCTCACAAAAATCACATCTAACTACAAAAAATCCAACTATCTTCCCAAACACAAAAATTTTAGCCTACTAAAATAACCAAAAACTAAAATAGCCTATTAAAATAGCAACTTCCCAAACACCTACATACTATTAACTTGGGGAAAGTTTTGGCATCTGAAATTAAAAGTCAACTTTTTAATTTTTATGATTTTTTTGAAATTATAGCACCTTTTTATTTTTATATATATATATTTTAAAAAAATTTAAAAATTAATTTTTAACTTAGGTCTCGTTTGACAAGTGGTGATTTTAGTCAAAAAGTCAGTAAAAAAATAAAAAAGCTAACAACCTATACCAAAAAGTCAAAGATTCTCTTTTCTCTCTACTTTTTGCACATCTTTTCGTAAAAAACTAAAAAGTCATCCTAAACATACTCCCTCTGTCCCAAAATAATGGTCTCTTTTGGGGAATCTAACTTTTTTTTAATAGTACAATTATTGTACTTTTAAAAAAGTTAATTTTTCAAAATTACCCTTTGATAATACATTTTTTGAGAAATATTAATGCCATAATTGTACTTTTTATGTTATTAATGAATTTAAAAGAAGGGTAAAATAGGAAATTTATATTATTTTTGTACTTGATTTTTGAAAATGAACTAATATTTTGGGACAATAAAAAATGAAATAAGGGACTAATATTTTGAGGCGAAGAGAGTACAAATTTTTTTATATTATATTTTAATTAAAAAATTACTAAAAATTCTTGTTCCAAACCTTAATTCTTAAATCTTTCTCGCAAAAAAAAGCCAAACAAACATGGCGTTTATTTGTTTAGTTGGTGGTGGCGGCGTGTGGGAGGAGGGGATATATATATTGCGCAAACAGACATGCTTTGCTATACATGCATTTATAAGTTGCGGAATCGAGACACTTCCCATTAAACTCCCTTCCATAAACCAATTTCAAGTCCGCTCCCAACATAGCTGACACACCCCGTCTCTCTCTCTCTCTCTGCCACAGACAAAAAAAACACCACTAGCTTCTCCCTCTCTCTAGCCACTCTCTCGAGCTGTGATCCGACACTGGTTTTTACTGTGAGCCATTTAAAGAGAGAAAGAGTGTAGTACTTGTACTGTAGAGTGAGAGAGAGAGAGAGACGTTGTAATAGAAAAAAAGAAAGAAAAAGAATGTTGCAAAAGAGTAAAGTAAAGAGAGCAACAAATAAGTAGAGATAGAGCAGAGAAGGAGAAGAAGGCGAAGAAGACGAAGAGGCTTTGGATAGCAATGGCGAGAGGGTTCAGACTCATATTTGCGACTTCTCTTCTCCTAATGCTTCTGGGTTTGTGCTACATTCCTCATTCTTCATCTCTCTCTCTCAATATATATATAAACACATGTTTATGTATTTATAAATGATTGTATTTGTGTATATGTATGGATTTTGTGAGCATTTTATTGTTTTGGGCATCTGATTTGATCTTAATTTGTTGGTATCAGCATCTGATTCTTAGGGGAAGCTTATCATTGTTGAACAGAGTATGGAACTAATGTCAATGTTTTCTCGCTCACAATCTCAATCTGCTCTGTTTTGTGCCTCAAATCATCTTTTTTGGAACTTTGTGTTCCTCATTTCTACATTGTTGCTTTCTGGGTTCTTCTTTCACTGTACATACATTAGACTTATACATACATACATACATACATACATTCATACATACATACATATGTGTGGTTGGTTGGGAGTGATGATAGTACATACATCTATGCATGTATAGAGAAGTTATTTTGGGGTCTTGGACCAATGTTTCGCACCATTTATGCTGTGACACTTGTCTTGTTGTCTCTCAAAAATCAACCATAATGGAAAAAGTCATGGGTCCCCTTATTTAAACCAATGGAAATGGAAGTAAAAATCAAGTTGGGTACCACATGCACTCGACTTAAGAGCACTATATAATTTTCCATATGTATAGCCCTACTTTACTCTTTGAAAAGGACAGGCTCAGTGCACGAGACTCTCGCAACTGTGGGGTCTGGTACAAAGCTTACCCACATATGGTATGGAGAAGCTATTTCCGTGGTTTGAACCATGACGCCCAGGTCACGATGGGCAAAAGCCATATGTGTGTATGTACATGACCTATCATATTTAAAAAAAAATAGCGTCACTTATCATATCATATGGAAAACAAGGTGAAGAGTGTGGTGAAATATTGCGGAGAATATATAACAGCCTTCAAAAAAAAAAAAAAAAAAAAGATTCAATGCTCAATATTATGTGTATTACTTGCGTATTCAATAGTGTAAATACTAAATTTGAACTTCAAAAAAATGACTTTAACACATCTATTTACATCATTATCAATTAGGTAGGATTTGGACATATTGGACAGCAAAGTGCATTAATTGAGGTTGCATATTTCAGACCCTAATAATTGTCCATGATGTGTATGCTGCAGCACATCTAAGTGCCAGTCCATCAATTTATGTGTTTGATTATCAAAGCCTCGTCTTATACTAATTTTTAGACTTTTCTTCTGATTGATATTCAAAGTCTGGTTTTTTAAATTAAAAAATTAGCTGTTGTCATGTAACAAACTAACAATTTCTCACCTGATTGCATAAAAAGACACATCATGACATTTTTCTTTGTGGCATTTTTGTTCCTTTGTGTAGTTTTGTTGGTGTTTCTCTCAGTGGTTATTTAATTTCAAAGGGGTGTTAACCTCAATAATCAACAGTGTGGTGGTGGGTGGAGGAGGAAGGGCTAGGGTTAGACTCTTTATATTGATTCGAGGAAGAAGATGAAGACAAGGGACATACCTTATGGAGGTGAAATGTTGGCATGTTATCAAAGCTTTAATACAAACAATAGCAATAGATATCATATAACACAAACTAAACAAAACTAAACCTTTGTCCTAATCAAGTGGGCAACTACATGAATCATTTTTCGTCATTTCGCTCCATCAAGGGCTCTATGCATTCAGATAGCAATAGATATCTAATTCAATATTTCTAGTTGCCTGGAGAGGTTATCAATTTTATGTACTTTTCAGTTTTCAACACAGTATCTAGATGTCGAGATATTTATAGTGCTTGAAGAGGTAGCATATAGATTACATTCTCTGCCACTTGTTTATTTTTACTTTTATTCTTTTGGGACAAAGCATTATCAAATAGGTATATTTTGGAAATCATTACATTTGCAGATGTCGTTCATTGCTTTAGGGCATGTATAGAAACCATGCTTTTGTCATCTTTCACTCTCTCTCTCTCTCTCTCTCTCTCTCTCTCTCTCTCTCTCTCTCTCTCTCTCGTTATGATATTAAAATTCCTTTATGCTCTATAGATATATTGATGCATACAATTCTTTACAATGCAGATATCTGCAAGGGAAGCAAAGTTGGAGTTTGCTATGGAAGAAATGCCGATGATACCCAATCCCCAAAAACCCTAATATGAAGCACAAGCAGTACCAGATGGAAAAAAGCAAACGCTAAAACTAATGGCTAAAACAGGATTAGCCCTATTTCTTCCTCCTGTCGCTCCTCCCCCTCAATTTCTCTCTCCAAATCTCAATCGCCTCTTTCTCTCTCCTCCTCCATCTTCTCTCTCCTCTTCCTGTAAGCCGCCATATCTCTGTCTACATATATTGATTGATTTGTTTTCAAGCTAGAATCTCAAGTAATTTCTCTTCATATGTGTGCTGTGTTTGTGTTACCTGTCTGTTTTTCGGAATCTATTGCTTTTACACAAGCATAAAAGGCACTAGTTAGTGTTTTTTTGTTACTGTAATCGAACAATGCATGTACTGTTTTTGATTTTTCTATGCCTATGGCACATGATTTTCTCTCGATTCAAAGTTTTTTTTTTTTTTTTTTTGCCATCCCCTGTTTTTGTCTGCAGATATTTTTTGGTTAGGATTTTGAGATACTCTAGTTTCTGATGTAGTTTTGAGTTGTTTTATTGAGTAAATATTTTAAAAAAATTCAAATTTGATGACATAATAATAAATAAAGTAAACCTTGCGTGGTATCTAATCTACAGCAATGTATATATGATTTTATTTAGAAAATGTTCTTTCTTCTAACTTTGGACTGCTAATTTTGTTTGTTAATGGTTGTTGTGATAGCTAGGTGAATCATAATTTGATATAGGTTTTTTTTTTTTATATGCTCTGAATTTCTTGTGGATTCTATTCTATTTCGTATGGTAAGATCAATATTAGTGCTTTTTGTAATTTTGTGTAGTTATCGTGAAACTAGACAGATAATCTGAGAGCAACATCTAGAAGATTATTATTGACAACAAAGGTCCAGACAGTATCAACTATGGCAACCGTAAGTTGATCTAACTTGCATATGCATTCTAATATATGTATATATACAGTCAGTATCCGAATATAGAAAATGGAAAATGGAAAATTGTAGTTGGTATTCTTCATGTATGTTATGTTGTAGCATAACTGAGTTGTTTTTCAATATAATGCTTTTTGGATATATACAGTCAATATTCGAATATGGAAAATGGAAAATGGAAAATTGTAGTTGATATTCTTCATATAGGTTGTGTAGTAGCATAACTGAGTTGTTTTTCAATATAATGCTTTTTGGGACAGAATGAAGAACATGTTGGGAGTCTTAAGCAACAGTTAGCAAAACTATTTGAAGCATCCCTTAGAACAACAGTCCCTGATGAGTTGGACGTTGAGCCTCTTGTTGCTGCTTGCAATCAAAGATTTGGTGATTACCAATGGTATTGCTCATTTGTGGAAATATGTGAATTGAAATTTTGAGTTTGTCACCTGTAAAATTTCTCAGGCTTTTATAGCAATGGAAACTCTTGTATGCCTTTTTTTTTTTTAATTGTTAAATTGGGAATTTCTTTTGGTGCAGCAACAATGCCATGAGCTTATGGACAAAAATAAAAGGCAAGGGTTCCAAATTCACAGGTCCCCAACCTATTGGAAAGGTATTGACATTGATCACTCCATATTCTCTATGTTGTACTTCCTGTCTCTAATAACTTAGTTCATCAGTAATGCTATGATTTTTGTATTCAATATTGAATTGATACTATTAAATGATAGTTTGTGCATTTTTCTTCTTTAAGGCTATTATGAACAATCTACCAAAATCAGAAATGGTAGACAAATGCAGTATAGCTGGACCTGGGTTTGTGAATGTTGTGTTATCAAGGGATTGGATAGCAAAGGTATTAGTTAATTTTTGACAGCAATGGATAGGAATGATAGGATCATGAGCTATCTTGGTTTCTTCACTCAGTGTGAATGTCTTGTTTACTAAAATATATTGTTGCTACTACAGAGCATCCAAAAGATGCTAATAAATGGTATTGAAACATGGTCGCCGAAACTTACAGTCAACAGGGCAGTGGTTGACTTTTCTTCGCCCAACATTGCTAAAGAGATGCATGTCGGCCACTTGAGATCTACAATTATTGGAGACACTCTAGCCCGTATGCTAGAGTTTTCAAATGTTGAGGTTCTTCGGAGAAACCATGTTGGTGACTGGGGTACACAGGTAAGTGTGTGTGTGTGTGTGTGCACATGCATTCTGTATATGTGTGTTTGTTTTCTCTCTTTTATCTTGAAATTTTATATAAGTTCTGTTAAAATTATTTATTTTTTGATGAGGGTATTAGTCATGGGTTGTCCCATTTTATAAGTTAACTTTTTCATTTGGATCAAAATAATTTCTTAGGTGAACAACAGTAGTTTGAAGTTCTTCAGTGCCTTTTCCTTCCCTAATATGTGGTGGAAGAAGGAACTCCAACAGACCCTTCTTGTATAATTGTATTAAGTGGAAAAATTATACTCTTTTAAATTTTTTATTGATTATTGCTGCTCTAGAAGGTGATAATATTATGGCCTCTTTGCTGTCTGAATTATGAAAGTCAATTTCGATAATTTTTTTGGTACTTTCCTATTATGCCTTAAAGATATTATTTATGTTTTGCAGTTTGGTATGCTAATTGAATTTCTTTTCGAAAAATTTCCAAATGTGGAGGTTGTCAATGATCAAGCTATCGGAGATCTCGAGGTGAGATAAAATTTTTGGAAATTAGGTCAAATTCTTGAATTTGTACAGATAGAATACTTCTTCATGTCACTTGAATATTTTTTATGCTACATTCAAGCAACAAAGTCCCTTGCTTATAGTAGCAAACAATTCAAGTAACTAGTTGCTTGTGCTGCTTTGAGCAACTTATGCCTTTGATTCAGTTTTTTTTCATTGAAATGAATCATGAAATTCAACGAAAGTGGGTATTATTGATTTAACTTGAATGCTGTTGCTAGGCATTCTATAAGGCATCAAAGCAAAGATTTGACAGTGATCCTGGATTCAAGGAGAGGGCACAACAAGCGGTGGTCAGTCTCCAGGTGAATCACTTACCTTTATGCCTTAAAGACTTGTGAGGTTGATTATAGTAATAATTAAATTTCTCATTTGTAAAAGAACTTAAAAGCTATAAATTTCAATTTTCTATTTTGGAGGAAATCTGATTTATATACTATAAATTTTGTTTCTTCGTTTTGGAAGAAAATTTGGTTACTGATTTTATCTCGAGGTTTCATTATGTTTCATCATTTATCTTATTTGGTTTCATTTCCTATGGCATAACTTGTATCACAGGGTGGGGAAGAGAAGTATCGAAAGGCATGGGCACAAATCTGTGAAATCAGTCGAAGGGAATATCAAAGAGTTTATCAACGCCTAGGAATTAAGATAGAGGAGAAGGTACTTAACTGATATTTTTCTTTCCAACTAATGACAATGTCAAACATTAATTGTATTTTCCACACCAGTTTTCTGCACCATGAAGCCACTTGAAAAAGACACCAACTTTTGATTTCAATCTATAGCGTGCATGCTAAAAATAGAACATTCTTGGTTTATGGTTCACAGCCCCCTGCCCCACCAATTGTACATTTCATCCGATTCAAATGTTTTTAAGTCATTGTCACTTTATATTTTGACTCATGTTATTAGGTTGGCCATTTTGTATGACTACTTGCACTGATGCTAGATTGATATCTAAGATCACAATTCTACAAACGCAAAACATTGTTATTTCGTCATCTTAGTTACTTCTTGTATAGCTGTAATAACTAAAAGATTACTTTAAATTAGTGGGCACAAGAACTGTGGCAAGACTAGACTATGAATCTTAGTTGAATTACATTATTGCATATGCAATGAGGACATTAGTATGGTACAGGCTTACAGTATGGGAGGCCAGAGGCCCATAAATGTAATTTATCATTGTTTATTCTTTTTGATTTTGGACTCAAGCAAATTACTCAATTCAATAGAACTAGTATTTTATATGCTAGTTTCAATCAGGAAAATTAAAAGTAAAGATATAGATAGGTGATGGGTTTGAGGTGGCATTTGGTGTTTTAGACAATGATTCCTTTGCAATGGATTTTGAACAATTGTAAAATTGAAACTTTATGGAAAATGTTATACATATATATATATATTTATAATTAATGGATTCTCATTCTTGAATGGTAGATGTGTAAGGAGTGAGGAATGCATCAGAACATGTTCAGGCTAGAGTGACTAGGTTGGTTAATGCTGATTTGTGGTTATGTTAACCATAAAATGTCTCATCAGTATGAAGTCAAAGTTGTGTGTTTGCCCAGTGATATTGTCTTTGACATTGAGAAATTCTTCTGCTTCACATCTGATACAGGTCAAGTGTTCAGCAGAACAGTACACTATAATGGCATGTATCTATATATTTAATGTTTTCTGATGGAGAAATGCTATTTATCACCAGATTTTTTTTCACCATTTTATTTCACTTCCCATGTTTTCCATGCAATAAAAGCAATGTGTACGTATAGTGTATGTGTAGGATCCACCATATTACAAAATAGTGGGACTTACCATGACGCATGGGAAACACATAGGGGGTGAAGACTTTTTGTGATATATAGCAACTCTCTCTCTCTGATAAGCCTTACATTATGCTTATTCCTGAATTTGATTATTGTTACACATGCTATTCAAAACCCTATTTGGAAGTGAAGTTGCAGGGAGTGGCATGATTTGCCCTTATTTGAATTTCATATGAGCAATGAACATATCGTACTCATGAAATCGACTGTTCTTATGATTGAGTGGCAAAGTCACTTGTAATTATTTTGTTTTTTGTCTTCCTGTTAGGGAGAAAGCTTTTACAATCCATATATACCTGGAGTTCTAGAGAAATTGGATAAGAAAGGATTAATTGAAGAAAGTGAAGGTGCTCGTGTGATCTTTATTGGGGGGAAAAATATACCTTTAATTGTTGTGAAGAAGGATGGTGGTTTCAACTATGCTTCCACTGATTTTGCGGCTCTTTGGTTAGTGTTTTAAAATTTGGAGTTGATTAAAGTGTAAATTATATGACCCTTCTATATGTCATTCATTCTTGCATCTATACTTATCCATGTTTAATCTAGCATCTGGTCTGCATGATTTATATAATGCATCTCTCCATGTTTCTTCCTATAAAGATATAAATTATATGATAGAATCATCTTGTGGTTCATGTGATTGAAAAGAGATCTGTCAGATGGAATTTTATGACCCATTTTTAAAGTTTATCTGGGTAATATGTGACTGCTATTAGAACTTAAATGTCATGGTTGGACATGCATTGCCTGTGCACTTTTTGTTGGAGTGGTAGCGGAATGAGTGCATTTCTGTTAAACCAGCTGCTTTCAATAATTAGGTATCGTCTTAATGAAGAAAAAGCTGAGTGGATAATCTATCTTACTGATGTTGGCCAGCGAGAGCACTTTGAAATGGTCTTCACTGTAAGTACCAAATGTAATGTCCTGTGCTTCATGACTTTTCATGCTTTGTAGAGAGATGGGTAACATACCACCATGAGTTTGACGGCCTTCGTTTCTATCTCTCCTTCTATTAGGCTGCGAAACGTGCTGGTTGGCTTCCAGCTGGTGAGAATATGTATCCTAAAACTAACCATGTGGGTTTTGGTCTTGTTCTTGGAGAAGATGGGAAACGATTTCGAACTCGCAGTACTGAAGTGGTTCGATTAGTTGATTTGCTTGATGAAGCAAAGAGTCGCTGTAGAGCAGTTCTTGTAGAACGAGGTATAATAATGAATGATCTGCACTTTAGTTGTTTTCTTATAGCAAGGTAGCGCTTTTTATGTTCCTCATATCTATGAACTCATACATGACATAACATCTCCTCTTTTTGATACATTAGTTAAAACTTAAGTTTTGATAATCTCTTCAAATCTTGATCAGGTAAAGCTGATGAATGGACAGAGGAGGAGCTTGATCAAACAGCCGAGGCAGTTGGTTATGGGGCTGTTAAGTAAGATCCTCTATACTCGTTAATTTTTTTACTTGGCAATGTTGACTCTGTTGCTTGTCCTCCTTTTGTATATTTTTCTTCTCTTTTCCATCTTAATAAAATCTTTCTTTTGTTGCTGTTAAAAAAAATGTTGACTGTGTTGCTGTTGTTGGATTTTGTCTTTGTAAACTGACAGTTGCAATGTTTGG
The DNA here is from genome assembly GCA_036172215.1 of Camellia granthamiana. NCBI lineage: Eukaryota > Viridiplantae > Streptophyta > Magnoliopsida > Ericales > Theaceae > Camellia > Camellia granthamiana. The sequence goes on along the minus strand of CM069903.1, from coordinate 103,058,364 downwards.
GGTAAAACAATGTTGAATATATTATATATGGATGTGGTGTATCCTAAAAAAATTTCTGTGACAATTTGTACACTAAACTGAGTCTAGGGGTATTGATTGGGTTGGATATGGTGATGTATTGTGATATGATTGATAGTACTTATCTTGTTAACTTTTTTTGTCTTGGCAGGTATGCTGACCTGAAGAATAACAGATTGACCAATTACACATTTAATTTTGACCAGATGCTTAATGATAAGGTGCGTTTAACGATTGCTGTTTTGGCAGCATGCAGTTGAGTTAAGTTGAAGGAGCTACTTTTGTTTTTATAAATATTGGAGGAGTATTTTATCACAGCTTTTGTTTTAGGCATTTAGAACTAGATTGTTTAAGGCCCTAGTGAGTTGTCGTTGTGTTAGCAAAAATCTGGTTCAGGTCAAATCGACAGAGGAGATTCGACAAAGAAACCAAAATTTTACAAACAAAAAACAAATAAAGCAATTGTGGTTGGTGTCCTATGCCTTGACAGATTCAAGGACTTCTTTGGAGGTTATCGATAGAGAGAAACAAACTAAAAACCGATATTGTATTGCTGAAATTGTTACTTGTTACAAAGATTTGAACAAGAACAAAAAACAAAAATACAAAAAAACTAGAAAAAAGTTCACTGATTACAAGAACCAGAAAACCATCACAGAAACACTAAATTAAAACTACTCATTGAGAGAATAAACTACTCCTAGATATGTTAAAGTAATCTACTCCTAATTGAACTCATATAGAGTGTTGATGATTGATTTTTGTTCCTCCTTTCTTGCTTCCTCCTTAAGCCTAATTATAGGCTTTTGTCCACGATTTCCATTGCTCAACAACTGCTATAGGCAGTTTCTTTACCCATTTGAGTCCATGTGTTCCCATCATTTTAGCCACTTTCTTTTGCTCTTTCAAAGATTATTTCCTTCTTTCTAGCCATTTCCTTAACTGCTCATAACTGTCTATAATTGCATCCAACTCTCTTTTCTACACCTACACACTTCAACTTGAAACCCAAGACTTGCCAAGATCACCACCAAATTTCTGTCGACATACAACTTTAGAAAATAGGTATAAACAACCAGCATTACAATAAAACAAACAAAAACAACAACAACAACAACAATAATAATAATATAAAATATAAATATATATGTGGCCATACTTTTATATTAAAATACTTTATGGTTTGATTCGATAGACCATCGACAGACCAAAATCGACTGGTCGCAACCAATGAGATTAGATTTGGCCATAATTGATAAGCCATAATCAATTAAATAGGATTTGGCCATAATCAAAAAGTCATAATCGACAGATATTTATTTTTTGGTGTCAATAATGCCCTCCTCATTTGTTGAAAGTAAATGTAAAAACTCCACACCTAGTGTGGTAGGTAGATGTGAGTGTGTTAGGTGTGTATTAGATAGTGGATGTAGTGGATGTATACAATATGTAAGGATATAGATAGTGGCTCTTAGTGGTGATAGTGGCTCTTAGTGGCACAAATAGTAGCTCTTGTTCTCTCCTATATAAGGAGTGTAATATGGTCTTCATATATAAGAACATTATATCAATCAATAATATCAATACATTAATTTCCTACATGGTATCAGAGCTATAGGTTAAGCTCTTGGTGTTCTTCGCCTTACCGGCGGGCGGCAACCTTGCCTTGGCCGCCCGCCGGACCTTAACCTATTCCGCTTATTTCCTACACATACCTTCCTCAAACTGTCCAATTAAAGCTCGGGCATTTCCAGCAGCCAGTAAAAGGTTCTCTGCAGTCTTGATATATTTGCTGCCGTCAAGTCCGAGCTGATGATCTGCTACTGCATCTACACTGAATTCTCTCGCTTCAGATAACAAGTAGTTCAATTTTTTTCAGCTCAGGTACAGAACTCAGTTCCACTGGATTGTTCTCAACTTCAATCTTCAGCTCATGATTGGCATCAGTACAAACAGACCCCAAAATTGTAATATCATTTTCCAACATGGCTATCTTATTTTCCTGTGCCTGTCTATCCATTTCTAGATTATTCACTTCTTGCTTCAAAGATTTCATTTGCTCAATCTTAACTACTACTTCATCTCTTGTTGCTCTTAATTTTGTCAAAAGAGCTGCAATAAACTCATCCATGGAAGTAGAAAAACCTTTAACTTTATCTGCAAGAATCTTGTTTCTAAAATGAAATCCTTCCACTGTCTTTCTGAAATTGGATTCAAAACTGTCACCACCTTCTGCATTGCCCTCACCATTTTCCATTTCAACAATTGCAATGTTGTCAAGGCCAGCTGAGAACTTCGACACATAGGAATCTTGCTCTGTGACAGGGTAACTTTGCAGTGTTTCCGACTCCATTTTGACAAAATGATCCTTTATGTCTTCAAGGAGGAAGTCCATATCTTTGAGGCTCTCAAATTTTGTCTCAAAGCTTCTCCTAAGTAAGGACACAAGGATCTCATCTTTCAAAAGCAACTGAAGATTGTTAACATGACGGGAGATCTCCAGAGACCTACTCTCTAAGCTTCCATTGGTTCCAGCTAACTCTTCCATACATGCATTTACCTTGGAATTAAGTGCTGATATCTCCTCTTCAGCATTTTTCTTTTCACCAACAAGTTCAGATATGTTATTCTCTGCCTTCAACAATGCTTCTTCCAGTAGATCTGTATCAAATGCTCTAAAGCGACTAAGAATATCTGCAGAGGAAAGGATTGAAGCTGTAGCAAGAGTGTTGATTTCTGGAACAAGAGGTTTCACTAATTCAATGCATTCAACCATTGAAGCTGCTTGCACTGCACATCCTACTGCTGATGTTTTCATTAACTTTGCATCATTCAGAAGTGCTGCCGCCTCATCTCTGTCAGCTCTAAAACAGCCAACCATTAGAGTCGTGGCTATAAGAGCTGAAGGTGTTCCTGAGTCGGACACCAAGCAGTTGATTGGTTACGCAAGGGCAAATAATAAGGTTGTTATTGGCCCAGCAACCGTTGGAGGTATTCAAGCGGGTTTAGCACCTAGTATTTTTCGCTTCACCGGCGGGCGGCAACCTCGCCTTGGCCGCCCGCCGGACCTCAACCTACTCCGCTGCCACATTTCTTGCTGCCATTTGAGACAGTTGAAAGTTTTCTCCAATGCGCTGCAATCGCCTTGCAATGTCTTCCTTGCCGAGCATCACAAGGGAAACCAACAAAGCTTTAAGCTCCCACTTTGCTCCAGTGGTCAGAGACATCCCCTTCAAATGCTCTACCAAAGCCATCTCCTCACCAGGCTGCCAGCACGGTTTTTCCCTTTATTCCGCTGGCGCCTCGTGTCCCTTGCCTTGGTAGAAGTAGTTGAGCTGATGGAAGCAGCAGAGCTCTTTCTCGTCCCTTTGGTGTATGCACTCATTCCACTGCAACTGCTGCTAGTTTCTGCAGCCGTATCATCATCAAATTCATTCATTGATCGCTCCTCTGACTGGAGCTTTGCTGCAAGCAATAATCTCCGCTGTCGAACTGCCAAGTAGCGGGCTAAATACTTGAATACTGAAGAGGCTGATTCCAAGCTTTTACTTGTGGAGGAGGCTATAGATGCCACAGTGAAGATTTCTAATAAAACTTCAAGTGGTTTACTTTTTCCTACCATCAATGATTCTGTTTTGCAGAAAGCCATGTCCCTCTACAAGAAGCTGAGGGAAGAAGCCAGGACCATAAATGGGGATAAACTTCCATTTTCCAATGTCGAGAACCTTGAGGCTGCTCCAGTATTGGATCTGGAAGTGGCAGGTTCAAATGAAGATAAACTGGGGGAATTGGTACCAGCTTGTGGTCAGCAAGAAGCAGAAGTTGCAGCTTCAGCTTTAACCAAGGTGAAAATGGAAGTGTTTTCTGCAATTACCAATGAGAAGATAAATGAACCTGATCTGGCTGATGCTCTGGAGAAACCAGCGGGGTCAATTGCAGCTTTAAATAAGGTGAAAATGGAAGTCAAATCTTCATCTCCACAAAATGTAGAAACATCTGATACCCATTCACCTGGTAAGGTTGATGAGGTGAACGGGGCTAGCGACTCTAAAGGCAACTGTTTTGCCACTATTAAAGAGGGACAGAAGTTTCATGATGCTAATAAGTGTGCTTCCTTGCTTTTTTCTGTTGTGTCTACTGAGGCATGTGAGGCAGTGATTGCGGAGTCAATTGAGTCTGTGTCAGTAAATTTATTCCGGTTAGCTCCTTTATGGGTCCGACAAGACTCTGTAAACTGTCCCGACATTGATTCCGGTTAGCTCCTATATGGGTCCGACAAGACTCGGTAAAACTGTCCCGACATTGATTCCGGTTAGCTCTTATATGGGTCCGACAAGACTCTGTAAACTGCTCCTATAAGGGTCTGACAAGACTCTGTAAACTGTCCCGACATTTGATTCCGGTTAGCTCCTATATGGGTCCGACAAGACTCGGTAAACTGTCCCGACATTGATTTCGGTTATCTGCTACAACGGTTCGACACAGCCAGATAGTGTCTTCTACAACGGTCCGACATGACCCCGTAAACTGTTTTCTACAAGGGTCCAGCAAGACTCCGTAAACTGTCTTCTACAACGGTCCGACATGACTCCGTAAACTGTTTTCTACATCGATCCGACATGACATCATAAACTGTCTTCTCCAACGGTCCGACATGACCCCATAAACTGTCTTCTACAACGGTCTGACACGACCATACCGTGTCTTCTATCCACTTTTATTTTATTTGTCAGATTATTTTCCTGTTTTGTTACTCTCTCCAAACTCAAGTTGGTTAGTTCCTAACCCCCTTGAGTTTGAGGGGGGCTGTTGAAAGTAAATGTAAAAACTCCACACCTAGTGTGGTAGGTAGATGTGAGTGTGTTAGGTGTGTATTAGATAGTGGATGTAGTGGATGTATACAATATGTAAGGATATAGATAGTGGCTCTTAGTGGTGATAGTGGCTCTTAGTGGCACAAATAGTAGCTCTTGTTCTCTCCTATATAAGGAGTGTAATATGGTCTTCATATATAAGAACATTATATCAATCAATAATATCAATACATTAATTTCCTTCATCATTTAAGGTAAAAATGAATTTTGCCTTAAATGAGATAAAGGACAAAAATTTAGGACAATCCATATTTACTAAAATTCATAAATTATTTTGGCCATAATCGACAGGCTACAATCGCTGGAAACTAATTTATAATGCAAACAATGCCCTCCAACTCTTAAAAATGAGTTCACTCAACTTTTTGAAGAGTTCTATAACCATTATATCGAAATAGACATTATTGGGGAAATTAAATAATTTCTAATTTATATCCAATTGACAGTATCAATGCACATTTGCAGCATTTTCATCTTCAAAACAAACCTGTGCACATTCATACATGGCCTTGCAAACACTTATCTTCTTTTATTATTTTCATTGGCTAATACTACATGAACCTACTATACCTTTATTGGCCATACTTAGCCAAATAACCATCGTTAATTATGCATTACATGCAATCGACAGAAAAATGTTCTCTAACAATTGTTGTTTTGTTAACCATTTCATTAAAATTGAGTTTTGGTGTGATCCACAAATCCAAAATAAATTTTGAACATCAAAAGCCATAGTATTAATTGGCTTTAAAACTTCATATATTTCATCATTTTGAATGATATCAAAAATGTTGAATTCATAAACAGTTGATTGTTCATCAATTTTAGCCATGTTTCGCTCAAAAACTTGCTTTTCTCCCCAATGATTTTTGTCTTCTTTTGCCAAAAAGGATTGTTGCTCATCATTGTTTTGTTGATAATTTTTAGCCATCTTTGGCTTAAAATTATGCCCCCCCAAAGTAAATCTTCACCATCATTTTGTGATAGATTTTTAACATCTTTCAGAAGAATGGGCTGTTTTTTAATTTTAGCCATTAATGGCCTATGAAAACTATCCAAAGTTATGTTATCTTCATGATTTGGTGTGTTCATCCCTCGAGCCATATTATTTTCATACCTTGGCTCTTCATGAATAACGGTTTGCATTTTGTGAGCCAACTTGAAATTAAATATGGCGTTCAGTTCTTTAAACAATTCTTGCTTTTCATGTGGAAGCATGCTTTCCAATAATTGCTCTGTTCGAAGAAAAAGAGCATTTTTTATTTTTATGAATGAGCCACTAGTTTGGCCCAAGTCTGAATCTCCATGCATATTTGTTTGCTCCTTTTTTGTCATCACTCCAAATTAGACAGGTCCCACTGGGTGTGCCAAAATATGTTAGCAAAAATCTGGTTCAGGTCAAATCGACAGAGGAGATTCGACAAAGAAACCAAAATTTTACAAACAAAAAACAGATCAAGCAACTGTGGTTGGTGTCCTATGCCTTGACAGATTCAAAGACTTCTTTGGAGGTTATTGATAGAGAGAAACAAACTAAAAACTGATATTGTATTACTGAAATTGTTACTTGTTACAAAGATTTGAACAAGAACAAAAAACAAAAATACAAAAGAACTAGAAAAAAATTTACTGATTACAAGAACCAGAAAACTATCACAGAAACACTAAATTAAAACTACTCTTATAGAGAATAAACTACTCCTAGATATGTTAAAAGTAATCTACTCCTAATTGAACTCATATAGAGTGTTGATGATTGATTTTTTTCCTCCTTTCTTGCTTCCTCCTTGAGCCTATTTATAGGCTTTTGTCCACGATTTCCATTGCTCAACAACTGCTATTGGCAGTTTCTTTACCCATTTGAGTCCATGTGTTCCCATCATTTTAGCCACTTTCTTTTGCTCTTTCAAAGATTATTTCCTTCTTTCTAGCCGTTTCCTTAACTGCTCATAACTATCTATGATTGCTTCCAACTCTTTTCTACCCCCACACACTTTAACTTGAAACCCAAGACTTGCCAAGATCACCACCAAATTTCTGTCGGCATACAACTTTAGAAAATAGGTACAAACAACCTACATTATACCAAAATATGTTAGCAAAAATCTGGTTCAAGTCAAATCAACAAAGGAGATTCGACAAAGAAATCAAAATTTTACAAACAAAAAACAGATCAAGCAACTGTGGTTGGTGTCCTATGCTTTGACAGATTCAAGGACTTCTTTGGAGGTTATCGATAGAGAGAAAAAACTAAAAATTGATATTGTATTGCTGAAATTGTTATTTGTTACAAAGATTTGAACAAGAACAAAAAAAACAAAAATACAAAAGAGCAAGAAAAAAGTTTAATGCTTACAAGAACCAGAAAACCATCACAGAAACACTAAATTAAAACTACTCGTAGAGAGAATAAACTACTCCTATGATGTGTTAAAGTAATCTACTCCTAATTGAACTCAGATTGAGTGTTGATTGATTTTTGTTCCCCCTTTCTTGCTTCCTCCTTGAGCCTATTTATAGGCTTTTGTCCACGATTTCCATTGCTCAACAACTGCTATAGGCAGTTTCTTTACGCATTTGAGTCCATGTGTTCCCATCATTTTAGCCACTTTCTTTTGCTCTTTCAAAGATTATTTCCTTCTTTCTAGCCATTTCCTTAACCTATGTTACACGGACTCTTTGAAATTTCGGAGGTACCCGTGTCGACACGACACGGGTACGGGTACGGGATACGGCCGGGATACGGCTCATCACAAATGGATACGGCTATGTTTTGCCCTAAATACAGAAGCAACGAAATAGCCCTAAATACAGAAGAAAGGAAAGAGGAGAGAGCAAGAACCTGGTCTCCGACTTCTCTGATCCAGTTGGCTCGCGGTCGACCTCCATGACTTCGACCACCGTAAGCTGTCGACCTCGACCTCCATCCCCTTCGACTTCGACGAGCTCTCTCTCTCACCTTCTCTCTCTCTCGCGATCACGATCGCGATCGATCGCGTCTTCCTCTGCCTCTGTGTCGTGTCTACTCTTCTTCATCTTCTGGATTCACATATATATATATAATATAACTATTATTATATAATAATAATAACTGAAAGTATTATTATTATAATAGTTATAACTATTCACATAGTTATTATTATATAACTATTATAATTATGTAATAACTATTATATTATATAACAGTTATTACACATATAATATATTTATAAGATAATATATAATACATATTATAAGATAATATATATTTATACATATTAATAAAAAAAAAAAACACATATATGTAAAATAAATTACATTATTTATTTATTTATTTATTTTAATATAATTTGTTATTCCTTATTTATTATATATTATTTATTTATAATATATATATGTCAATTAAAAGTAAAAAAATAAATTAAAAATATTATCAATAAAAATAATACATAAGATAAAAAATAATAAATATATTTAAAAAATAACTATTTAACTTATCTTTATATAATAAATATATTCTAAAAAATTAACTATTTAACGTATCCCCGTACCCATATCCAAGTTTGGATCCATATCCACGTATCCTCAATTTTTAATTTTGAAGTGTCCGACCCCCAGATACGCACCCAATACCCATAGCCGAGTCCGTGTAACGTAGTCCTTAACTGCTCATAACTGTCTATAATTGCTTCCAACTCTCTTTTCTAACCCCACACACTTTAACTTGAAACCCAAGACTTGCCAAGATCACCACCAAATTTCTGTCGACATACAACTTTAGAAAATAGGTACAAACAACCTGCATTACAATAAAACAAACAAAAACAGTAATAATAATAATAATAATAATAATAATATATGTGGCCATACTTTTATATTTAAATACTTAATGGTTTGAGTCGACAGACCAAAATCGACTGGTCACAATGAGGCTAGATTTGGCCATGAACAAAAAGTCAAAATCGATAGATATTTATTTTTTGGTGTCAACACATTGTCATTCTTGTTTTTCGTGTACATTGTCATTCTCAAATTATAATAATGCTGCAACACTGTTACTGTGACTATTCCATTCATTTCTTACTTGTCTAAACTTATTGATGACCAGGGAAATACTGCTGTCTATTTGCTGTATGCGCATGCTAGAATATGTTCTATCATCAGGAAATCTGGTAAAAACATAGAGGAATTGAGAAAGGTAAGATCTCTTCCATCTTGAAGCAGTTATAACTGAAATCTTTGTTGCATTCCATCCCTCATGTGCATTTATTTATTAATTTCTTGAAGTGACTTAGGCCCCGTTTGGTAGAGCTGTGGGAAAGTGATTATAACTTATAGCCTAACAGCTTATAACTTATAACTGTGAACATAAGCTGATTTTTGACTTATAAATTAAGCTTCTGCTCCCCCACTCAAAGAATAAGTTGATTTTTGACTTACAAAAAGCTATAAGCTGTATTATTAAGCTGAACCAAACACATCAAAATAACTTAAATTAAGTTAAAAGCTGAAATAAGCTGGAAATAAGCCCTACCAAATAGGACCTTAGTCTTTCTCAAACATGCTAAAGCTTGGTCTTTTCTTTTTTTTTTTCTTCTGTAAGCTTGCTAAAGAGACAGGTCATAGCCTATGTTTACATGTGTATATAAAGATTGTAACCCTAATTTCTGCTGTTTATGGTTCTGTTGTTATTATATATATGTATATTTATCTATTGAAAAGGCCATTTCTCTTTGAAATTTTCTTATGATACCTGGTGTGGGTAGCTAGTTTTGTATATTCTCCTTGGATTTTTTGGGGGACTATTTTAGTATGATTTCTTGTTTGAGTATTAACTAGAACTATTGCACAATGACTATGGAGAGAACTCTGAAACCATAGTTCTAGAATATTTTGGCAATTGTAGGTTTTCGTGCCTCTTTGGATTTTTCTACATCTTTGTGTAAATTGATTTAAGCTATTTTGTTTTTGTACGTCACTTACCCTGTATGATAAAAAAACAATTTCACTACTTTAGGTACCATAATCCTCTTCTCTTCCCTCTCTTTTCTTTTATGTTTCTCTTCACCCCCTTTTCTTATATTGATTTTTTCTTTTGAGACAGACTGGAACAATAGTCTTGGCCCATCCAGAGGAGCGTGCCTTAGGGCTTCATTTGCTCCAATTTGCTGAGGTAAGAGATGCATTCAAGAAATAACTGTCCCGTGCAGGTTTCCTATCTCTGATTGCACGTTAGTTACATAGCTTACAGATGATGCTTGTAGTTATGATGGATGTTTATACATATGCTCTTTCACTTTTCAGATTGTGGAGGGAGCTTGCACTAATCTCTTACCAAATGTATTGTGTGAATACTTATACAACTTATCTGAGTTCTTCACAAGATTTTATTCAAATTGTCAGGTATGAGATTTACATCTAATTGTTCTTTCTTTGTTAATATATACCAAGTATAAACCCCAAGGGGTTGGCCTGGTAGCAATGCCTTAGGTCTTGGGGGTGTGCTCTCTCAAAGGTTTAAACCTCTTAGATGCTAACAATTCCTTTGGGTCATTAGATTGGGAGAAAGCCTTTGAATTTATTGTGGTGCACTTGTAGAAAACTCCTTGTTGAGGGTCTGTGCACCCATAGGGATTAGTCGGGTTCTGATTCGATTTCCCCAGTGCCAATCGAAAAAAAATATATACCAAGTATAAATTAGATATTCTTGAGAAGCATGGCTCTTCCTGACACTTGAGTTGAGAACATATATCCATACGTATCCTATTATTTATATTTTATTAGACCAGGACAAGCTTTGGACATTTGGAGGACACACATGTCCATCACTAGGAGGGGCTGCCGGGGGGGGGGGGGGGGGATGAGGTAGGGAGGCAAGGCAGGATGTGTCAGGGTGGGAAGGGAATGGGGATGAGGCGACAGGTCTCAGGAGGGGGATGGCAGTGGCGGCAGGTGACGGATAGGTTAGGGTTAAGGTTTGAAAATTGGAAAAGAAGAGGGTATTTTGGTATTATTTGAAAATTGATGATGTAAATTGATCAAAAACTTAAAAAATTTAAATTGGGTGTGGTGTGAACTTAGAAGATGGTGTGTTCTAAGATGAATGATGGTGTTCAAATAGAAGCTCCCAAGTGGTCCTTGTACTCCAAAACAATTAACAAGCGCGTTTTTATGGACTCAACAAAGTTGAGCATTGCCCCAAACAAGACCAACAAGTGGTTTTATTGGCAATTTTTGTTTACTACATACTCTAGTTTTTGGAAATAATAATGTTTTTTGCTTACCAATGCAAACATATCAAGGAAACAGTACTTGATAATTTGAATCAAGCATGAAGTGATTAAACCCAAAAATTCAATCTATAACCAATATGTGGAAAGAAACATTGCTGATAATAGTGCTTCTTGGCTTGAGAGTCGCTTTCTTACAGTTTTATATAGTTGGATGGAACGGAAGTTTGATCCAGATTTGTTTGTTTTTTTAGATTTCTTAGATGACATTCTTGGATAGGAGTTGGTAATTATCCTCTTGAAGTTTTGTATTTTTGCATCATCTTGATGCTCTTTCAATAAAATTTATTTATTTATCAAAACAATAATAATAATTACAGGCTAAAAGTGGCAGTGGCCATGAAATGCATAGTCTCTATAAAGATCTTTGATGGCATCAAATCAATACCAATAGCCAATAGAAATAGGATTCTTTCTTTGAGTCTAGGACTAGTCAGGATACTTTAAAAAGTATTCTCTCTCTCTCTCTCTCTCTCTCTCTCTCTCTCTCTCTCATTATGCAGTGTCAAAAGCCATTAATATGTGGCCTTATCTTTTAAATGCAGTACATGTTAGATTTATCTGTTCATCGTGATTATGCTTGATTGGATTTAGATGGTTGGGTGACTGCTTTACAATGAAGAAAACTAATGTGCATATTCAGACTGGTTAGAGAACACCTGGTCAACTATGCAATCACTATCCTAGCTATAAAGAAGACCATAGGCACCTAATTGCTGCCCAGATACAACATCGCGAGGCTGATTCATGAGAAAGCTGACACTAGTTTGATTTTACACATTTAAGTTTGAGGTGGATTTTGCCTCTAGGAGTGGGATTATGGGTTCGTCTATGTCTATATATATATATTTTGTTAGCTTGCTAGGGAAAATCAGAATTCCCACCCCAGAACTAGAAATAACAAAAGATAATAAATAGAAAGGTCAACACTTGAATATTGTGTTTATTATTTTATCAAAGAAAGCAATTTTTTCTTAAAAGAATTGAGTAAAATGAACATTTCTTATTCTATGGATCATAAGAGTGAAAATAATTTCAAATCATATCGACTAGTCTGAAACAGTATGTAATGGAAATAATTTATTTTATATCATAAATGAAAATATCTGGAAAGGATGAAAAGATGCCCCTATTGTTGTGAGTAGTAATTGAACAGGTTGGTTTGGCAATATCCTTGTGGATGGATCTCATGATTTTAAAATTTTGGGCAGGTTGTTGGATCAACAGAGGAGACGAGCAGGCTCTTGTTATGTGAAGCGACTGCAGTGGTCATGCGAAAATGCTTCTATTTACTTGGTATTGTACCCGTGTACAAGATATGACATTTCAGGATGAGATTTGTTGAGCCAAGTATTTATGTTTCTTTGATAATTTTAGTTTGGGCAAGCAACTATAGATTTTTATACACATTGTATTAGCATTATAAGAGGCAAAAGATTGCTGCGCCCATTCAGTCAAATGTCACTAAGATCTTTGATATTTTGTAATTTTTATTTCATGTTGTGTTGACGGCTTATATTTTGAATAGAAAAAACATGTTGCTTTCGCAATGTGTCAAAATTTGGATTGTGACTCTTTCGGGTCTGGTTGCACAAAGGAGTTAGAAACGGCCGTTAGCCATGAATTAGGCACACACAACAGAGCGCTCAAAAAAGGTGAGCAGCCTCATTCTGGTTTGATGATTTTTTTCAAATTTTTTTTTTGTTTTTTTGTTTTCTAAAATGAAAATATATCGGTTTTCCATATGAGCAATGCTGCAGCCTGCAGGAGTGGGTTCTTGTTCCACGTTGAACAGTTTTATATTGGCGGTGGTTTTCTCCTTTTGATGGTTATCAATGAATTGTTATTTATTTTATGGGTAATTAAACAAAAAATAAAAGAAGGACTTGTTACTAATATCTGTTTTACTTTTTATCATTTTTTTAACCCAATAAAAAGATGGCATATAAAATAACTTGTTTTACTTCTCTCTCTCTCTCTCTCTCTCTCTCTCTCTCTCAATCAATTCAACATCAGTATATAGCTAAAGCTGTATATATGTATATATATACATGTATACATTGTGCATTATTTCGAAAAGGTAATAATATTCGTACTGTTTGGATGTAATCATTTGAAAAGAAATGATAAGAAAGAGAAGCTGGTTGGTAATATATTTTTGGTAATACCAAAGTTGCTCATAAAAATACAAAGAACAGAAATAAATCTTACATCTCTATTTCATTTTCATATACTTTACGTCTATATTCATTCAAACATGAGTTTCTTTTGTTTTCTCAAGTGGAGAGAGATTTATTTCGTTTTGAAGTTTCAAATATAGTTTGAGTTGTTTGTTTTTCATATTTTTTTTATTAAACTATTTTAAATATTTTAATCAATTTTTTTTTTTAAAAAAAAAAACGTTTAGATCCACTTAATTCATATACACTTAAAAAATAAAATATTTGTGAATTTTTTTTTTAAAAAAAATTCATCAAATAAAATAAAAAACAAAAACAAAAGTTTGGTACAATTTTATTTTTAATTTTATTTTTTTGTATTTTTGATTTTTTAAAAATATTTTTTTCATAAATATTTTACTTTTTAAGTGCATTTCGATTAGGTACATTAAAAATAAAATAAAAAAGTAACTAGAATATGAAAGGAAATTACTAAAAATAATAAAATATGAAAAAACAAAAATTATATTTGATGACTCAAAATAAAATTTTTTTTTTTCTAGCGTCTCACATTCTCCTTGTGAAAGAATAAAAATTCAAAAAAGAGAGTGAGGCGAAAAATAAAATGTGAATATCATTAATTATTTTTTCTAAAGTAACAAGTGAAACAAATAAGTGCTTTAATCTTATTGATGATTCATATGTTAGTACTTCTACTAGCTCCATTTTGCATGATTGGTTCAATTTTATATTAGGAATATCCTAAAATGATATTGTGGCAAAAAAGAATTATGGTAGATTAGAGCTAATGCACTTTGTGAGGGAAGATAAAGAATAATTAATTAATTAATAAGAGAGATATTTTTGTTTTTTAAAGCTTTTTTTTTTTTTTTTTTGGGGGGGGGGGGGGAGGGCTCATATGTATTATCAATTGTACGATGTAGTTTTATTTTTGTGTGTGTGTGTGTTTTTTTTGTTGTAGAACATAGAAAACCATCATTGATCATAAGAAGTTTACAAATTTAGCCGGTACATGAGCTTGTTTATTATAGAGCGATTTAAAAATCTCAAAATATAAGAATCTTAGGATATGATTGTGCAATCAAGGATCATTTGTCCTAAGATTTGTATAATTTTGTTCCAATGCATTTTCAGTTGTAGATCATATGAAGGAGGAGGTCATTGGTCAGTCCAAAGGAAGTCATTTTGGCCACTATGACTCTCTTATGAGCTTAGTCTAAAGGAGAATGTCATGGGATCAACTTTTCCCAAAGAAGAGTTAAAGAGGCAAGCACTTAAGGTGTGTTTGATTGGGGGAATAAGAAGGGGGATTATTTACTGTGCGAATTGTAATCCGGGGGAAGCATCCAATCCGACGTTTGTTTTTTTTTCAAAGTTTGGTTTTTTAAATTAAAAAACTAGCTGTTGTCATGTAACAAACTAACAATTTCTCACCTGATTGCATAAAAAGACATATCATGACAATTTTTTTGTGGCATTTTTGTTCCTTTGTGTAGTTTTGTTGGTGTTTCTTTCAATGGTTATTTATTTTCAAAGGGGTGTTAACCTTAATAAACAGCAGTGTGGTGGTGGGTGGAGGAGGAAGGGCTAGGGTTAGACTATCTTGGGGGTGGGGGGGGTGTGTAGGACAATTTTGGAGGGACTATTTATTGTTGGGATTAGGTGGTGAAATGACCATTTTGACCCTCTACTATTTAATTATGTATTATATTCAGTAAAAATCAATAAAATCTAAATGTCTCAATTTAAAAATAAAATAATTTTATTTAACTTTTTATTGATGCTTTATTTATTTTTTTAAAATAATTTTTTATAGATATTTTATTGATGTTTTATTTTAAAAGTTTGTTTATATTTTATTTAATTTAATTATTTAAATGTTAATAGATGTTTTATTTAATTTCATTGCTTAATTATTATTATTTTTAAAAACAAATTTATTTAAAATTTTAATTAAAAAAATAACATATATTTTTACTGATATTTTATTTATTTAATTTAAAAAAATAAATTTATTTAATTGTGTAAAAAATAAAATAAAATAAATTTTTATTTAATTTAGCTAAAAATAATTAAAATATTAAAGATATGTTTAATATTGCTATTACTTAGTAAACAATTGAAAAAGGGTAAAATAGTCTTTTGTTCATTTATCCTATCCAGTCCGTCCAACCAAATGTTAGATTCACTAAAAATAGTCATTTCCAGACATTTAATCCCATGAAAAAACAAACATAAGATACATATTCAATCCAATCAAATAGTCCGGGGATTCACAGTTCTAGGACTCAAGTCCGATGGATTCTAATCCCCCTATCCAGTCCGTCCAATCAAACACACCCTTAGTGCTTTGTAAGGGTTAGGAGACTAACTTCTACAAGCGCTAATCTAATAATTAACAACTAACTTTCGTCGATTAAAAAAAAAATCATATGAAAATCTAGTGACATGAGAATCTCGCAAAATAATTCAATGGTTGAGAATATATTAGAACACAAGAACAAAGAGATTTGGAAAAAATAAAATCTTATGCTTTATCATGTAGTTGAGAATACACTTAAACAAGAGAACAAAAATTTTAGGGACATAAGATTCCTTGCCTAATTAATGTGACTTAATGATCTAACATCTCATGCTAGACATAAAGGAATTCGAAACTAACTAATAATGATCTTCTATCTCAAAACTTCACTAATTTCTGTCCTAACTCATTCACAATTATAATATCATATTTTTAATTTTTTTAAAAAATATTCACATAATATAAAAATTATGAATTAAATGAGACACAAAAAGACAAATTTTAAGATAGAGGATCCCTACCCGGCTGAACTCATTTCTTGGATTAGCCTCACACACACACACAAACACACACACACACACACACACTCTCTCTCTCTCTCTCTCTCTCTCTCTCTCTCTCTCTCTCTCAAAAGATAGTAAGAAAAATGAGTTGAATTTTGTCTTTGTAAACTAACAGTTGCAATGTTTGAAGTAAAACAATGTTGAATGGACGTGGTGTATCCTAAAAAAATGTTCTGACAATTTGTATACTTAAAACTGAGTCTAGGGGTATTGATTGGGTTGGATATGGTGATGTATTTTGATATGATTGATACACTTTGGTTAACTTTTTTGTCTTGGCAGGTATGCTGACCTGAAGAATGACAGATTGACCAATTTCACATTTAATTTTGACCAGATGCTTAATGATAAGGTGCGTTTAATGGTTGCTGTTTTGGCAGCATGCAGTTGAGCTTAGTTGAAGGAGCTACTTTTGTTTTTATAAATATTGGAGGAATATTTTATTACAGCTTTTGTTTTAGGCATTTAGACCTGGATGGTTTAAGGCCCTATTGAGTTGTCATTATCATTCTTCTTTTTCGTTTACTATCTCAAATTCGAATAATGCTGCAACACTGTTACTGTGGCTATTCCATTCGTTTCTTACTATGAAGCACAGGTACGGGTACGAGTACGGTACGGGTACGGGTACGAGTACGGGTACGTCGATACGGCAAAATCCCAAAAAAGTAGGATACAGGTACGGCTGCGGTACGTCAATAAATATATATTTTTTTATTATATATGATAAAAATTATAATTTATAAAATTTATTATATATATTATATATGATCAATTATATTATATATTATATATTTTTTTATTATATATGATAAAAATTATAATTTATAAAATTTATTATATATAAAAATTTATTATATTATTATATATTATATGTATGACTAATTATATTATATATTTTATATTATATATATATATCTTATATTATATATTTGTTTTGAGGGGGAAGTCTGAGACGATATTCACCCAAAAAAGAAGTCTGAGACGAAGAGACGAAGAGTTGCGAGGCGAGAGAGCAGAGACGAAGAGAGAGAACCAGAGAACAGAGGCGATCGAGAGAAAGGAGAGAGACGAAGACGATCGATCAACAGTGAGACGATCGATCAACAGTGAGCAGATGATCGGTCAAAGAGAGAGACGATTGATCGATCAATCGAAGAGAAACCCTAGAATCCTTCATTGCCCTGGCACACAAAGGCGATATCAGGTTCGATCTCTTCCATTTCCTCTGTCTCTCTCTCGATTCCCTCTCTCTCTCTCTCTGTATACATGTTTTTGAGTATTTTTTGCCCCGGCGTACCCCCTCCGTAACCCCTCCGTACCCATGCCGTACCCAAATATACTAGACGTACCAGACCTCCTTTGGCCGTACCCGGTACGCGTGCAGCCGTACCGGTACGCGTACCCGTACCAGGTACGTACCCAGTACTCGTACGGCAACATTTTAGGCGTACCGGTGCTTCATAGGTTTCTTACTTGTCTAAACTTATTGATGAGCAGGGACATACTGCTGTCCATTTGCTGTATGCGCATGCTAGAATATGATCTATCATGAGGAAATCTGGTAAAAGCATAGAGGAATTAAAAAAAGGTAAGATCTCTTCCATCTTGAAGCCATTATAACTGAAGTATCTTTGTTGCATTCTGTCCTTCATGTGCATTTGTTTATTAATTTCTTGAAGTGACTTGGTCTTTTTCAAACATGTAGTTATGATGCTTGTAGTTATGATGGATGTTTATACATCTGCTCCTTCACTTTTCAGATTGTGGAGGAAGCTTGCACTAATCTCTTACCAGACGTATTGTGTGAATACTTACACAACTTATCTGAATTCTTCACAAGATTTTATTCATATTGTCAAGTATGAGATTTATATCTAATCTTTCTTTCTTTGTTAATATATGCAGAGTATAAATTAGATATTCTTGAGAAGCATAGACACTTTCAATAAGGTAGTGCACCCATACCCATATTGAATGCTGACACTCATCGGACTCTTTTTGACACACTTGAGAACACATGTTCATACGTGTCCAATTATTCTTAATTAGTTGTTTTGTTTAGTTTACAGTGATCATAGAAATTGATACAGCGATGGTCATATTATATATATTTTAGATCTTCACGTTCCTATTTACGTTTGATTATTTTTTTTTGGGTCAGTGTTGATTTATCATTTATGTTCATGAGCCAATTTTGGTTTGGTCTATACTGTCTGCACTGTTCAACTTTTCCATGCCGCCGCAAATATACGAGTGTAAAATTGGCCCACACGGAACGGGACTGTTTTCTTTTAATTTTGGTTTACAAATAAAAATGTTGAATAAAATTGTGTTGCGTTTGGTAGAACTTTATAAATATGATTTGAGAGTATGAGTTGTATTTTGAGTTTGTGAGTTTTGGAATTATGATTTGAGTGTAGAAAATTTGTTTGATAAAAGAGTTTTGAAAAGAGTTTTGAATTGAGTGGAGAATTTTTGATGTGACATATAATATTTGATACAAAAACTTATAACTCATAACTAAACATACAAATCAAAATTATATAAAAGCACATAAAATTTTTTAAAAAATTCAAAAAATATTTTTTTCGAATATATAAAAATTAACATGTCAATTGCCAAAAATAAAAAAAATAAAAATTTTCCGTTATTCCGGTCAACCGGCTAGTCAACCGGTGGGACGTCTGTTAGGACATCCAATGGAATGACCGGTTAGGTCAAATTTGAAAAAAAAAAAAATTTGAAAAACGCGCCCCAGACAGAGTTTTCAGCAGAGTTGTGGAAATGTGATTTGAGAATTCCAACCAAACATCATATTGAATATAGGTGTAGAATCATTGTTTGGAAACACAACCAAATACAAAATTTTCACAAATTAGTAGGTGCAACTTGAGCAGGGTCAACCCAAATTACCCGAGCTTAGCTTGAATTTTTTTCATAACTTTGGCAAAATATTTTTAAATTCGGCATGGATTTGAACAAAATTCGAAAAACACAAATTAAATTTAAATGGGTTTTGGTAAAGATATCAAACAATCTGGATTATATATATAACATATAAATTATTAGTCATTAGACGATGTCAAAATAATATAAATTGTTAAATTATATTGAATATATATTATAAATACAAGTAACACAATATAAAATCTTACATTTTTTTTTTTTCACGTAGAAATTGTAAAGACTGCCTTAGCGGCACATCGGTTCTTTAATTCTTATCTCTCTTATGTCATATAAATTATTTGGTATGATGTTATTAATTATTTTTAAAAAAAATGTTAATAGATTCTAATTTTACAAATTAATTAACTTAGTCGCACACAAAAAAAAAAAAAAAAAAAAACTCATTTTTTTATACAATTCAGGCCACTTGGGCAAATCAAGCTTAACTTGAGTCGAGCTTAGACATATAATCTTAAGTTATAATTAGGACTTGGATGAATCTGAGGTGATGTTGACACAACTTGAGCTAAATTTGAACATCATCTCAACAAGTCTGAATTGCAGCCAACAAATTTGGAGTAGAGATGTGAACTCATATGTGAGATAAAAGAGGTGGAATCATACAAGGACCCATATGTGTGGACTGCACTAGAGTGTCTCATATTTGTGATAAACAACATACAATTAATTAAACGAGTGAGGATTCTCTACAGTGTTTTTTAAAAAAAAAAGAAATTTGGTCAAAATTTTTTATAATAAAACTTTAATGCATTAAAAATAAATATAAAAAGCTTTTTTTTTTTTTTTTAATAAAAAATATAACATATATTACTATTACTAAAATATTCTTAGGGAGTAATTTAATATTTTTAAACTTTAAAATGATATAGCTTTTGATCTAGATGTCGATTTTTAATAAAATTAGTATTTTTAAAATTCTCTTATCAAACTTTATCAAATAAAATGTATGTTGACTATAAAATTCTTTAAAAAAAAAAATAACTACTTTCAAAATTGACGTAAACAATAATATTTTATTTTATTTAGCAGTAACATGCTACTGACTGCCAGATTAACACTTTACTATTTTCTTGAACATGACATCAGTAACAAAAAACAAGATATGAACCAAAGAAGGTTCTATGAGTTCCTTCACTAGGAGTTCACAAACAAATTAACGACAATCAATAGACAACTTGATTAGAATTGAATTGAATGAAGATCTGCAACTCGACGAGATTCTCTTGCTTTGCAGCTCAATGAATCTCTCACTACTACAAATTGGAAAACGATTGATGAAGGAGAAGAACGAAAGGGCAGGAACGACAATCACACTAACAAATTCGATTCAAATCTTTGTCAATAGTATGTTTTACAAATCATTAATCTTCTTCTTACTTACGAAAACTCCTTCGCTTTTGGCTCTTCTCGGGAAGGATTGGTCTGCTTGGGTAACTTAAGTCCAAAGCGTAGCTAAAGCAACAAGCAATGACATTGATCATAGAAGAGGCAATAAGCAACGATATATATGGAAAGGCAAGTTTATCAAAAAATAAAAATAAAAATAAAAAAATATATAGAAATATATTTATGTGTCATCCATCCAGAATTCCCCCCCAGTTGAGGGGGTTTATGAAGCAAAAAATGATGGGTTGTCCTTTTCATAAAAAAAGGGCCCAATAAAAGGGTTTTGGCCAAATTTTCTATCTTTTTTTAGAGTGACTTTTTGGATGGTTCAGATTTAATTCTACCAAAATTAAAAGTGCAGTAATCATTTTACTTTCCAACTCTCGAAGTCTAACAGAGTTGTGGATTGCGAAAATGTCCTTTTTTTTTGGTTTAATATTTTCTCTAAGACCATTTTCAACGGTGAACCAAACTTGGTATCAGATTCAAATTTTGGTGAAAAAAACATTTTTTGGTGCTTCAACCGTTTTACCAAATTGATATCAAAATGAGAATTCAACAAAAACATCATCAAACTGAGAACAAGGTATAGATTTTACCAAATTATTGTTCCTGACCGTTAAAGCAGAGAAGCTTAAGAATTTTACACCTGGTGGTCGACCACCTGGATGACCACTTGGTCGACCACCCGGTTGACTAACCGGTCGACCAGTGCATGCAAACATTGGCCTGCGAACTGGTTCAAATAGTTCAAATAGGGAGATTCAAACAGTTCAAAAAGGTAAAAAAAAAAAAAATGACTTTACCGATCGACCAACCGGTTAACCCACGGGATTTTGATGCACCGTTGGAGCAACTGATATCAAATTCAGAACATGAGTCATTTTTTATTCAGATTTGATGAAAAAAGAAGTTCACCGTTGGAGATGCTCTAAGAATTATCTTTGTAATAATCTTATATTGGTGATTTAGGAGTCTAAAACATAATAATAGGATTCATATTTTTACCATGTTTTGTTTTTGATGTTATGTGTAATATTGCATTGATAACTAACGTGAGTGGCGAGATTTATTAAAATAATACAATGTTGACCCAATAGTTTTTGTTGTAATGAGCTCTTGTTTCTTATTATTATAAGGGTTATTTTCTATGATGAATGTTATGCTTTTAAATATGTATACTATAATTATCAATTTCGTATAATTCTTATATTTACAATTAATCTTATACTGATTTGATTAGTGAAAAAGAAAAAAAAAATGATTAAATTTAGAGATCCACCTGCTATAGCATTAACGGGTGATTATTCGGTAGTTCGAGAATATGACTATGTGGTGTTCCATAGTTGTATGATTGGTGGAAAATGTGGAAGATTATTGGGAAATTATAGAATGTTCCCGAAGTACTACATGTTCGTACTCCTTAACCAATCATCATTCAATATGCTCCCTTATGTTCTTCAATCACTCAACACAATACTTCATTTACCTTCTCCACCAATCACAATACTGTGGAATATCGCGTGTCTATACTCCGAGATTACAGAATAATTACCCCTAACTATTTGTGTGGGGTAATTGAGGAATATGAGGGACATAATAAATGGTGATAGTGAGGGAGTACAATAATGTGATACTCTGGGATTATTATATAATTTTCTAACATTAACAATGGCAAAGACTAATTCCCCCCCCCCCCCCCCCCCTCTCCTTTTTTTCTAAAAAAAATGTTCTTATTTCAAAGTTTATATATCAATATTTGTACATAATTCAATAATTGTGAGTCTTTTGAGATATGAGACCAAACATTTTTATTTATGTCCATTTTTATTATTTTTTTTATTATAAATGAAGTACCATCTTGATGAGTGTATAATTAAATAACTAGGAAATTACTTAATTGTAAAAATATAGAGGTGAAAATATGTTATTGAAAATTGTAGTTTTAGTTGCACCAATAACAAATCTCATTTTTTTTCAATCAATCGGTAATAGGTTATTTACAATATGATGAGCATTATATATGAAGAATTATAATCAAATTACTATAGAAGTCCAACAATAAACCCAATTAAGAGCCCCGTAATGAAAAAGGAAACAACTAGCCTACCATCTAATGAACCTAGCACATAAAGAGCTCCATAATAAAAAAGAAACTACTAGCCTAACATCTAATGAACCTGGCAATGACCTTGTGACACGGAGGCAACTTGAGCATTTACAAGGGAAATGTTGGGGTTTTAACTATTATCATGAATTAATCTAACAACTAATAATTATGACTTTTATCAATCAAAAAATATTATCAAAAAAAAAAAAAAAAAATCGATGAATCTAAAGGAAAAAAAAAAAAAAAAAAAAATTGAGGAAGAAATAAAAATACAAAGAGCCCTACTAAAAAACAGAAATTATCTATTCTTACATTTAGGCCTTATTTGGGATCAGGGTTTTTTTAGTAACTTTTTGATTTTTTGACTAAAATATTATGTAAAAAAATTAGTATGTTTGGGATGACTCTTTAGTTTTTTATGAAAAGATATGTAAAAAATAGAGAAAAAATGAAAATTTTGACTTTTTGGTATAAGTTATTGGCTTTTTAATTTTTTTAGTAATTTTTTGACTTTTAGACTAAAAAGTAATATTACCAAACGAGACCTTAGTAAGAATTAACCTCCTATGTTGCTAAAGCCTACAATAGTGGCCAACTAAACTAACCCAATTAGTTATACAAACTCGACTTGGACATAAAAATTTTGTTATTATTTTCCCTTCTTACAAATTTGCAATTCCTCTTAACCCAAGTTTGTCCTAGTGAGTGCAGCTTAAGGTCTTAGATTGTGTTTGATTTATAAATTTAAGAAGGAATTTGAAAAATGAAAAGGGATGAGGCATGCGAAATGTGAATGAAATATAACTATACTCACATTTCACCTTTCACCTGTGTTTCACAAATTCATGAATCAATCACAACTTTAGAATAAATGGTCCTCAAACACAATATTCTATACAAACAGGAAAGTGTTATTGTACACACCTCGAGCATTATATTCTCCATCCCCGTTTTTCCTGAAATTGTTCTGTAAGTTTGCAGAATTACTTTGCAGATTCATTTGCTTTAATTAGTTAGTTTTGAACTCTTTGTTTCTAGAATTGAAGTTTCACATTTTGGTTCCGGACTCTATTGTACACACACTAAGGGCATGTTTGATTGGGTGGATTAGAGCATGTGATTGAGATTATTAATCCGTAGGTCCAATTATCCTATGTTTGTTTTAACATTTTGGTTTAGGATTATTAATCTAATATATAACTAATTTAACAAATTTGTAGGATTATTAGTAATGGGGTAGAGGTGGGATTATTAATCCAATGGATATTAATCCAATTGGATAGTAAATACTACACTAATTTAATAGGATTATTAATGTTTCATTATTAGTTTTGTGAATCAAACATGACCTAAGTACACACGAGATTGTCCAACATAAGAAGTCCATGAATCCCAAAAGCGGCGTATTCCTTTGACAGACGCATTTCCACCATCAAACCGAGCAACTCCTCACTATGTTCCTCCGTTCAGGCACCATGCTTTTAAATTGACTACTCAACAAATATGCAGTTTTTGCATATACAAATGCAATATGAAGCAGGGTTTCAATGGAGTAACATCTGAAATGCAATTTGACAAACATCCCATATATGCATCAATTGAATACAACCAAGTTCCAACTCCTATAAAAAAAACACCCTATACTCTTCTTCCCCAGTTTAATCAACCATTAAATATTACTTTTACTTAAACTATAAGCCTCATATTCCTACTCTTTCAATGTTATATAACCAGTCATCAACAGTATAGTATCCACTTCCAATCTTTTGCTTTCGTCCATCTAGCAGTTCTCAACCTCACTAAATCAAAAACGGTTGACCAAGTGGTTGGGACGCTCTTTAATTGATAGTTTCCATCCCATAGATTGAAACTGTCTTTAATTGATAGTTTCCATCCCATAGATTGAAACTGATTTGAACTATTCAAGTTATAGGATCTTATATGTAAATCATCAATAAAAAAAATCATTTTATTTCGATAGTGCATAACTATATAATTTCATCATTTTTGTTATAAAAAAATAAACGATCTTTTTTCAAAATCATATTATGAGTTGTCCCAATTGACTAGGCTTATGAAACCTCATGGGGGTGTACCAATGATTAAAAATTTCATTTATCACTCATACTTGAGGCCACCCAACTAGGTTTTTGGCCTAATGATTGTGTAGCATTACTTTATAGTGTGAGATTATGAGTTTAATTCCTATTAAGAAGAGTTGGGGGATTCTATTTACACTCAAAAAATCATTAAGTACTCCTAATTTTTAAATACACCCTGTTTGATTATTGAAAAAATTTATTTTGCTCTCATTACACCCTATTATTTTTCCCAAATTACCCTCAAGATAAACCCAAATAATAAATAATAAACAAACCAAAAAAACTAAATTATTTCAAAAAAAATTCAATACAGAAAATAATTCTCAAATACAGAAAAAAGAACCAAACTTATAAACACATAAGTATTATAAATACAGAAAAAATCAAACTTTTACATAAGCATTATAAAAAATTTTAATACAAGAAAAAAAAAAAAACTTTTACGTTATAAATTATCCACAAGAATGCTTATGGAAAAGTAAAACCCAAACTTATAAGCACCTAAGCATCAGGTACTAACAAGAAAGAGCAGGTCTCAAATAATGTACTATTTAAATGATAAAATAAGAACAACACCAATAATATGTTATTGTTAATCTAACAACTGGGTCCTTTAATTTTTGTCAAAAAAACGATATAGAAAATAATTGATGGTACTTTACAAAAATTGTGAAACTCCTTTATATGAATACTTACTTCTTTTTTTGATGGGTTGCTTCAAAAAACTATTTTGATTATTACTCTGATCCATTATTTGATTTTGTTCAAACTTTCTTCTAGAGTTTAGGATTTCAAAAAAAAAAAAAAAAACAATGATGATGATGATGATGGTGAGTTTTGGTAGGGTGGATTGGAGTTTTGGCGGAAAGAAGAAGAAAAAGAAGAAGAAATAACTTTGATCTCTTGGGAAAGAAGATACAGAGATTTGAATAGGAATAACTGATTAGGGTGTAACATGAGAAATTTTTATTTTATTTTATTTTAAGGTTTAATATAGGTTGTTCTTATTAGTAAATTCATATTAGAATATAATAGAAATTAAAATTTATAAATTTAAATTGGCGTACTGAAACATATTTTGAGTTCAAATAGAATCCCCCAGAAGAGTTTGATATCGTTTGTGATGTTTACTTCTTGCCCCGTTATAGTTGTTTATTTCTTCTCAAATTTGGGCTTAGCATATTATTGGATGGGCTATGGTTGTTTGGTTTAGTGTATTGTTAGACTTTAATTATCTAGTTTAATGGAAGATTTTTTAAATTTATAATTAATCTCTTACCGATTGACAGAAAAAATAAAATAAAGGTAAATTATCAATAGGTCATACTTTTGAGACTTATTACCCATTAATATATTAGCCTAATTTATCAAGTGATAAATATATCAGTCTCTTTTATTTTTATTAATAAATTTATAGTGATACATTTATCAGTCAGAACATGTAGATAATTAAATTTAATTAATAAAACTGATTGATAAATGCCCAAAAAATAAAATAAATACTTGAAGACTTGGTATGATAATTACCCAATATTAGGACAGGGAGATTACGAGGTGATTTGGCAACCAACTAAATAAGTTACTTATTTGTTACAAGTTATCACACTCTCTCTATTTTTTCCCCCCCATCTTTTTGTAAAAAAAAAATGTTTGTTGTTTTCATTATATTTGTTTGTTTTTTCGTTGTTCTGTTTTGGAAATTCTTTCTAATAATTAAATGGAAAATGTTTAGGCGTGCAACCCTGCATAAGTTTTTACAATTGTGAAAACATTTGTAAGTTACTTCATAAAATTGTGTAATTTAAACACAAATTAACATAAGTTAATACACAAAAAATTGAAAAATTATGATTTAGCGTAAGTTCTTACAAACATATGTAAGTCCTCTCGCAAAAACGCATAACTTAAATATAAATTTCCGTAAATTAACTCATAAAAAATTGAGAAATCACAAATATACTTAAGTCACCTCACAAAATCGCATAAATTAATACAAATTTGCATAAGTTAACCCATAAAATGTATCGTAAATTCTCACAAAAATATGTAATTTAAGTCACAAAAATACATAAGTAAATGACATACCGTATGCCTTGCACACTCAATTTTTTCTAATTGAATATATCATATTTGAATTTTATTCATTTTCATTTATTGGACTTCATTCTTACTACTAAAAACCGAAGCTTTTGCGACAGTCGTAAACGTCGCAAAAGGTGCACATGCTGTCGCAAAAGACTTTTTGTGATGGAATAGCAACGAGAAATGGGGAGTGGCAGAAGGGGGCGTGACAAAAGGTATTGGTGACGGTACAAACCGTCGCTTTCTTGTAACGACAGTTAATCAATAGTTTTTACGATGGTTTAACCTGACACAAAAAAACGAAAAAAAACATTTCTTTTAACGACGGTTTAGGATGCCATCACCAAAAACTCTTTTAGAGACAGTAGTTAACGTCACAAAAAGTATTATTAGCGACGGTCTTAAACATCGCAAAAAAAAAGAAAAGAATTAAATCAATAATGTGTTCGCGACAGTTTAAACCGTCGCTAAAGATGGCACTAATATGTATATGTGACAGGTTAACCCGTCGCTAATAAAATGCAAGGAAATGATGATTCCATTAGCGACGGTTTATTACTGTCGCAAATTTTTTTTTTTATAAAATAAATATATATTTTATTAATTCATTCCTTTTACAAATTATTAATACACATCCACATCCATATCCATATCCACATCCACATCCACATCCACATTCGCATTCACATTCACATTCACATTCACAAAATTATATATACAAATAATTATATATATGTATCCTGTAATGATACAGTGTCAACCAAATATTCTTTACAAAAATATATAAAACATCCTCCAACAATACTAATATTTTTTGATAATTCAAAAACTCAAATTTGTATCTAAAATACGACCAAAGTATCGACAATACAAATAAAAAAACATATATATTAACAACTTGTTTTAGTATCAACAATAAGCTCCAATATCGATATGCGAAGATATTATCAGGTACTCAAAAGGATAGAATCTGCAAAAATATATATATATAATAATTACAAGTCATTTGTGCCTAGTTAGTCATATGTGTTAAGTTTTGTTGCCATCCGACACCGTTTGAGCAGTAGTATTTTACAATTGGTAGCTTTGGAAAGACCAATGCATAGAGAAGAATGTAGAGGAGTTCAAAAAATGCGGAGATAGCAAAAAATAAAACTATAATGAACCATAAGTAATAAATGTTAGTAAACTAGTATTACATGCTATCATAGTACTCTATCTCAGCATTCTTTAAAATAGTGCAATTGAAATTAAAGAAAAGATATTGGTGTTGTA
Organism: Camellia granthamiana; assembly: GCA_036172215.1. NCBI lineage: Eukaryota > Viridiplantae > Streptophyta > Magnoliopsida > Ericales > Theaceae > Camellia > Camellia granthamiana. The sequence continues at coordinate 103,030,233 of CM069903.1, read as the reverse complement.
TGGAATTTAAGAAAGCATATCCATCAGAGAAATTGATTCTATTATCATGAAGTAAAAATTTTAATTCATTTTGTAACTCTACAATCCAAATCAGTTTGATCATTATCTTACCTTAGCATCTATGTTTTTCCATTATGAAGTTCACTACAGATATTCAATTGGATTATGTTAGCTACCAATATTCGGGACAAACATTTCATTAATTTGAACAAAATGGGGCACAAGGAAAATACTTGGTTTGGAAACAGAAGTCAAATAGAGTACAAAATGCATCAAAATCAACTACCTAAAAAGATTGACAATGATAACCTATTATTTGTAGTTTAGGTGGAAAACATTAACCATAAATATTTATATATAAAAAATAAAGAAAAAACTTGAGAGAAAAAAAAGATCATTGTCTACCTACCTAAACTTAATCTCTGTTACGTTCATACTTTAAGTCATTGGCTTAAATGTTGACATAAGTTTGATGAGTTTCTCTTTCACAAAACAGTAACTAGAAAATTGTAACCCCAATATGTAGCAATACTTATTGAATCATATTTCCTACAAAATTTATGAAAAACAGCTAAAAGGATTTGAACGTACTAGCTCCCTTGCACAGGCCATCCTTGGAATTCTCAAATGCTGCTTTTGTAATCAATCTCAAGCCAGAGGTTAGATCCCCCAATGCAGCCAAACCAGCAAGAAAAGACATGAAGAATAAAAAAACAAGAAAGCTTATATCGAAACTTCAAAACTAGATCAGATAATAAGCTAACCACAAATACTAACTTGCATGAACTCGGGTAGCATGAATGATAGATCTCTAACCATTCCACCCTGAACATGAGCATCTGCAACTCCAAAAGCACTGCTAATCATACATATTCCAATATAAGTCCCAATTCCTCCTTTTCCAAATGTAGCTAAATCCAGTTGTGGCAATACAATGAAAAATGGAATCAAAGTGGACTTGTATGCTTAATAATTTGAATTTGAGCTACTAAAACATGTTATTACAAAACCATATGGTTAAGGAGTAAGTTGAAGATGTAATACATATAATTATGGTACTTACAATAAGAACAACAAGAGCACTTACGAAAAAAATGATATATCCAAATAGGTTTCTCATGTTGCTACTTGCAAACTGAGGACCACTCCCACTTGTTTTTTAACTGCCCCTTCTCTGAGAGAGTGTGGATGAATATTAAAACTAAGATCAATGTGGTTTGGCTTGTGTTAAATTGGACTGGGCTGGTGTCTTATATTGCTAAATATGTTAACGGTAATTCTCTTGGCTCTGTTATTTCCAAACTTGCTCTAAACTGCACTGTTTTCCTCATTTGGGTTGAGAGAAATAATATAGTTTTTACCAAAGAGGAAATTCCAGAAGAAGTTCTTGTTTTGAACAATTTTAATATGGTTAGATTTAGAGTGTTATCTCTGAAGAATTTAAAAAGACATTCAAATGATTCATGATTTTTAGCTACTTGGAGACTGCCCTCATCTATCCTTAGGGGTGATACTTCTTAATGTAGGCAAGTGTGGCCTGGAAGTGCATGGGAGATCAAAGAGATGCCTGAAAAATTCAAGAAACAGAAAGCTTTTTATTTTGGTTTTAAAGAAAATATACTAGAGGCTTGAACAAGGTTACATAATTTCTAATATGAATTTGTGGGGGCCGAATATCGGGAGACGTAAAGAGGCCGAATAGTTGGACCTGGAGAGTCAAAATTCATATATCGCATTCGGCCTCGTCTTATACACAAATCCAAAGGTACCCTATTCGGCCAAATACCCAGTTGAGTAAGGGGCCGAGTGAAGAGCGGTTTGCAACAAAAGGAGCCGAGTAAATAGTTGTACGACGAATTGAAGGTAGGCCCAGCCCTGAAGCCCAAGAAAGAAAAGATATAAATAGAAGAACATCATCCAGAGAGAGGTATGTGAGAATTATTACGCTTAACTTAAGATACAAGTAAGTAAGAGAGCATACACTGACTTAACCGTTGGAGTGCTAATTCCGGCACCCCCGACCGGAGTGTTTATTCATTTTCAGGTTGCCAGCTGAGGATCTCGAGCGTACCAGTGGATCAAAAGAGTATTTCCAAACCACATCCCCACAATTGGCGCCGTCTGTGGGAATACTCAACTACATCCATAACGGGCGTAATGGAAGACCCTCCGATAATCACTGAAGAAACCACACAGAGAGACGACCTCACCCCAACAAACATGCTTGGACCGGAGACTATCGTCGCAAGACGTGCCTTGAACTTCTACTCACTTGCCCAGAACTCGCCCTCGACTTTAGCACATGAGACAATGCAAGCGATCATGGAACAGGCGAAGCAAAACAAACAGAGGCTGGAAAACATGATCGCTGAGAACGAGCGCCTCCGTCAGGACTTGGCCTTGGAAGTAGCAAAATCCAATCAAGCTACACGCCAAGATCTGGGACGACCTCTGAGAGTAGGTAATCGAAGACCTCGAGTTCGGAGGCAATATAGTGACAACGACTCTGACTCATTATCCCCAAAGCAAAAAAAGAAGGGACGACTCGAAACTACTAGTTCCTTTGAAGAGAGTCCACGTGTAAGGCATAAGTGAAGACGAAATGGTTCGGACGAAGAAGACCAGCACGATCCCTTCGTGCGACGGATCGTAAAGGCAGTACTACCTAAGAAGTTCAAAGCCTCGTTGTTCACCCTGTACGACAGGAAATCAGACCCCACTAATCATATCCATCATTATAAGCACGCTATGACGCTACATGCAGACGATGAGGCTCTCATGTGCAGAATATTTCCGAGCAGTTTGGGGCCACTGGCCGTCAGATGGTATTATAAGTTGGAGCCGGCATCGATTAAGAGTTTCCATCAACTACAGAAATCCTTCAGGGCAAGATTCATCACCAACGAGGTTCAGCTGAAGCAAGCCGACTCTCTCTGGGCAATGCAGATCCAGCCAGGAGAAACCTTATGAGCGTATTTGGCGCGCTATTGGGAATGCTTTAATCTTGTCGATGATGCTTGCAACGACTCCATGGCCATTACCGCCTTTAAAATGGGTTTGTATCCTGATAGTGCTCTTCGCAGTTCCTTAACTAGAAGACCCCCCAAAACAGTCTGGTCGTTGATGAAGAAAGTCGAGGAATACTGCAAAGTGGAAGATGACGCCTTGCGGGTTAAAGCCAGAAACATGGCCAACAAGACAGCCTCTTCTGAAATTGCTTAGCCGATAAATTTTGTACCACCTCAGAGCCCTGAACCATGGCATCGGGCTAAATGAGACAAGAGACGGGATTCTCGCCGATCAAACGACCAATGCTCCCACCGAGCTAATGAATAACTTCAAGTAGATAGCAGGCGCACAAGGCGCGCAGACAAGAAATATACGGAGTTGTCAGAGCTGATCAGCACGGTTATGTCTAAAGTCCAACACCTTCCGTTCTTCAAATGGCCGTCCAAAATGGTGGGACCTCCTGACACGAGAAGACGGGATAGGCGGTGCGAGTATCACAAAGACCACGGCCATGATACTGAGAGTTGTTATGCATTGAAAGATCACCTGGAGGAATTGGTACAAAATGATCGGCTACAACAGTATGTCCGAAAAGGTAACTCAACCAAAGCAATAGCCTTACGGCAAGATTCACCTCCACTCGGCGTGATCTACATGATATACAGCTTGCCAATGACATCCGTGGTGCATACGATTCAGTTGAATCCCGACCCTCAAAATCAAATCACTCTGGCTAAACAGCCCTATGAAGCTGCGAGCATTGCTTTTAATGATTCAGATTTGGCCGGAGTGACACTTCCTCACATCGATCCCTTGGTAATCGAGTTACGCGTAAATCGATTGACCGTTGAGCGCGTACTCATTAATCCGAAGAGCACATCGAAAGTTATGTATTACAAGACATTCACCAAACTCGGCTTCTCCGAATCAGATCTTTCTCCAGCTCCTTATCCATTATTCGGGTTCAACGTTAATCCAGAATACCCATTGGGCAAAATCACATTACCAGTTCGAGCGGGCTCTCGAACAATGGATGTGGAATTCTTGGTCGTCAAGCTGCCTTCATCGTATAATCTCATCATGGGACGAACTTGGTTGCATACAATGCAGGCCGCGCCAAGCACTTATCATCAACTGCTCCGCTTCCCGACAGAACGTGGCATTGAGCAAATTCGTGGCTCCTAGAAATTGGCACAAGCATGTTATCTCCTTGCTGGAAAGACACCAAAAGAGTTGCAAGTGAATTCTATTGAGGTACTGGATCGAGAGAGCCTCGACAATGTTGGGCGGCTCCCAAGTGAAAAGGCCACGGAAGCCCTAGATCGAGTTGAAATTAACGGAAACCCAGACAGGTTCTTCATGATCGGCGCCTCCCTGAATGAAGCCGACAGACAGCAGCTAATTTCCTTCCTACTCGGCAACTTTGATGTATTTGCGTGGACACCATATGAGATGCCGGGTGTAGATCCGTCTGTTTCGCAACACCGTTTAAACGTTGACCCTAAATGCAAGCCGATTATTCAGAAAAGCCGGCAGTTAGTCGCAGAGCACACTGCCGCCGTTGTTGAAGAGGTTGACCGGTTGCTTGACGCCGAGGTAATCAGGGAAGTGACCTACCCCAAATGGCTCTCAAATACTGTAGTTGTGAAGAAGAAAAATGGGACTTGGCGAGTCTGCGTTGATTTCACGGACCTAAACAAAGCCTGCCCCAAGGATTGTTTTCCCTTTCCCAGAATAGACCAACTTGTAGATGCAACGGCACGTTATCAGCGTATGAGCTTCCTCGATACTTACAGAGGCTACTATCAAATTGTCATACATCCGGAGGACCAAGACAAAACTGCATTCCTCACCCCAAGAGGAACCTATTACTATAAGGTTATGCCTTTTGGGTTGAAGAATGCAGGGGTAACTTACCAAAGACTAGTCACTGCCATGTTCAAGGAGCAACTCGGCCACACTATGGAAGTGTACATTGACGATATGGTGGTGGAGTCCAAAGAAGAGCAAACTCATCTAGCTGATCTGGAAGAGATATTCAGCATTTTACGCAAATACAAAATGAAGCTGAACGCTTCCAAATGTGCATTTGGGATCGGCTCTGGCAAATTCTTGGGTTACATTGTCAACCATCGAGGAATCGAAGCCAACCCCAGGCAAATCACAACAATTCTGGAACTCGGCTCCCCTCGATCGGTCAAGGAAGTTCAGAAGTTGATAGGGATGGCCGTCGTACTCAACAGGTTTATCAGTCGTTCCATGGACCGCTGCCGACAATTCTTTCATACTCTACGGCAGGGTAAAGCTTTTGAATGGGCCTCTGAGTGCGAAGCCGCTTTCAACGGTCTGAAGACTTATCTCCGATTAGTTCCAATATTGACAACACCATCGATAGGCGGCCCGCTTATTTTATATTTGGCCGTCTTCGACCGGGTAATCAGCGCCGTACTATTAAAGGAAGAGCTTGGGGAGCAGTGACCAGTGTATTATGTGAGCAAGGCAATGGTTGACGCCGAAACACGTTACCTTCCGTTGGAAAAACTGATCCTAGCCCTCGTCATGGCAGCAAGAAAACTAATGCATTACTTCCAGGGCATAGCATCGGGGTACTAACAGATTACCCTCTCCGGTCAGTACTACGTAGTGCAGAAGCATCAGGGCGCGTTTCAAAGTGGGCTCTTGAACTCAGCCAGTACAATATTCAATTCCTGCCTAGAACCTCAATCAAGGGGCAAGTACTTGCTGATTTTGTGGCCGAATTCATGGGGGGTCTTGCCGATTTCAAGTCTGAAAAAATTCAACCCAAGCCGAATTGGAGAATTTACATTGGGAACATTTGGCAGTTGTACTGTGACGGATCATCCAACCAACGGGGCAGTGGAGCCGGAGTAGTAATCATGGTTCCCGACGGCGTAATAATTAAGCAGGTCGTCAAACTCGGCTTCGAAGCATCGAATAATGAGGCCAAATACGAAGCCATGCTAGCTGGTTTGCGGAATGCACACCTTCTGGGTGCCCGACGTTTGCTTGTATTTTGCGATTCAAAACTGGTGATCAATCAGCTGAAGGGGGAGTACGCAGCCAAAAACGACCGTATGGCAGCTTATATGAAAACGGAAAATTCCTTGCTGGCAAAATTTGACTATCACGAATTAAACCAAATAACCCGTAACCAGAACACACATGCAGATGCCCTAGCTTGCCTAGTCTCCGCCATCAACTCAGAGATTAAACGGACCATTAAAGTAGGTTTCATCCCAGAGTTGAGCATTGGCCCTTCTGAGGAAGTCCAGGTCAATGTCATAGAGTCAGGACCGAGTTGGATGGACTCCATTGCTACATTCCTGTCTTCTGAATAGCTTCCAGCAGACAAGAAAGAAGCGCACAAGCTGCGAAACAAATCCCTGCGATACTACTTGGATCCACAAGGAAAGCTTTATAAAAAATCCCTTTTTGGTCCATACTTGGAATGCATTCATTCGGACAAAGTCGAAGAACTTCTGACCGAAATACATGAAGGCAGCTGTGGCGCCCATTCTGGCGGGTGCTCTTTGGCTCATCGAGCTGTGACACAGGGGTATTACTAGCCGACAATGAGAGCCAATGACGAATATTACGTGAAAAAGTGTGAACAGTGCCAGAAGTTTTCTCCTTTGACCCACCTGTCTGCTGAAGAGTTAAGCTCTATAACCAGTCCTTGGCCGTTCGCCCAATGGGGACTTGACATCGTCGGACCACTGCCTCGTGCCCCGGGTAACAAGCGATTTTTGATTGTCGCGACAGATTATTTCACAAAATGGGTAGAAACGGAGGCACTAATGCACATCCGAGATACCGACGTGAAGCGTTTTGTATGGAGAAATATCATAACACGATTAGGCATTCCCAGAGCACTTATTTCAGACAACGGCACCCAGTTTGATTGCGGTGTCTATAAGGAACTGTGCAACAAGTATGGTATTCGGCCCTATTATTCCTCCCCGGCTTATCCACAGAGTAATAGCCAAGCTAAAGCCTCCAACAAATCTATTTTAGACGGTATCAAGAAGAGGCTGGAGAAAGCTAAAGGAAAATGGGTCGAAGAGTTGCCAAGTGTATTATGGGCTCATCGCACTACTCCGAGGCGGTCCATTGGGGAGACGCCGTTCGCTTTGTGCTTTGGAACGCAGGCAATCATCCCATTGGAGATCGGCCTCCCAACCTTAAAATCAAGAGTTTTTGATTTGGGCCGAAACGACATAATGTTGGCCTTAGATTTGATTCTGATTGAAGAACGAAGAGACCGTGCCCTTGCATCCATGGCACGGTACCAGCAGCAACTTGCTAAGTCATATAATCAGCGTGTTCAACTGCGCCGCTACACACCAGGAGAGTTGGTCTTGAAGAAAGTGCTTCCAGCTGCCAAGAATCCGGCCGACGAAAAATTAGGTCCTAACTGGGACGACCCTTATCAGATCGACTCAGTCGCGGGAGTAAGGGCATATCGGCTCAAAGACATGTCTGGGAGAAGTCTGCTACGGCCTTGGAATTCCACGCATTTGCGTAAATTCTATCATTGACCCGACTTGTGGGACATGATACTTGTTTTGAATGGTTCACCATGTACATATTTCACTTTTGCAATGCAAAGTTTCCTGTTTTCTCATTGCGCAATTCAGTTCAAGAGTTTCCGAATTTGGAGCCCCATTAGTGCATGACACTTTTGGGCCGATTAAGCCTCTGGATTCGGAGTGCCCTTCGTGTATCACGATTAGCCAAGAAAAGTCTTTGGATTCGGAGCCCCATTGGTACATGACACTTTTGGGCCGATTAAGCCTCCAAATTCGGAGCGCCTGTAGACACCCCATTTTTGACCGTCCTAAAGACTTGGACGTCATCGATTGAATGCTCGATGATTGCGCATGTTTGCGCTCGTTTGGAGTCCCCGGGGGTTTTCGGTTGCGTACCTTGCCCCTAAGTCTCTGAACTCTCTTGGTTTTGTGCTTGTTTTAAGCCAAACCTTGGTACCCCCTTTTGCCTGGAGGGAGAAGTCGGGGTGTAGGCTAGTTTTCTCCCCTGCCAGCCAGTTTTCTCCCCTGTAGACCACTTTTGGTGGCCGGTCAGCTAGGGTGGGTGGTCGGTCGACCAGCCTAAGTGGTCTGCAGCCTTTCACTACCTTCTCTCCTCTTTGCAGACCCTTTTTCTCCCCTTGTAGACACCTCATTTTTGACCGACTTTAAGACTCAGATGTCACCGATTGAGCGCTCGGTGATATTGCATATTGTGCCCGTTTAGAAGTTTCAGAGTCTCGGCTGTGAGCCTTGCCTCTAGACTTCCGGACTCTTTTGTGCCTTGCCTCGGTTTGCGAACCAGGCTCCGTTTTCTTTGTTTTCTCTTCCCGAAGGGAGGGAGAGGTCTTGTAGATCATCTCTCAGTGGCCGTAGGCTACGTTTCGTGGTCGTAGGCCATTTTTCCCATTTCGGAGCCCGGTTCTCGGTTTTCGGAGCCGTCGGCCGTGTGCCTCGGTTCGGGATCGCTTAACCACCTCCGTTTGCTCCGGTTTTTGGCACACATCTTATTTACTCCCTTTTGAGGGACACTGTGGTATGAGAGACCAACTTCGTGGTCGAACACCACTTCCGGTGCCTAACAGTCAGTTTTTGGGGCCTCGGGCTGCGCGTTTCGGCCCCCGAACCTTCATTTTGCATCGGTTTGGGCTCATTTTTGGCAGGGACCTCTTTTTCACTGTTAGGAAGGTCGTAGAAGGGTGGGAGGCCAGTAATTGTTCTGACAACCAGTTTTATTCCTCCATCACCCTCCGTCGCCCGTTTTTTTCACTTGAAAGCCAATGTTGACCACCCTAAGGCCACTTTTTCTAGCCCTAAACCACATATTTGTGTTGTACACACCTGGGAGGCCACCAATATCACATAGCCGGCCAGTAATTGTGTGTGACCCTTTTGAACCCCTCCTAAAAGTGGCCTTTTCTCTCTCCTAGTTCACTTTCTCCAGTTTTTGACCACCTGGTTGTGTTGTGCACACATGGGAGGCCACCAATCTAGGGTGGCCGGCCACTAATACTGCTTGAACCTTTTGACCCTTGGCCGGCCGGCCATGGGGAGGGCCGGCCGGCCACCTGCAACTTAAATACCAGGCCGGCCTTGCTCCCCTTCTCTGGTACATTACAAATCTGTATTTTGTTTCCCCCCAGATTGTGTATCCGGGGAGCTGCACTTTTGGAGGGAAATTTGAAATCCATTTCCCCCCTTTTTCCCCACACTCTTGCCTATATATCCAGGCCCTCTAGCTCCCTTTTGAAGGGTTAGAAAATTTTGTTTGAGCCTCCTACATTTAATCTCTCTCTCTCTCTCTATTCCAAGCATCAAAACCCTTTTGTTCTTGGCCCCTTTCTACACCAACACATAGCACCACCTCCCCACCATCCTTTCCAACACTTGGAGCTGGTTTTCTAGAGGCAAGGAGCACCTTTTTTGAACCCAAGAGGCTGTTGAAGTTTGGTCTACAAGGGTGAGCCATACTTTCCCTCTTTCTAAGCTCCTTTTGCATGCTTTCTAAGCCATACTTGCTTACATTTTTGGGCTCCGACCCTAACTGAAAATAGCATTATTTTGAGGTCTTTTTCATGTTTGTTTTAGGGTCCTTCCATGTTTAAGGTATCTAGCTACCACTTGTCTCTTTATCCCTCTTTTGGCCTTATTTTTGCATGTTTTGTTAGCCCCTTGTGTTTGTATTTTTTGGCTCTGGTCCAAACTGTAAATAGCCTTATTTTGACCCCCTCTTCATGTTTGATCAAGGGACTTTTTCTGTTTGAAGCTCCCTTTTTGCTCTTTGTGTTTAAACCTCTTTTTAGGCCTTATTTTGCATAGTATCTTAAGCTTGCATGTGCACTGTTTTGGGTTTGGTCACTAACTGTAAAATACCATGTTTTGAGCCCCTCTTCAACTTTGTTGAAGAGCCCTCCTCTGTTTGAGGCCAGAAACCATCACTTGCTTCTTTGTCTCCCTTTTGGCCCATTTCTTGCATAATAGTTTAGCCATACTTGTGTTTGTTTTTGTGGCTTGTTGTAAACTGTAAAGTGCTTTATTTTGAGCCCCTCTTCAACTTTGTTGAAGGGCTCTTTTCCATTTGGGGCTAGCAGCTACTACTTGCCTCTTTATCTCTCTTTTGGGGCCATTTTTGCATGTTAACTTAGCCCTATTTGTGTTCACTTTTTGGCCTTCCTTAAAACTGAAAATATGCATTTTTTGGGACTGTCTTGATTCTTCCTTCATGCTTCATGTTCAAATAATGCATGCTTTGTATAGCTATAAGTCATTCCATGTGCCTAGTTTCGAGTTTCGGGTTTCATTTCATGCATCGGGTGCCATGTTTCCATGTTTCGGGGCTTTTTTGCATCATATTTTAGCGCTGAAATTTGCATGCTAGTATGCCATATTCCATGCCTTGCCATGCTTTGGTAGAGTGGCATTCGTGCCTTAGGGTCGGTCCTCGGTTTGCGTGCACGTGTGCACGCATCTCGAGTGTCTCATTTTCATCTAATGGCCTCCTATGTGAGTGTGGCTGAGGTCCACTTGTGTTGGTGTAAGTCCATTATGCATTGTGTACGCCATTTCATTTCATAGCATTGAGTATGCTAGGTTGTATGTTAGCGCATTGTGTATGCCTTGTTACATCGTGCATTGTGTATGCCATTTCATAGCATTGTGCATGTTAGGTTGTATATTAGTTGCATTCATGCATGTCATGCATATTGCATTGTGTTTGGGATAGGAGTTAGCCCGAACACGGGAAACGAGGTATGTTTCGTACTCCGAGTGACGGAATGTGTCTCAATTCCCAGTCACCGACACTCCGAATTATCCATGATGGAGTCTCGGTCTTGTCGTGTTTCATGTGCATTCATTCCATAGTGAGTCGTGCAATTCGACTCCTCGGTCATCATGCATCGAGATGCGTGATTGGTGGCACGAGGATCGAGGTATGCATACATATGTGAAAATACATTGCCATGCCCCTTTCTTGCTCTCTGTTGCAGCAAATCAAGAATCAGCAGCCTTCCGGAGCTTGGCACGCATTCCAAGAATAATTACAAACAGAGGCTAATTGGGGCATCGCCGTGGATTTCCGCGCAAGGCAACCTGGACATGCATCATTCATCATCCGAAGCAGAGTCGAGGCAGTCCCTGGCTTGCATGCCAATTTAATGCTTTCCTAGTTAAATTTGTTATTTAATTTGGGTTTTGTACATATTTGGACTGTATTATTTATTCGGACTGTAACAATTTATTCGGGACTGTATTATTTATTTGGACCCTCCGAGCAAGGGCATAATTGTAATAAGTGTGCGTGTGTGTGATGTATGTCTTCCAACCCCACGTCTTTCTTCCCTTTTATTTACCCGCTTATGATGGTTAGATTAGGGCATGTTTCAATTAGCATACAGTATGATAGCATGTTGCACTCATTCATCTGTTTTGCATGCACCGGGCTCGGCGCATCATACTAACTGCATTTGTATTTCAATTCCAAGTTGAATACATGATAGTTGTTGCATCTCATATGCCATGTTTAGAATAGCCGAGCCTGCTATAGTTGCATTTTTGCATGTGTTGCATTAGGCATTTCTGTATAAATAGGATCATGCATGGATTTCTAATTAGCTTCTGTTTTGGCTTGGAGTACTCGGTAAGTGGTTATGCTTTAGCATCCTTGCATGCGTGTGAGTGACTGCCATGATAGCATGCTTACCATGAGGCTATATGCTTATGTGATATAACTGCCTGAATGCCTGTGGGTGAAGGTTGGGTTATTTGGATTGGAACAAATCATCGACTGTGAGTTTTAAGCCCACTAGATAGTGGCAAAATCATGTTTTCTTAAGCCCACCCGAGGGTGGCAAAATCCGCATTTTAAGCCTACTTGCGAGTAGCACCATCAAACCATTTTCAAATAAACAAACATGAAATGTTTTATTCCAATTCAGGCGATCCAGTCTATACTTGTATGCTGTGCGCATCACATAGTAAATCTAGGCTAATAACCGGAATAAGAATGCATAATGTTTTCAAAACTAGATATCATGGTTAGTAGAGGCCGATCTTTGATCGGGCGAGCGGGGGTGCTCACGAAGTGACCTTCCCCAATCGTACCCAAGTTCCCGAGCTGAGGCAACTTTGGTGATGACGGACACGTGGCCTTAGGCAATGAGTCAGGGTTTCCTAAATTTTCCAAAATAAAATATTTAGGTGGCGACTCTGTATCTGGCAAAGCAGTCCATGTTTGGCACTTCTTTCAAAAATCTGTTTTCTCAAAACGATTTGCCAGATTTGGACTCTTTGGTTCAGATTGAGAACCGTGACACAAATCGAGTCCGAACTGTAGTGAGGTCCCTTGCGGACTTGTTACACCCCTGCCAGCCAATTTTCTCCCCTGTCGACCACCTGAGGTGGTCGGTTGACCACTTTAAGTGGTCTACGGCCTTTTTTCTGCTTTTGTAGATATTTTTAGTGCCAGGTGTGCCAGCTGTTAGGCACGGAATGCATCCTCCCTACACGTGTAGGGAGGGATTTGAGCAAGCTTTAGCTTGCATTTCTATATAGGGGGAGGTGTCTCCCCCTTGAGAGGGGTTCAGAATTTTAAAAGAGCAAAAACTCTCCCTCTCTCTCTAGAATTCTCCCTCTCTCTCCATATTTGTGCCTTAAAGTGTTGTTTCTTCATACTTTTGCACACAAACACCTGCTCAAATACCTTCATCTTGTTGCTAAGGTACTTGGGAGCCTTATTTGAGTGGTTTTGACCTAATTTTGCCTCAGAAGTGGCTGGTTTTGAAGTTGTGCTTCAAGGGTGAGTAATAGCCTCTTTAAAGCTTTATTTGCATTGCTTATTTAGCCACCTTTGCATGCTATTTTAGGCTTAGCTTTCAACTGCAAAAAGTTCTATTTTTAAGTGTTTAAAATGGTTGTTTAAGGCCTAGTTTGAGTTAGGGGTGGTTTACCCCATTTGGTGGCTTGTTTTGTCTTGCTTTGTGCCATCTCTTAAGGCCTTTGGGATCGTCTCTTTTTGGCCTTCTTACCACTGAAACTCAGAGAAATTTCAGTGGTGGAAAAGTGGTTTTGAGGTCCCAAATGGGTGGGGGTGGTCCCCCCTCATCTTCTCTTGTTTGCATGTGTTAATGGCCCATCAAAAGAGCATGTGTTTCTACTTCTTAGAGGCTTTGTTTAGGCTCATTTTTGTGACTTTTCAGACCTTCCATAACTCTGTTTTTGGTTGTCTTGGTCACCTCTTGCATGCTTTTTGTACTTGTAGTGTAATCCTACTTGTAGCCTTGCAAAGTAGCATGCCTTTGTGCCTTGAATTTGCTTAGTTCAAGCATGTTTTTAGCCATTATTTGCCATGTCATAACTCTGTTTTGGATTGGTTTGGTTGCCTCATGCATGCTCCTTGCACTTGTAGTGCAATTTTGTTCACTAGCCTAGTGTATTTGGTGTTTTAGCGTATTGATCTAGCATGTGTATGCTCTACTCCAGCACATTTTTGGCTATGTTTTAACCTGCCTTAGGACTGTTTTGAGTAATCTTGGTCCTTTGGGGCTTGCTTGATATGGCTATGGTGCAAGTGCCTTAGCGAGTCTTGAGTTTTGCGCACCTTAGCATGCTATATTTGTGATGGTTGCATGTTTTGGCATCATTTAGCATGTAATTTCAGAGCATATACATGTGTCATGTTCTCACTTCTTTCACTCCTTGAGAGCTTTTGAGAGTTGTGCCTTTGTGCCTTATTTGTGAGCTACCAAAGGAGCATGATTTTGTACTCCTTTGAGCCTTAGTTTGAGCATGTTTTTGCCATTGATTTGCCATGATATAGCTCTGTTTTGGGTTGGTTTGGTTGTTTGTGCATAGTATTGCATAGTCCTAGTGTTGTGTACCTCACTTGCTTTAATGCCTTAGCTTCTAAACATGTCATTGCATTGCTTACATGATAGAGCCTTGTGCATGCCACTCTAGCATTGATAGATAAGCATGTTGTTTGCATGTGTGTTGCATTGCATTGTGTTTGGATCGGACGTTAATCCAAACACGAGAAACGAGGGGCGTTTAATACTTAAAGTGATGAAACGCGCCTCATTTCTTGGTCGTCGTCCCCCTTGATTGTGCATGATAGGGTGGAGGCCTTTCTAGTCTTATGTGTGCATTCATTGAGTTTTGTGCAAGCTTGATCCTTTGGCCACCATGCATTGAAAATGCTTGGTTATTGGCTTGAAAGTCAAGTGCCATACTCCTTTGAGCTTGAGATATGATAAGGGGTGTGGAAGTGCATGCATTTCCTTGCAAATACACTGTCTTGCCCCTGTTTGTGCTCTGTTGCAGCAACAGGAGGAATTTCAGCCCTCAAGGTGTTCTTGAGATCAGAAAGAAGCAATATGGAAATCGGTGTAATTTTCAAAGATTCAAAAGAGTGCAAACAGAGGCGTCTTGAGGCAAGGTGGTGGATTTCCGGGAGGACGCAACCGAGCATGCATATCTCCCTCGCCCGCGAGGCCATTTATCGTTTCTATTAGCTAGTTGTAGTTAATTACCTGTGCTGTAATTAATTTAGCTTAGTGCTTTGTAATATTCTAATTAGCTTAGATTAGCTAGTTATTCAATTTGGTTTGTAATAATTAATTAGCTTGAGTAATTAGTTATTTAGTTGTTTTGTAATAGTTAGCTTAATTAGCGTAGCTAGTTAGCTTTCATTTTATTCGGACCCTCCGTCGAGAGGGCAAATATTGTAATAAGGGTGCATGTGTGTGTGCATGTCTTTCAACCTCCATTTCTTTCTCCCTTTTACTTAACCGCTTTCGATGGTTAGTTTAGGGTATATTTCAATCGGCATCCTTATGCTTGCATGCGTGCATCATTCATTTGTCTTGCATGCACCGGGCTCGGCGCATCATCCAAACTGCATTGTATTTCAATACACTTACTTGAATATGTGTTTCAAAGCATGTTATCGAGTGTTGCATTCATATGCCATCTTAGATAGCCGAGCCTACATAGTTGCATTTTGCATGTGTTGCATTAGGCATCTTAACATAGCTAGGATCATGCATTGATTTCTAACTAGTTTTCTTTCTTTGGCTCGGAGTACACTGTAAGTGTTTACGCTTTAGCATACTGCATTAGATGTATATGTTGCCATGTTAGCATGCTTGCCATGAGGCTATTTGCTTAATTGCTATAACTGCATGAATGTCTGTGGATGAAGGCTTCATTGCTTGAATTGGAACAATTCATCAAAATGTGCGTTTTAAGCCCACTTGTTTGTGGCAAATCATGTTTTAAGCCTACTTGAGGGTGGCAAATCCGCAATTTAGCCTACTTGAGGGTAGCAACTTCAAACCATTTTCGAAAAACAACCATGAGATGTTTCACTCCAAATTGAGTAATTTAGTCTATACTTGTGTGTTGTGCGCATCACATAGTAAGTTAGGTTAATAAACCGGAATAAGAACACATGTGTTTTCAAAAACAACATATCATGTTAGTAGAGATCAATCTTTGATCGGGCAAGTGGGGGTGTTCATTTCAGGACCTTCCCCTCTAGTACCCAAGTTCCCGAGCCGAGACAATTTTGGTGATGATGGACATGTGGCCTTAGGCACGAGTCAGGGTTTTCTAAATTTCCCAAAACAAAATATTTAGGTGGCGACTCTGAAATCTGGCAAAGCAGTCCATGTTTGGCGCTTTTGATTAAAATCGATTTTCCAGACTCTTTGGTGATTTATCAGTCTTACATTGCACTTTGTGAGATTAGATTCAGAACCACGACAGGAGTCCGAACTGTAGTAGCTAGAACCCAAATCCGCGCCCTCTCCGAAAGGGGGGCGCGCAGAGCCAGTTCGGGCGGTCTACAGCGCCCTTCGTGCATCACGATTGGCCAAGAAAAGTCTCCCGATTCGGAGCCCCCTTTAGTGCATGACACTTTTGGGCCAATTAAGCCTCTGGATTCAGAGCGCCTTTCGTGTATCACGATTGGCCAAGTCTCCAGATTTGGGGCCCCATCCGTGCATGACACGTTTGGGCCGAATAAGACTCCGGATTCGGAGTCCCTTCGTGTATCACGATTGGCCAAGAAAAGTCTCCGGATTCGGAGCCCCATTAGTGCATGACACTTTTGGGCAGATTAAGCTTCCGGATTCAGAGCGCCCTTCGTGTATTACGATTGGCCAAGTCTCCGGATTCGGAGCCCCATTAGTGCATGACACTTATGGGCCGATTAAGCCTCCAGATTCGGAGTGCCGTTCGTGTCGCAATTGGCCAAGAAAAGTCTCCGGATTCGGAGCCCCATCCGTGCATAACACGTTTGGGCCGAATAAGACTCTGGATTCGGAGCGCCCGTCATGGATATCACGATTGGCCAAGTAAAAAAGCCTCCGAATTCGGAGCCCCATCCGTGCAGGTCACGTTTGGACCGAATAAGACTCCGGATTCGGAGCGCCCTTCATGGTAAAAATTAAAGCATACAAACATTCAAAATGAAATGCTTCATTAAGTTGAGCCGGCAAAAACTGTATACACAAATTAAAGCATGCAAACATTCAAAATGAAATGCTTCATTAAATTGAGCCAGCAAAAAACCGTATATAAATTAAAGCATGCAAACATTCAAAATCAAATGCTTAATTAAGTTGAGCTGGCACAAACTGTATAAACAAGTTGAAGCACGCAAACATTTAAAACAGAGTATTTTATTAAATTAACCAATAAATACATAGCTGATGCCCAATCTGTGTTGGAGCATTTACAATATGTTCAATTCTATTCGGCGTCACCCTCATCATCACTCTTCTTAATTTTGAAAACGCCAAAAGGAAAGTGATGAAATTGGTATAATGGAGACGCCGATTCAACTCCTACTTCTTAGAGAGCCTCTGCGGCTTGGAGAGCCTTAATCCACCCGTGTCTAAAGCCCCGATTCTCGCATCGGCATACCTCCTCTGCGAGCTTCTCCTTGGTCTTCTCTATCCCGACTTTCTAGCCGTCGTGGAAGCCTTTTTCATAACCCACGAACCTTGCAGTCCCTACTGCAAACATGCTTGCCGTATCTCGATCGACAATCGCATGACTTAGAGAGCCGTTGGGTCACTCTTTCCTCCACGACCGGGTTAGATTGACCAGCTGTATGCGGCTCGATAGTTTGGGCCTTTCTTAACTCGCGCTCGGCCTTCTCCGTACGAGCCTCCAAGTTTCAAATTCATTCGTCCTTCTTCTCTATCTCCCGCCGCGTGGCGCGCAGACGTATGCCGACTTCATAAGCGGTATACATCCCTCTCACTGCTCCATGGATACCCTCTCGAAACACTTCAAAATCTTGTCGACCAACCATCGATTGCTGGACTTCCGGTGGAAAAATCTGTCGAGCGAACTTGACTGCTACACCTGGGTTCGTTAACAATAGAATCCTCCTCTGTCATCGGTTTATTCCCCGCAAAAATTGCAAAACTCAATGGTCGCGGCGTCGCATCGGACTCATTTCTCAATCGTGGTCGAGGGGAGCTGCCCCGTTGCTGTTTTTCCCTTCGGGGTGATCTGCTTCGACGACTTGGGGGCTGATGTTTTTCCCGTTCCCTGGACGTCCAACTTCCTGTGCATGTGGGCTCGTTGCTGCGATTCATTTCAGTGTCAAACTCAGCCAATGTCCGCCCTTCTCCTCTGCTGTTGAAGAACAGTCTATTTAACATTCGCACTTATCTAACCTTCCGCAACAAATTGGTTTAAATTGAGTCTGAACACAATAAGTGGAATTACGGGCGCAAAGAACCCACCCCATTTATTCCTAACGCATGCAACGCGCCCGAGGCGATTTCATTAATGTTAAACTCGAAAAGCTCGATGCCGATCGACATGCGCCGCAGTCACGCCACGAACTAATGATATTCGGCTTTCGGAGTTCATACACTGGCTAGGGCAAGGGCAGATTTATTAATCTGATCGGTCAAATATCTAAGCTCGATGCCGATCGATCTATGCTGCAACCATTTCATGAACTAATGATATTTGGCTTTCGGAGTTCATACACTAGCTGGGGCAAGGGCAAATTTATTAATCTGATTGGCCAAACATCTAAGCCCGATGCCGATCGATCTGTGCCGCTCCCACTCCATGAGCTAATGATATTCGGCTTTCAAAGTTCATACACTGGCCGGGGCAAGGGCAGATTTATTAATCTGATCCGCCAAATATCTAAGCCTGATGCCGATCGATCTGTGCTGCAGCCACTTCATGAACTAATGATATTCGGCTTTCAGAGTTCATATACTGGCTGGGGCAAGGGCAGATTTATTAATCTGATTGGCCAAACATTTAAGCCCGATGCCGATCGATTTGTGCCATTCCCACTCCATGAACTAATGATATTCGGCTTTCGAAGTTCATACACTGGCTGGGGAAATGGCAGATTTATTAATCTGATCGGCCAAATATCTATGCCCGATGCCGATCGATTTGTGTCGCAGCCACTCCATGAACTAATGATATTCAGCTTTCAGAGTTCATACACTGGCTGGGGCAATGGCAGATTTATTAATCTGATCGGCCAAACATTTAAGCCCGATGCCGATCGATTTGTGCCGTTCCCACTCCATGAACTAATGATATTCGGCTTTCGAAGTTCATACACTGGCTGGGGCAAGGACAGATTTATTAATCTGATCGGTCAAATATCTAAGCCCGATGCCGATCGATCTGTGCCGCAGCCACTCCATGAACTAATGATATTCGGCTTTCGGAGTTCATACATTGGCTGGGGCAAGGGCATATTTATTAATCTGATCAGCCAAATATCTAAATTACTAAATTGCCTAGTTATCTAATTGGCAAGTGTACACGAATGTTTTATCCAAAGTAGCAAAAAACAATACCATTCATCAATAGCAAAATTAAGCACAAATAATAACAAAGTACAAAGGAAATTTTCATTAGTAAATTGGGCACAAACTGTAGCCATTTTACATATGAAAACTACTAAACAAAAAGCTACAAGTTTGCATGGAAATGCCTAGCAAAAACTTAAAAACTGTAGTCATTTTACATATAAAAACTACTAAATGAAAAACTGCAACAGTACATTCAAAATCCCTAAACAAAAACAAACAAAATGTCGCCCTAATCAATCCTCAGGGTCAGACTCCAGCAGCTCAACATCCACTTGCTCGTATGGAATCGGCATAGCCAATGTCACATTAGCAGTAGCAAGGGTTTTGAGCCAACCGTGTTTGAATCCCCGATTTTCAAATTTGGAGACTTCTTCCACATAATTTGCGAGGGTAGCGCTTTGCCCAACCTCGTATGCCTTGGAAGCCTCGGAGTCGGCTACTTCCTTTGCCTTCTTCGATTCTTCCAAGTCAGCCTCCAATTTGGCAATCGCCTCTCGGGCTAACTTGAGCGCATTTTCGCTTGCGTTTGCCCTCTCCTCGGTGGCCAATCTGAGCTAGTCTGAATTTCTCGCCTTTTCTATCTCGGCCTCGGCCCTTGCACCTTCCATCTTCGCCCTCGCTGCTTCGAACTCGGCCCTGCTCCTCTGGCTTTCAACTTCTGATTGTAAATGGCTAATTCGTTTGATGGCGTCATGTTGGCGGTGGTCTATCTCGACTATCCTTCTGACCGTCTATAAAACAGGAAATTAAAACCAAAACAATATATGCATGAAAGGGAAAGACAAGATCAATGTATATACCAGAAGAGCCGATTAAGCGGCTAATGCTATTGCCAACAGATCTGACTCCGCCCGGAAAGCCGCCTTGTCAACCGGCAATGAGACCGACGAAGCCATGCTCAACGCTACAGCTGGGTCTTTCATAGCCGACGCGTTAGAGGAGATCGACATGTTTTTTTTATCTTTGGTTGAACGACAAAGGGCACAACCACATCCGACTCCTCTAAGCACGACCGTTTGTCAGTGGGGTTTTCTTCAGAGCTGGCCTCGACCTCGGCAGGACGTTTCTCCGCTCTTTGTTCAGCCTCCTAATTCGCTTGCACAATCGTCTCCGACTCGGCGTTTCAGGTTTGAGCCGTCTCCTCCTCGATAACAAGCAGAGAGGGCTCAGCTTCGGCGGAAGGTGACACTTCAGATCGAATGGCCTCTGCTCTCCGCTACGCGGCCATTCTTTGCGTATTTTTCTTTTTGGCGAGCTGTGTGAGTGACAACTCGGCCATGTCTTCGGGGTACGCGCCGGGAAGGTCTTCTAAACCGGTAAAAATGTCGTCGAAAGGAAGGTCCCCTCAGCCTGAAGTGGACGGAGGGTTGGCTGAATTGAGACCGGCTTCCTCAAAGGCCAACTTCAAAGCCTCGTCTACTTCGGCTTAGAACTGGTCTGACTCTTCGGCGACCTCCTCAGCTACTTCCGCTCGCTCTGAGTCGGATCCGTTGAAACCAACGTGCCGCAAGTTTTTGAAGATGGTTAAAACAAGAGCCGTAAGAAACTCTTCAACCCTCGGAATTGGGATATTTTCTGCCGCCAAAAACGTCGTATACGTCGGCTCGTATTGAAGGAGAATGTGGGCCGCCCTCCCTTGTTTATGAAGGCTTGGACGGCCGAAGTATTTGAGCGCGACTTTAATTTTCGTAAGAACGGCGTCGTCGGTTGAAATCAAAACTTTCTTCAAATCGTTTCCTAAGTAAGCAAAACCATGAGACCGCAAAAATAAAGCCTTGTAAATATAAGAAAAATAAACGCAAGGAGCTATATGGTCACTTGGTTCACCCTTCCGTCTAGGAATAGGATCTAGGCAGTCCTCGCCTTCGCCGAATTTCCAGTTACCTCGGACAATGACCATGACATCATCGACTCGCTTGCCAGAGCTGGAAAGCATAGTCACTAATTGATGGTCGATGTCCTTGGCCTTAAGGAAATAGCGTCCATGCCGGCCAGAAGACTTGGCCAAGACATAACAGTGCTGAATAGCAGGTATGCTGAGGTTAATCCTAAGGCGACGGTTTAACTCTATAATCCCTATTACGATTCTAAAAAAGTTGACATTGGGTTGGGAAGGGATTAGACCCTAATGACAAAGGACAACCCTAAGGGATGGGTGAAGCGGGAAATAGATTTCGCCTTCTGCAATTGATAAGAGAGGGAAGACGATTGTGCTTTCATCATCCCTCTCCATATCAAGGGTGCTGTCTGTCACAAGTGACAGACGGACGTCATCAGGGATAGAAAAATGACGTCAAAAGCCAGAGACTCGATCCGCGGAGAGGAGGTCTTTCAAATGCTTTGCCATTTTCGTTAGCCTATAGGAGTATGCTAAACTAAAAACAAACCAGGAAAAGGGATTCAAAGCAGAGAAGAAGAGAACTTACAAGAGACGGAGAGGACAATGAAGGATAAAAGGAAGTTGCAGAGGTGAGTCGGAAGGCAGTCCAAAAACTTCAAGCATCCAAAAATGTATATGTATTCGAAAAGACGACAAAATTTTAAATCACAATAAATGGAAGCGTACGAAGGGGCGTTAGTTGAAATGATGACCGAAAGGCGTGTGCTCTGACATCCGCGTTGGAATGAGGTTAGCCGCCGAATTTCAGCTCTAACTTTTCGAGTTCGAAACCAAACACACCAGCTAACTGTCGTTAGTGGAGTGTATGGGGGGCAATTGTGGGGGCCGAATATCGAGAGACGTAAAGAGGCAGAATAGTTAGACCTGGAGAGTCAAAATTCATATATCGCATTTGGCCTTGTCTTATACACAAATCTAGAGGTACCCTATTCGGCCAAATAACCAGTTGAGTAAGGGCCGAGTGAAGAGCGGTTTGCAACAAAATGAGTCGAGTAAATAGTGGTACGACGAATTGAAGGTGGGCTCAGCCCTGAAGCCCAAGAAAGAAAAGATATAAATAGAAGAACATCATCTAGAGAGAGGTATGTGAGAATTATTACGCTTAACTTAAGATACAAGTAACTAAGAGAGCATACACTAACTTAACCGTCGGAGTGCTAATTCCGGCACTCCCGACCGGAGTGTTTATTCCTTTTCAGGTTGTCAGCTGAGGATCTCGAGCGTCCCAGTGGATCAAAAGAGTATTTCCAAACCACATCCCCACAGAATCAATAATTCAAACTTTCTGTAACTCAACTTGACATGAGCTTATCTTAATCATGTGGGATCAACTACATGAATTTATTTTCTCAAATCATTCAAGCTTTTTTCCTCCTTTTGATTAATTAGGAGACTAAGCAAAAAAAAAAAAAAAAAAGAAAAAAAAGAAAGAAAAAAGAGGTACCCTAATAGTTAAAATACCATTACAGAACTCTGTATCAAGAAAAAGTCAAGCAATTACAACTCCATGTGTCAACTAATAGAATATCTTTCATTATAATTTCAACCCATGAAAATGTTGCTATAAACATGCTTCCTAAACAAGATAGCAACAAAATAGTAAGCAACAAGCACATGTACAAGAACAATAGCAATGTACTCCCCAATTTCCACAATGGGCAACCTATACTTGACATATAATCTATAGACAGGTTCAATGGTATGACAAAAGTATAGAATACCAGATGCAACAATAATACAAGGGTTCTCATCAGTAAGTATTAAACCACAAAGAAGATGAATACCTTTAAGAAAAAGATCAAAATGGCAAATATCTTAATCATGAGCCACATGTTTAATGATATCTGGTTTAAATGCCTTAACAAAGCACTGCGAGCACTTTCAACATTTGTCAATGACTCTTCCATGTTATCATCAATCCTGATCAAACAAATAAGCAGTTTCAATACAAGAAAACATGAATTTAAAGAAAAACAAGCAAGCAAGATAGTTATTCACTGTAAATAACAAAACCATAAGCTCCAATTAGAAGCCACATGCATTTAAATTTCTTGCATAAAAATATACTTTTTTTCATACTTCAAAAGTTTAGACAGATCAAAGTTCACAAGTTAAAATAATCATCAAATATTCATGTAAAAAGAGCAAACCTAATAGCCAATTCCCCTTGTTGCGCTACCATTGTAGCCAAATGCGTGAAAATCCCACCAAGTTCTGAAATTGTGGATTCCACATTTTGAAGGGCTAAGGGCTAGTACTCAACTTTTGGCAAAAATTTTTGAGGAAGGTTAAGGTGCATATAGTCCTATCAAAATAAACCATTACAAAACACAAAACAGACCCTTATAGAGGCTAACTTTGTTGCCTCGTGTGCAGCTTGCACTACCTGCCTAGGTACTTCAGTTATACATACATAATCTATAGATAACAGATGTCCATTCAGATGTACTTCAGATTCCACTCTATCTACTGCATTCCCTTCCTTGAGCCTCTTTACTAACACTTGACAATCTGTTAGGATAGTAACGGACATCACTTTGCTTTGTATGCACCATCTTAACACTTCAAAACATGCTCTAGCTTCTGCTACAATTGTTGATCCATGATATCCAGGTTGCCCCTGCCTTGGCTGAGTGCTTTAACCATGCTCCATCGATCAGAAACCTGGCAAAAATTAGATCTGAAGGCCAATGCACCTTGTTAGTAACAGCATAATAAGTATCTACTATGCCTATTGCATCACATTCCTACAACAACATTACACCCAAAATTCAAATTAAAACTTCAACATTTCAAAATTACTTTAATTAATTGAGCTTTTCCACCATAACAACTTGGGGAAACTTTATCCATAAGGTTGTCCCTAGAACAAAGCAAAATGAAGATCATTCAATCTTAACCACAAAAAAACTTCAATCACTTCAGCACCATCAATCCCCCCCCCACTTACTCAGCTGTTTTTCTCCCATTGCTAAGCAAACCACTAGCTGCTCCACCACCATTAACACCTCATCATCTCTCTCTCTCAGAGCACCATATTAATGTTCTCTTGCCATCTTAAAACACACCCTCTTACCTAAACTTCATTCTCACCCTTTATCTCACCCTACTTCATAAAAACCCAATTCTCTCACACCACAAACCCACATCACTCTTCTTCATTTTCGCTTGATCAAGCCACTCTCAATGCTCCTGTTTTCTAGTAATTAATTAACCATAAAAAAGAATAGTAATTTGTCTTGCATAATAAGTCACATGATCTATGAATTAGTTGTTGCTATTTGAACTAAAGATGGACCATTGACTAATGACTCTCACTGGCAATGTCGTACTTGAAAAATTTGAAGTTTTATCTAAAGGTAATTGTACTCACTATTACATCATCACTAGTTTTCAACTGGAGTACATTGCATTGACACTTTAAGTTCCAACAAAATCATAAGTTCAATGCTTGTCTTTCTAAACCTAGAAAGAGCTCATTTTCCCATAACATTTTGATGTAATTTTGATGTAATTTGTTTAGATCAAAATTCTAATCACAAAATTCAATATGTTTAGATCATAACATTATCACATACCAGAACATTTTGATGTAATTTTCATCATTCCCACCTCCTAAAGTACAACTTGCACCGAGATGTAACTTTGTTGCAAGTTTCAATTTTTTTATTTTAAGACACACACACACACACAAAAAAAAAAAAAAAAAAAACTAAAGACAAATTCCATAGTTTTTCTCAGCAATTAAACAAAATTAGTTGACTTTAAAATTTTAGCAATTGCATGTTCCAAGATATTAACAGTCAAATTGAAGGCAAAAACATAAACTTCACATCCATCACACCTTCAAATCAAAAACCCTTAAACAATCGCTAGTTTAAAGAGCCAAGAAACCCCAAATCATCACTAGATTTAGAGACAAACCCATCTGAAATCAAGATTATAACTAAAACCCAATTGATGAAATCAAGATTATAACTAAAACCAAATCAAAATTTAACAAAAACAAACAGTATTTGGGAAGTGGGTTGGCTTTTTAGCTTTTTGGCTTTTTCGGCTATTTTAGCCTGGACTAAAAAGCTTGGTTTGGGAAGGGCTTTTTGGCTTTTTGGACTTTTTTTGTGAGAGAAGAGTGTAATGATTATGGGTTAGATGTGATGTTTTGTTTGTTGTGACTAAAATAGCCTATTTTGTCTTTTGTGACTATTTTAGCCACAAACCATCTTCCCAAACAAGGCTGATCAGAGTTCAATTGGACAAATAAATCAAAAACCGAGAAACCTACCTCAAAAACAAGTTATAATCAGACGCAAATCAGCCATGGACAGGGCTCCTCAAATAGAGAGGTACCTGTGGGGAGAACATGGATGAGGCAGCGATGGCAATGAGGCCATGGATGGGCAAGAGAAAGAGACGGAGGTGGTGCTGGCGCTAATCGATGTCCTAACACCGATTTTATGCCATCTTGTGCAGAGGTGGCGCTGGGTGGAGGTGGAACTTCCGGCTGCTGTCAGTCACGCTCGCTCTCTCTTTCTCTTCTATGTGGCTTTTGATGTATTAACAGCGAGAGCGAGAGGAAAGACAAAGTGATGACTGGGCACAAGAGAGAGAGTGAGATTAGGGCAGAAGACTGAAGGTTTTTTATTTTTTTTCATCCTATAATATAATACAGAAAGTTTGGAAAAAGAAGGAAAGAGGGAGGGACGGGGGGTGGGCGCGAATTTAGGGATGAGGATTTGTGACGATGTTAAGAACCGTGGCAAATAAATGAGCAAAAATAAAATATTTTGCAGCGGATTAATAAAGAGCGTCGCAAAAAAGAAAAAAGAAAGATAAAAAAAATTTGCAACAGGTAATGTACTGTCGCATATAATATTACTTTTTGCCACGATTTTAGATTTTCCGTCAAAAAAAAAAAATTTGCCACGATTTTATTTGCTGTCGCAAAAAGCAAGATTTTGCGACGATTTTTAAACCGTCGCAAAAGATACCGTGTCATGTAGGAGTGTTGTAACCCTGCATTATAAATATTTATATAAAAAAAATGGTTCGGAAGGTTTAAGATAAAATTTGTTTTGGAGCACAGGTACAATAGCAATCACTATTTTGCTCAAAAATTCAAAAATACCATTGTCAAATTATTTAGTTGTATATCATTTTCATTGTTTTGTCCCATTCAATTCAAATGCGATTCAGCTTCAGCTATGTCCCAACTTTTAATTTTATTAGAAATGGAGACAGGGTGTGAGTTCCACACAAGGCAGAGGCACCCATCAGGCTCGCCCCCAAATTTTGAGGGGGAAAAAAAAAACAACTCACATTATATATACATTTCAAATTGAGAATTTTTTTTTTATTAATTTGTTGAGTGAATTACATTGACGTCCCTGACATTTTTGTTTAATACAAATTCTTTTTTCATATTTGAAAAATTACACTTACCTCTCTGTTAAATTAAAATAACATATTTGTCTCTTAATCTTTATACATATAAAATAATAAAATTATATTGATATTTTGTTCATACCATTTCAAGATAAATAATAATCATTTTTTTTGATTTAACTCACGCAAAAAAATAAAAAATTTTATTTTATTTTATTTTTCTTATATTTTTACTGAAATATTTTTTTCATATTGTAAACAATTTTTTTATTTTTTAAATACACTAATCTAGATATATTTAAGAAGTATAATATTTTGTGATTTTTTTTTTAAAATTCACCAAATACAAAAAATAAAATAAAATAAATACAAAACATCAATAATACTGTAACAAATGTGAATGATGGTATTTAGTAATACTGTAATAAATGTGGGTGAATAAACGAGAAAGAAACATAATAATGGAAATAAAAATGAAAAATTACATTCATATATAAAAATTTATACAAAAAATATCATAAAAATGTTATGATAATGATGTTATAAATATAAATCATGTTTATGGGTGTTTTGTGTTAAAGTGAAAGATCGCCATTAAATTATATCATTGTATTTGAAAATTTTATATAAATTTAATATTTGTATATCATCATTCAATAAAAATATGTTTAGGTAGACTTTAATGATAAAAAGTTATAGAATGTAGTAATGATGATAAAAAGATATGGTAGGGAAAATGGTAAAATAGTCATTTAGAAAATTTTAAAACATAACATTAGTAATTTATGGGGTAATTTGTAATGAGATTACAAATCTTAAAGAGAGAAATGTAATTTTTCAAACATGAAAAGAAGCTGTATTAAATAAAAACCTCAAGGGTGTCAGTGTAATTTAACCTAATCTGTATTGACTAATGCCCCACCAAATTTTGTTTTCACTCATTTTGACACTAATGTAAAAATTATTCATCTCATGACGGCTACAAACTCTCACTGTCATGAAGTTTTTCATTAGCAGTTAGCATCACCATCATCAACTGTTCATTTTCTCTAATTTTTTCCCTTCAAAAGTAAAAGAAAAGAAAAAATACGGTGGCCGCCAGTGGTGACTACAAATGCATGTGCACTACCAGCTCTATGCTCTATACGAATCATCATCAATAGGCATAACCACCATTTAATCTGAATTCATAAATATATAGAGCGAGCGAGCGAGCGTGACTCCACACACGAAGTTACAAATTTAATTTGGCAAGGCTAAAATGTAGTAAAATATATAATATATATTATCAGGAAGGAAATTTGAGCATGTATAACCACCCTTTGATTTGAATTCATAAATGAGTGATATTATTAGCACTCTATAAATTATTTTGGACTCTTAATTTTTAGCTTCTTTTTATTATTACAATAATAATCTCAAATAAAATTATTACAAAGGACATCATTAATTTTGGAACACCCCATCTTACAATTAAATCTACAAACTCACTACATCATGAATTAGGGTTTATGAGAGGACCTACTTCCATCACCACCCATCTATCTTCCCCAAATCCTACCTTCAAAACCTATCCACCCTCAAAACCTTGAAAACCCTTTGGCGGCAATATTGCGGCAATATTCTGGCGATAACGATAACAACCATTTGATTACCTACACTTTTCTGGCAATGATAATGAGTGGAACTTTTTCTGGCAACTAACACTCTATAAGACGAGAGGAGTATAACAATAGAAACTTAGAAGAGGTTCACAACTTTGATATTATTCTTAACTCATAGGAGATTGGCTTTGTAAGAGTAAGTTTTTTGAAAAAAATGGCAAAAGTAATAAAATATATTCGTCATTTTTTCGGAACTGAACTCTTGAACGTATGACCGAAATTCGGGAACATAGGCCCAAACATTGTTTATTTGTTCGGAAACAGGTAATTGAACATTATTCATATGTTCAGACCTGTTTTACTTATCACATTTTGAAATTTGATTTGTATTGTTATTTATTTCAGCATGATGGTGAGTCAACAGTTAAAATTCTTAACATTTGTAGAAATTTTATTTTTTCAAGTTTGGGAATACATGCCCAAGCATTACTTATTTGTTTGGGAACACATTCCCGAACATAGCTTATTTTGTTAGGGAATGCAGATCCGAATATGAAGGAAGCTCGCCATTTTTGGGTACACAACAACTCTATTTGTTTATGGCTTTCCTTGATTCTCACCACACCCACACCGCTATAGTCCCAAGACAGAGATGGAGAGAAGAAAGGGAGGATATGTTTATGGTAGAAACGGTGTAGACACCCCATTTTTGATCGTCCTTAAGACTTTAGGGTCTCAGGTTAATTGTTCGAGGACAAAGGCAGGATGAAGGTTATGTTATGCAAAGGTTCGATTTCTTCGGCAAGAGGAGCTTCAAATCCCAACCTTACACCCCATTTTGGACCAAAACTATTTTGACCAAAATGATTTTAGACCTCAAAACCCTCTCTTTCAAAATATTTTTGAAAAAAGTTCGTACGATGTTTCGAGGCTCGCATTTCGTTAAATGTTGCGCTTTTCGGTAAACCGAGCAAGGACAAAGTGAAAATAAATAAAAGAGAGGTGAACTCTTTGAAAAATCTTTCAAAACACCTTATTTAGAGGTTTGGAGTTAAAAAAAATTAGAGGAGAGAGAAGAAAACTAGCTGAGGAGAAGTTAGGTATGAATCTGGTTAAGCCAAAACTGAGCAGTCTTCACTAAAATAGGAATATCTTTTTGCACACTTGGAATTTTGATGTGAGGATGCCACCATTGGAAAGAAGACTTCCGGGGTTTCAATTTAGACTCAAGAATGACCTGCAAAAGAGTCCGGATGAAGGAGTTATGCCCATTTGAAGTTGGACCTGGAGAGCAGATTTTTCTGGCCGGCCACTGGTGGAGTGTGTCGGCCATGAATGGAGCTTGTTGGCCATGTGTTGGCCAGAGGTGCATTTTGTCGGCCACTAGCGATGGATGGTTGGCCACTGGTGTCAAAAGTCAGTTTTTTGTGCAGATATTTTCCTCTAGCTGTTTTTACACTACTCCAGCTGTCTCTAATTCAGACATTTTCGACCCGAGCTCTCATTTTTCTATATATAGAGGACCTTCTCTATTGTTTTCAAGGTTGGAAAAATTTTGATAGCCTCTCTCTCTACAATTCTCTCTCTTTAGATTTCTCTCTCTCTTGCCCTTTTGTGCATACAAGTAGAGATACACTTCTAGTTTGCCTATCAACCCTTAACCAAAGTTGCTTATCTTTGGGCTGAGGTTACTTAAGACCTTCTTTAAGCTCTAAAAGGTATTTGTGGCTTGGATTGTTGCCTATTTTTTGATTTGGCTCCAAGAGGTATAACACTTGTTATTTAAACTTGTTTTCAATACTTGTTTTGTCATCTTTTCAAACTATTTTTGGGCTAATTTTGAACTGTGAAAAACTTTATTTTTATGGTTTAAAAGTGGTGGTTTGAGATCTCTTTGAGTTAGGGGTAGTCCACCCTTCTTGTCTCTTTGTTTGTTAAGCTTTTGTGCTATTATTCATCACTTTCAAATCAACTTTTTTGGACCTTTTAACCATTGAATTTCAGAAGTTTTTCAGTGGGCAAAACCTTATTTTGAAGTCCAAATTTGGAGGGGTTAGCCTCCCCTCTTTATCTCTTGTTTGCATGCCTAGATAGCTTCACATGTTAGCATGTTTTTCTAGCTTA
The DNA here is from genome assembly GCA_036172215.1 of Camellia granthamiana. Taxonomy (NCBI): domain Eukaryota; kingdom Viridiplantae; phylum Streptophyta; class Magnoliopsida; order Ericales; family Theaceae; genus Camellia; species Camellia granthamiana. The sequence continues at coordinate 103,000,295 of CM069903.1, read as the reverse complement.
ACTTAGCTCAAGTCCAACATGTTTTTGCCTCTAAAATGATCTGTTTTGGCTCTGTTTTGGGCTGGTTAGTTCAGTTAAGGCTTGTTTTGCATAGTTGTAGTGTAATCTCCTCGCACTACCTTGTTGTTTTAAGGCTTTAAGTATCATTGGTGTGACTTGGTTGCATGTTTTCAGTGCTTTTATCACTTAATTTCAGCACATAAATCTCTGCAACCTCCTTCTTTGCTTCACTCTTTTATTTGCTTTTGAGAGTTGTTTCAAACTTGGGATCCTTTAAGCTTAAGATTGAAGTTATGCTTAATGGTTTAATCCTCTTTGAGGGTTCATTACCAACGGCATGATCTCTCTCATGCCTTAAATTACCCCTTGGTTGACACTTCTTTCTATTAGAGGACATTCACCAATGGACAATTGGATTAAGAAATTGTTTGGTAATTAAAATGAGTAAACAAAATTGGCAAATAAAAGAGGCAAGATAAGCGCATCTTTCGTGTTGCGTTGCATGTGTTCGAATCGGACGTTAATTCGAACACAAGAAAAATGGGACATTTCATACTAAATAAGTTTAAGGGTTTTTCAAAGTAAGTTGGAGGGTTTTTTCTAACTTTGAAAATCTTTATTGAGTTGGTTTTGCTCGCCAAAGTAAGTTGGACGGTTTTTCTAACTTTGAAAATCTTTGCCGAGTTAGTTTTGGTTAGTAAAGTAAGTTGGAGGATAACTTTGAAAATCTTTGACAGACTGGTTTTTGCTCGACGAAATAAGTTGGACGGTTTTTCCAATTTTGAAAATCTTAGCCGAGCTAGTTTTGTTCGACGAAGTAAGTTGGAGGGTTTTTCCAATTTTGAAAATCTTTGCCGAGCTGGGTTTTGCTCGGCGAAGTAAGTTGGAGGATTTTTTTTCAATTTTGAAAATATTTGCCGAGCTGGTTTTTGCTCGGAAAAGTAAGTTCAAGGGTTTTTTCTAACATTGAAAATCTTTGCCGAACTGGGTTTTGCTTGGCGAAATAAGTTGGAAAGTTTTTTCCAACTTTGAAAATTTTTGCCAAGTTGGTTTTTGCTCAGCTAGAAGGAAGTTGTTTTTTGTCCAACTTTGGTAATTCGTTAGTCGAGCTGTGGTGCTTAGAGGATCTTAGGCTTGGTATAAGATCAATCATTCTTGGAATAAGTCCTAACTGGGCTAGACATTTTCGAAATAAGTCTTAACAAGATTAGGTATTATTAGAATAAGCCCTAGTGCCCGTATATCGTTCTAGCTAGGTAATGTTACACGATTATTTTTATCAGAATAATAATATAAAAATAACCACAGGAATTACGTGGGTCCTGACACTGCCACATGGCGTAATTATGGATTATGACGTATATGGTGGTTGTCAAATCCTCATGAAAAACACTATGTTCATGTTTTATGTTATGCAAAACTCATCAGGATATGAAATCGTATCGATATAGGAGTCCTAAATAATTGGAGATTGTTTGAGATAGGACTTCTGGAACATTCAAACTACTTGCTAGGCAAATCACTGGATATTATAAATAGGTGGCACCGCCATGGGTTGAGATACACTAATTCTCTCTATGAATTTGTCCATTAAATACTTTTATAATATTGGAGGATTAACTTGGGCATCGGTGGACCCTGGTCGGTCAACAGTTGGGGAGTTCTATATTGTAGATGGCAATCGCGTGGAGGTTTTGATCATCTTCTTCGCTAGATTTTTTCATCAACAAGTATGTGATTTTTCTGTGCCCATATCATTCATTTACTAAAGAAAAATGTGATTAAATCATCAGATACAATTATCATATCAACTTGACTTTTTATATGAGTGTTTTACACACTAAAATTTAAAACATTATCAAATTGATCATCAAACTAAGATTTGTAATAAGCCCATTAGTGACCAGCAAAATGATTAAGTAAACTATCAAATAATCCTTTAACATGGGTGTAACTACAGCTGCAAAAGTGCCAAGCCGAGTTGAGCTTTAGTATGTTTGGGTTTATTTATTAAGATTTTAATGAGTTCAAACTCGAGATCGAGATCGAGTTGGCTTAGGTTTGACTCGAGTTCGAGCTTGTTCACAAGACTTAACGAGTCAAAAAAATTAGAAATTCATACTTGCGTATGAGACTAAAGTTACAATTGAAACTTTAATTATACAATATATATAAACATACTAAAAAAATAAAATAAAAGTCAATATCTTGTCAAAATAATAATATCTACCACCACTATTATATAAATGTATTATCTATAGTTAACTGTTAGTTAGATATAAATAAATTTAGCTATTATTTATATTTACATTATTTAAATATATAAATGACATATTTAGTCTATTTTTATTCATATTTTTATATTATTTAATATATAAATAGGAAAAATCTTAAAACCCTCGAGATATTGATTTAGGATTATGATTCAATTTTAAACGATGAATAGCAATCCCAATCAAACAATCAACAACAAATCGGCACAATGATTTAACGTGAAAAAAAAAATCACAATTGGACTCCTCCAATTGTAATAAAAAATCACAGGCTAAAAACACAAAGCAATCCACTAAGAAGATAAAAAGGAATTACATACAAAAACCCTTAATTACTTAGCGAATCTACGCCCGAATTGAACCGAATCCGATGTGCCTCTTCTACCACTGTCTTCACCTCGGAATTGCGTTGCCTAACATTGAATCCACAACACCGACATTGAATCCACGATAATGAGCCACTCCGAAATCCACCAAAGTTTTAGGCTCAAGTTTCCTTGAATCTATTGATGAACACCTCTCTTTTGTGAATGAAAGAATAAAACAACTTTTGATGATAGTCAATATGAAGTTCGTGGATTAATTGATCACACTCAAATCATCAAGGAAAACAATATATAAGTACTCTCCACTATAGAACACTTTGTTTTCTCTTCTTCTCTAAGAATCTGGACGATTGAACCCTAAAATAGCAAACCGCGCACTTTATGCTAATAGAGCCATGAAGACCGCTTGAGCGCTCACTTTATCGCTCGAGTGGTATGAGTAAATGTTGTGCTCACATATAGGCCAACCGCTTAAGCTCTCACTTTACCGCTCGATCCTCATGCTTAGTCAGCGAAGTGGCAAACAAAGAATGCTCAAGTCAAGATACGGAATGTCAGCACAAACAATAATCAAATAGCATGGAATCAATTCACTTCTTAAAAGCCAAGAAATTTATATACCAAAATATAATCATTGACATATGTCCTTATAAATTTAGAAAATTTGGATTATTATTCTACTATTAGAGTTTAAACCTAATGCTCAAATAGTGATTACTGAGCAAAAACAGAAGAACATACGAATCTTTCAAAGGAAGCCCACACTCCACGGGGTAGAACCACCGAGGAGGCCCTCCATTAGGCTTAATAATCTCCTTGGCATTATCAAGGTAATCCTTGACAGTCTTACTCACATACCCAACATCTCACAACGCCTCCAATTTTTCTGAAACATCATCTTCCCCCTTATTGTTCTCACTAAATCTTATACCAAACCGACCATTCCCTACACCAATCAAAGACCCAATTCGCTCTCTCTCTCCAATAGGGTTTATGCTGTGTTAGGGTTTATGTTGTGGCTTGTACAAGCAAATAACAGATTGCATCTACTCAAACACATCAAGTAGTTCTAAGTAGGAACTATTCAATGCCGATGGGTGGGTCGATTAGGGGCTGGGTTGATTTGGGGCTAGGTTTGTGTGAAAGTATGCGAATGGAAGAACAAAACCCTAGAGGTTGAAATTAGAGGAAAGAGATTAAGAGAGAGAGAGAGACTGAGAGAGGGCGAAATAGAGAGGACATACCTAGGGTAAAACTCCAATAGTGGATTGATGGTGGTGCTTGTGTGCGATGGCGGTAATGCTCCTAACATGGAAAGAGAAGGGCAGAGCCGTGAGAGAGAGAGAGAGAGAGAGAGAGAGAGAGAGAGAGTCACAATGAGAAAGAGAGACATAAAGTCTTAAGAGAGTTAGAACTAGCTTTCCAAGTGTATTTTTTGACAAATAAAAAAAGGAGTACCTAAATATGTCTGAACCCTAACTTTTTTTTTTCCCCAACTAACTATTTTAGTCGCCAAAAAGAAATAAAGATGCATTTTTCCCCAACAAAATACTTTAGTCGCCAATTAATTTGGGAATCTCTCCAAAATTTGAAGTCCTCCCTCCAAAACTTTTAATTACAATTACCGAATAAAATTTAGTCATTAAAAGTAAAATAAATACCGACTAAATTATTTTGTAGTAGCTAAAGATTGTACCTTTATTGACCAACATTTTTAGTCGCCCAAAACCCTACTTTTCAATGACTAAAACTCAATTAGTTGACAAAAGTAAAATAAATACCAACTAAATTATTTTTAGTAGCTAAAGATTGATTTTTTAGGGACTAAATTTTATTTTAGTCGCCCAAAACCCTATTTTCAATGACTAAAACTCAATTAGTCCCCAAACATAAAGTAAATACTGACTAAATTATTTTTTGTAGCTAAATATTGTACCTTTACCAACCAATTTTGTTTTTCGTAACTAAATTGTGTATAGTTGCTGACTAAATTTTTTAGTAGCTAAAGTATATACCTTTTACCAACTAAAATTTTTTTGGTTGACATTTTTAATCGCCGAAAGTGTATTTGTCTATAGTAAGGGTTTGTGGGTGGTAGTGTTATACGGTTAAGGAGTAAGATTGGTGTGTAACTAAAAATGTAACTAACAATGGTGGTATAATCAGATAGGCTAGTGTGAGATAAATAAATAAAAACACTAGAGTAGAAGTTCTGGGAGTAAAAATGAAGAGAGAAAAATAATGGAAAGAGAAGAAGAGTATTTTTGGTAGTATAGAATGCTTGGTTATAAGTATTAAGAAAATTTAAATGGCCTCATGGAATATGATATAATAGAAATTTTGTTTTGTAAAAGGGTAAATGGGTAATTGCAAGTTTATTGTTAACATGAGTTAGTCAACCATTCTGACAGAAGCCAGTTTGTAATGTCAAAATCTACAGCAAAGAAAGTCCTTATAATTATCAAAAGCCTCACATAAAGTCTATGTAATTAATCAATTCAAATATACCATTGCAAGATTTCATAAAGTCAACAACTGACGTCAAAACTTAACATTTGCGAATTTGGGGTCACTGCTTTAAATAATGCAGAGTTGTGAGTGTTGTATGGTTTATGGGATTTATTTGATAACATAATTTGAATTATTTAATTTTTAAATAATATCGAGTATAATTTATTTATAAAAATTTAAATTGATCAGATATTGATAGTTTTTTTTATCAAATCACGCTTATATATAAAGAAAATAAATATTTAACTATCAACTTGAATACATATATAATTTAATGAATGAACTATCGATATCCGATCATTTTGATTTTTTATAAGTATATTCTACTTAATATTTCTTAAAATTAAATAATTCAAATTATCAAAATAAAATTCAAAATAATTTTCACGAACCATACAATAGTCATGCGCACAACAGTGACTCTAAACCGACATTTGCTATTAGAGATTTGGACTTATATAATATGCCAATTAATTAAGGTAATTATTCAATAATATCAAAATGTAAACATGTAATACTTCATAGTATTGTGATTAATAGAGAAGGTAGACATGTGAGATATTTTGTTAGGTGATTGAGGGATATGAAAGAGCATAGTAAATAATAATTAATTAAGAGTATGAACGTGATATTTCAGAAATATTAAATAATTTCTCAATTAATTAAATGAGGGTTAATGTGCCATAAACTTCTCAGGTCCCACAAAATAATAATGCATGTACCCAATGTCAAAACAATCCCCCTCTAAAAAAAAATATGTCAAAACAATCGACATAATAGGCTGGCCCAGCTATTACCTACCTTCAAAAATGTTGAGCGGTGTTTGGGCAAATTGGGTTAAAAACTACGTTTATAGTTTGGGGGTTAAAAAAGTTAGATGGTTTTTTCTAATTATGGAGTCATTTGACAAGTTTTAAAAAATTATATATAAAATTATAATTATACTTTTTATATCATTTGGGTTATACATTGGTAAAAATGTAAATTTTTTTAAATTGGGTGGAATAATTTGGTCACTTAATTGTGATGTGACATCATAAATAAATATTACTAAAAAAAGTTAAAAACAATTTTTAACAATCTTTCCAAATCACTTTTTAAAAAGCCAAAAAAATTGATAAAAAACCAAAAGTAAGTTTTTACAATCTCTCTAAGAGCATCTGCATCAAACTCTTCATACTTGTTTTTTAGCTAAAAACTTCAAAAAATCAATTGCATCAAAATCACTTGTTGCTCGTCAAAATTTACAAACGTTACAGTAACTCGTTATAACAAGTGAGGCACTGTTCACCGCTATTTGTGTGTTACCGGATGTCCGCTGGAAGTTCAGACGGTCAACAGGTCAATGGCAAATTTTTTTTTTTGCTTTTTTTAAGAATTATTTGGTTGGTAACTTATCAATTTAATAAAAAAAGAAAGACTAACAAATACAATGAGAAAATAATATTTAATAAAAACAAGTTAGAAGAAAGAGTTTGATGCAATAGATGCTAAAAGATGAGTAATTAAAATAATGAAATAATTTTAATTTAACTAAGAATTTGGCATGGATGCTCTAAAACATTCTTGAAAAACAGAGTCGTGCGGATGAAGCTCTTATTACAATTTTTTGAGCATATGTTACCAGTTTTTGATGGGACTGACTGATGAAGATGCCAAAATGTAAGTGGCCATTGGTATAAATTTGTTTGATTGTTTGGTTTTTTTTTTTTTTTTTTTTTGGGATAAAATACACAAAATATTTGACAAAATAAATAGTTTAAATTATTGAAACAAAATTTGTGATGAGTCTCATGGACAGTGGCGGAGTCAGAAAATTAATTTAGAGGGGCACTTACTAATTATAATAATTTTTACAAAAATATTTCACGTAAATTTTTTTACGATTGATTTCAGGAAACATCAAGAAAAAAAATATTATTTGTAACTAGTGTATCATGGACAATACAAAAAAAATATGGATATAAGCCTTAAATAAATTATATAATGATAAATTATTTTTTAATACAAAATTTGATTAAAAATTCAATATAATGGTAATACCACGTCATCACTAGTATGTAACATCACCCACTAATGGTAAATAAACGCATAAATAGTGAACCTCACATGTCAAATGTAACTAACAATCTAATAAATTTCATATCTTTATAGTGAGATTACTTATACTTGCATATCACTAATAATGACATCGTCGTTACATTCAAAAAATTTCATAGCTAATATGATTTATTTATAATAGTATCTTCATTTTCAATCAAAACAACAATTATTGTTTTCATAATTTTTAAAATGTCATTGACATTTTACTCTAATAATATTTTTGTAATTTTTTATTTAATTTTTTTTTTTTATGTTTGCAAAAAAACAGAAAAAAAAAAGATCCCAAAATCCAGGGGGGGCACGTGACCCCCCTGGTCACATGCTCTCTCCGCCCCTGCTCATGGACTCAAACAACGTCCTTCAGTTTAAAATCTAGACCGAAGGAAATCCAATAAAAAAGTAGAACAAGCCCCTCAGTTTTAACATTATTATACTGACTTTATTTTATTAAAGTTAAATAGATCAAACTAATGCACATAATATATAGGGCAAATTACCAACACTCCCCTCGAGGTTTGACTAAAATACGAATTTTTTCTTAAGATTTAAAAAATTACAAATTACCCCATGGGATTTATATTTGCATAACAAATGATGGGGCAATTTGTTATGCAAATATAAATTTCAGGAAACAATTTGTTATGCAAATTTAAACTTCAAAAAGCGAAATGTAATTTCTCAAATCTCAGGGATAAATCTGTACTTTAGTCAAATCTCGAGGGGTGTTGATAATTTACCCTAAGATATATGATGTGAAAATACAAAGATATAAAAGAAAAAGTATATATATTTTTATTTAAATTAAATAATAATAATATCATTTTCTCATTCATATAAATAATAAATTATTAATGAAAAGAGAATTATATATTATATAAGTTTATATTTAAGTAAATTTAATATAATTATATCAAAATAATTACAAAATTTACACTTTCAAAATTGCTCACCACAAAACTTCAACCCGTGGCTTTAATTTATCCAAGTGTGAAAATGAGAAAATATTCTCAAAGCAGAAGTGCCTTCGGTGGGGTCACAGTACCTAAAATGGGCCAAAGATATATGAACACGTAACACAATATCCAAATCCAATAATTGACAGATAGGAGAGGTATCGCCGACCAGTGCATGGAATTCAATTTTTTTCGAAGTATTAGCTCAACCACCCACTATACAGGTGTTATGATCTCTCCCATTTTTCTTCTTCCAAACAAACATATATACTACTCTTTCTCTCTTGTATATTCTCATAATAAATTAACGCCTAAGCCTCTTTCAAGCAAATGTTAGCTTTTCATCAATAAAAAATCATCAGTTGTGGGCACTTAAAAAGCTAATGATCACCATGGCTGTTGCTTCTTCTTCTTCTTCTTCTTGGGTGTTGTTCTTCTTAGTTGTGGCCGAGCTCGCGTGTGGCGTGTCGAGCCTGATTGGATTGGGTTCGAGATTGTTAGCGGGGGAGAACCAAATATGGGTTTCTGAGAATGGAACTTTCGCATTTGGGTTCACACCGGCAGTGGACTCATGGTCGCGTGGTGATCAGTATATATTGGGTATTTGGTATGCTCAACTTCCCGGAGATCGAACCTTGGTTTGGTCGGCTAACAGGTAAAGTTCAATGAACCACCACTAGCACTAGTATTCTATTTTCTTCTCTCCATTTTTCAAGGGTTACTGCAATAACTTGTGCATGAACTTAGCACACGTCTATACCAGCTCTTAATAGAGCAAGTCTACCTTTACTTCTGCTTTTCATTTTTTGGGAAATATTAATTTAAAAATTTTTAAAAATAAATTACTAGTCAGCTATAAATTTTACCAACATTAATAATTAAAGTCTTAACTTTTGAAAAAATGATATATAAACCCATTTTTTAAACTGATTTTCTTAACCCAATGATGTGTAAGTGTTATGATTAATTAATTATTAGAGAAGATATAAGAGAGAGTATAGTCTTCAATATCCTAATTGATTGCCATATCACTGTATTTAAAAATTAAGCCTAATTTTTGGTTTTGAATAGTAATGTTTAAATTTTTTATTTTTATTTTTATAAATTTATAATAATTTTCTAAAAGTACCACTTAAGCCTCGTTTGGAAACAGGTTATTTTAGTAATTTTTTGGCTTTTTGGTTAAAATATGAGGTAAAAAAATTAGTATGTTTAGGGTGACTTTTTGGATTTTTACAAAAAGATGTGCAAAAAGTAGAGAGAAAATGAAATTTTTGACTTTTTGGTATAGATTATAGGCTTTTTGACTTTTTTAGTAACTTTTTGACTTTTAAACTAAAATGTTAACTTGCCAAACGAGGCTTTAATGGTAACTTATCTTTCATTTTAGGGTAAATTACACTGACACCCCTGAGATATCTATTTAATATAAATACTCCTCACATTTGAAAAATGACACGAATTAAAATGACATATTTGCCTATTAGCCTTTATACATATAAAATAATAAAATAATAAAAATATTTTGTTTATGTCCTTTCAAGGGATATAACAATCACCTTCTTTAGTTTAACTCACACAAAAAAATTAAGTTTTTTTATTTTCCGTGGTTTTTTTTATTTTTACTAAATTTTTTTAATATTTTAAGCAATTTTATTAAAATTTTTTTAGATCCATCTAATGTAGATAAACTTAAAAATTTTAATATTTTGTGATTTTTTTTAAATTTACCAAATAACAAAAAAAAAAAATCAGTACAATATCTTATTTTGTTGTATTCAATGAATTTTTTTAAAAAGTTTTTTGTACGAATTTTATGCTTTTTAAATATATCTAGATTAAATTGATCTAATCTAGATATAATAGTGGATATAAAAATGAAAAATTATATTTATATATAAAAATTTATACAAAAAATATCATAAAAATATTGTGATAGTAATACTGTCGTAAATATAAATAATATTTATGTGTATTTTGTTTTAAAGTAAAATATCATTATTAAGCTATACCATTGTGCTTGAAAATTCTATATAAAATTTATATTTATATATATCACTTAATAAGAATATGTTCAGATAAAATTTAATTATGAAAAATTATAGAATGTAGTCATGATGATAGGAAAAAAGGACAAGATAATCATTTAAAAAATTTTAAAGTATGACATCAACAATTTGTAATGAGATTATAAACTTTAAAAAGAAAAATTTAATTTTTTAAATATAAAAGAGATTTATATTAAAGAAAAATCTTAAGAATGTCAGCGTAATTTACCCTTAATTTTTATACTAATATAAGAATTGCAGTTAAAAGTGTTTTAAAAAGGGGCGAAAAAGTTAAGAGCGATGATTTTAATGAAGTGGAAAGTGTTTTAAATTTTGTAAAAAAGATTCATGTTATTATAAGTCATCTTATCTTTGATGGTTAGATATGAATTATATTAGGTATTATGGAAAAAATATTATGAGATATTTCATGAAATTTCAAATATAAAATCAATTATAATAAGCATCTAACCAATGACGTCGTAGCATATGGCATTTTTATTCTCAAAATGAACAGTAATGTTAGGTATTATGAAAATAATCATAAAAGTTTTATGACTTTTGAATTATACTTAAAATAAAATAAATTACTACACACAATCAAGGTAATTCAAGGATTATAAATCTTTCATGATCATTTTTATGAAAATTTTTTTATCATCCCTAACTTTTCTAAAAAATGAACAGAGCACTGCCATGAGCATTTTTTGGAGAACGATCTCCATCATGATCACCTTACTGGTTTTTTTAATTAGGATCAATAACAGTCCATTTTTCCATATCTATAGTCTTTACAAAAGCTTCTGCAGGTTAAAAAAAAAAAAACATATATGACATTATAAAAGCCAACCGATTTCATTTTGTCTCAATCATCTGAAATAGAAACTCACCCGTCGGCAAATCCGCAATCTTGGACTTGGACGCCACCGGAAACCTCCTACTCCTCGACGGCGCCACCACCGTCTGGACCTCCAACACCTCCTCCGCCGCCGTCCACTCGGCCGTCATGTCCGAATCCGGCAACTTCATTCTCTACACCTCCAACCAAACCATTGCATGGCAAAGCTTCTCTCACCCATCTGACACCCTCCTCCCCAACCAACCATTAACTGTCTCGCTCGAGCTCACTTCCCCAATCTCCCATTCCCATGGCGGTTACTACACACTCAACATGTTGCAACAACCCACTTCTCTCAGCCTTGCTCTCAGCTACAACATGCCGGAATCTTACAACAACTACTCCTACTGGTCTGGACCCGACATCTCCAACGTAACAGGTGATGTTGTTGCTGTCTTGGATGAAGCAGGGAGCTTTGGGATTGTCTATGGTGCTTCTTCTAATGGTGCTGTGTATGTCTACAAGAATTATGGCGACAATGGTGGATTATCTTCTTCATCGAATCAATCCATCAGGGTATCCATTCTTCGCCGGCTAATTCTCGAGATTAATGGGAATTTACGTCTGTATCGATGGGACAACAATGTCAATGGCTCGCGCCAATGGGTTCCTGAGTGGGCTGCTGTATCGAACCCCTGTGACATTGCTGGTGTTTGTGGAAATGGGATTTGTAGTTTGGATCGAAGCAAGACAAATGCTTCTTGCACATGCTTGCCGGGTTCTTCTAAATCTGGAACAGAGCTTCGGTGCTACAACAACTCATCGCTCACTGGAAAATGTGGACCTCAACATCAGAACATGACATCTGAATTCAAAATTGAAACTGTGCAACAAAGCAATTACTACTATCCTGATTCATCTGTGATAGCTAATTACAGTGATATTGCCACGGTTTCAAAGTGTGGCGATGCTTGCTTATCAGATTGCCAGTGTGTTGCTTCTGTCTGTGGACTTAGTCAGGAAAAGCCCTACTGTTGGATTTTGAAGAGCTTGGAATTTGGGGGATTTGAAGACCCGGGTTCGACCTTGTTCATGAAGGTTGAGTCCAATGGCTCATCGAGCAACACAGGAGGGCCTGGGGATTCTTCGGGAAGGTCAAGGAAGAGTACTGACAAAGTTGTGGTACTTCCTATTGTTCTAAGCATGACTGTTCTTATTGGGCTCCTCTGTTGCTTATTGTACATCAGTGTTCATAGAAGGAGGTCCTTGAAGAGAGCCTTCCAAAACTCCTTGCTTGTTTCCGGTGCTCCTGTAAATTTTAGCTTCCGCGATTTGCAAGCCAAGACTAGTAATTTTGCACACTTGCTCGGAAAAGGCAAGTCTGTATGAAAGCAAAGAATATTACTTAAATCAGTTGAAAATTTGTGGTTATTTTATTTTATTTTTAAATTGTAATGTTGTGTTGTTTTGCAGGCGGGTTTGGAAGTGTATACAAAGGAAGTCTAGGAGATGGGACTTTGGTGGCAGTGAAGAAACTTGACAGGGTTTTGCCTCATGGACAGAAGGAGTTTATCACTGAAGTGAACACTATTGGCTCCATGCATCATATGAACTTGGTTCGTCTCTGTGGATATTGCTCTGAGGGCTCACAACGGTATGCAATAGCAATGCCACGAATCCAGAATCTGTGCACAAACAAAATACCCGGTAAAGCAATGCGTGGGTTTCACTATACAAAAGTTGAATGTGGACCACCATTCTTTATTTTTCTGGGTAAATTTTTGTGCATGAGTTCTGGTTCGTAGCTTTATTGTTCCTAGCAAGCACTATTATTTAATTATGTATTTAAGATAGCATCTCACATTGTCTACTGAAAATTGCATAAATTTGGAGATTGCAGTTGAGAATTTAGTGCCTAGGGGAACATTTTAAGCTGCAGTGCACAAACCATTTCGCAACTACAAAACTCATGCATTACAAACTCAGTATGTTGTTCTGAAATTTGTTTTGAAATGTGATATTAATTCATTCACAGGCTTCTAGTATATGAGTTCATGAAGAATGGATCCTTGGACAAATGGATTTTTCCGTCATACAAATGCCAAGGTAGACTGCTGGGTTGGTCAACCCGATTCCAAATAGCTGTTGGTACTGCACAAGGGATTGCATATTTTCATGAGCAATGTCGGAATAGGATAATACACTGTGATATTAAACCGGAAAACATTCTGCTAGATGAAAATTTCTGTCCTAAAGTATCGGACTTTGGACTAGCTAAGTTGATGGGGAGAGAGCACTCACATGTTGTCACAATGATTAGAGGAACACGAGGGTATTTGGCCCCTGAGTGGGTTAGTAACCGCCCTATAACTGTGAAAGCTGATGTTTACAGTTATGGAATGCTTCTTCTAGAGATTGTTGGTGGCCGAAGAAACCTAGACATGACTCACGATGCAGAGGACTTCTTCTACCCTGGCTGGGCTTTCAAGGTATCCTTCATTTTCCCTCTATTTTCATGTAATTAAATGCTGCATTTTAGCATTTCCCCAAGTTTTTAAACTTGCGAAAATGTTGATTTTTGCAGGAAATGACAAATGGAACACCGATGAAAGTTGCAGATAGGCGCCTAGAAAGAGTAGTAGAAGAAGAAGAACTCATGAGAGCTTTGAAAGTTGCATTTTGGTGCATCCAAGATGAGGTTTTCATGAGACCTTCAATGGGGGAAGTGGTGAAGATGTTGGAAGGATCGGTTGAAATCAACGTACCACCAATGCCACAGACAGTTTTGGAGTTGATTGAAGAAGGCTTGGATCAAGTATATAAAGCCATGAAGAGAGAGTTTAACCAGTACAGCTCCTCCGCCATCACTAGTCATCCATCATCCCAATCCCATGCTACGTGTAGTTATTCTACAATGTCGCCTAGATAACAAAGGTAACACCCAAAAAATTATCTTTTTGTTGAGATTATGTAAATGTAATTGAAACTCTATGATGCTCCCAAAGACTGCCTAGGAATTGATTGATGTTGTATGGTTCATAATCCCATTTCATTAAGATGGCACATAGAAATTCATAGAAGACTGTTGATATTCAAGATTAGGATTCATTTACATAAACCAATTGTAAACTAAATTTAATTTCAAACATCGTCCATATGATGGAGGGAATGTAACCAATGAGATCATCACTTGGACCAAAGCATGACACCTTCATATTTGATTGAAACCATAATGGGTTGGAGGTCTGAGATGAGATTAGTTGAATGAATGAAGCCACTACTGGCAGCATAAGGTGCAGCTACTAGCATCGGTAACTCTTTCATCAAATTATATTTGTATTCAATTTATACTTAAAATCACACTTACCATTCATTTTTTTATATATAAATGTAATTTGATGAAAGGGTTGCCGATATTTGATCAATTTGACTTTTTACAAATATGTTTTACTCAATATATCCTAAAAATTGAATAATTTTGATCAGCAAAGGGGGACCCAGAGTGAGCCTCATCAGACATAGAACAGTAGCTGATATCCATATCGCATAAGAACCACCCAAAACGGATGATTTGCTCTGCTCTTTTGTTTGTTTGTATGTTTGGCAAACTCATTGTTCTCTTATTGTACTTATTTATTCTTTCAATAAAATGTTATGTGGCGGATAAAAAAGATTGCTATTATTGACATTTAACTTATTCCTTTGGACCCTCCATTGTTTCATTTTTTTTAATTCCAATTTTATCCAAAGATAAAATTTTATTTCTACCATCATCCCTAACCCTTTAACCCTAATTTTCCAACCCTAACCCTAATTCCATCACCTCCGGCACGCCGACCGTCCACCTTCAAGTCACCCCAACCACCGCCATCATCACAACACTCTTCTATTCCTCCTCCTCTTTCTTTCCACCATCGCATCGCTGCTATCACCGTCCACTACCCACTGTCGTTGCCATCACCGTTATACTCATTGTTACACACCAAATCTAGGCATGACCCGCCGTGGCTCATAGGGACTTAGCCCAAGGCACACGTAAACTTGAACACGAACCCAATATCACAAAGAATAAATATAACGACAGAAATAAATAAATCAAAACCCAATCTAATTACAAGTCACAAGTATAAACGACAAAACCAACCCTAATCAATACCATCCAAACCAATGGGATATAAATAGCCGACATAATAGAATAATCCTAAATGAACCTCAATAAAAATAAAAAATAAAAAGTGCACAAACTTGACATCACAATCTGAAAAATAAACACACACACACACATACACACACACACACACATATATATGAACGTCCTAGAGGTCCATGTAATTAAGTCCTCGCTATGCCATAAGTCCACTCTAAGTTCTTTTATCACCTAGAAATGATAATAACTAAGTCAACTAATAGCTCAGTGAGTAAAAGCATGGATGGTAAATACAATTTTGAAAAATAGGGTTCAATTCCAAAATAAGATATATATCACAGAAACTAAATTGGCATACAGTTTTGATAAAGACAATCTGTTTCAAAAAGAAGGCTCCACAGTTCAATAATTGAAATACTTATGTCTCTCAAGAACATAGCAAATGACATTATCCACTTAAAACAGATTACAACATGATCATCAATAATTTTCCGGGTACCAAGAATAACAAGTAACACACCACAAAGTTCTCAAGGCAATAAGCCCGTTGGATCCAATATCGAACTAAGAGTCATCTTCGGGGTGGCAACTCGGGCCTTTTCTCTAAGATGATCCAATTGAAAGTCACCTAGCCTAGCCCAGGTTTTTTCCTTACAATCGTTAAGTACCCGTTGGATCCAATATCGAACCAAGAGTCATCTTCGGGGTGGCAACTCGGGCCTTTTCTCTAAGACGATCCGATTGAAGGTCATCTAGCCTAGCCTAGGTTTTTTCCTTACAATCGTTGAGCACTAGAGTTATAGCGATTTTAGCTTAGACTCGACCCATTTGATGCTTTGGATCCGAGTATTATTGTCTTATACAATTGTTCATGTCTTATTTCTCTTTATTCCTCATTGAGTTTGGTTATTGGAGTGTCTTGGTTGCGTTTGGAACATGACGGGAGTAAGTTTTCAAAATGATTCCTGCTCAGATTTTAGCTTCTTTGCTTGAGCAACACTTCTTACGTTTGAAAGGTCTTTGAGAACACTTATGTAATAACCCCGACCTCCGATTAATGCTAAAACATGATTAATTATGCTTAACAGTAATTTAGAAGGAATCTGGAATTAATTTGCATATGTATTGCATTATCTTTGTGTTTCTATCTGTTTGCCATAAAATGATCTGTTCATGTTTCAAGTTTGAACTGCAAATTGAAAGTCTTATCGGTGCTCGATTCCGAAATTATTTTGTGTTAAGTATTAGTTAGAATTTATAGAATTTTATGGTAGATTTAATTTAAATTTGATTTGGTATGATTAAATAAAGTTAAATTACAATAGTTCAAGTAAATTACCATCTTGCCACTAAGTGGATTATTCTAGGCAATCCCCTAATCTTGAGTCACATGAGTTTGAGGCATCAATTATTCATCTTTTGAGTTCAAAAACTGTAGGAGAGAGAAAGAGTGAGCAAGAGAACAAATTGAGTCATCTAGTCTTGGCTTGGAATCTAGAGGAATTGAAGGCAACTTGGAAGATTAGGCCCCTAAGCTTGAAATTGAAGACTTAAGGTAGGAGAATTACCTTCTTGATTGTGAATTCAAGTCACTTCTTGCATGATTCATGTGACATTAGTGATCTAAGACAAGAATTAGATTTAACATGTTGAATTAAAGCTTAAATCATGCATGCATGTCTATATCATAATAATTTGAAGTGTTTTCATAGAAATTATTGCATGCAAGACCATATTCTACTTATAGTCCATGAGTTCATCATGATTTTGAGTTTAATCTTGCATTTGGTTACATTTTTGAAGTATTGAATTCAAGTGAACACTTGCATGTTTTGTTCTTTAATATTTCTTGGAAATTGGTTGTAATTGTGTTTAATTGACTCACCCTTGGGCTTTGATTTCTCAAATTGATCTTCAAAACATGTTATACTATGAGTTTAAAGTGTTTTTCCAGAAAATGAGCCCAAGAGGTTGAGATTTGGGAAGTTGAATGCTTGGTTTGAGCTTGGAAGGCAAATCTGGAAATTCCAGAATTTGGCGTCCTCGCTCGAGTGAAGGATTCCACGCTCAAGCGACCATCGTTTGTTCAAAGCTCCACTCGAGCGAAGGAATGATGGCTCGAGCGTAAATTGCAAACTCTCAGGTTTTTGGTGCACGCAGACGCACGCTCAAACGACGAGACCTACGCTCGAGCGAAGGGTGTGTCTCACGCTTGAGCGAGCATCGAGCGTGCATCAAGCGTAAAATTTCAATAACCAGTACTTTTGCATTTTTACAGACCGCTCGAGCGAAGAAGTCTACGCTCGAGCGACCCCTCTGTTTTGGCAAGCTCGCTCGAGCGAGACCTCTGTTTTCAGCAAATTTTGAAAAGTGTTTTCCAAGGCATTTTTGCATCCTCATTCCATCCTAGGCATTCCTAGGCCATGTTTAAGACTCTATAGTGAGGATTAAAGGGTAGAAACATACTAAGAACCAACGACGTAAGTTTTGTATAATTAGAACGTGTGTTTCAAGTGTGTGTCTGTTATGTGCTATGTAGGTCACGTGCCGCGTCCTGTTTAACCTATCTGCTTCGTCTGTCTGATTCAAGATCAACTGTGAGTAAT
Source organism: Camellia granthamiana (assembly GCA_036172215.1). NCBI lineage: Eukaryota > Viridiplantae > Streptophyta > Magnoliopsida > Ericales > Theaceae > Camellia > Camellia granthamiana. The sequence goes on along the minus strand of CM069903.1, from coordinate 102,982,490 downwards.
AACTTAGTAAAGTTATGTTCAACCATAGCTATTTTCTGTGTGATAAAATAAGATATGTTTTCTGAAATAACATGTTCTGTACAATGAATGATTGTCCAATTTCTGTTATGTATTGGTGACATCCTTGGCATCATGTGATATCTGTTCTCTGTTACCCGGATCCGGAGGTTTCTTCATGGAACTTACAAGCTATCTGTGCCCGGCTGGAGGTTCCTGATTGGAACTGACAAGTTTACAAGTTGCCAGTCCGGAGGTTCCTTTATGGAACTGACAAGTTATCCTCACCCGACCGGAGGTTCCTCTATGGAACTGACAAGTATGATCTAAGATGCTTTGTAAGTAATCTGTTAGCGCTAACAGATGGACTATGTATGATTGAACATGACTCATAATTTCTATCTGTATATGATCTGGACAATTGATGAATTTGATACAAATCTAATTATGTTTTCTAAAACTGCATGAACTCATTCATTGAAACCATTTACTCTGTTGTTATTCACTGGGCTTTCGCTCACAGTTTATATTATGTATGTAGGTGAGACGACACCTGACCAGGGCCAGAGTTGACGGCCTTCTGTTCTGTTTTGTCAGCCAACTATTGTGCCTCCCAAAATGGTTCTGAACTAAGCCTAACGCCATGGCTATTTTTGTACTCATGCTAGTCATTGTATAAGTTTCGTACAGTCAGATCTTGGAATGTATAGTTTTGTAAATATTGTGTATCTTGACTGGCATGTTATGCATATATATATATCAGTTTTGAAATGTTCTGTCCTATGTACGTTATCACAGCTCATTGGACCTTGTTTATTTTGTTATATTGCTTCCGCAGCCCCTTATTATTTGCTAATCTATTCTGAGGCCTTTGGTAATCCACAGATTACAGGCCGGTGTAGACGTCCCCGAACGCATCCTGGAGGAAGGAGTGCGAGTCCCCCCCGTTCTGGTTCGATATTGGGTCACTACAGTTCGAAGGACTCAAATGTCACGGTTCTTAATCTTGAACCAAAGAGTCCAAATCCGGCAAATCGTTTTGAGAAAATAGATTTTTGAAAGAAGTGCCAAACATGGACTGCTTTGCCAGATACAGAGTCGCCACCTAAATATTTTTTTAATGAGAAATTTAGGAAACCCTGACTCGGTGCCAAAGGCCACGTGTCCGTCATCACCAAAGTTGCCTCGGCTCGGGAACTTGGGTACGATTGGGGAAGGTCACTTCGTGAACATCCCCGCTCGCCCGGTCAAAGACCGGCCTCTACTAACCATGATATCTAGTTTTGAAAACATTGTGTATTCTTATTCCGGTTATTAGCCTAGGATTACTATGTGATGCGCACAGCATACAAGTATAGACTGAGTCGCCTGAATTGGAACAAAACATTTCATGTTTGTTTGTTTGAAAATGGTTTGATGGTGCTACCCGCAGGTAGGCTAAGACGCGGATTTGCCACCCTCAGGTGGGCTTAGAAAAACATGATTTTGCCACTATCTAGTGGGCTTAAAACAAACAATCAGTGATTGTCCCAATTCAAATAACTCAACCTCCACCCACAGGCATTCAAGGCAGTTATATCACATAAGCACATAGCCTCATGGTAAGCATGCTATCATGGCAACACTCACACTCATGCAAGGATGCTAAAGCATAAAACTCACCGAGTACTCCAAGCCAAAACAAAAGCTTATTAGAAATCCATGCATGAATCCTAAATATGCTGAAATGCCTAATGCAACACATGTAAAAATGCAACTATAGCAGGCTCGGCTATTCTAAACATGACATATGAAATGCTACAAGTAACAAGTATTCAATTTGGAATTGAAATACAAATGCAGTTTGTATGATGCACCGAGCCCGGTGCGTGCAAAACAGATGAATGATGCAAACATGCTGTCATACTGTATGCTAATTGAAATATGCCCTATATCTAACCATCATAAGCTGGTAAATAAAAAGGAAGAAAGAAGTGGGGTTGGAAGACATACATCACACTCACCCACACTTATTACAATTATGCCCTCGCGCAGAGGGTCCGAATAAATAATACAGTCCCAAATAAAAGAATATTACAGTCCGAATAATACACAAATTCCTAATTAATTAACAAATTAACTAAGAAAGCAGTAAAAACTGGCATGCAAGCCAGGGGCTGCCTTGATTCTGATGAGTGATGCATGTTGGAGCTGCCTTGCATGGAAATCCACTGGGATACCCCAATTAGCCTCTGTTTGCAATGTTTCTCGAAATGCGTGCCAGACTCCGAAAAGTTACTGATTCTTGATTTTGCTGCAACAGAGAGCAGGAAAGGGGCATAGCAATGTATTTCACAAATATATGCATGCCTCGATCCTCGTGCCACCAATCACGCATATCGATGCATGATGGCCGAGGAGCCGAATTGCACAACTCAATATAGGATGAATGCATATAAATGCTACAACAAAACCTAACTCCATCACGGATAATCCGGAGTGTCGGTGACTTGGGAATTTGGACATGTTCCGCGCCTCGTTTCCCGTGCAATATGCATGACATGCATGAAATGCAACTAAGATACAATCCTAACATACACAATGTCATGGAATGGCATACACGCTACACGAGGTAAGATGCGACCTAGCATACACAATGTTATGGATGAAATGGCATACGCAATGCAATAATGGGCTTACACCAACATGAGAGAGCCTCAGCCACACTCACACGGGAGGCCATGAGATGAAAATGAGATGCCTCGAAATGCGTGCACACGGGCACGCAAACCGAGGCAATGGCATATGCAATGCAATGAGACTAAAATGGCATGAACAATGCAATATGGACTTATACTAACATGAGAGAGCCTCAGCCAAACTCACATAAGAAGCCGTGAGATGAAAATGAGATGCCTCGAAATGCGTGCACACGGGCACGTAAACCGAGGCAATGGCCCTAAGGCATGAAATGGCATGGAATATGATATGCGAACATGCAAATAAATTTCAGCAACTACAAATGATGCAAAACAGTCCCGAAAGATGACGAAATGACACCAAATGCAAGGAATGGTCCCGAAATGCGAATTTAGGCACCTGAAATGGCCTATAGCTATGCAAACATGCAAAATATGGACATGGAATGAAAATACAGTAGCAAGGCAGCCCCAAGAAAATCATTTTTACAGTACAAATCAAGTCCAAACAGCAACCACAAGTAGGGCCACAATGGCATACAAAAATGGCTCCGCAAAGGGGGGCTATGAAGCAAGTGATATATGCAATGCCCAAACTGAAAAATTCCCTTCTACAACACTGAAGAGGAACTAAAAATATGCACATTTACAGTAGATAAAAACCTCCAAATCAGTATACAAATATGGCAAAAATGCAATGCAAGATTGAGGCCAATAAAGGGCTATAACATGAGGTACACAAAGAATTCATCAAACAGCTAAGGGCTCTTAATGAAACATGCCAAGAAGGTCAAAATATGGCCCCTTCCAGTTCTGATGATGGCCGAAAACAGAAGCTAGAAAGGCCCAACAAAGCATGCAAAAATGGGGGCCAAAGAGGGGTATAATGGTAAGTACAACATGGAGGCCCCCAACAGTGTTGAGCCCTTCTACAATGTTGTAGAGGGACTCAAAATAAGCCTACTCACAATTCATGACACACTCCAAAACAATTTACATATAGGCCAAACAAATCATGCAAATTTACGGTAAATAGGAGGGATTATGAAGTAAGTGCAAGATAGGGGGGCCAAACAGGGTTGATCCCTTCTTCAATATTGAATAGGGGCTCAAAATAGGCCCACTTACAGTTTACATTATGCTCAGAAACAGATCACACATAGGCTAGAAATTTCATGCAAAATGATAGCATACAAGATGGTATTAAAGTAAGTACCAAATGGAGAGCTCAAACAGGGTTGAGCCCTTAAACAAACATGAAGAATAGCTCAAAATAATGACCTTTTCAGTTAGGGTCGGAGCCCAAAATAGTGAGAAAATAGGCTTAAGAAATGGGGCAAGAAAGTGTTACAAAAGAGGGAGATTGAGACTTACCCTTGAAGACCTCTTCTTTTCTACCTCTTGGCTTGAGGAATGTTGCTTCTAAGCCTCTGAAAAACCCCTCCTTGCTGCTGGAATGGAGTAGTGGTGGTGGTGCTTGATGATGATGAAGAAATGGCACCAAACTTAGGGAAAAATGAGAGAGATATGAAGAGATATGTGTGTATGAGCTTGAGGCAAGGTTTCTAACTCTTGAGGGAGAGAGAGATAGCTGTATGCATGCAAGGATGGATGGCAAAAAGTGAGGGAAAGAGTGTAGGCTTATGGGATTAAGTTCCCTCTCCTACCAAAGATCCCCCGAAATCAGATATTTTGGGGGAAAAAGCTATACAGCTGCAATGCACACCTCCCAAGGATCATGGCCGGCCTGCCATTTTTGTTGCAGGTGGCCGGCCGGCTACCCCCTATGGCCGGCCGGCTAGGGTTCAAAAGGTTCAACTGGATTTTCTGGCCGGCCACCAGAGAAAGGTGTCCTCCCATGTGTGTACAACAAGACCCTGTGGTTGGAAATTGGCAACTCTGAAACAGGAGAGACAACAAGCCACTTTTAGGAGGGGTTCAAAAGGTTCAATGTGAATTACTGGCCGGCCATGTGTTTTTAGGGTCCTCCCATGTGTGTACAACACAAATATGTGGTTTTGGCTTGAAGAAAATGCTCCTAGAGTGGTCAACATTGGCCCGGAAGCGAGAAAAACGGGCGTCGGAGGGCGAAAATGGAATATAACTGGTTGCTGAGACAATTGCTGGCCTCCCACCCTCCAGTGACCTTCCTGGTGATAAAACAGAGGTACCTGCCAAAAATGAACGAAAACCGATGCAAAACGAATGCTCGGGGGCCAAAACACGCAGTTTGGGGTCCCGAAAATAGGCTGTTAAGCACCGAAAGTGGTGTTCGACCACGAAGTGGGTATCTAAGATCCTAGTGTCCCTCGAAAGGGAGTAAATAAGATGCATGCCAAAAACCGGAGGAATCGGAGATGGTTAGACGGTCCCGAACCAAGGCACACGGCCTGACGGCTCCGAAAACCGGGAACCGGGCTCCGAAATGGGCAAAATGGCCTACGGCCACGAAATGTAGCCCATGGCCACTGAGAGATGGCCTACTGGACCTCTCCCTCCCTCAGGAAGAGAAACAGAGAAAACTGAGTCTGGTTCGCAAACCGAGGCAAGGCACAGAAGAGGGTTCGGAAGTCCGAAGGCAGGGCGCACAGCCGCGACTCTGAGACTTCTGGACAAGCACAACATGCAACATCACCGAGCGCTCAATCGGTGACGTCTGAGTCTTAAGGTCGGTCAAAAATGGGGTGTCTATAGCCGGTTACGGTACTAAACCTACAGGGGCGGGTTTGGGTCGTGACAGAGTGGTATCAGAGCACGTCTTCTACCGCACACACGGTCCGTATGAGCTTAGGATGTCCTAGTAAGCATTAAGGGCATTTCATCTGCATGTGTGAGTGTGTGGTAATGCAACTGAATATGAAAATTGAATGTACATTTGAATAAGTGAATTGAGGGAATAAATGAGATTATGCCTGTGTTTATTATCATTTGATGTTTGTATAGTAAGATGGAGAATGCAAGGGGAAGTGGTGAAAGTGAATCTTCAGAGGCTTGCATGGGCCGAATGGAACAGATGTTAGCAGCATTGACTGAAACCTTGACACAACAACAGAGACAACAACCTTTACCCCCTCCGCTTCCACCGGCACAAGCTGAGGCAGATAATAATGACATCATCAATCTAACACAGAAATTCATGAAAATGAAACCGCCAACGTTCTATGGTGGAATTGAACCCCTGAAAGCTGAGACATGGTTGCTTGAGATGGAAAAACTGTATGAAGTATTCCCTTATTCTGAAACTCATAAAGTCCTCCTAGCCACCTACACTTTGAAAGATGAAGCCCGCAGGTGGTGGTTACTGATCCGGAATGGCAATGGGAATATGACATGGGCACAGTTTAATACTATTTTCTACGACAAGTACTTTCCCCAATGTTTCAGAGATAGAAAGGTGTCGGAATTTCAGGAACTCAAACAGGGAAAGATGGCAGTAGCAGAGTATGAAGCTAAATTCACCGAACTGGCACGGTTTGCTCCACATATGGTGGACACTGATTACAAGAAAGCACGAAAATTTGAGGGTGGACTAGATTTGGAGGTGTTTGATCGAGTAGGCGTCCTGAAATTGCCTACTTATGTGGAAGTTTTAGATAGAGCCTTAATGGCAGAGGCCACCCTAGCTGCCATGAAACAAAGCAAAGCCCCAGTAACTACAACAACTGAGTGGAGAGGAAAAAGATCCGGATTTGGTTTTAAAAGAGGCCAGTCCTTTGTCAGTAAGAAGCAAAATACAGGATCCTCCAGCAGCATGAGCCAGAGTAGTGGGTCCATCCCGGTTTGTTCTGATTGTGGTAGAAGGCACAGGGGTGTGTGTTACCGAGTGTCCGGTGCTTGTTTCCAGTGTGGCCAGCCGGGTCATGTAGTGAAAGATTGCCCACTCAGGTTTGAGAATGCTAGCCGCCCTACAGCAAGTTCAGCTGGATCTGCCTCTACAGCCAAAACCAATATTGGGAAAGAACCTCTGAGACAAGGCCGAGTGTTTGCCTTAGTGCCCGGTGACGTACCGAACACCTATACTGTGGTGTCAGGTACACTTTCTATATGTTCTCAAAATGCATGTGTACTGATAGATTCTGGTTCTATACATTCCTTTGTATCACATGCTTTTTCTCACAAATTGACTAGGCCATTAGAACTTATGACCTATGTGTTATCTGTGTCTACACCGTCTGGGGATTCTATGATGTGTACTCATATTTATCCAGCATGTGATGTTATGATTGGCAATATGATGTTGTATGTGGACTTATTACCCTTGGACATTAGTCATTTTGACTGTATTTTGAGGATGGACTGGTTGACTAAATACTGTGCTATCATTGACTGTGCCAATAAAACTGTTGTGTTTAGACCACCGGGTATGCCTGAATTTATCTTTATTGGGAATGGGGTAGTTCCTCCCCCATATTTGATTTCGGCTATGAAAGCCGTAAAACTCCTTAGGAGGGGATGTAGGGGTTATTTGTGTTGTATATTGACTGCACCATCTGACAGTACTACTGTAGAAACAATCCCCGTTGCTTGTGAGTTTTCCGATGTGTTTCCGACTGACTTACCTGGGGACTTAGTTGATAGAGAAATTGAATTCACTGTTGAAGTGTTTCCGAGGACACAACCTATTTCTAAGACTCCCTACAGAATGTCTACCTCTGAGCTGAAGGAATTGAAAACCCAACTTCAGGAACTGTTAGATAAGAAATTTATCCGTTCGAGTACTTCACCTTGGGGTGCTCCAGTTTTGTTTGTCAAAAAGAAGGATGGGTCCTTGAGATTGTGTATAGACTACCGAGAACTGAACAAAGTGACTATTAAGAATAAATACCCTCTGCCCCGAATAGATGACTTGTTTGATCAACTTCAGGGTGTCCAAGTGTTTTCCAAAATTGACCTCAGGTCCGGGTATCATCAATTAAAGGTTAGGGCTGAGGACATAGAGAAAACTGCATTCCGAACTAGATATGGCCACTATGAATTTTTAGTAATGCTGTTTGGGATGACCAATGTACCTGCAGCTTTCATGGATCTTATGAATAGGGTGTTTACATCATATTTGGATGACTTCATTGTTGTATTTATTGATGACATTTTGGTTTATTCTAACGATAGGGAAGAACATGAGAACCATCTGAGAACCACTTTGCAGATTTTGAGAGAAAAGAAATTGTATGCTAAATTGTCCAAGTGTGAATTCTGGCTTGACAGTGTGGCATTTTTGGGTCATGTAATCAACAAGGATGGTGTTTCTGTTGATCCTTAGAAAATTGAAGCTGTCGTGGATTGGCCTAGACCGACAAATGTGACAGAAGTCCGAAGTTTTCTGGGACTTGCAGGTTATTACCGGAGGTTTGTGAAAGACTTTTCTAAGCTTGCCTTGCCATTGACTCAATTAACTTAGAAAAATGTGCCATTTGACTGGAATGAACAAAGAGAGGCAGCTTTCCAAGAATTGAAAACCAGGTTAGTGACTGCACCAATCTTAACTTTGCCTAATGGTATTGATGGGTTTCAAGTGTACAGTGATGCTTCTTATAAAGGCCTGGGGTGTGTACTAATGCAAAACGGAAGGGTGATTGCCTATGCTTCTAGACAACTCCGACCTCATGAAAAGAATTACCCAACACATGATCTTGAATTGGCAGTCGCGGTGTTTGCTTCGAAAATATGGCGTCACTATTTGTATGGGGTAACTTGTGAGGTTTATACAGAACATAAAAGTTTGAAATATTTCTTCACCCAAAAAGAGTTGAATATGAGACAGAGACGTTAGTTGGAACTAATCAAGGATTATGACTTGCAAATCTTGTATCATCCGGGAAAGGCTAATACCGTAGCAGATGCCTTGAGCCGAAAGTCCAGTGCGAACTTGTCATGTTTGCTATCCAACCGAAAAGAATTGTTGATTAACCTAGAACAAGATGGGCTATCAACTGCTATTGCCGTTCAACCTACAATTCTTGACGAGATCAAACAGAAACAGTGCGAGGAACAATACTTGAAAAAGATCACGGAGGAATTTGATTCAAAGCCGAGGCCAGGATTTGTATTTGAGAATGATGTGCTAAAATTTCAGAACCGTCTTTGTGTGCCCGATTGCAATGATTTGAGGAAACGTGTTATGACCGAAGCTCACAGTAGTAAATTTGTTATGCATCTGGGGAACATGAAGATGTATCATAATGTGAAAAAGAATTTTTGGTGGCCTGGAATGAAAAAGGATATTGCAGACTTCGTGGCTAGATGCCTACATTGCCAACAGGTTAAAGCCGAGCATCAACGACCTACTGGTTTGCTATAACCACTCCCAATACCGGAATGGAAATGCGAACACATTACCATGGACTTCATTGTGGGATTGCCTCGTTCTTCTCGAGGTATAGACTCTATCTGGGTTATAGTTGACCGTTTAACTAAGTTTGCCCATTTTCTGCCTGTCAAAACTATTTATAACGCTGATAAATTAGCCAATAACTATATGACTAAAATTGTAAGATTGCATGGAGTGCTAACATCTATTGTGTTTGACAGGGACTCAAAGTTTGTGTCGAGATTTTGGCAGAGTTTGCAACAGGCTTTGGGGACTGAATTGAGACTGAGCAGTGCCTAGCACCCACAGACAGATGTCCAAACTGAACGAACAAACCAAACTCTGAAGGATATGCTCAGAATGTGTGTGTTAGATTTCCAGGGCAATTGGGAGACCTACTTGCCATTAGCTGAATTCGTGTACAACAACAGTTACCATTCAAGCATTGGAATGCCTCCTTACGAAGCTTTGTATGGAAGAAAGTGTCGTTCTCTGATATGTTGGGCTGAAGTAGGTGATAGACCTTTGTTGGGACCGGAACTTGTGCAAGAAACAACCGAAAAAGTGCAACTGATACAGCTAATGGCAAGTAGGTCTCCCAATTGGACGATTGCATGGAGTGCTAACATCTATTGTGTTTGACAGGGACTCAAAGTTTGTGTCGAGATTTTGGCAAAGTTTGCAACAGGCTTTGGGGACTGAATTGAGACTGAGCAGTGCCTAGCACCCACAGACAGATGTCCAAACTGAACGAACAAACCAAACTCTGGAGGATATGCTCAGAATGTGTGTGTTAGATTTCCAGGGCAATTCCGTGAGGGGGACCGCTGCGCTAACCAGAATAACAAAGAAAATATATATCGCGAGGCACTTGCCGCCGGCAACAAGGACGAAGCACTGGCACTGGTAAGAAATGGCGATCCCAAATATTTCTGGCTAAATTTTGACAAGTTATCGTCCAATTACGACCGGATTTCATTTAATCCACCATTGTCGTATGTTCATCCTTTTACAGACACAGAATGGGTCATTCCAGCAGCCATACAGCAATGGGCCACAGAAAATATAATGGATGAAGCCCAAAGACCGCACAGGCCCAAGAGCATTATAATTGAAGGCCCATCCAGAATTGGAAAAACATGTTGGGCCCGGTCTTTGGGGCCACATAATTACTATTCTGGCCACATCGATCTGAGGGACCACAAGGACGACGCTTTCTACAACATTATCGATGATGTGGCCCCACAATTTTTGAAACATTGGCGCGAGTTTATAGGCGCCCAACGGGATTTTTTTTCAAATTGCAAATATGCCCGCCCAAAGAAAATTAAAGGCGGGATCCCAACTATTATATTATGCAACCCCGGAGAGGGCTCTAGTTACAGAGAGTATTTGGAAAAACATGAACACGCCGGTCTCAAAGCGTGGACGATCAGAAACGCAGAATTCTATACAGTCCACGAGCCCCGGTTCGACAAAACCAATCAAGAAGAGGCATCGTAATGCAAAGAAGAAGGCCCAACGCAGGAAGATATTCCACTTCGACTGCGGCTGTTCGCTATTCCATACCAACGGATGTGTCGAACCACATACATTGGAGAGAGAGGATGCTGTCAGGGGTATTCTACGATACTTTGACGAACCCGATATGGTTCAAAGCCGCAGACATGTCCATGTCGCCCAATCAGGGAGTGTACAAGATACGGTGCCTGTTCAACTACAACCTCCGGAAAGCGCTGGGAATCCGGACGTTTACAGCGACAATGTATACCTGGCTGACATCCAGTGGTCGCAGAAGCCTGTCGGAGACTGTATTTACCCAGCTTATTGCACGCAGGATGACGAAGACATTATCCAGCTTTGGAATTATTAGCCCTGTAAATTATTGTCTCGCACTGACCATTGTACTCGACGAGCTTTCATATTATGTAAACGATTGGCGATGGGAAAATATTTATGTAAATTTTTATGATTAAGTAAAAATTTAATTTGACTGAATTTATGTTGTCTAAATAAATTCGATTTCTGAGCAGGTTTAAGATGAGTAAATGGGCTGTAATTGGTGAACAAACCACAAGACCAATTACAATAATAAGGCCCATTTAATGTTGAACAGGACTAATGAAAATAGGCCCAACTCATTAGACATAGGCCCATTAAATTGCTCTATGAAAGAAGTGGACACTAGAGAGAAAGCCCAAATTTTATTGCGCACAAAATAGTCACAAAATAATAATTTACAATTTTTTTTTATGATCCAAACATCCACAATCAGAACCCACAGGCTGATTTTTTGAAGGCGCGATGATGTGCCAGACGTCAGCAGCGGAACATGTGTCCGCATTATCATCCATAGTCTGCACGGATTGAGCCGTCACCTGGGTTTCTAATTCGGAAACCGCTTTCAGACCGGCGAATAGAGCATCTTCTTGCCGCTGTAAGGCGTTGATGAGCCGGATTAAATTTTCGGCGTTGTTTTCGCCGACGACCATCAAGGACCAGTGCACCAGTAAAAGATCCGGCTCGTATTTTAAAATCAACCGCCTAAATTGACCTAGATCGGACGGCTCCATTGCAAAATAATTCAAACTCCCCCAATTATTTTGGCTTATATAATCTCCCGCTTGCGCTACCTTTTTAGATTTTAATCCTGGCCGCAGATCTAAAAGCGGCGCATCCCCTTTTTAACTTTTAATCCTGGCCGCAGATCTGGGCGCGGAGCGGAGCCCCTAGACGACAACACGGCGCAATTTGTGGAAGGGAGCACCAATCCGGGGACGACACGTGGCGCGGGGGGAGCGTCCCAGGTAATATTAGTGGGACGCTCCTGGGCACCTATATAACTCACTCCCTAACTCTCTTCCACCAGTATAGTTTTTGGGAGAGTGACTGACGTCATTTGAGAGAGTTAGTGACGTCAGCGAGAGTGAGTTATGGCATCAGTACGACGCCGTTTTAGAGTTCAAAACAAGAACGTTTTTCTCACGTATGCCCAATGTTCTATACCTAAAGAGAGAGTATTAGAGAAAATTAGAGAGCTATTCCCAACCAGACCACCAAATTATGTGAGGGTTGCACATGAATTACATGCAGACGGGCAACCACATCTCCATGCTCTTGTCCAATTTCCATACCGTTTTCAGACGCAGAATGAACGGTTTTTCGACATTACTCACGATCGAACCAGTCGCCATTTCCATCCCAATGTTCAAGGGGCCTTCAACCATCAGAATGTGCTGGAATATATCTCCAAACGCGGAGACTACACGGAATGGGGCGAATTCCGTGAGGGGGGCCGCTGCGCTAACCAGAATAACAAAGAAAATATATATCGCGAGGCACTTGCCGCCGGCAACAAGGACGAAGCACTGGCACTGGTAAGAAATGGCGATCCCAAATGTTTCTGGCTAAATTTTGACAAGTTATCGTCCAATTACGACCGGATTTCATTTAATCCGCCATTGCCGTATGTTCATCCTTTTACAGACACAATATGGGTCATTCCAGCAGCCATACAGCAATGGGCCACAGAAAATATAATGGACGAAGCCCAAAGACCGCACAGGCCCAAGAGCATTATAATTGAAGGCCCATCCAGAATTGGAAAAACATGTTGGGCCCGGTCTTTGGGGCCACATAATTACTATTCTGGCCACATCGATCTGAGGGACCACAAGGACGACGCTTTCTACAACATTATCGATGATGTGGCCCCACAATTTTTGAAACATTGGCGCGAGTTTATAGGCGCCCAACGGGATTTTTTTTCAAATTGCAAATATGCCCGCCCAAAGAAAATTAAAGGCGGGATCCCAACTATTATATTATGCAACCCCGGAGAGGGCTCTAGTTACAGAGAGTATTTGGAAAAACATGAACACGCCGGTCTCAAAGCGTGGACGATCAGAAACGCAGAATTCTATACAGTCCACGAGCCCCTGTTCGACAGAACCAATCAAGAAGAGGCATCGTAATGCAAAGAAGAAGGCCCAACGCAGGAAGATATTCCACTTCGACTGCGGCTGTTCGCTATTCCATACCAACGGATGTGTCGAACCACATACATTGGAGAGAGAGGATGCTGTCAGGGGTATTCTACGATACTTTGACGAACCCGATATGGTTCAAAGCCGCAGACATGTCCATGTCGCCCAATCAGGGAGTGTACAAGATACGGTGCCTGTTCAACTACAACCTCCGGAAAGCGCTGGGAATCCGGACGTTTACAGCGACAATGTATACCTGGCTGACATCCAGTGGTCGCAGAAGCCTGTCGGAGACTGTATTTACCCAGCTTATTTAACCAGCTTATTGCATGGAGTGCTAACATCTATTGTGTTTGACAGGGACTCAAAGTTTGTGTCGAGATTTTGGCAGAGTTTGCAACAGGCTTTGGGGACTGAATTGAGACTGAGCAGTGCCTAGCACCCACAGACAGATGTCCAAACTGAACGAACAAACCAAACTCTGGAGGATATGCTCAGAATGTGTGTGTTAGATTTCCAGGGCAATTGGGAGACCTACTTGCCATTAGCTGAATTCGTGTACAACAACAGTTACCATTCAAGCATTGGAATGCCTCCTTACGAAGCTTTGTATGGAAGAAAGTGTCGTTCTCCGATATGTTGGGCTGAAGTAGGTGATAGACCTTTGTTGGGACCGGAACTTGTGCAAGAAACAACCGAAAAAGTGCAACTGATACAGCAGCGTCTGAAAACTGCACAGAGTCGGTAGAAAAGCTATGCCGATGTTCGAAGAAGAGAGAGGGAGTATGAAGTTGGGGACCACGTGTTCATAAAGGTGACCTTGATAAAGGGTCAAACTCGGTTTGGTGTTAAGGGAAAATTGGCCCCAAGGTATGTTGGACCTTATGAAGTTCTCGAAAAGATCAATCCGGTGTCGTATCGGATAGCCTTACCTCCTGTAATGGAACATATGCACAATGTCTTTCATGTATCGATGCTTCGGGAATATTTGAGAGATCCACTCCACATCATTGAACCAACACATGTGCTTTTGAAAGATGACTGCACTTATGAGGAGAGACCTATCCAGATTGTGAATCGCCGGATCAAAAAGTTGAGGAATAAAGAAATACCATTGGTAAAAGTTGATTGGCAAAATCACGGAGGAACCTATGCAACTTGGGAAACCAAGGAAGACATGATGAAGAGGTATCCGGATTTGTTTCCATTGGGCCCAATGTTGTTGCCGAATGAAGGTAATTCGAGTTTGGAGGACCAAACTCTTTTAAGGGGGGAAGACTGTAATAACCCCAACCTCCGATTAATGCTAAAACATGATTAATTATGCTTAACAGTAATTTAGAAGGAATCTGGAATTAATTTGCATGTGTATTGCATTATCTTTGTGTTTCTATCTGTTTGCCATAAAATGATCTGTTCATGTTTCAAGTTTGAACTGCAAATTGAAAGCCTTATCGGCGCCCGATTTCGAAATTGTTTTATGTTAAGTATTAGTTAGGATTTATAGAATTTTATGGTAGATTTAATTTAAATTTGATTTGGTATGATTAAATAAAGTTAAATTACAATAGTTCAAGTAAATTACCATCTTGCCACTAAGTGGATTATTCTAGGCAATCCCCTAATCTTGAGTCATATGAGTTTGAGGCATTAATTATTCATCTTTTGAGTTCAAAAACCGTAGGAGAGAGAGAGTGTGAGCAAGAGAACAAATTGAGTCATCTAGTCTTGGCTTGGAATCTAGAGGAATTGAAGGCAACTTGGAAGATTAGGCCCCTAAGCTTGAAATTGAAGACTTAAGGTAGGAGAATTACCTTCTTGATTGTGAATTCAAGTCACTTCTTGCATGATTCATGTGACATTAGTGATCTAAGACAAGAATTAGATTTAACATGTTGAATTAAAGCTTAAATCATGCATGCATGTCTATATCATAACAATTTGAAGTGTTTTCATGGAAATTCTTGCATGCAAGACCATATTCTACTTATAGTCCATGAGTTCATCATGATTTTGAGTTTAATCTTGCATTTGGTTACATTTTTGAAGTATTGAATTCAAGTGAACACTTGCATGTTTTGTTCTTTAATATTTCTTGGAAATTGGTTGCAATTGTGTTTAATTGACTCACCCTTGGGCTTTGATTTCTCAAATTGATCTTCAAAACATGTTATACTATGAGTTTAAAGTGTTTTTCCAGAAAATGGGCCCAAGAGGTTGAGATTTGGGAAGTTAAATGCTTGGTTTGAGCTTGGGAGGCAAATCTGGAAATTCCAGAATTTGGCTTCCTTGCTCGAGAGAAGGATTCCACGCTCGAGCGACCATCGTTTGTTCAGAGCTCCGCTCGAGCGAAGGACTGGTGGCTCAAGCGTAAATTGTAAGCTCTCAGGTTTTTGGTGCATGCAGACGCACGCTCGAGCGACGAGACCTACGCTCGAGCGAAGGGTATGTCTCACGCTCGAGCGAGCATCGAGCGTGCATCGGGCGTAAAATTTCAACAACCAGTACTTTTGCATTTTTACAGACCGCTCGATCGAAGAAGTCTACGCTCGAGCGACCCCTCTGTTTTGGCAAGCTCGCTCGAGCGAAGAAAGCTACGCTCGAGCGAGACCCCTATTTTCAGCAAATTTTAAAAAGTGTTTTTCAAGGCATTTTTGCATCCTCATTCCATCCTAGGCATTCTTAGGCCATGTTTAAGACTCTATAGTGAGGATTAAAGGGTAGAAACACACTAAGAACCAACGACGTAAGTTTTGTATAATTAGAATGTGTGTTTCAAGTGTGTGTCTGTTATGTGCTATGTAGGTCACGTGCCACGTCCTGTTTGACCTATCTGCTTCGTCTGTCTGATTCAAGATCAACTGTGAGTAATAACTTAGTAAAGTTATGTTCAACCGTAGCTATTTTCTGTGTGATAAAATAAGATCTGTTTTCTGAAATAACATGTTCTGTACAATGAATGATTGTCCAATTTCTGTTATGTATTCGTGACATCCTTGGCATCATGTGATATCTGTTCTCTGTTACCCGGATCCGGAGGTTCCTTCATGGAACTTACAAGCTATCTGTGCCCGGCTGGAGGTTCCTAATTGGAACTGACAAGTTTACAAGTTCCCAGTCCGGAGGTTCCTTTATGGAACTGACAAGTTATCCTCACCCGGCCGGAGGTTCCTCTATGGAACTGACAAGTATGATCTAAGATGCTTTGTAAGTAATCTGTTAGCGCTAACGGATGGACTATGTATGATTGAACATGACTCATAATTTATGTCTGTATATGATCTAGACAATTGATGAATTTGATACAAATCTAATTATGTTTTCTAAAACTGCATGAACTCATTCATTGAAACCATTTACTCTGTTGTTATTCACTGGGCTTTCGCTCACAGTTTATATTATGTATGTAGGTGAGACGGCACCTGACCAGGGCCAGAGTTGACGGCCTTCTGTTCTGCTTTGTCAGCCAACTATTGTGCCTCCCAAGGAGGTTCCGAACTAAGCCTAACGCCATGGCTGTTTTTGTACTCATGCTAGTCATTATATAAGTTTCGTACAGTCAGATCTTGGGATGTAAAGTTTTGTAAATATTGTGTATCTTGACTGGCATGTTATGCATATATATATATATAAGTTTTGAAATGTTCTGTCCCATGTACGTTGTCACAGCTCATTGGACCTTGTTTATTTTGTTGTATTGCTTCCGCAGCCCCTTATTATTTGCTAATCTATTCTGAGACCTTTGGTAATCCATGGATTACTGGCCGGTTACGGTGCTAAACCTACAAGGGCGGGCTTGGGTCGTGACAACTTAGTACTTTTGTAGGCCTACAAAGATACTGGGAGTTGGCATTTTACGCTCAAGCGGTCATTCTTGCGTTCTAACGGTGTTGGCTCGAACGGTTCTTCTTGAGCTCGAACGAGGATCCTCTGTAAAACTTTTGGGAGTTTGTATTCTTCGCTCGAGTGGTAAACTTCTTCGCTCGAGCGGTATCACTTATAGTGTCTGGTCGCTCGAGCGACACTTCCTTCCCTTGAGCGGTTTGCGCGTATATCAATCTGTAAAAGTCATTTTTTGAGTCACTTTTTCATTTTTCTCTCTCTTTAAACATTTCAAAATCCTAATTTGAGACCCTCTCTCTCTAAAACGGTCACGACCCAAACCTACCCCTATAGGTTTAAGATCGTAACGGGCCAGTAATCCTAGGATTACCGAAGGCCTCTGAACATATTAGTAAAATTAAGGGGCTAGCGGAAGCAATATCAAAATGCAATGTCCATAGAGCTGTGTAGATGTACATGGGACATAAAATTTCAAACTTATATTTACATAAATAACATCAACTTATATACAGATAAACCAAAATGGGTTTTAGCCCAACACACAGACAGTACAGAAACTTGTTCAAACAAAAGAAAACAAAAGTGTTAAACATGGATCACCAAACTTGACCACTTCTTAATATGGGAACCTCCTCGGGAGGCATGATGGTTGGCTGACCAAAATAGAACCCCAGGCAATAGCTTAGATTTGGTTCTGCGCCTGATCACCTACATACATAAATAATATAGTGAATTGAAGCTCAGTGAATAACAACAGTGTAAAGGGTTTATGAATGATGTCCATCACAGATTCAATAATCAGAGTTCATATCAGAAACAGAAACAGATTCAGATTCACATACCTATACATAATTCATAAGCAGTTATATGTGGTACATCCATTAGTTGATAGATCAAATTGGTCATAAGACCCACGTGCATAGTCAGTACCAATCTTTGTGCAAAAATAGCCATGGTATTGTTACCCCTAGGCGAGGGACACATAAACATAGGCCTCGGTATTGTTACCCCCGGGCAAGGGCCACATGAACATAAACCACGGTATTGTTACCCCTAGGTAAGGGCCACGTGTATATTGGCCACGGTATTGTTACCCCGGGTGAGGGCCACGTGAACTAAGGATGCCACGAATACATTTCAGAAAAATGGACATTCATTCATGATTCGCAAAATAGCATTTCATAAAACATATCATATCTTATCATTCTGAAAATACTTATAATCAAACATAGCTCTACAGATCTATTACTCACAGATAGCCCCAATAGCAAAATAGATCACATGGACAAAATAGACTGATCAAGCAGGCGATAACACGTGACCTACATAAACACGTGCCAGATACATATTGAATACACATCTCAAAGGTGCTTAACTTATCATTTTTCTCTCTTAACATGTGTTTCTAACTTTTAGCCTCATTATTGTAACTTAAACATGGCCTAGGAATGCCTTAGATGCAATAAGGATGCAAAAATGTACTTTGAAATACTTAGCCAAATTTCTAAAAACAAGGCAATTCACTCGAGCGCAACTTCTGTCGCTTGAGCGGACCCCTTGGTCTGCAAAACTTCTGAGAGCTCACATTTTACACTCAAGCAAAGATCTTGGTCACTCAAGCCAATTCTGAAAACAAAGGGTGGTCGTGCAAGCGCAGATTCTATTGCTCGAGCCAAGGTTCATGTTTGCAAAAGTACTGCGAGCTTGAATTTTATGCTCGAGCCAACTTTTGGTCACTCGAGCCAAGGTTTAAAACAAAGGATGCTCGCTCGAACGCAACTTTTACTACTTGAGCCAACTCCCAAACTCTGCAAAACTTCTGAGAGCTCGCATTCTTCGCTCAAGCTCTGCTTCCACCGCTCGAGCAAAGAGTGCGAATTTTGGAATTTTTGGATTTGCTTCCAAAGTTCAAAACTCAAATTCAAAACTTCAAAACACATTCTTTGGGCCCAAAACTTAAGAAAACATGTAGACACTCATAACACATCATGACTTGAAAAATCATTTCGCAAAATCAAGGCCAAAAGCATGTAAATTGTGCAAAAGCAAAATTTGAACTTTGAATACATGACATGCATGTAATGATATGATCTCCAACCTTCCAAAACATGATCAATTAGGC
The DNA here is from genome assembly GCA_036172215.1 of Camellia granthamiana. Classification (NCBI taxonomy): domain Eukaryota; kingdom Viridiplantae; phylum Streptophyta; class Magnoliopsida; order Ericales; family Theaceae; genus Camellia; species Camellia granthamiana. Next base: position 102,963,557 of record CM069903.1, on the reverse strand, counting down.
TAAGGTAATGTAAAACATGATGAATTCCCAAAACCAAGTTAAAACATTAACATGTAAGAGAGAATTCCTTGAAAATAATTTCAAACATAATGAAATGAGCATGCATACATGGAATGCTCTTCTTTCCTACCTCCTTGGTTCATTTAATGTCTTTAATCTATAAATTCTCTTGAACCCATGTAGTTAACAAGTTAATCACATAACTAAAGGGTTGAATTCTTACCTTAATTCTTCAATTGGGCTTTAGATGACTAATTCTTTGAGCTAGGAGGCCAAACCTCTAAATTGTCTTCTAAATTCTTCCTTTCTCCCTTTGATTTCACTCTTTTCTTCACACTCTCTCTCTCTCTCTCTCCCCTACGGTTGATGCTCAAAAATATGATGAAGTGTGTGTAAAATGAAAGGTTCTTGAGTTACTTAGGCCTGATATAGGCTTGTTTAAATTAATTTGGTTAAGTGTGATTAGATCTAATTAATTATTCTAATTATTTGGTTCCGAATCGGATTTCAATTAAACTTATCATAAAATTCTAAGAAGTCTAACCAATACATAGACTTGGTCAATTTCATGTACGAATGCCGATAAGGCCTTCAATTCACATATTGAATCAGAAATTCAGACAGATATTTCTATGTTAGACAAATATAAACACAAATAACACAATACACATGCAATTAACTTAGAATTTTCTCTTAATTACTTATTAGACATTCTTAATCACGGTTTATTGACTAATCCTAGTTCGGGGTTGTTACAGTCTTCCCCCTTAAAGAGTTTGGTCATCCAAACTCAAATTACCTTCATTTCGGAAGAATGCCGGGTCTAGAGGGAAAAATGCGGATATCTTTTCATCATATCTTCTTCCATTTCCCACATTGCATACGTCTTTCCATGATTCTGCCAATCAACTTCCACCAATGGGATTTCTTTGTTTCTTAATCTTTTGATTCGATAGTTAACAATCTGTATTGGCTATTCTTCATAAGTAAAATCATCTTTCAGAAGTACATGGGTCGGCTTAATGACATGAAATGGGTCTCACATTGTGCATATTTTCCATAACTGGAGGTAAGGCCACTTGATACGTCACTGGATTGATTTTCTCAACAATCTCATACAGGCCAATGTAATACAGTGCCAATTTGCCTTTAACTCCAAATCGTGTCTGACCTTTCATCGGTGTCACTTTAATGAACACATGGTCACCAACTTCGTACTATCTGTCTCTTCTCTGGACATCCGCATAACTCTTTTGATAACTCTGAGCAGTTTTCAAACGTTGCTGAATAGTTTTACTTTCTCAGTCATCTCTTGCACAAGTTCCGATCCCAATAATGGCTTGTCTCCTACTTTGAACCAACAAATCAGAGATCGACATTTTCTTCTGTACAAAGCTTCATAAGGAGCCATACCGATACTCGAGTGATATCTATTGTTATACACAAACTTGGCCAAAGGCAAATAGGTTTCCCAATTCCCTTGGAAGTCTAATACACACATTCTCAGCATATCTTCTATGGTTTGAATGGTTCGTTCGAATTGGCTATTTGTCCGTGGGTAATAAGCACTACTCAATCTTAATTCAGTTCCCAAAGCTTGTTGTAAACTCTGCCAGAATCTTGAAGTGAACTTAGAGTCTCTGTCAGATACAATAGACATTAGCACTTCGTGTAATCTCACAATCTCATCAATATAAATGTTAGCTAGTTTATCCGCATTATAAAAAGTTTTGATAGGTAAAAAATGTGCGGATTTAGTCAAATGATCAACAATGACCCATATAGAATCTATACCTCTAAAAGAACGAGGCAGACTGACAATAAAGTCCATTGTGATATGCTTTCATTTTCATTCCAGTATTGGAAGCGGCTAAAGTAGTCCCGCAGGTCTTTGATGTTCAGCTTTGACTTGTTGGCATTGCAAACATTTGGCTACATAGTCGGCAATACTTTTCTTCATTCCAAACCACCAGAAATTTTGCTTCAAATCTTTATACATTTTTGTATTCCCTAGATGCATAGCAAATTTAGAGTTGTGGGCTTCGGTCATAATATGCTTTCTTAAGTTTGAATAATCCAGTACGCAAAGCCTACCCTGAAATTTCAATACATTATCTTCCAACACAAATCCCGGTCCAGTTTCGATTCAATTTCATTAACAATCTTTTTCAAAAATTCATCTTCTACCTTTTTTCCTTAACTTCTTCAATTATGGCTGGCTATGCAGAAATGACAACTAGAACCCCACCTTGCTCACGCAAAACAATCGCAATTTCATTTCTTTCTAAGTCACACAGCACTTCTTTCTGACCAGTAAGCAAACATGGTAAATTCTCGATGGATTTTTGACTCAAAGTATCTGCAATTGTATTTGCCTTTCTCAGATGATACAAAATTTGCAAATCATAATCTTTTATCAACTCGAGCCATCTCCTCTATCTCATGTTCAATTTTTTCTGAGTAAAGAAATATTTTAGGCTTTTGTGGTCAGTGTATACTTCACGAATTACTCCATACAAATAATGGCGCCAAATTTTTAGTGCAAACACTACAGCTGCAAGCTCAAGATTGTGGGTTGGATAATTTTTCTCATGTGGTCGGAGTTGTCGAAAAGCATAAGCAATCAACCATTCATTTTGCATTAACACACACCCCAAGCGATTGTACGAAGCAACACTGTAGATTTGGAACCCATCAGTACCATTAGGTAGAGTCAAAATTAGTATAGTTACTAATTTGGCCTTCAATTCTTAAAAGGCATATTCTCTTTGGTCATTCCAATCAAAGGGTACATTTTCTGTATCAATTGAGTCAATAGCATGGCAAGTTTGGAGAAGTCTTTCACAAATTTACGGTAATAGCCAACAAGACCCAGAAAACTTCCAACTTATAATATATTAGTTGATCTTGGCCAATTCACAATAGCTTCTATTTTTTGTGGGTCAACTGATATGCCATTTTTGTTGATTACATGTCCTAGAAATGTTACATTATCAAGCCAGAACTCACATTTGGACAGTTTTGCATACAATTTCTTTTCTCTTAGAGTCTGTAGCACCATTCTGAAATGGTTTTCATGTTCAATCATGCTTTTGGAATAAATCAAGATATCATCAAAACACAAGGACAAATTCATCTAGACATGGTTTGAAAACCCTATTCGTTAGGTCTATGAAGGCGGCAGGTGCATTGGTTACCCCAAACGGCATTACCAAAAATTTATAGTGCCCATATCTAGTTCGGAATGCAGTTTTTTCTATGTCTTCTACCTTAACTTTTAACTGGTGATACCTGGACCTAAGGTCAATTTTAGAAAACACTTGTGCTCCCTGAAGTTGGTCAAACAAATTGTCTATTCGGGGCAGTGGGTATTTATTTTTCACAGTCACTTTGTTCAATTCTTGGTAGTTTATACACAATCTCAAAATTCCATCTTTCTTTTTAACAAATAGAACTGGAGCACCCCAAGGCGAAGTGCTCGATTAGATAAACTTTTTGTCTAACAGTTCTTGCAATTGAATTTTCAATTCTTTCAATTTGGAGGTTGACATTCTCTATGGGGTTTTAGAAATTGGTTGCGTTCTAGGTACTACCTCAATAGTAAATTCAATTTCCTTATCAATCAAGTTTCTGGGTAGTTCATTAGGGAAAACATCAGGGAATTCACTGATTGCAGGAATAGTTTCCACATTAACACTATTCGTAGACACATTCAAAACACAACACAAATAACCCCTACATCCCTTCTTAAGTAGTTTGTTTGTTTTCATAGCAGAGATCAAATACAGGGAAGGAACTACACCATTCCCAACAAATACAAATTCAGGTAACCCCGGCGGCTGAAACACAACAAATTTGGCAACACAATCAATGGTAGCGTGATATTTTATCAACCAATCTATACCCAATATGCAATCAAAATGATCTATATCTAATGGTAGCAAATCAACATATGAAAGTACTTCTCCAATCATAACATCATAGACAGGATATATAAATGCACATAACATAGAACCCCCAGATGGTGTAGATAAAGACAACAAATAATTTAGGGGCTCTATAGGTCTAGTTAATTTCCGAGATAAAACATGCGACACAAATGAGTGGGTGGATCTAGAATCTATTAAGACATAGGCATTCTGAGCACAGATAGGGATTATACCTGACACCACTAATTTAGTATTATGAATGTCCCCAGGCACAAGTGCAAAAACTCTGCCTTGCCTCAAGGTTTCCTTTCCAGCATTAGTTCTCACGTTTGTTCTTGGTACAAAAGTAGATCCGACTGAACTTGCCTCAGGATGGTTGGAATTTTGGGACATAAGCAGGCAATCCTTTATCATGTGGCCAGTCTTGCCACACTAGAAGCAAGCACATGTTGATTGGTAGTAGGTGCCCTTGTGTTTTCTTTCACATTCTGAGCAAGTAGGTATTGTACCACTATTTTGACTTGAACTACTGGAGGATCCTGTATTTTGCTTCTTTGAGAATAACCAACCCTTTCTGAAATTAAATCCAAACCGTTTGCCTCTCCATTCGGTTGTTAGAGCTTTGTTATGTTTCATTGCCGCTGAGTTGGCTTCAGTCATCAAGGCTCTATTCGACACATCAACATATTTCAGTTTCCAACATCCAAGTTTCAGCTTTTAACGGTTCAATTCCTCCCAAAAAGGTCGGTGGCTTCATCTTATTGAACTTCTGAGTCAATGAGATAATATCATTATTTATCAACTCAAACTATACTGGAGAAGGCGGATGAGGCAAAGGTTATTGTTGTTGATGTTGTCTCATTGATTCTATTAAAGCTGCTAACATTCTTTCTATACAGTCTATCCGCGCATTGGAGGACTCAGTCACATCATCACTTCTTTTTTTTTTCATTGCTATAGGTAAACAAAGCACTAATAAACATAAGGAAATAATCTTGACAGTTTCACAATGTTCAGTTTCAGGTCATTACAATCTAAATTCATATGTTCATATTTTAAGTTCACATGTTCACATAAATTAACTCACACACTTACACAAGCTGATGTATTGTCCCTAATTCATTTTTAGGACATCTAATAGCTCATATGGATTCTTGTGTGTGGTATAACACGTGCTTTGATATTATTTTGTCACAACCCAAACCCGCCCCTATAGGTTTAGCATTGTAACCGGCTAGTAATCCTAGGATTACCGAAGGCCTCTAAACAGATTAGTAAAATTAAGGCGCTAGTGGAAGCAATATCAAAATACAATGTCCATAGAGCTATGTAGACATACACGGGACAAAAAGTTTTAACCTTATATTTACATATATAATGTCAACTTATATACAAATAAACCAAAATGGGTCTTAGCCCAATACACAGATAGTACAAAAACTTGTTCAGACAAAACAAAACAAAAGAAAACAAAAGTCTTAAACATGGCTCACCAAACTTGACCACTTCTTAATTCGGGAACCTCCTCGCGAGGAACGATGGTTGGCTGACCAAAATAGAACTCTAGGAAGTAGCTCAGGCTTGGTCCCGTGCCTGATCACCTACATACATAAATAATACAGTGAGCTGAACCCTAGTGAATAACAACAGAACAAAGGGTTTATGAATGATGTCCATCACAGATTCAGTAATCAGAGTTCATATCAGAAACAGCTTTAGATTCATATACTTATACAAAATTCATAAGCAGTTATATGTGGTGCATCCATTAGCTAACAGATCAGATTGGTCATAAAACCCATATGCATAGTCGGTATCGATGCCCATAAAGGTCAACATCTTTGTGCAAAAAGAGCCATGGTATTGTTACCCCCAGGCGAGGGCCATGTGAACATAGGCCTCGGTATTGTTACCCCCGGGCAAGGGCCATATGAACATAGACCACGGTATTATTACCCCTGGGTAAGGGCCACGTGCATATTGACTACGGTATTGTTACCCCCGGGTGAAAGCCACGTGAACTAAGGATGCGACAAATACATTTCGAAAAAATGGACATTCATTCATGATTCACAAAATAGCATTTCATAAAACAGATTATATCTTATCATTCTGAAAATACTAATAATCAAACATAGCTACAGAGTTGTTACCCACAAGTAGCCCCAGTAGCAGAACAGATCACGTGGATAGAATAGACTAATCAGGTGGGTGATAACACGTGACCTACATAAACACATGACAGATACACATTGAACACACGTCTCAAAGGTGTTTAACTTATCATTCTTCTCTCTTAGCATGTGTTTCTAACTATTATCCTTATTATTGTAAATTAAACATGGCCTAGAAATGCCTTAGATGCAATGAGGATGTAAAAATACACCTTGAAACAATTAGCCAAATTTCTAAAAACAAGGTAGTTCGCTCGAGCCAACTTTTGTTGCTAGAGCGGACCCATTATGTCAAAACCCAAACCTGCCCCAATAGGTTTAGTGTCGTAACCGGTTAGTAATCCTAGGATTACCAAAGGACACTGAACAAATTAAGCAATATATACGGGCTAGCGAAAGCAAATACAAACATATACGTCCATAGAGCTACATAGACATACATAGGACAGAATATTTAAAACTTAATTTATGTAATTAAGAGGTCATGCCCACATCACCATTCATACATACAGACCAACAAAAGACTTTTCCAAAATTTAACAAAAGAAATACAAAATGATCTTTAACATGGTTCACAAAAGCTTGACCACTACAAAACGGGAACCTTCTCGGGAGGCACTGTGGTTGGCTGGACAAAACAGAACTCCAGGCCATCAACTACAAGCCTGGTCACCTACATACATAAATAATACGGTATGCTAGAGCCCAGTGAATAGCAACAAAGTAAATGTTTTATGAATGATGTCTGAATAATCTCATAATCAGAATTCATATCATAATAGATTCAGATTAATATATTCATCAAAAATCATAAGCAATCATATGTGGTACATCAATTAGCCTTCATATCATCTTGGTCTTGGGACCCATATCCATAGTTGGTACCAACGACCCCAAAGGTCCATATCTTGTGCACAAGTAGCCATGGTATTGTTTCCCCCAGGCAAGGACCATGTATAAACCACAATATTGTTTCCTTCAGGTAAGGGCCATATGATCATAAGCCATAGTATTATTTCCCCTGGGCGAGGGCCATATGAACTAAGAATGCCACAAATACATTTCGGAAAAATAGACATTTATTCATAATTCATAAAATAACATTTTAGAAAAAAGATCATATCATTTCAGTCAAGAAAACTTATAATCAAACATAGCTTTATAGAGTTTTTACTCACAGATAGCTCCAATAGCAAAAGGGAAAGAGCAAACAGATTGGATAGTTTATGGTGCGTGACCTACACGAACACATAACAAATGCACACTGAAACACATGTTCGAAAAACACAAAACTCATTTCATTTCTATTTTAGTGTGTTTCTAATCCTTATTCCTATTATTATGTCTTAATTAGGGCTTAAGAATGCTTAAGATGCAATGAGGATGCCAAAATATACTTTAAAACATTTAGTCAAATTTTCAAAAATAAGGCAGTTCGCTTGAGCGCAACTTAGGTCGCTCGAGCGGTCTGCAAAGTTTGCAAAAGTACTAGTTGCTTGAATTTTCCGCTCGACAGATGCTCGGCAGTCGCTCGAGCCAAAGACTGAGTAAAAAGGGTCTCCGCTTGAGCGTAACTTAGGTCGCTTGAGCGGTCTGCAAAATTTTTACAAAACTTCTGGGAGCATGAATTTTATGCTCGAGCTTAGACTTTGCCGCTTAAGCGAAGGTACAAATATAAGGGTGGTCGCTCGAGCGCAGATTCTGCCACTCGAGCTAACCCTTAAACTCTGCAAAAGTGCTGGGAGCTCGAATTCTTCGCTCGAGCGCAGACTCCAACGCTCGACCAGAGTGTGCAAATTCTAGAATTTCCAGATTTGCTTCCTAAGTTCAAAACTTAATTTTAACACTTGAAAATTCAATCTTTTGGACCAAAACTTGGTAAAACATTGAGAAACTCATAGTGAGTAAAGAATTAGAAACAATTTTACAAATTCAATCCCAAAAGCTTTGTCAATTGAACAAAATTAAACTTGAAATGTTGAAAACATAACATGCATGTATTTCCTTGAGTTCAAACTTTCCAAATCTTGGTAGAATGAGATGTATAGTACAAACAGGAGTTGAATTCTCATAACAAGACCAAAATATGAACATGCATGTAGGAAAACTTTGACATCAACTTCCAAAACTCCATGATATGCACATGCGTGGATGGTTTAATCCTAATTCTACTTCTTTAGCTTAATTCTCAAGTTAATCTGCTTAATTCTCTTGAACTCATGCATTAAGTGCTACAACTACACAACTAAAGAAGTGAATTCCTACCTCAAGTTTTGAATTCTCAAGTGTAAAGGCTTAATCTTCTCAAAGTTGAACAATTCCTTAACTATTCTCTTAAGTTCCCTCAATTATCTAGCAAGTTCCTTAGTTGAACTCAATTCTTCCCTTCTCTCTCTCTCTCTCTCTCTCTCTCTCTCTCTCTCTCAAGATTTTCTCTCTAAGATGACAAAATGAGAGTGTTGTAGTCAAGGAGCCTTATATAGGTTGGTTTAGTGGGCTTAATTAAGCTAAGTTAACTAATTTGCATTATTTAATTCTAATCGGTTCCGAATTGAATTTTTAATTGAACCAACCATAATGTTTTAAATATTCCAAATAACACGTAAACAAAGTTAATTTCATGATCGAATGCCAATAAGGCCCCCAATTCGCAGAGCAAAACAGAAACACAAACAGATATGTCTACGACAGACATATATAAATGCAATTAACATATAACACATGTAATTAACGTAGAATATAATCTTAATTACTTATTAAGCCTTCTTAATCAAAGATCATAAGCTAATCATAGGTCGGGGTTATTACAGTCTTTCCCCCTTAAAGAGTTTGGTCCTCCAAACTCAAATTACCTTCGTTTTGGAAGAATATCGGATCCAAAGGGAACAAATGATGGTATCTTTTTATCATATCCTCTTCCGTCTCCTATGTTGCTTAAGTTCCTCCATGATTTTGCCAATTAACCTTCACCAACGGAATTTCTTTGTTTCTTAATCTTTTGATTCGGCGGTTCACAATCTGGATAGGTCATTCCTCGTATGTATAATCATCTTTCAAAAACACATGAGTCGGCTCAATCACATGAGTTGGACCTCTCAAATAATCCTAAAGCATTGAGACATGAAAAACATTGTGCATATTCTCCATAACCGGAGGTAAGGCCACTCGGTATGTTATTGAATTAATTTTCTCTAGATTTTTATACGGACCAATATATCTCGAAGCCAACTTTCCTTTCATTTCAAATTGTGTTTGCCCTTTCATAGGAGTTACTTTAATAAACACATGATCTTCGACTTCATATTCTTTGTCTCGTCTTCGAACATTAGCATAACTCTTTTGACAACTTTGCGTAGTTTTCAGTCTCTGTTGAATCAGTCTCACTTTCTTTGTCGTCTCTTGCACAAGTTCTGGTCCCAATAACGGTCTATCACCTATTTCAGCCCAACAAATTGGAGATCGGCATTTCCTACCATATAATGCTTCATAAGGAGCCATTCCAATGCTTGAATGATAGTTGTTGTTGTTGTATACAAACTCGGCCAAATAGAGATAAGTCTCCTATTTCCCTTGGAAATCTAACACACACATCTGTAACATATCTTTCAAAGTTTGTTGGTTCGTTCAGATTGGCCGTTTGTCTGTGGGTGGTAGGCACTACTCAGTTACAGTTCAGTTTCCAAAGCCTGTTGTAAAGTTTGCCAGAATCGTGACTTGAACTCAGAATCTCTGTCAGATACAATGGACACTAGCACACCGTGCAATCTCACAATCTCATTCACATAAATGTTAGCTAACTTATCCGCATTATAAAAAGTTTTAATAGGTAAAAAATGGGCAGACTTAGTTAAACGGTTAACAATGACCCAGATGGAGTCCATACCTCGAGAGGAGTAAGGCAATCTAACAATGAAGTCCATCGTAATGTGCTCTTATTTCCATTTTGGTATTGGAAGCGGCTGAAGTAATCCAACGGATCATTGATGTTTAGCTTTTACCTGTTGGCAATGTATACATCTCGCTACAAAATCTGCAATACACTTCTTCATTGCAGGCCACCAGAAATTCTGTTTCAAATCATGGTACATCTTTGTATTCCCCTGATGTATAGCAAATTTATTGTGAACTTCGGTCATAATACGTTTTCTCAGTTCAGAATGGTTCGGTACACAGAGTCTACCTTGAAATTTCAACACATTGTTTTGATACACAAATCCAGGCCTTGGTTTTGAATCAATCTCATTAACAATCTTTTTCATAAATTCATCTTGTAGTTGCTTTTCTTTAACTTCCTTAACTATGGTCGATTGTATAGAAATTGTGGCTAGGATTCCACCATGTTCACGCAAAACTACTTCAATTTCATTTCTTTCCAAATCACATAACAATTCTTTTTGGCCAGTGAGCAAACACGACAGATTCCTAATAGATTTTCAGCTCAAAGCATTTGCAATGGTATTTGCCTTTCCTGGATGATACAGAATTTGCAAGTCATAATCTTTTATCAACTCAAGCCATCGTCTCTGTCTCATGTTCAATTCTTTTTGCGTAAAGAAATATTTGAGGGTTTTATGATCAGTGTACACTTCGCAAGTCACACCATACAAATAGTGTCACCAAATTTTCAAAGCAAACATGACAGCTGCTAGTTCAAGGTCATGAGTTGGGTAGTTCTTTTCATGAGGTCAGAGTTGGCGAGAAGCATAGGCAATCACTTTTCCATTTTGCATAAGTACGCACTCCAGACCCTTGTATGAAGCATCACTATAAATATGGAATCTATCTGTACCATTAGGCAGAGTCAGAATTCGTGCAGTCACTAATTTGGTCTTCAACTCTTGAAAAGTAGATTCTCTTTGGTAATTCCAATCAAACGATACATTTTTCTGTGTTAATTGTATCAAAGGCATAGCATGTTTGGAGAAGTCCTTCACAAATCTTCTGTAGTAACCAGCTACCCCAGAAAACTTATAACTTTTGACACATCTGTTGGTCTTAGCCAATTTATAATAGCTTCAATCTTATGTGGGTCCACTGATATGCTATCCTTGTTAATCACATGTCCCAAAAAGGTTACATTGTCTAGCTAGAATTCACATTTGGAGAGTTTTGCATACAATTTATTTTCTCTCAGAATCTGTAACACGGTTCTTAAATGATTTTCGTGATCTTCCTTGCTTTTGAAGTAAATCAAAATATCATCAATGAATACAACAACAAATTCATCCAAAAATTGTTTAAATACCCTGTTCATTAGGTCTATGAAGGCGATAGATGCATTTGTTACTCCCAATGGCATTACTAAGAATTCATAATGTCTGTATCTAGTTCGAAAGGCAGTTTTCTCGACATCTTTTGTCTTAACCTTCAACTGATGGTATCTGGATCTAAGCTCTATCTTTGAAAACACTTAGGCTCTCTAGAGTTGGTCAAAACAATCATCTATTCGAAGCAATAGATATTTATTCTTGACAGTGACTTTGTTTAATTCCCGATAATCTATACATGACCTTAAGGACCCATATTTCTTTTTAACAAAAAGAACTGAAGCACCTTAAGGTGAAGTACTCGAACGAATAAATTTCTTATCTAACAGTTCTTGACTTTCAATTCTTTCAGTTCTGAGGTTGACATTCTGTAAGGGTTCTTGGAATAGGTTATGTTCTAGGTACTACCTCAAGCGTAAACTCAATTTCCCTATCAATTAGATCATCGGGTAACTCATTTGGAAACACATCAGGAAATTCATTAACTACAGGAATAGCTTCCACATTAGGACTAACAGAGGTCACATTTATAAAATTGCACAAATAACCCCTACATCCCTTTCTAAGCAATTTAACGGCTTTCAAAGCAGAAATCATATACGGAGATGGAACTATCCCATTCCCAGCAAACACAAATTCAGATAAGCCAGGTGGTCAGAAGACAATAGATTTATTCACACAATTAATAGTCACACAGTACTTAGTCAACCAATCCATACCCAATATGCAATCAAAATAAGTAATGTCCAATGGCAACAAATCAACATATAATATCACATCCCTAATCATGATGCCACATGCAGGATACACATAAGCATACATCATAAAACCCCCAGAAGATGTAGTTATAGATAACCAATAATTCATAGGTTCTAGTGGTCTAGTCAATTTTCAAAAAAAAGCATGCAACACGAATGAATGTGTAGAACTAGAATCTATCAGCACATACACATTTTGAGCACAAATAGGGAGATACCTGACACCACGGATTCAGTGTTTTGGACGTCACCAGGCACAAGTGCAAAAACTGTACCTTGCCTTAAGGGTTCTCTCCCAGCATTAGTTCTTACATTTGATCTTGGTGCAAAAATGGATCCGGCCGAACTTGCCGCAGGACGGTTCGTATTTTCAGCTGTGAGTGGGCAATCTTTCATCATGTGGCCAACCTTGCCACACTGGAAGCAAGCACCAGATGCACGATAACAGACACTCTTATGTTTTCTTCCACACTCAGAACAAACAGGCGTGGATCCACTACTCTGACTTGAACTATTAGTAGATCCCGTGTTTTGCTTCTTATTCGTGACAAATGAACGGCCCCTTTGAACTTATACCCAAATCTCTTGCCTTTCCATTCAATTATTGGAGCTTTCCTTTGTTTCATTGTAGCCAGGTTGGCTTCAGCCATTAAAGCTTTATCAAATACATCCACATATTTGGGCAGTTTTAAGACACCTACCTGATCAAAGACACCTAGATCCAACTCTCCTTCGAATTTTTAAGTTTTTTTGTAATCTGTATCTACCATATGTGGGGGAAAACGGGCTAATTCAGTGAACTTGGCCTCATACTCAGCCACTGACATGTTGCCTTGCTTAAGCTCTTGGAACTCAGACACTTTTCTTTTCTCATAGAAAATCTCTTTGAATTGATCCCAAGTCAAAGTCCCACTCCACTGCTATCACGGACAAGCATCTACCAATGTCAGGCTTTGCCCTTTAAGGTGTAGGTGGCCAACAAAACTTTCTAATTCTCGGTACATGGAAAGACTTCAAATAGTTTTTCAGTTTCTAGCATCCATGTTTCAGCCTTTAAAGGTTCAATTCCACCCAAGAAAGTTGGTGGCTTCATCTTATTGAATTTCTGAGTCAAGCTGATGATGTCATTATTAACCGGCTCTACTTGGACCGGAAGGGGTAGAGGAGGCAAAGGTTGTTGTCTTTGTTGTTGCATTATTGCTTCTGTTAAAGCTTCAAGCATTCTTTCCATTTGGTTCATCTGAGTCTCGGAAGATTTAGCTATACCATCACTACTTGTATTTTCCATTTGCTATAGGTAAACAGAGCACCAATAAACATAGGCAAATAATTCTTTTCACAGTGTTCAATTTCAGTTCATTTCATTTCAGTGTTAATGTATATTGGTTCGGAGATGTTCATATATTTCACACACACTCACACATGCAGATGTAACATCCCTAATTCTTACTAGGACATCTTATAGCTCATATGGACTCGTGTATGCGGTATAACTCGTGTTCTGATACTACTCTGTCACGACCTAAACCTGTCCCTATAGGTTTAATGCCGTAACCGGCCAGTAATCCTAGGATTACCAAAGGCCTCTGAACAAATTAAACAAGATACAGGGGCTAGCAGAAGCAAATACAAACATATACTTCCATAGAGCTATATAGACATATACGAGACAGAAAATTTCATACTTAATTTACATAATCAAGAGGTCATACCCACGTCACCATTCATACATACAGACCAACAAAAGACTTGTCCAAAATTTAACAAAAGAAATACGAAAAGATCTTTAACATGGTTCACAAAAGCTTGACTACTACAAAACATGAACCTCCTCGGGAGGCACTATGGTTGGCTGGACAAAACATAACTCCAGGCCATCAACTCTGAGCTTAGTCACGTGTCTGGTCACCTACATACATAAATAATATGGTGAGTTGGAACCCAGTGAATAATAATAAAGTAAATGTTTTATGAATGATGTCCGAACAATCTCAGAATTATGAATGATGTCCGAACAATCTCAAAATCAGAATTCATATCATAACAGATTTAGATTCATATATTCATCAGAAATCATAAGCAATTATATGTGGTACATCCATTGGCCTTCACATCATCTTAGTCCTGGGACCTAGATGCATAGTCGGTATTGACGGCCCCAAAGGTCCATATCTTGTGCACAAGTAGCCACGGTATTGTTTTTCCCAGACAAGGGCCATGTATAAACCATGGTATTGTTTTCCCTGGGTAAGGGCCATATGATCATAAGCTACGATATTGTTTTCTCCGGGCGAAGGCCATATAAACATATGTCACGGTATTGTTTCCCCCAAGTGAAGGCATGTGAACTAAAGATGTCACAAATACATTTTGAAAAAATGGACATTCATTCATAATTCATAAAATAGCATTTCAGAAAATAGATCATATCATTTCAGTAAGGAAAACTTATAATCAAACATAGCTTTACAGAGTTGTTACTCACAGATAGCTCCGATAGCAAAAGGGAAAGAGAAAACAGATCAGATAGCTTATGGCGTGTGACCTACACAAATACATAACAAATGCACACTGAAACACATGTCCGAAAAACATAGAACTCATTTCATTTCTATCTTGGTGTGTTTCTAATCCTTATCCCCATTATTATGTCTTAATTAGGGCTTAAGAATACCTAAGATGCAATGAGGATGCCAAAATATGCTTCAAAATACTTAGTCAAATTTTCAAAAAGAGGGGAGTTCGCTCAAGCACAACTTCAGTCGCTCGAGCAGTCTGCAAAGTCTGCAAAAGTACTAGTTGCTTGAATTTTTCGCTCGATAGACACTCGACGGTTGCTCGAGCCAAAGATTGAGTAAAAAGGGTCTCCGCTCGAGCAGAACTTAGGTCGCTCGAGTGGTTTGCAAAAATTTTGTAAAACTTCTAGGAGCTTAAATTTTACGCTCAAGCTTAGACTTTGCCGCTCAAGCGGAGGTACAAATATAAGGGTGGTCGCTTGAGCGCAGATTCTGCCACTCGAGCTAACCCCCAAAGTATGCAAAAGTGCTGGAAGCTTGAATTCTTCACTCGAGCGCAGACTCCAACACTTGAGCGGAGTATGCAAATTCTTAAATTTCCAGATTTGCTTCCCAAGTTCAAAACTCAATTTCAACACTTCAAAATACAATCTTTTGGACCAAAACTTGGTAAAAACATTGAGAAACTTATAGTAAGTAAAGAATTAGAAACCATTTTGCAAATTCAAGTCCAAAAGCTTTGTCAATTGAACAAAACTAAACTTGAAATGTTGAAAATATAACATGCATGTATTTCCTTGAGTTCAAACTTTCCAAATCTTGGTAGAATGAGATGTGTAGTACAAAGACGAGTTGAATTCTCATAACAAGACCAAAATATGAACATGTATGTAGGAAAACTTTGAAATCAACTTCCATAACTCCATGATATGCACATACATGGATGGTTTAATCCTAATTCTACTTCTTTAGCTTAATTCTCAATTTAATCTACTTAATTCTCTTGAACTCATGCATTAAGTGCTACAACTACACAACTAAAGAAGTGAATTCCTACCTCAAGCTTTGAATTCTCAAGTATAAAGGCTTAATCTTCTCAAAGTTGAACAATTCCTTGACTATCCTCTTAAGTTCCCTCAATTCTCTAGCAAGTTCCTTAGTTGAACTCAATTCTTCCCCTCTCTCTCTCTCACATTTTGCTCTCTAAGATGACAAAATAAGAGTGTTGTAGTCAAGAAGCCTTATATAGGTTGGTTTAGTGGGCTTAATTAAGCTAGGCTTAAGTTAACTAATTTGCATTATTTAATTCTAATCATTTGGTTCCAAATCAAATTTTTAATTGAACCAACCATAATGTTCTAAAAATTCCAAATAACACGTAAACCAAGTTAATTTCATGATCGAATGCCGATAAGGCCCTCAATTCGCAGAGCAAAACAGAAACACAAAAAGATATTTCTTCGACAGGCAGATATAAATGCAATTAACATGTGTTATATGTTAATTGCATAACATATAACATGTAATTAACGTAGAATTTCATCTTAACTAGTGTTATATTTCATCTTAACTATAAATTGAGATCACAAAACACCTAAATTAAATTGAGGTTTTTTGTGATCTCAATTTATAGTTAAATCATTCTAAGTCGATTCAATTGAATTAATTTAAAAATTGCTATTCAGGATAATACAATTTAACCCATTACTCTCTGTAATTCCAATACCTGATTATTCTACTATGTAATCAGAAAAAAAAAAAAAAAAAAAAAAAAAAAAAAAAAGAGACAAAAAAAAGAAACTAAACTTGGGTTGCTGTTTCTGTTGAAAGCCATATTTTCAGCTCCGTTCAGTATTTCATCCTCCTAGAAGCGCAGAGCTAGTTTCAGACGATATCAAGCTTTGCCTCTTTCAGTCTCAACATAGTTCCTTCATATCAAAAAAAGCAAAAAAAGAGACAACGACAAACACCCAACCCAAGCAGTTTCAAGCCACTTCAGCCCACAGCAGAATAGTCCAAAGATTTAGTTTAGCAAATTGTGATTGTGACATTCAGCAAAATTTTTCCATATCAAATTAAATTAATATAATTAGGCAAGGATTTAGCAAAAGAATCCAATGAGTCATACTCTTCATATACAATGTTCAAATAATCTTTAATCTTTAAGATGACTCAATCTGATTGACTAAGAGCCAGAGTGAATAACACAATGTAGCACTTCTCTCTACAAAAGCCATCATAGGCACTTGAATAATATTCTTCTACGTGCAACATCTACATCATATTTGATCACATCCAAGCCAAAAAACTAAAATGGGAACAACAATGAAATAAAATAACCCCATGCTGCATCCCTATTCATCATCCTCGGGATCAATTACCATCCTTAGCTTCCTTCTTAATAGAGCACCATTTTGGGATGTAACAGGAGTCGCATCATCCCCCAAATCTGACAATTGATCCTCCAGCTCATCATGCAGTTGCTGATGCTGCAAATTATTTGCATCAATAGTGCCTACTTGCTTTTCACTGCCAATGTTAGTTGCTTGAGTTTCTGCATTGGCGACACGGTTGAGAGTACCATCATCATCAACTTCCATCCCACTGGGTTGTTCATGTCCATCCCTGAAAAAGCAAAAAATTATTAAAATTATCCTCAAACTTAAGCTCTCCCAAACTAATGCATGGTAGCCTTTCCTTGCCTTCACAAACTAAAATTTATTGAGGTTCACTAATCATAATAAAATATATAGGCAGTCAGGCACTTAATAAGCCATCGTCAGAACCTTGTTGATGGACTCAAATATGTTTGTAAAGTCAGTTAATGAATTGCAAACAATGAAAACTTTTTGTCATGGACATTGCTTGGCAGTGTTAGAAGTTCATACTGTCAAGCATGAGAATGCATGTTCAGGTCTGGGCAGCCCCTACCCACAAATAATTCAAAGGTTAGATCTATCAAGTAGTACCCCTTCCAGCACCCCCCACGGATGAGGAACGACATCGGGAGTCTGAATGTCATGGAAAAAACTTCCATTTGTTTCCATCAAAACAGCCAAAATGTTTCCAATTCTAAGAAACCAAACAAAACACTAATGGTATAATGAGAGAGAGAAGAAAGAGAGTCAAAGCAGAGGAAAACAATATAATCGTCAACATTCCCCATATGCAAAATCATGCTTTACCATTAAGAAAGAGAAAGTGTACTTACCCCGAAACAGAGGCCGGAAATTCATCTTCAGAACTGTCTTGTGACACTTTTCCTTCAATTTTCTGGTTTTCCATGTCCTTATTTTCTCTTTCAGTCTTCTTGTTTTTGCTCCTAAAATTCCAAAGATCAATTAAACTAATGGAAACAATGAATAATTCTTGCAAATTCCTTTCAGATTTAGTTTGTTTAAATTCCAAGTCAGTTAGAGTCCTAAAATGAAATAATTCCTTGGGGTGAAATATAAGTATCTCATTTCACTATCTTGCTCTATGAAGCAAACTTCACAAATTCTAGTTAATGTTCCATCTAATTTTCGCTGCATTTCTTCTAAAAAATTAGCATTGGAAAGACAGAGAATACTGTCAAGGTAATGAAAAGATGATTCTAAGCATTGCCCATGAAAATTGAAAAGAAATTGTACGAGATGGCTATCACCACGCATGCCTTGAGGTTTGATTTGAATGATGTTCAAGCACTTATAGACATGCCCACAAAATTAGTATAGCAGTAAACGGATATTGAGATGGATAAGTAACACATGAGATTAACAGGTGCCCGTGACAGATTACAAAAAGATTTCTAGAATCGTTTAAAATGAACTTGAGGGTAAGCGTAGACAAATGACAAGGCCAGTCCAGTGCGAACAATGTGGTTTAGAATTGATGCAAGAACAAGGAAAAATGAAATAGATTGAGGTGATCAGAAAAGGCATGTTGGCCTGCCAATCACATAGCAATGGCCGACTATGAAGCACGGAGACGGGTACGAGTATTGGTACTAGTACGATATGGGTACGCCGATACGGTAAAATCTAAAAAAATTAGGGTATGGGTATGGGTATGGCTTGGTACATTTATAAAAAAATATTTATTTTTAATTTAGAATAATGCAAAAAATTGATTAAGTAGTTTAATTTGTTAAGATTCAGATTCAACCTATAATTAACATTTAATGCCAAAAATAAAGGTATGAATTAAAATTAAATGTCATTATATTAAATAACTTACAAACTATAGCTTAATTTTAAAAATCATACTAAGCATAAAAAATAAAAAAATAAAAAAATAAAAAAATAAAAAAAATAAAAAAGAAAAAAGAAAAAAAAAGAGTCTAGTAAAAGGAATTTTATCTCAGTAGTAGAAGAAAATATTATTTCGACGGAAGTATAGTATGGCTTGGGTATATACTAGGTACGTTTGGTACCCCAAAATTAAGAAGAAAAAATTTAGGTACATATTTCGTGTACCCAGTACATATGCAGAAGTATCATATAAAGTATCATACGCCGGTAAGTACCCAGTACGGGTATGGCATGTTTGTCGAAATACACGTGCTTCATAGATGGCCGACAATAAGGAATGGACTCGTCATAATAATGGCAGAGAAAACACCCATTAACAACTGTTTTAAGGATGGGTTAACTTGAATTGGGAACAAGTCATGATGGAGATCCACATTTCTGGTCTTTTTGAGTTTGTTATGATATCCATGTTGAACCCCTGTATACTGACTGTTGTTCTGAAAGATACAGACTTTGGTGCATGCCCACTGGAATACTTCAACAGTTGAACTTTTTAGGTTTCATAGCTTAAATTATTGCACACACAGGGATAATTTGAAACAAGGATGGATAAGTACCTTTTTTTCAGTGATAATAATGTTTCATTGTCAGAGTGTTCTGCAGTTTCTGCAGAAAAGTTAATAACATCCTCATCCTTCAAATGTGTCTTGGCTTTGGGTCTCTTCTGCTGAGCAACTCGAAGGCCAAGTTGCTTGAGTTTGCGTGAAACTTGTGCTGCTGTGAAAGTGCCATCAGCATCCAGTGCATTTGCAATCATGTGACTACACCTCTTTTGATCCTTAAACCTGCAGAAATCGAACAACAGGATAATGCTTTAAATTCAACATATACACCTGAGATAGCTGTTGTTATTTCAATATAAATTGTCTGGAAGATATCAAGTGTAAGATTGTTAAGCATTAATCAAGCACTCACTGCTCAAATAAATCTTTAATCATCGTCTCCTGATCTTCGCTAAAGGCACGTACTCTTTTTCTAGTGTGCCTGAAAAGAAGCAAACAAATTAGCTGATTAACCACAAAAGCCAGCTGAACTTGTCAACCCAGCCCCAAAAACCTTGACCAATGCTTTTAATAGTTTCAAACTTCAATGCAAGTGCCTAAAGACTTGTCTTGCAGCCAAATTGTTTTCTTGAACATAGACAAATAGCATAAAGAAATGCCATATCCAAAAAGCATACATGTAGAAAACTACTTACAGAGGTTTGAGTACAGAACTTTCCTTCAACTCATTTCCCGATGCCCCTTCTTCCCTAGGTTGGATGGAAGCCCCAGCCTGAAGCGTCCTTTTCTTTGGTAGGACTCTCAGTCCAAGCTGTCTAAGCTTGTTGGAAACCTGCACTGGTGAAACTTTTCCATCTTGATCGAGGGCTTCAGCAATGAGACGACTACAATGCCGATTGTTCTTGTATCTGGAGTCATCATATTTTTCAACAATGCAATCAGAAAATACATTATGAAAATGGAACAAATCTAAAGAATTGTATAACATAGCTCAAGGAAAGAAGAGTCAGAAAGAAAAAAATATATAACCACTTCATTTTTATGAATTAATCATTGCTAATACTACTAATTCTAAGTCCCATCATAATGGAGAGTACATCTAGAATTTCAAAGAGAAACTACTCAATCACTTCGATAATACAAGTCAAATAATTGAAAATGCAACTTAATATGTTTAAATTCTATCATGATTAAAATGTATATGTAATAATTACAATGGCTATTCATGATCAAATCTTTGCAATATAAAACATATGCATGAAATGACACTCACTTTTCATATAGACCCTTAATTTGTCGTTCCAGATCTTCATTGATAACCAGACTTTTCCTTCTATTAGATACCCCTTGAGACACATGTTCAAAATGTCTCTCACTGCAACAGATAGAAGCAATGAAAATAAGTTTTTAAACCAAGAGATGGGGAGTGGCAAAGCATTTCCAAGAGCTGTAAATCTGAACACTACCTATCAGAATTTTCCTTCCTCTGGATTCTGTCATTTGAAATTGATGTGATGTTTTCCTTCCTTTCCCCATTACTCCGCTTGCTTCTTTGCAAAACCTCATGAGGATCCTCCTCCCTACGGTTACATATAGAAATCATCTCAAAAAATGATATTCCCAATTTACCTTTTCACAATTATTAATAAGTTACAAATCCTTCATGATTATATTTTACATACCATACAATCAATGAAAGCTTTGATGAACATAAATTAAAAGGGAGGAAATAACAAACTACTAACATTTCCAGATTATGTAATTTGTCACCTGATGACAGGTCAGTCTAATTGAAATCCTAATATAGTTCTATATGATTCACCAGTAATAATACAATAAAATGAGTGAATCAACCTACTTATCAGAAGCCACACAAAAAATACTGAACAACTGGTCTTAAGTTCATTATTGTACTAATAAACTTTTCTTACTTCTGCTTATCCATCTCATGTGAGATAACAAAGTCCGCTTCATCATCGCCAAATGCATCTGCTATGCTTCTACGGACCCATCCTTTCCCTTGAGTTGAACCCATTTCTCCGTCATTAGACACACTCCCCCACTTCGCACTTTCTCTCTTCAAGTTGCCAACTTCATGTAATAATGATTCACAGTTGATGTAATGGCATTCTTTACGCGTCTTCCAAAAGAGCACTTCCACAAAAAGAAGAGGTTGGCTCTTCATTTTCCTCAGCATTCTCCTAACCAAGCTTGTCAGAAATAAAACAATATTTTCATATTCCTTGCATGGACTTGACTTCTGCTCAGCCAGGATAATGTAGAATGTATTTAAAAGGGATAACTGCAAAGTTTGTGAGGAAGACATCCACATGAAATGTCAACAATTATAACTCTTCAATAATGTTAGAAAGATAAATTGTTTCCACTCTTTACCTGATATAGCATTGGAGAAAGCTCCAGATCATCACAAATTCTCTGCAGCATGCATATAATGTAGTGGTTTGTACTCATGGAATTGGTTTTATAAAACTTCAGCAACCAACACAAATTTTGAATAAGGGCATTGCTTGCAAGGGCAGAAACCAAAGCAGATGCCTCAAAATCAACTTCATTAGTCACAGGTAGCTGCTCATCACTAGAAGAATCATCAATTCCATCACAATTTACATCGGACTTTGTATTTTTCATCCCTGGAAGATTGCTTTCATGATTAAGTGTGTCTAACTCACTCGTTTCAAGCTCATCAACCTGAAAAGGTTCTGCTGTCTCTTCCCCGTTCACATCAGAACTTGGATTCATCAACTTCTCGTCAGATATCATGCTCGAATGTGCAGATTGTTCACAACCAGGGTTAGAGACCTCATTCTGAAGGGGAACATGATCTCCAACTGGTTGATCAATCTTACTCTTGTCATTCATGATTTTCTTTGCTCTCTTCTTCCTCGACTTTCTAGAAACCTTGACCACAAGAAAATTTCACACTTCAGATGTAGAGAAAGTGAAACAAAAGGCTTTCCAATCCACAAAAGCAGAGAAGTCATAACGAGTCAAAGGAATTGAAAGCTGATATATATATGTATATTTGCATGTTATTACGGCAGCATATTTTGAGTAACCAAAACAAATACATATATATGCATATATAAAGAGGCCATTTGCATGTTATTATAGTAACAAATCTGTTAACAAAAGCACAAACAAGTTCAGAAAAAACATATAGCATGTTTTAAAAGAAAAAGGCATGTTGACATTTACCTTATTTGGTGCGGTTTATAGAGATGCTAATAGTTTCTTCTTCTTTTTTTATTTTAGAAATTTGTTTCAGACTATTTGATACAACTTGTGCTTACATTACAACTTATGAGGCAGAAATAGCTTTAAAAAGCCGGGGGGGGGGGGGGGACTAATTATTGAGAAGTGGAGAAAGAAATGCTTTTAACTTCTACTTTTTGATTTTAGCTTGGAGAGTCGAAAAGAACGAGACTCAGCTCTAGGAAAACTTGGTGGTGGAGGGAAGAGGTTCAAGCGGTAATTAAGACAAAAAAAGAGTGCTTTAAAAAGTGACAAAAAGATAGAACTAAGAAAAACCTTAAGAGCTATAGATTGGCTAATAAGGAGGTCAAGAAAATAGTGAGAGAGGCTAAGCTGAAAGCTTATGATAACCTATACACTAGACTAGATAGTAAGGAGGGAGAGAAGAGGATATACAAAC
Source organism: Camellia granthamiana (assembly GCA_036172215.1). Classification (NCBI taxonomy): domain Eukaryota; kingdom Viridiplantae; phylum Streptophyta; class Magnoliopsida; order Ericales; family Theaceae; genus Camellia; species Camellia granthamiana. The sequence goes on along the minus strand of CM069903.1, from coordinate 102,940,445 downwards.
TTGCTAAGATATGAAAGATGTGATGACCGTGTGCGCTATTCGTTTCGTTTTCCCTCGTTTAACCTTGGGTTTGTCTTGTTGGAGTGTCGGTTTGACCGGGAGACTTGTTAACGGGTTGGGTTTGTTGTGTTTGGAAGCTTATTCCCAAGTCCTTACTTTTATTTGATTTCTGTGCCAAGTTTCTCATATTTCGGGAAGTGCGAGGTTGGATCCGGGGTTTTCCGAGTCAAGCCGGAGTAATTTCGGGCTAGAAGGCTGAGCCGCATGTGCGGGGGCCTTGGCCGCACGTGCAGAAGAGGAGCCGCACATGCGGGGAGTGAGGCCGCACGTGTGGGAGACAGGGGGAATTTTGGGCTGCTCACTACATTATATGCAGGTGCGGGAGGAGGTGCAGAATGGGAGAGCCACACGTGCGGGGATGAGGGCCGCACGTGCGGGATGGGCCTGGGTCCGAAAACTCTGTTTTCTTTCTCTCTTTTGGACTATGTATATCACTTTTAAAACATATCGTTCTCACTCTAAAATCATTTTGCTCCTCTCTAAAAAACCTCCACCAAACACCAAAAACTCTTGATTTCTCGCAATCTATTGGGGTTTTGATCCATCATCCTTCACAAACTTTGAAGAGCAAAGCAAGGGCTTCACTTTGTGCGGTGGAGATCAAATTTCTACACCATTGATTTTGGGGTTTCATCTCATCTCTTCATCAAAACTTAAGATAAGGACTTTCTTAGAGTTATATATGTGTTTTTTTGCAAGTTTAAGTAAATTTAGAGATTCCCTCTTCGATGGCATTGAAAATTTGGTTTTTGGGTTAAGAAATTGGTAGTTTTGAAATTGGTAGTTTTGAAAGAGGGGTTCATCTCTTGTTTCCTCTAAAAGATTTTCTTCAAGATTTGAATCACATTGATTTAAGAAAGATGACTTTGGTGAGATTCCACCAAGGGATGAGGAAATGTTTAGTTTTAATGAAAAACCTAGAAATTGGGGGTTTTTGAATGATGTTGAGAATCTATGGATCTTCTTGTGTTAAGTGAATGAATGAGTGGAAATTTCATATCATTGTTTGCAAAAATAGCAATTTTCTTGGTGTATGAGGATTTGGGGATTTTGTTTTGAATTTATTGTTAAATGCATATACATACATAGTTATGCAATGGCAAATTGTTGTGAACACATGAAATGTGGAAATGTTGCTACACTTGGATATATATATATATATTCATAAGTGATATTTGATGAAATTGCATTGGAAAGTAGAATGGGTATTGCGATTGAATTAGAGGAATTGTGCGGAAAATATTATTAATGGAAGATTATTGTTTGCCTTGATATATATATTGCATTGGCATTTTTATATATTTGCATAGTTACAAATTTTGAGTTGGGATTTGAAAACATTGAGAAAGAAATGTGGTGAAATGAAACTATTGAAATGTTTTGGGATAAATACGTTGGTAAGTCCGGATAGGTGGTGTAAATGGAATTGAATAAGTTGGCTTGAGTGTCCGAGGTGAAAGACCGAAAACATGCGCGGAGGAGGTACCATTTCCCTCCCCAGTTAGCAACCGGTAAAGTGGGATTTTGGTAGTACTAGCTATGCCTATTTGTAGACACCAACCTAGGGATTGCCTAAGTCATATTTACCACCCCATTGAATTAAATTGTGAATTGTTGAGATTGCAAGTTATCATTGAGCATGATGGTTTTCAAAAGATGAGCAAAAGTGATTTTTCTTTTAAAAGGCATAACATGGCATGTGTATTTCATAATGGAAATCTTGCATAAAATATATATACTTTGTTAAGAATTCTCTACTGGGCTTTATGCTCACCCTATAGGAGTTTGGTACAAGAAAGGATGTGGTGAACCCGCCAATCTAGGGCGTGAATGTACGTATCTAGAGCACAAGGCTTTGTTTTGTTGTGATTGTATTTTTTTTGTAAGCCTAGGGCTATAACTGTTTGGGTCCGACAGACCATTTTTTATGTAACCAGGCTTAAGCCTTGGAATATGTAAGCCCCTTGAAGGCATTTTATTTATTTTTGGATTCGACATTCTATATGCTATAGATTCATGTATTTGATATCATTGAATGTATAATTCGCATGTGAGACTATTTCGTACAAACTTTAGTCATCAATGATATGATAATTGGAGGATTGCTATTATTCTTTAATGAATGTTGGTTGATGTACCTAAATTATGTTGGAAATCTTTGGGGTGTTACAGGAGAGGAAAACAAGAGATTTTAATCAAATTAAGTGCATCAAGAGTGAGGATTCTAAGGTATTGGTGAGGGATGAAGAGATTAAGGAAAGATGGAAGAACTATTTTGAGAAACTATTAAATGAGGAACATAGAGGTACGGCAATAGGGGAAGAAATAGCTAGTAATACGATAAACCAAGACTATAAGTTCTATCGCAGGATTAGGAACTTTGAAGTGGAGTTTGCACTTAAGAAGATGAAATCAAATAAGGCTTTAGGCCTAGATGATATCTCTATTGAAGCTTGGAAGTGTTTGGGTAAAAAGGGAGTTGCTTGGTTGATTAGGTTGTTTAACAAAATTTTGTTGACTAGGAACATACCCGATGAGTAGAGAAAGAGTATTTTAGTGCCAATCTATAAAAATAAAAGAGATGTCTAGAATTGCAACAACTATAGAGGAATCAAGCTAATGTGTCATATAATGAAAGTGTGGGAGAGGGTGATAGAACGTCGATTGCGAGATATAACAAAGGTGTCAGAGAATCAATTTGGAATTATGCCAGGCAGGTCAACAATGGAAGCGATCTATCTTTTGAGGAGAATAATAGAAAAGTATAGAGAAAAGAAAAAATAAATTCATATGGTGTTTATCGACTTTAAGAAAGCATATGATAGAGTGTCCCGAGATATAATATGGTGGATGTCAGCGAAGAAAGGGGTGACAAAAGGTTACATTGATGTGATTAAGGACATGTTTGAAGGGGTGGTGATCACTATTAGATCGCCTGCTGGAGAGACAAATGAATTTTACCAAGGATCTACCTTAAGTCCTTATCTTTTTGCTTTAATTATGAATGAGTTGATGAGAAATATCCAAGATGACGTGCCATGGTGTATGCTTTTTGCAGACAATATAGTGCTAGTTGATGAGACTAGAGAAGGAGTTAATACAAAGTTAGAGATTTGGAAAAAAGCTCTTGAATCTGAAGGATTCTAGATAAGCAGAACTAAGACAGAGTACATAAAGTGTAAATTTAGTAACAGTAACAATGAATGCAGATGAGAAGTGAAGATTGAAAACCGAGAACTGCCTAAGAGTGAACATTTTCGTTATTTAGGGTCGATTATCACAACAGCAGCGGAGATTGATGCGGATGTGGCCCATAGAATTAAGGCGGGATGGTGTAAGCGAAGATGTACGTCTAGGGTACTGTGCGATAAACGAATACCCACTAGACTTAGAGGTAAGTTCTATAGAACGGCTATTAGACCAGCGATGATGTATGAGACAGAGTGTTGGGCAACCAAGAAACAACATGTAGATAAGATAAGTGTGGTTGAGATGAGAATGCTAAGGTGGATGTGTGGCAAGACTAGACAAGACAGAATTAGGAATGAATGTATTCGGAAATGGGTAAGAGTAGCACCGATAGAAGATAAGTTGAGAGAGTATCGATTGAGATGGTTTGGTCATATTCAACGGAGACCAACAGAGACAGTAGTGAAGAGATGCGATATTGCAACGGTAGATGGAAGTGTAAGGGACGGGGTAGGCCTAGATTAACGTTGGTTAGCATTGTAAATAGAGATATAGATTTACTTAATTTGACTAACGAAATAGCTGCCGATAGGGCCACATGGAGAAGAAAGATTCATGTAGCTGACCCCATTTGGTGAGACTTAAGGCCTGGTTTGCTTTGGTTTATAGAAATTTGCCAAATGCTTTAGGCGATAGTGGAGAGCAGATGATAGAACTTAAAGTCACAAAAAAAAAAAAAAAAAATAGTTTTGGGTATGGCTTATATGCTGGTTTTTTTGCTTACTACCAAAAGACATGCAAAAAAATAGAGAAGTGATGTGACCTAAATAAGCCAATAAGCAGCTTATTTATGTTGTTGTCAAATGAGTTCGTGAATATTACAGAGATTAGCAAAATACTCAATCAAATCATAAGCATTCATAATGTTATCATTAGTAAACTGCTGGGCATAAAGTAACTACTAATCAGTGTACACGTACAACTGTTTCCAGTCATGTTTTAGTGATGGTTGATCACCAGGTCTATTCAATTCCAAACCATTTGTCATATTTTGGTATTTGTTGACCCAACATAGGTGGAAGGATTTCATGTATCTATCCCCAAATCTTTATAAGTTAGGTTAAGAAATGGCCCATCTGCTTGACATGCAAACCTAATTTCTACAATTTTCATTGCAAACATTAAAAGGAAATTGAAAATAACTACACAATAGGAGTCTATTTAGAATTTGCCACAAATCAATGTAAAAAAGGACATACCCTTAATGTGCCACGTGCTTCAAGGTTCTCGATGAGTCGTATAACTACATGTATTGTTTCTACCAAATCGGCAAGATCACTGGCATGAACAAATGACAAAATAGCATCATCAGCAAGACAATTAAACAGGTCTAAAGCATGACAATTTTGATCTGCATACCGCACACATGCACAACTTGTGTAAAATTGTACATTACATACAGAGACTCTGAGATAATCCCTTTATGCTGGGATGTAGTCACGTACAAATGTTCTTGGCAAGCATTTTGTTAAACCAAGAATCTCTTCACAATTCTACTCAGAATGTATATGTTACTTCATTCACTTATATGCACAGATATCTGCATTATAAGTTCTACTAAGTACCAAGACAACCCGCATAGGCCATGCGGCTTGATATGAAACTGGAATACATTGAGTAGAAAATAAATCAAATTTGGAAATCAGAAAACTGGCATGCAGATATACAGATACATAGTCCTAGAAGGAGGCCGCAAAAAGAACCAAAATTATGGGCACAACAATTTTGAAAGTTTTGCACATGCATATGTACATACATATCTCATAGAAAAATGCTGCAAAAGAACTAAAATTATGGTGATTAACAAATAGGAAGATTAATTCAGAAAGCTATTGTCCTTGCAGAATTATGAAGTGGAAAAGTTTTATGATGTACTAATAACTAGAATTGTGAATATAAAACAAGTTCCCCTTTTTTAAGAAGTATGTGATCAACACCGTGAATTTAAAAACAAGCAAAGAGGATTATATGATACAATATAAGAGATTATTTTAGGTTTGTCAAGACTTTATTATAGTTCTATTATATGAAGTTCCATAGGTGCAAGTAACTTACTTGACACAAAATTCATAATCACAAATTGAGAATAAACATTTTAAGGTGCTGAAGTGCAAGAACAAAACCTTTTGGCTTGTTTATGAGTATCAAATGATTTGATCTGGTTCAAAAGGAACTGAGTCATTCCTTGATCAGTTTGATCATAGAATAACTTGTAAAGAAGGATGCGAGCTGTTTGAGGGTCCTTAGAATCTTCAGGTGATACCTTAAGCACTAAATCCAACATACGAATCTACACAAAACAAAGCTATTCTTGTTAAAAAGGACACTATAAAAACAGATGGCATAATCCTAAATCAAGCAGACAGCAATTTCCAAAAAAAAAAAAAAATCGAAGAGGAAAGCAAGAAATAAGACAAACACAATCTACTTATAAGCAATATGCACAACATTGTGACTCGAATATTTTGAGGCTGTAGCAAATGCACTAAACTGGTAGTTAATAAAGTGCCATGTACCAACACTATAAAGTGCAAGATAAACTATTCAAGTAAGATGTTACTATGTTGAAAAAGTTCTGCAAAAGAATAGCCATCCATTAGGAAGAAGCAGTTCATGAATTACTGAACACAAACAGGATATAAACGACAAGAAATACATGAACATTTCTTTTGAGACTACTTCTGTTAAAGCTTATTAACGGAGGGCATATATTATTTGATGGTTATTAAAAGAAATGCAATAAGAGTGCAAAATAGACAGAAAACGGGATGACGAAAGACCTCACATATCCACAGAGAGTTGGGACAGCACTTGAATGGACTGAATCAAAGTTTTCAAAGAGAAATGTTTAATGCTAGGTTCAAAGAGAAATGTTTAATGCTAGGAATTTGCTTTTGCCCCTCGCAAGGTGAGGTATAAGCCTCAAGTAGTCAAGGTGTAACCATTTCGAATTTTGAATTTTTATATTTAGTAAATAAACAAAATATTTTAATATAATAAAGAATGTTAAAATTAAATACAAAGGTTTTAAAAACTTTTTCTCCCCGAGGCATCAAAATCTCACTGTAGAGAAGAAAGCTTGCTCTCATCGAATGTGAAAATGATAGTCTTCAATTATCAAGCTTCTTAATTTTTTTTATCGGGCAACAAAAGAAAACTTTATTAAAAAGAAAAGGAGTACAGAGAGAGGAAAAGATGTCCTTCACAAGAGTAAATCAAACATCAATAAAATATAAAAATTAAAAATTAAAAAAAAAAATAAAAATAAAAAATAATAATAATAATAATAATAACAAATGGAATCCCCTTAAAAGGAGCTGAAATGGACACCCAAAACAATGCCAAATGACACTCGATCCCACATAGTTGCCGAGTAGTTATCAAGCTTCTTAATGAATCCTTTTTTTTTTTTTTTCTTTTTACTTAATTTTTTGTTCCATGGAATATAATTACAAAAGAGATTATTTTTTATGTTTAAATTATGTTTTAGACTAATTTAGCAACAGTGTAACACAAGCCCTTTATATGCATAATCCTCGCATATTTGTGCACAAAAGGCACATAAGATGCACCTGAGGCACACGCCTAAGCTATGATGTGCAAGCCTTTGGGCAATGTCACCTAAAAATCAAAGCCTCTTAGCCTCGTCTCAAGGTGAGCCTCGATAACACCTAGGAAGCATGGATACGGATACGATATGATACGGATATGGCGATACGAAAAAACTTTAAAAAATAGGATACAGGTCTGGCTAGGATACGTTTGTAAAAAATGTATTTTTAAAACTATTAGTAGTGAGTAACACATAAGCTAAAGAATGTTGAGAAACCACAATGTAATTTATAATGCAAGATACTAACCTTAAGAATTAGGTATTCATTTAAGCTAGTAGCTTGTTTACCTTTTAAATTTGCAATAGGTCTTGCAAATATTTCATTTATGTTTATATTACAATAATGAACAATCCACAACTTGTCTCTATGCTTTTCCCTTTGACACTAATAAAAAATGTTATTCAAGTTTACTTGCTTATTTATTTATTGATATTTAATTTTACTTTTGTTATATTCTCAAGTTTACTTGCTTATTTATCCTTGCAATTATGTTATATTATAATACTATGCAAGAAATGCTACAGTTCTAATTTTGTAAAACAAGTAATATGTATCCAATACTTCAAAATTAAGTATCCGATACTCCAAAATTAAAGAAAAAATTAATTAAGTATCCTATTATCCGATACATATCCGCGAGTATCCAAGGAGTATCAATATCCGATACGGATACGATACAATTACGTCACCCTATTTGAAGTATCCATGCTTCATAGAATAACACATTTTAAAACATTGGGCTGAATCATGGATTCAAGATATGAAAGAAAATAGTAGATAATACCTTTCTTTTAAAGTTACACCAGTCATGAAGTTCTTTTTATTTTTTTTCTTGTTTCATGCTTTTATGTTGACATGATGATGAAAAAAGTGGTATGCACAGTATAACATGCTTTGCAAAGTTCTCAACCCTTAATAGAATAAGCAGAAAACTACAAATGATCAGACCCAACTTGCAAGATCAAAAATGATAGTTGATACCTAAGGGTGTACAAAATATCCACCAACCTGCCAACTTTGCACCGACTCAAAGCCACCTGTGTGGTTTGAAAAAGGTGAGCGGGTCACATGATAAAAAATCAACAGGTTGGTTGGCATGCAATTTAAGAATTATTAATCCACCATAAACCAACCCAACCCACCTATGTGTATGTGTAAAATTACCTTGCAGTTGTCTAAAAAGAATCCCTCCATAAACCTAATACCATTAATTAGATAACACCCACCCTCAGTTTTATTGCATATTTTTTTACTTGATTTGATTTTCTTAGATATTGAGTTGCAAAAAGTGATTTTAATAACATAATGCATTTGATTAATTTATGGATTTTGTGTTGAGATTTGGAATTAATAATAATTTTTTGGTTGAACTTAGAAAATATATATGTTTTTCCTCGTTTTGTATTTCAAAGCCATCCAACCCACTCAAACCATTGGCTCGAAACTGCCAAATATTGAACCAACCCACCTGTTTTTAGGATGGGCAGGTTGGAAATTCTAAATCCACCAAGGGAAGTTTGGTTGATGATTTGCCCCCCAAAACCAACCCATGCACACCCCCTTGTTCATACTGCAGCATCAGCTGTTTTAAATCCTTCAAAATATAAAAAATGATTTAATCTACTTATGCAAATATGCAATGCTAAACCTTTTCCTATGGGCGATGGTACATTAACTATAATGCTAATGACATTAGGACTCCAACGAATATAAAATAAATAAAAACTTTGACATAAAAATTCATGCAGGTGAATATTAGGTAATTTTATCAACACATCTATGCATTTTTATGTGCATGCACAGGCAAGAGAAACATGCAGTCATTAACTTTTCAACCTCCAAACCAAACCAAATTAAGCCCCACGTCCCAATCAAAAGTGAGGTTGGATAGAATTTCGTGTTGAAATATGAAGAAGAAGGGGGGGGGGGGGGGGGAGGGGGGGGGGGGGAGGGGGGGGGGTGTGGGTGGGTGGTAATGAAAGGAAGGAAAGAAAAGAGAAAAAAAGGAAGGAAGCATAGATCACCATGATTTTCATAAGAGATCCTGCTGCAGATACAAATTTATACTCATTTGTCTGCTTCAAGCTGTCATATGCATAACGCCACTTTGAAATGACTAACAGGAACATTGACTCATTCATAGATGCAGCAATTGGTCCACATAAATTGCCTTCAAACAATGTGCTATCAGCATGATGATTTACAGAAGTTTTCAAATGGGTCAGCTTTCATGTTTGACTGTTAAAGCAACGAGAGACCATATGAGCAGTTCAGTTGTCGTCAATGAAGAAAGGCAATATTGAGACAAAACCATAAAGCATGCACATATTTTAGCAACAAAAAAATCAATGAAATTGTCAAATAGTGAAGAATCAAAATTGGGCAGACAAGAAAATGTTTCAGACAAGGGAATCATGTCTTTCATCTGTTAAACCATTTCAAAATTTTCAATTCAAAAGATTCAGTCAGTGTTTAAATCTTTGATATGTAAATAATCCGGAACTTCTAGATCTAAATATGTAGAAAACTAAATGCAATATCATCAAACTTTAATGGTAAAAACCTTATCTAATTGGGCATCCTTATATATGTTTGTTGCCGAAATGATGTTATGTGCAATAAAGGGGATCCTTAATGGCAACATAACCCCAACATTTAAAAATCACAATTTTCCACTTCATCTATCCCACCACAATTCTATGACTGTTGTCCTGTTCAATCTTCCTAGTGGATAATAAATCGAAGATAGCATAAACATCAATTTTCAGTATTCCCCATATCAATCATCATGTCATGCTCATCTTTACCCATCCTCTTGTTTCATCTGATAAAACTGCACCGTCAACAAGCGAGATGCACTATGAGATCTCTTCCTAAACAAGATTTGCAAAAGTCAATATACAGTAGAGGGTGATCTTTCTTCTTCTCCCTATCCTTTTAATTAGTCACCTAGTGAGAAAATAGCTATTGTCATTCCATGCACAGAAACCAACTAATCCGATAATAACAATTTCACACGTGCACATATATAACATCATCCCATGTTTTAGTCCCTTCTCCATCTCCTCGGAAAGTTTCACAGCTAAAGATACAAGTTTAGTACCTTATTCCTTGGTGCAAACTTGATGCAAACATGGATATTTCTTGATTTTTGCACATATCATTCCAACCAGTATCATCAAACATACAATTCCAAACTTAAAATGAAAATGTTGCTAATCCTGAAATACCCTTTTAATTGTTTCAGTTCTGCTTTCACTTTTGAGTTCATAATTTTCCGAACCGCAAATTAGATTAATTAAAGTAAAGAATATGTTACAATGAGACTATAAATCACTCTACACATGGGCACATATGCATGCCTAAACAAGATATATGTGTCGCAATTTATTAATGCCCTAACTCTCTGCTGTATACAACTTTTTTGACAGACACCAGTTCATTTCACAACTCACATCATCAATTATCATATCCAAATAATTAAATTATCCAAATCATATCAAGGTTCTGCTAGTTGTTGACAGCATCAGGCACTCATCATTATTATAGAATCTAGAGGTTTTTTTATTTCAAAGCAGTAAGCGTAAATGAAGAATGCAGAGTATCACCCATCAAAAATAATTTGCATGTCAATAGACATAAGAATGTAAGATGCACAGATTGAGATATGAGTTGAGTATAACTTCTCACCTTCAAACACACAGATTTATGATATTGAAAAGACGTAATAAATTGAGCAACTTGAAAGAAAATAATGACATCACTATTTTGAATTGTATGGTGTTCCTTTTCAACATCCTCACAGATGGACTCCATTAACACTGAAACCATTGACAGCAGGGTAAGAACATGCACCAGTATTGTATGGAGACTAAAGACGAAAAGGTTAAGAAACACAAACTTTCATTTCAATTACAGAAAGTATACCATTGTAACCCCCTGACAATAGCTGGTTAACAAAATCATGGAGCAATTCTAGAGTATTGTCCTTTGTTGATGGTAATCTTCCATAGTCCCACACCACTCTTTTCAATGGACCTCGATGGACTTTACGAGAATTGAGCAGAGGATCATGAGAGGCAGAATATGGGTTTCCCTTGCATAATGTTTTAGAACCATCCTGTTTTAAAATGTTGCTTAAGTTACTAAAGTCGGTAAATAATTCTTCATGTGCATCTATAACAGTGACAAGAACATACCATGGTTAGCCGAGTAAAAGTTCCGGTAAATTGTGAGTAACAACCCAAATTGCGTAGTCTGGTGAGCTTTCTTTTTTCTTGTTCCTCTTCCATAATGGACCTAAGACTGTTGATAGAAGTTTTGGCATCACCGTCCACCTAATGAATAAAATCTCCCTTTTAAGTAGTCTATCACAAAGATGCTGTTTGATAGTGGTTACTATGAACTAGTTTAATAACAAGCATGAGATATTACAAAAATAACAGATAAGAACTAAACCATACATTCACAAACCAATATGATTATATAAATTTATTTACCCAAATGATCTGCTTCTTTAAAGAGTTTAAAGCGATGAAGGTGGATGTCATAATCCTTTTTTCGCTTTGGCTTTTTCCTTTTAATTTCTTTGTCTCTTGGTCTTCAAAGTGGAACCCAGAATTAAATTTAAAAAACTCAACATATATTTAGTTCCAATTTGTTAAGGGTATTTATGTTGTTGTATCCTCACTTGTTCTATATATATATTTAGAGGAGCTAACCCTTGTGATTAAGCTCTCTCATTCTCCTAAACTCTCTTTCTCTTCTACATAAACATGGTATCAGAGCAGGCTTTGCCTGAAATCATGGTACGTGGGATTTAGTATCTCTTCCTCTGGGCAAATCTGTTGTCAGCTATCAATGGGTCTATGTGGTCAAGGTTCATCCTGATGATACCGTTGAACAATTGAAGGTTTGTCTTGTCGCCAATGGATATACCCAAGTTTATGATCTTGATTAATTTAAGACATTCTCGCCTGTGGCAAAAATTGCTTCCATTTGTCTATTTGTCTGTATTCCTGCTACATTTGAGTGGCCTTTACATCAGTTGGAAGTGAAGAATGCATTCGTTCATGGTGATCTCCACGAGAAAGTTTATATGGAGCAACCTCTTGGATTTGTTGCTCTAAGGGAGTCAAAATTAGTATGTCGTTTAAAAATGTCGTTATATAGACTCAAACAATCCCATTGCTCTTGGTTTGGGAGATTTAGTGATATTGTGATTGCTGGTCTTCAGAGATGTGGGGTATATCATTTTGTGTTGTACAGTCATACTGTTATTGGACGGATATTGTTGATTGTGTATGTGGACGACATTGTGATTATTGGTGATGATTGTGTTGGTATTCAGGAGTTGAAGTGCTTTCTCAGAATAAATTTCATACCAAAGGTCTAGGGTAATTGGGAAATTTTTTAGGAATTGAAGTAGCCAGGTCATATCAGGGAATCTCTTCATCTCAAAGAAAGTATGCTCTTGATTTGTTAAGTGAAACACGGATGTTGGAGTCTAAACCTACTATACTCTCCTATGGATCATTGTCATGTTCAAATTGGGCTGGATCCCCATCCCACTCCACTGCTGAGTCTTAATATGGAGCTATGGCATATATTACATGTGAGTTAATTTGGCTGACACATATGTTAGAAAAACTTGGATTGGAGCACCATCATCCTATGAATTAGTTATGTGATAACCAAGCAGCAGTTCACAATGCCTCCAATCTAGTGTTCCATGAGAAAACAAAACACATTGAGGTTAATTGCCATTTTATTAGAGGAAAGTTGTCATAGAATGTGATTCATACGAGTTGTGTAAAGTCAAGAGATCAGCTAGCAGATTTGTTTTGTGTGGTTCTAGAGCGAGATATATATGTAACAAGCTTGTTGCATATGGTGTATATATATGCACCATCTTGAGGGGTAGTGTTAAAAGTATTTATGTCATTGTATCCACACTTGTTATATATATATATAGAGGAGTTAACCCTTGTGATTAAGCTCTCTCATTCTCCTAAACTCTCTTTCTCTTCTACATTAACACAATTAATTCCAGCCAGTTTCCTTCCCGTAAACGGCACAAGCTATTTTAATTTATTGCTAAAAAATGCTGGAAATTATTGAACAGAGACCAACCTTCAATCCCTTTGAATATGCTTTAGCGATCAACTCTGGCTCTTGACCTATAAATATGTAATGGAAAGTTTCCAATAAAAGCAAGTTATCTTGACGGATGTAGCCACAAGAACCACCAATATGCTGCGTTAGAACTAAGATCAAGTCCGTGGCATTCTCACGGAACAGTAGTTCTAGAAACTTATCTCTGAGGGATAAGAATTGTGTGGCAGATCCCCCAGCCTTCTCATGCAGAGGGATGTCTTGGATAGCTAGAATGTTGCGAAATAAAGTAAGCACCAGCTGAACTAATTTCCAGTCATCCTCTGTAAATGCTTCACTGCTTAGCACAAAATTAATCATGAGACCAGTGACAACATGACAAATGATAGTGATAATAACAACAATTAAGCATGTGAAGGCAAGAAAAAAGACAAAAATATGAAGACAATAAAATGATGTTAAGTAAGATGAAGGGTAGTTTTGTACTTGTTCACTAATTTGATTAGTATAAATACATTAACCATATCTATCCCACACTTGCAGTCACATTTGATTAATTATATGAGTCTCTACTACAAAATGGTCACCACAATTCATATTTTAAACAACAAAAGCATGCTTATGCTTTGCTATTGGTATTAACTTCCATATTGGGCAAGATTCTGTCACAGAGGCAATAAAGATAAGAGCAAAACCTTCTTAGCATATAGCCTACTTTAAACACTTCTAAGAAAGATTGATGATGATTCTGAACAAAAAATCATGGAACACACACTTGAATGTTTCAAAAATATAACATTCATATATGAAGAAGGGTAGAGAGTTCTGTTCATTTCCTAATCAGATCAGTAAGATCACTCTTAACAAGTATTAGCATTTTCTCATGCATGGTAAAGGTATTTTATTAATGCTCCCCTGTACCTCCTGAAACTAAGGAAAGCATTCTACTTCCAGCATGAATAACAGGCAGCTTAAAATATGTTTCAGTGAACTCATGCTCATAAAATGGTTTACTTACGACAATTTTATGAAACGATGAAATATTTACTTCATTGAAAAACTTGATGAAAATAAAGTAACATCTTGAATCTGATGTTTGCACAGTTTGGACACTAAGGAATAGAATTCTCAACTTTAACAAACCAAAATTCCAAGTAATGAAAATCCCAAAAACTTGCGTTTGGTAGAGCTTTAGAATTATGATTTGAGAATAGAGTTGTATTTTGAGTTTGTGAGTTTTGGAATTATGATTTGAGTGTGGAAAATTTGTTTAGTTATGAGTTTTGAAAAGAGTTTTGAATTAAGTGATGTGACATATGATATTTGATTCAAAAATTTACAACTCATAACCAAACACACAACCCAAAATTCTATTCAAAACTCATAAAAAAGTTTTAAAAAAAATATTCAAAATATTTTTTTATTTAAAATATAAAACTAACAGATGCAAAAAAAAAAAAACACAAACACTGTTCCAGTCAACTAGCTGGACGTCCAGGGGACGTTTGGGAGGATGACCGGATAAACCCAAAATTCAAAAATCCTCTACTTTTCAGAATGGAGAACACGAAAGAGAGAGAGTAGCCAAACAGGAAAGAGTGGTGGAATTACAATTCCAAAATTCCATCCAAACAATGCATGCAAATGGAGGGATGGAATTAAGTTTTCAAAGCTGCACCAAACACAGTCTTAAAGGTTGCGTTTGGTAGAGTTTTGTAAATATGATTTGAGAGTATGAGTTGTATTTTGAGTTTGTGAGTCTTGGAATTATGATTTGAATGTGAAAAATTTGTTTGGTGAAAGAGTTTTGAAAAGAGTGGAAAATTTTTAACGTGACATATGATATTTGATACAAAAACTTACAACTCATAACCAAACATACAACTCAAAACTCTATTAAAGCACATAAAAAAAATTTTAAAATTCGAAAAATATTTTTTTTGAATATATAAAAATTAACATATGTCAATTGCAACAAAAAAAAAAAAAAATTTGCGCCGTTCCGGTCAACCAGCCGGACGACCGGTTAGTCCAAATTTGAAGAAGAAAAAAAATTTGAAAATCGCGCCTCCGACAGAGTTTTGTGCAGAGTTTTATAAATGTTGTGGAAATGTGGTTTGAGAGTGGTATCCAAACATCATGTTGGAATGTGGGGGTAGAAATATAGTTTGGAAATCATTCCAAACAGAGCCGTCATTTCCCTTTTCCCACCTCTATTTCTCAAAAGTAAAATTTAGTAAGAAAAGAAAAACGCGAGGAAAATAATGGAAGAAAATCAAAAGTGCCCATCATCTACGATCCTGATACTTCATGTAATCATTTTACTTAGCAGTTTCAAATCTTTGATGGTGTATGAAAGGAGCCAAACCAAATGCCAAAACAAAAGGGGAGAAGGAATTCCAACTTACTGTTCTAAATTTTCCAGTGGACTCTCTAGAAGTGAGACAATCACTGGGACAATGTCACTGCAAGTAATTGAAGACATCAACCCCCAAAGATACTCTATTTGTTGGGGTATGTCATTGGATGTAGGCTCAACAGGCATAGTTAGAAACACCAGAACCTTCACTGTAAATTGTATTAAGCAATAATGAGTAAATATTTTGTGAAGATCCCATTGATTTGCAATTTCCCCAATTTAGGGGAAATTGCAATTCAGTGGAAGTTTTTAATAAAATTAAAAAAAAAAAATCAAATTAGTGGTAAAATTTATCAACTTTAATAATTAAAGTTATAAACTTTTCCACGAATTTGTAAATATTTTGTGAAGATCCTATTGATTTGCAAACTTTATAATAAATCAATAAAGCTTCTACTTTATGAATCAATGAGTGAGTGACTACCTGAATTTAGAACCAAATTACGATCATCCTGACAGTGTTCAATAATGGGTATCAAATCCTTGCCAACAATATTCCATTTACAAACTTGCTTGAATACTTCTCGGGTTTGTGGATCGTCTCGCCTCAGAAACCTCAACAAGTCTTTCAAATTATCTAGAAGGCAATCGGAGAAAAAGCAAAATCCGTAACAAATCTATTTAAATAGAGCCATGCATTCAAGTGTATTTAACAACCATTAAGTCGATTTACTATAATTTTTTGGAAGGATTACAAAATGAAACCAAAACAAAAAAAACAAAAAATTGGGAGTCATGGATATTATAGTGATACCTAAGCAGTATTCGCCGGGTGTGTAGCCATTCCGATTGCCATTGTCGTCTTCCTCAATGACTCCGAGACCAGCGCAAATGGCGGATAAACCTTCCATGTCGATCAGAACTTGAAATAGAATGAATTAGGGTATTCAAATGGGTCGGACTAGGGTTTGTCAGAATTGATTGAAGGAAAAAACAAAAACAAAAAGAGCACCAGATTTGAGAAATGTGAGAGGAATATGAATATGAATATGATGAGATGCGATGCGAGAGATGCACTTGAAACTATAAACTTTTAGATCTTGGCGTCGCTGCTAATGACTAGTTCTGTGTGATTTACAGTTTATGTGGCGCCAAACGTATCGAATTTTCCCGCGCTTTTATGTCATTTAGGAGCCGTCGATTTCCTACTGCTGCCGCGGAGCACCAAAAGTCCATGACGCAGCAGCATACTATTCATCCTCTTTCTACAATATATTTTTAAAAAAATAAATAAATAAATAAATTACAATTACACCTCCCTTAAGGTTTTTTTAAAAATATAAACTAAGCCCTATAATTTTAAAAATTATAAATATCTTATTATCAACATTTTTAATTTGACAAAATAAACAAAATTTTAACTATTCTCCTATAAAACAATAAAATTACTCAAAGTATTAATTGAAGTATATATTTGATATTATTAAAAATTATTAATTAATTTAATAATTTATTAATAAAATGAGTGAGTGATGTGTAATTTTCAGAATCACAAGAGCAATTCGTACTTTAAGCAAACTTTAAGGAATGTATTTGTCATTTATCGTTTTTTTTTTATATATAATTCTACATACGTAACAATTTTAACTCGTTACACATCTCATTTATTTGAAATATTTTTTAATCCAATTGTGCAAAATTACTTTCAGGGAAAAAGAAAAAAATAAATAGATTTTAATATCTCTTTAAATGGATTTTACTCGTTACACCCTTGTAACAGTTTTAATTACTTTTCATGATGAATAACTAACAGAAAAGTGAACTGATGATTTTTTTTAATTCTACTTTTTCAAATCGAATCTAGAGATGATTGTTCAACTTTTGTTCGGTGCACCAGAATCGAACAAAACCAAACAACTCATATCCTTATTATCGAACAAAATCAAACTGCACAAACAACCACCGCCGAACAAAATTGAAACATTCCTTACATCTATTGCCAAATTTTATAGAGCCATCATGTTTATCATCCCGAAAACTAGACACGTATTGCATATTCAATACGCCACAATTGGACAAATGTCATGTGCTCAGCAAACCAGCGCCGAATTGTTTGTAAAACTTGGATCAATGAAAACGTAACAAAAATACAAAAAAAGAAATCAAATGGAAAATGCTCGCTAGAGTGTGTCAAGATGTTTTATAAATTAAAAACCCAAAAAATATATCAAACAATCATTTTTAAAAATAGGTGTTGTTGTCGGAGTGTGTCGCATATGGTGTAATGGTTAGATTGTGTCCTCGGTGGGGAAAAGCTGGTAGTGATGATCGGATATGGCTGTAATGGTAGTCAGAGATGGTGAAAAGATGAAGAGAATGAATAGAGAAGATAGGGGAGGGGAAATGGGTGTAAAGAGAGGAAAGTAAGGTTATGGGTAATGACACAATTTATATATTGAGAAGTGTAAATAGAAAAAATTAAAATTTTTAAAGTTTTAAACGAGTGTAATGAGATAATTGGTGTAATGAGTTGAAAATATTGTGTAAATAGAATCAACTTTTTTAAGAGCGGTTAGGAAAGAGGTTTATTTCTATATCTTTTGGGCTAATCAATAGGCCCAAATTCTATTCTTTTGAAGCCAAAAGAATAATTATAATTTCAAAATCTATTTTTACCCATACTTATTTATCTATAGTTTACCTATCTGTCTGCGGGTTATCGCACAATTTGTCTATATATAACTATCTGTCCACCTGATCCACTTATCTATCTATATCATCAACACCACTACCACTGCCGACTGCCGCAAATACCAAATCAGAAGTAATTATAAGCAAAGATAAGCATCTAATTTATCCAAACCAAAGAACATAACTGGCTTACAAATGTTGGTCAATCTATTTGGGAAACTATACTGTAATCTTGCAAAGATTTCTAAAGCCTAAATAATTTATTTTTATTTTTATTATTCATAAGGCACATGAGTGATGGGAGAAATTGCTCTGCTCAGCGGGTTAGAAAATGTAGGATAATAATAACACAATAAACTATATTGCAAGTCCTCTTTCTTTTCTTTTTAATTTTTCCCCCCATTTCGTAATCATCCAACCGGCACAAGAAAATCAGAAATGATCAAAACCACTCTTACCATAAGCATGATTAGTGTATCCACAAGAAATTTGCGCCGAGGAGATCAAACAAAACCCCATAAAAGACCAAATGTGAAACAAAGTCGAACCTTGGAACCAGAAATGAGACCAAATGTCAAGCGAATTTCACACAGTGGCTGCTCTCAACTCCGACCCCCATGTGTCACAATAAAATGTTAAAGCAATATCCGTTTTTGACGTACCAAAAAAAAAAATGTTAAAGCAATAAAATAATTACTAGATCCACATGATATTTTCGACATACTTCCAAAAAAGACAGTTTTCTACAAGTTAAAAGCAATCTAAATGATCAATACCAGTGTCTATGTTCATCTCATTCCCCAATATTGCCATATTATGAAAAGGACTCGAGTTCTAAAATCAAATACTATCAGTCACTGCAAAATTCTCAGTCATTTGTAATTAGTTGCTAACCAGGAAACTCTTGCTAGAAACGATTCCAGAA
Organism: Camellia granthamiana; assembly: GCA_036172215.1. Taxonomy (NCBI): domain Eukaryota; kingdom Viridiplantae; phylum Streptophyta; class Magnoliopsida; order Ericales; family Theaceae; genus Camellia; species Camellia granthamiana. The sequence goes on along the minus strand of CM069903.1, from coordinate 102,921,433 downwards.
ACAATTGGAAACACTAGATACTAATGCCTTGTAGGTGACTACAAATCACAGCAAAAAAAAAAAAAAAAGTTCTTTATCAACAAATTTCAAGACACAGTTAGTCCACTTGCCAAGAATAAAAAACTAAACACTTGTCATTTGTTCAAGTACATATGTTAAAACAACAAAAAACAAAAATTTTATGCAGTTACAAGAATAGTTTTTTTTCTTAGAGAACTTCCTGTGGAAGGATGAGAGAATATTAAAATATCTATACAATGAAGAATTGCACATGGCATTGCTCATAAGCCTGTTTGTTGTTAACTTCCACCTTTGATGTAAGCTTTCCTATATTCATAAAATGCTGAAAGAAAATCAGTGCTTTAATAAAAGATTAATTAGCTCATTTTTGGGCTTCTGTTATCCCCTTTTTTTCTTTTTTCTTTTTTCTTTTTTCTTTTTTCTTTTTTTGGTAAAGTTAGATGAACTTGACTGTTACCTAAAAGTCGGTACATTGGATAGATTTAACTCCTAAAATGCGAAATCCAATGGAAAAACTTCACAGTAGCAAGAATGAAACAAATACTAGAATACAAGCTGTCTCCAACTAGATTTAACTCCTAAAATGTGAAATCCAATGCAAACTTGCAATGTGGAGCAATCAAATTCATGTGGAGAGTCAAGATAGACAAACCTAGCACAATGTGATGCTCACAAAATATAAAGAAATTTATATTATATGCACAATTGAGATTATTTATTTTTAACCTCAAGAAGTCTTTTTTTTTTTTTTCATCCTTCCAAACACATTTCAGAAGCTGCACCAAGCAAAAGGAATGCAAGACACACACTCTGCAAATAATAATAATAAGGTAAACATAATATAATAAAACAATACAATAAACTGAGACCTACAACTCCTATACAAACATTCCTCTGTTTTTTCAACATATAACTTTTAGTGAGGGCATCTCATCAACAGGTAATCTTCCCTCCCAATTTCATCATTATTCAATCAGCTTTGCTAGAGAGCTCTAGTAGAGCTGCTCTAACAGCAACTCTACTGAGCTGGCACACCTAAAAAAAAAAAAGAAAAAGAAAAGAAAAAAGGAAAAAGACAAACCAAAAAGAGGAAGAAGACAAATTAATGCTGTGTGAGTGATTTTCTGACCACACTGCCAACTCAGTACTCAGCTGGAAAACACTGGCAGAATAGATGACACCTGACAGACCTGCAACAAAAAGAGAAGATTTCGGCGGTGGTTCGTCCACCCGGGGGCACTCCGACGATTAAGTCAGTATATCTCTAAAAGATAATCAATAGTGCTAATCTCACTATCAGAATATAAATTGCGTACCTTAGACCCATCGGGGGTGCCTTTCTTTTATAGTTAACCCAGTCCTAAATCCAATAGAAGCCTAGCTCTAATGGACTCAGGATTACTGATAATCTTGGACTCCCAGCAGGACTGGGATAAACTCCCTAAGAGTCTTATCCTTATCCAACTGAAGTCTTCTCCCATTCTAGGACTCTCTGTGCCTTATCCGATTATCTCGGATTCCGATATCTTCGGAGATAACCTCGGCCTTACCGAGATCACCTCGGCGTCATGACCAGGACACGTGGCACCTCGACTGACACGTCAGCGTCACCTTGGCCACGTGTTGGTACTCATAAAATATATCCCCACAACTGCCCCCTAAGTTCTATTACCTCGGCATCTGAGGTGATGGAATCTATATCAGTACTCCTGAAAAGTACGTCGGCTTAGGTGTCTCAGCCGAGGTCATTTATATCGGCCAACTTGTCTTCTTTAAAGATCAAGAATTCCAAGAATCCCTTCACGCGTATGAGCTGTCATACATATTCACTCAACCGTTTAGCCACCTGCCCTTTCTTTACTGGATCGTACCTGCTACGCGTCTGGAAGCCGTCTCGCGCCTGCGTGCGCCGTCTGACGAATTCGTCGTTCTAGGCGAATTGATTGTTTTTTTGCCGCCGTTTTCAAGTTTTAACAAAACTTGTTTCCCCCTTCCGTTTCTTCACTTTACATCGTTCTTGAAGCTTTCTCTCTTCTTCTAGCTCTTTCAAGTCCTCTATTTTTCAAGCTTCCACAGCTCTGCAATTCACTCCGTTTACCGCCTCTGGCGTGATTTCCACCGTCCTTCCGCCTCTGCAACCGTCATCAGACTTCGGCAAATCCCATTTCGGCTTTTCTCTTTCTGGTAAGCTTCCATTCCTTCTAGTTTCATTCATTCTTGTTCTCCAAGAAATTCTGCTTCATTATTAATTGTCATTACTGCTCTACTCAAGCTTTTGATCTATGAATCATGCATCTGAGTGTGTTTACTTCACGATTTTCCTTTTTGCCTATGTTCTGAATACATGCACTGCTCATAACTCTTCGGCACTTTTGCCACTGTTCTTGATAGTCCATCTCTGTTCTTGATCCTGAAGCGTATTCTTGCTTTTCTGTTTTTCTAGATTTCGTGCCTTCAATCTTGGTTTCCATAGACATAGGTTTTGGGATTTGTTTGTAGAACCGACGAATTTTAGAAAAAACTTGAAAACAATTCCTCCTAGATCCGTACAAACCCTTACCATAGTACACTTTTAGGTTTTTAGCCGGGGTCTTTAAACCCTCCAAAAATACTTATTCCTGAAATCCGATACCTCCACTTGAGCCGACATTATGGGTATGTGGAAGCATAGGGTAGATACCCCGACAAAATTAGAATACTTTAGGCGAGAGTTTTTCATCCCTGCTGATGTCCATCTGAGGTTGGCTGGGGAGGATGACTCCATCATGCCTACAACTGATTCTATGCCCTTCCCTGTGGTAGCCTTCATTGAGTGCGGACTTCGGCTCTCACTCAACACCCTTTTTCGTGAGATACTTCACTACTACAAGTTGAACCCGATGCAACTCGCCATCAATTTCTATCGAGTTATTAACGGTATCATAGCCTTGGCCAAACAAGAAAACGCTAGGATTACCTTAGCCGACATCCAGTATTGCTACACCATGTATGGCCTCAAAAAAGACACGGGCTATGTTTACTACCTCAAGCCGAGATCCACAGAATACAAAATCGTAGCCGACCTCCCAAACTCCAACAAGGGAGCTGGAGATGATTACTTTATTACCTCGGGGAACTGGGAATTTGCTCCAGACGAGGACCTCCATCTCTACCCTCTTCCTCGTTCAATTTTTATAGAGGGCAATGGTAAGAGCCCTGTGTTCATAATGACTTGTTTTTAAAGTCTTCAGTACTTTGTTCATTTCTAATGTCTACTTTTTCTTGCAGCTCTTCTGTCAGTCTTTCTTTCCCAGCAAAGACTTGAGGAAACTCTTAGATTTACCAGTCCACAAGCGGAAGGCCCATCTGCTTCTCAACTTCATTCCTACCTATAAGTCTGCTCTTCCCGACGTCCCAAAAAAGAAGAAAAAAAGCCTTTCTCCACCTTCTGCCACAACTCCACCAGTCGCGTCCACATCTCGGACAGACCAGGGATCGACCTCTGATCCAGCTGAGCAGCCGTCAACCTCAGCTCCATACCTTATCCCAATATCCCAACGAAAACGTCAGCGACGACTTGTTCCTGCTGCCGAGATGGGTTGTCAAAAAGCAGTCGCCAAGGATCTTTTGGCCAACATTCCAGACTCAGTTGATGCTCAACCAGCACCAACTCAACCAAAGCCGAAAAGAATAAAGAAGGCCCAACCGAAGGCAAAGGTGACTCAGGTTGAAACTAAGAATACTTTGCCAATATCCAAATTGGCTGAAAGTGAGAAGACCGCCTCTGTCCCTGCGAAGAGGTTTGTCGAAACACAACCGTCTGAATCCATCAAATCCAAAAGGCCGAGGTCATTAGCTGCAACTACCTCGGGGTCTCAAAAGCATGATTCCCTCTGGGCTCCCCAAATTACATTGGAGGATAAGCCAGTCATGGCTGGGGATAGCTCCAATGATATTAATGTCGGTGTTGCTCTCAGCACCGCTCTGCTTCTCCCTGGCGATCTTGACCGAAACGCCGAGTTGAGTGAATATGAGAACTACGCCCCGATGCTCCAACGTTCTGTTCAAGTAAGTGCCCTTATGTCGTCACTTTTCTTTCTTTCTTGTACTTAAAAAATTTTGTAATAACTTCTGCTTTGTTGTACTCTTTCTCAGGCAATCCAGCATGCCCATTCTTTCTCAGTTCAATCTTTCGAGAACCGGGAGAAGCTTGCCGAGAAGAAGAGGGAAGTTGCCAGTCTGCAAAAGACCAACAAAAGTCTACAATCAAAAATGAAGAAGTTGGAAGACCAGGCCAAGGCTGCCATCAAAGAAAAGGACGCGGCTGAAGAAAAGGTTAATGCTGCTGAGGCGATAAACAAAGTCCTTCAAGCCCAGCTAAAAGAGACCGAGGACAAGATAGCCGAGGCCCAAAAGGAGCTTCAAGACGCCCTGGCCACCAAGGAGGCCGAAGTCAAAGCCGCCGACGAGAAGGGCTACAACGAAAGGGTGGCCGATGTCACGGCAGACTATGAAAATCAAGTAAAGCAGGCATGCAACAAGGGTTTCACCCTTGGTTGGATGTCTCTTCTAAAAAAGCTTGCAGTCCCCGAGGACTTGCCCCTTAGGAACGCCGACGCTATTCCTCTTCCATTCCCCTCAACCCCAACTCAATCTGATGATGACTTTGAATCTGAGGAAGAGGTTCTGGTGAGGAAGTCCAAGGAAGCTGCTGGGGCCAAGTCCCCTACTCAGAATGAGCAAGTCCTGGACCTGACTCAAGATAAGGAGGATGGGGAGGTTCCTAAGGATGTTGCTCCAGAGGAGACATCAGCCGACGTGCTTCTTGCTGACAAGAGCCTTGACCAGACCCTTCAGGAGATTGATGCTGAGCTTGTAGCCGAGAAAGTGGCCGAGATGTCCTCCCAGCAGTCCTCCGAGGTCCAAACCCAGCCTGCTAATGATGCTGAAGAATCTTGATTTTGATGTTTTTTTTTTTTTTTTGGTGCCTTGCACTTTTGCTCTTCTCTTTTTTGGAGCAGTTTGTAAGTTTTTGGTCGATACGCCTTCTATTGAATGTTAATTGAACTTTCCTTCTCTGAATGCTTGTATTACTGCTTTTGCATGATTCTATACTTAGAATATTTAATATACACTTTAACCCTTGTGCAACTTTCTTGAGGTGACACACCTCGGTTATACAAACTGATGATTTATATCGGCAAGAACCCAAGTACTTTTCTTAGCATAACCATGGAGTCCGTTTGTCTAACTTCAACTTGTAAACTTTTCTTAAGTTTCAACAAATGTTGAACATCATCTCGGTTTAACTTTAACTTGTAAACTTTTCTCAAGTTTCAACAAGTGTTAAACATCATATCGATTTAACTTCAACTTGTAAACTTTTCTCAAGTTTCAACAAGTGTTAAACATCATATCGGTTTAACTTCAACTTGTAAACTTTTCTCAATTTTCAACAAGTGTTTTAAACATCATATCAGTTTAACTTCAACTTGTAAACTTTTCTCAAGTTTCAACAAGTGTTAAACATCATCTCGGTTTAACTTCAACTTGTAAACTTTTCTCAAGTTTCAACAAGTGTTAAACATCATATTGCTTTAACTTCAACTTGTAAACTTTTCTCAAGTTTCAAAAAGTGTTAAACATCATCTCGCTTTTCTCTGCCCCCTGATATGAACCTAAGTTCCACTTGGGTTCTCATTATGCATGCATTCCAGAAACAACGTTATGTATCTTTATCAGTCACAAGTGTATATATATAAACAAGCTAAAACTTTATTTATTTATTTTGGCAAAATGACAAAAAATAATTCTAATGATAGAAAAATTTCAAATTGCAAGTGTTCCAAGGTCTTGGCAACTCTTTGCCCTCATTATCTTCAAGCTGATATGCCCCATTGCCTAATACCGAAGTGATTCTGTAGGGTCCTTCCCAGTTTGGGCCAAGCTTGCCCTCCCTGGGATCCTTCCTGTTGCCGACGACTTTTCTCAAGACTAGGTCGCCAACTTGGAATTCCCTTAGGTTAACTTTTTTATTGTAAGCTTTAGCAAGCTGCTGCTGGTATGCTGCCAGCTGAATTGCAGCTCTCTCTCTTCTTTCTTCTAGTAGGTCCAGATCTCGAGCTAAGAGTACATCATTAGTCCCGTTTTCTACTCCTTGGGTTTTGATGCCAGGGATGCTGACTTCCAGTGGAATGACAGCTTCTGTGCCATAGGCCATGGCAAAGGAGGATTCCCCCGTTGATCTTCTCGGCGTAGTCTAATATGCCCAGAGTACACTTGGTAGTTCATCCACCCACTTTCCCTTTGCTGCCTGCAGCCTCTTCTTTATTCCATCCAAGATAACTTTGTTGGATGCTTCTGCTTGTCCATTGCTTTGAGGAAAACTTAGGGTTGAAAAGTAGTTCTTGATCTTGAACTTTGCACAGAAGCTCTTGATTAGCTTACTATTAAATTGTGTTCCGTTGTCTGCGACTATTGCTCTCGGGATCCCAAATCTTGTGATTATGTTCTTCCATATAAAGCTCTTAACGTACACATCTCGGATCTTGGCTAAGGGCTCAGCTTCTATCCACTTGGTGAAGTAATCTGTTGTTACCAGCAGGTACTTCCTTTGCCCAATTGCTTGGGGTAGTTGGCCGACAAGATCCATTCCCCATTGGGCAAACAGCCAAGGACTAGATACTGGGTTCAGGTCTGTTGCTGGTTGGTGTATCAGAGGTGCAAACCTTTGGCACTTTTCACACTTCTTGACATAGGCTTCTGCGTCTTTCTGTATTTAGGACCACCAATACCCCTGGGTAATGGCCCTGTGGGCTAGTGATCTGCCCTCGGTGTGACTTCCACAAATTCCTTCATGTATTTCATATAAAAAATCTTTCACTTGTGAAGGGTGTACATACCTTAAAAGTGGTCCAGTGAAAGATCTTCTGTAGAGATGTCCTTTAGTTGTCAAACTAAATCTTGCCGACTTCAGTCTGATCTTATGTGCCTCCTTGTGATCATCTGGCAGCTTTCCTTCTTTTAGGAATGTAACAAGTGTATCCATCCAGCTTGGTCCCATGTCCACACACATTGCTTCACGCTCTGTGGTTAGTGGTTCGATGCTCGGGCTCGACAAGTAGTCAACCATTATTGTCCTCGCTTTTCCAGGTTGTACTGAGCTAGCTAGGTTGGCCAACGTATCGGCGTGACTGTTATCAACTCGGCTAACCTGATGTAGTCGGCAATTCTGAAACAAGGCCACTAACCTGTTGACTTCCTTCGCGTAGGCTGACATCCTTTCATCTCGGGCTGCAAACTCGCCCGTTGTCTGGTTGACTATGAGCTGGGAGTCATAGAAGACTATCACTTCATCTGCTTCTGCTGCTACTGCCAGTTTTAGTCCTGCAATCAATGCTTCATACTCTGCTTCATTGTTTGAGGCCTTGAACCCCAATCGAATGGACTGTTTCAATATCTCTCCGTCTGGAGATACCAGTACTACTCCTGCCCTCGCTCCTTGTCAGTTTAAGCTCCCATCGATACACAGTCGAAAGGAGTCGCCGACGTAAATGCTGCAGGGTCGGAGTTTTTCCTTTTTCCTTTGTTCTGTTGCATTTGGCTGGGCTCCTCCTTGCTTGTTTGGACATCGTTCATCTTGGCTCAATGGAGCCCAATGTTCGATGGATTCTAGCGTGAACTCTGCCATGAAGTTGGCCAAAACTTGGCCTTTGATTGCTATTCTAGGTCTGTACTCCAGGTCATATTGGCCCAAGGTGACTGCCCATCTGGCTATTCTTCCTGTCAAGTCTCCTTGTTGCAGTAAGGACTTCAAGGGGTGTTCAGTTAGCACCACAATTTTATGGGCCTAGAAGTAATGGTTCAGCTTCTTTGAAGCCATTACTAAGGCTAGTGCCAATTTCTCTAAGGGTATATATCTTGTTTCTGCATCGACTAGGGTTTTGCTTACATAGTAAACAGCCCTTTTTTCTCCTTTCTCTTCTCGGACTACCACTGCGCTTATCGCATGTTCTGAAACTGCTAAGTATAAAAACAGCTCCTTTCCAGGTTCTAGATTTGAAATAACTGGGGCAGTGGTCAGATACTTCTTTAGGTCGGCCAAGGCGGCTTCGCATTCTTCGGTCCACAGGAAGTTTGTGGCTTTCTTTACTAAGTTAAAGAAAGGTCTGCACTTGTCTAAGCTTCTGCTGATGAACCTATTCAGGGCTGCGGCCCTTCCGGTTAGCATTTGTACCTGTTTTGCCGACGTCGGGCTCTTCAACTCCAGGATGGCTTTAATCTGATCTGGGCTGGCTTCAATGCCCCTTCTGGTCACCAGATATCCCAAAAACTTACCAGATCCCACTCCAAATGCACACTTGGCTGCATTGAGTCAGAGTCGATATGTTTTTAGGATGTCAAAGACTGCTTTCAGGTCAGCCAGATGACCTTCAAGTGCCTTGGTCTTTACGACCATGTCATCAATGTAAACTTCCACCGTTCGGCCAATCAGGTGTTTGAACATCTTGGTTACCAATCTTTGGTAAGTGGCTCTTGAGTTTTTCAACCCAAAGGGCATCACTTTGTAGCAGTACAGCCCTTTGGGAGTGATAAACTCAGTTTTCTTTTCATCCGCAGGGTCCATAGCTATCTGGTGATACCCTCTGTAGGCATCTAGAAAGCTCATCCTTCCATGCCCCGAGGTGGCATCCACTAGCTGGTCAATCTTGGGTAGAGGGAAGCTGTCTTTGGGACAAGCCTTGTTTAAACTAGTAAAGTCTACACAGACCCTCCATTTACCGTTCTTCTTCTTCACCACTACTGTGTTTGATAGCCATGTCGGGTAATTTACCTCTCGAATGGCCCTGGCCTCGAGAAGTCTGTCTACTTCCTCTTCCACTGCTTCGACGTGTACCAACGTCGGTCTTCTTGCTCGTTGGATTACAGGTTTGGCCGACCTATCAACGTTCAGCTTATGGCAAGTGACCTCGGGGTCAATGCCTGGCATTTCGTAAGGCGTCCACGCGAACACCTCAATATTTGCTCTTAAAAAAACTTTCAACTCTTTTTCCTCTTCTTCGGCTAAACCCGAGCCGAGAAGAAAGAAGCGTTCTTCATCCCTCTCCTGGATGAGGATCTTCTTCAGTGCTTCTTCACTCTTCTCGGCTGGCTCTTTGCCGACATCCTCTAGGACCTCCAGGTCCTCGTCTTCGATCTCTACCTTCTTTGGTTCTCGAATGCTGCAGGTGGATTTCATTGCTGCCATGGAGCAATTCTTTGCTTGCAGTTGGTCTCCTCTGACCTCTTCAATCCCATGCTCTGTTGGAAACCGCAATAGTTGATGCAATGTTGAAGGAACAGCCCCCATTGCATGCAACCATGGCCTTCCCAAAATGATGTTGTAAGGGGAGGGTGTATCGATTACGGTGAACTCTGTTGTTATTTTCCTGGTGCCTGCCTGCACCTTCAAGCTGGTTGTTCCCAGTGGCCATGTCGGCGTTCTATTGAACCCGACCATTGGGCTATTGGACTGTTCCATATCGTCTAGGTGAAGGCCAAACTCCTTTTAACATCGGACGTACATGATGTCACAAGAGCTGCCTTGGTCAATCAGGATGCGCTTTACTTGGCATTCCCCAACCTGGAGGGATACTACCAAGGCATCATTATGCGGATGCTGTACTATCTTAAGGTCGACTTCAGAAAAGGATATTACTGGTCCTTGGCACTCCTCTACCTGATGTCTCTTCTCCCCGACTTGGTAGACATGCTGTAGGTGCTTCACCTTCTGAGTCTCTCTCCTTATTTTGTTCTCTTTGACCTTCGAGTGAATTACATTAACTACACGAGGTTCTCCTACTTAAGGTTGCTGTGCTAGAGGGGGCGGGGCCACTGGTGCTTGAGGCAATTTTGCCTGCTCTTCTTTTGTCCTGGCTTCATCGACAAGGTCTCTCAGATGACCCTGCCTCACCAGGTCTTCTAAGTGTGCTTTTAGGGCTCTGCAGCCCTGAGTCATATGCCCATCTTCATTGTGGTAGGCACAATGCCTGCCAAGGTTTCTTCCCATAAATTCTCATGGTGCCCTCGCTGGTGTTTTGAAATACGGTTGATTCCAAATTCGATCCAGGACTTTATGGATTGGGATTCGGAACACAGTTGTTACTGCCTGGGCAGCCCTCAGTTCTGTCTCTTGCTTGCTGGATCCATTGTTACCTCGGCCTCGCTTCGGCGAGCCGTTTCCTTTTTCATGCTTGGTCTCTTTAGTCCCCGATGTATCTTCCTTGGCTCTGGCGTATTTTTCAATTCTGGCCATGAGCTCTTCTATGCTTTTTGGCAGTGTCTTTGCCAAAGACTTTCGTTGCGAGCAGTTGTCTTTTAGGCCGTTTTTGAAAGATACGACCGCCACCTCTTGATTACATTCTGGTATTCGGTTGAACACCTCACAGTATCTTTTTGCATAGGTCCTAAGGCCTTCATCCTTACTGATCTTCAAAGCCATCAATGCGTCCACACGCAATGGCTGCAGCTTGTTTGTCACGAACCTGGCCACAAACATCTCGGCCAGGCCTTCCCAAGTCTTCACGCTTCCTTTTGGTAATTTGTGGAACCAATTTGATGCAATCTCCCCGAAGGATGAGGGGAACACTTTGCAGAGCAACAACTCGTTCCCACTATACAATGCCATTGAGTTCAAGTATAATCCAACGTGGAAGTTGGGGTCTGACTTACCATCGTATATTTGGAACCTCGGCATACTGAATCTCTTCGGCGCCTTAAACCTGTCCAACTCCACCGAGAATGGTGTCCTTGGCTTATCTGGGGAATTACCTTGGTATAGGCATTCTGTTGCTTCCTTTTGAGCTAATCTCTCAAGTCCTCCTTTGTTCGCCCAGGAGTTCGGCTATCTCCTGATTTCAGTCTTTTAGGTGCACTGCTCTCAACTTCGTTGTGAGCCCTCTTTGACCCTTCTCCATGAGTTGTGTCAAAGCATAGCGCTTGCCCCTGAACATGCCGATGTCCTTTGGGGTCTGCCTCCTTTGTGCGATGCGTCCTCTGTGATTCTTCCCTTCTTGACTCTCCTCGCCCGACCTCCCTGGAGGGTTGGTGAGAGTGTCTTTCGCTCCTGGTGTGCTGAAGGACTATTGGGATAGTTTTCTGTCCTCCCTTCTGGGTATTGGCCGCTGGAATCGGCGTGTCATGCAGTGGGAATGGTGGCTGCATGACATTGTTTTGCATCATGAAGTTGACGACCGATTGCAGGTCTGCTAACTTGTTCGCCATCTCTTTAACCTCTTCGTCCCTCCGCAGGCATCTATCCTTCCATACCTGGAGGTCATCCTCTTTGTAGTACCCACTTCGATCTGGCTTCCTTGGTGCGTCGCCATCCTGGCCGACGTTTTTGTTACTGTGATTCTGGTCACGAGTTTCTGTGTTGCGGTTGTCTCCTTCGATGTCAAGGTCGATAGGCCTGCCACTCCCAGCAGGAGTGTCGTCCCCAATCTTTTCCTTCTGTCCGTTGCTGGCCATCTATTCTCCTTTCTTTCCCACAGACGGCGCCAAATTGTATGAGTGATTTTCTGACCACACTGCCAACTCAGTACTTAGCTGGAGAACACTGGCATAATAGATGACACCTGACAGACCTGCAACAAAAAGAGAAGATTCCGGCGGTGGTTCGTCCACCCGGGGGCACTCCGACGATGAAGTCAGTATATCTCTCAAAGATAATCAATAGTGCTAATCTCACTATCAGAATATAAATTGCGTACCTTAGACCCATCGGGGGTGCCTTTCTTTTATAGTTAACCCAGTCCTAAATCCAATAGAAGCCTAGCTCTAATGGACTCAGGATTACTGATAATCTTGGACTCCCAGCAGGACTGGGATAAACTCCCTAAGAGTCTTATCCTTACCCAACTGAAGTCTTCCCCCATTCTAGGACTCTCTGTGCCTTATCCGATTATCTCAGATTCCGATATCTTCGGAGATAACCTCGGCCTTGCCGAGATCACCTCGGTGTCATGACCAGGACACGTGGCACCTCGGCTGACACGTCGGCGTCACCTTGGCCACGTGTTGGTACTCATAAAATATATCCCCACAAATGCTACTTTAGAGCTCTAAAACATTTTTCTTATTCAATTTCTCAAACTCGAAATTCAGTAAAATACTCGGTAAAACTTTCTAACAAGCATGGAACTTCATGTTTATCCAACATAATAAATCTTCAAATCCAGATTTTTCAATTCCAAAGCGAGCTCAACAACCTAAAAGACAAGCTCTAATTCGATGAAAACGAAAGGCTAAGCAAGAGTGTTAGTCAATAGAAAGAACTTGAACGAATCACCTATTGCTAGAAACCACCTTCAGTCACTACCTCCAGCCACCACTAACTTTCGCCAAAAACCACCTCTGGTCACCACCTCCAATGGTCGGCCACTGTCTTTAACTGTCATTAACCACCTTTGGCGGCCTACAACTTCCTCCAATCACCATCTCCTATCGTTGATAGCTACCTCCTGCAATTGCCACCCCTTTCACTTGTTTTCAATTTTTCTCCTTCTTTTCTAACACATCAAAATCATATTTTTTGTTTTTATTTTTACCAAACATAAACATAAACGTGCTAATATTTTCTGCAAACAAAAACAATAAAACTTAAATGTTGCCAAACGACACCTTACTAACTAAGCTAACAATTTGTTGCAAACATGCAGGAAGAGATAATCAGGATGTGTGGTAGCATAGGGAAAGCAGTTATTGTGGCATCAAATATGCTAGAAAACATAATTCTCCATCCTATACTAACCTGAGCAGAGGTGTCAAACATTGCCAATTTTCCATTGCTATTCGAGAGAGTGCTGATGCAGTTATGCTATACGGAGAACTGCTCATGGAAAGTTAGTTGCTTGGAGTTTCCAGTACTTCTGTTAGAAAGAACTAGCGTACACCAGATATAAAAATTCGTGCTCTTTGGTAAGTTCAGAAGTGTAGAATGACACAAGCCGTAAAGTTGATTTTCAGGGTAAAAATTACCCATTTAAAAGTGGGGTCTTTCACAATCTAGCAATCTTTTTGGTGGCCACAAGGATATTTGCTATCATAGAAACCAATATACAGATTTGGGAAAAGGCTTCCAGATCAAAATTGGGTCTGAACAATAAGCGTAATCATTGAATTGTCTATGAGGTCGCTTTTTAAATGAGCCTATTGGTTGTGTTGTGAACTTTTTTATTTTTTTTTTTGGCACACAGATAAAATGTAAACCAATACAACTTTACATGTCATGAAAAATCTTACTAATTGGAATTTGCAGCACACGATGGTGGCAATAGAATATAAGTTGGTTCCTAAACTGTGTTGAGAAATAGATGAGCTTCATACTTGTTAAATAAATGTTCTAAGATCATTTTCATTTTTTATGGTAAATATCTCAAATGTTGTGCTGGAGCCCTCGTTGCATCGCTTGTTCGATTGCAATTTTTGGTGATTTTGATAAATTTGTCTCATAAATTGTTTTATTCATTTTTGGTGGCTTGTTCTTAGCTTTTTTGATTGGTTGGGTTGGAAAAATGAAACCAGAAAGTATTATTGTGTTACCTGTAGAAAAAGGGTAAATTACACTCTACTCGTTTTATGTTTGGTCATTTTCCACTTGGCCCTTCAGGCTTATTTTTTTCCACTTTGATTCTTCATATTTCAAGTTTTTCACACTTTACTACTTCTAAAGTTAATTTTTGTTAAAAATTAGACAAAAATAACAAATTATTAGTTACGTGACATAAAAATATTTTATTATATATGACTCACACTTCTAACATAAACTTAAATTCTAATATAATAATATACTTTATATTATATGACAATTATTGTGGTATTTTCTATCTAATTTTGAATAAAAGTTGATTTTAGGAGTAAAGTGAAAAAAACTTAAAACATAAAGGGTTAAAGTGTAATTTACCCGTAGAAAAATGAGTAATTTCATTTTTTTTTCCTTTTCCTTTTAATTTCCTTAAACAAATCCTAATCCAAACATAGCCTTAATCTTCCTAATGGTGACCATAAAACTGGTTGCTTTAGCTAATTTACCAAGAATCTGAAGTAAATTCTTTTAAAGAGTTATCTGTGGGAACATTTTCTTTTGGAATTACTTTATCCATATGGGGTTTAGAAGAATCAGCATACTCTACTGTTGAATTAGTACACAATTATCCATACAAATATAATTTTAGAAATATCAAATGATACACTAGAACTATATGACTTACATTAACGAAAAGGAAAAAAAAATATATGAACTTGTATTCACAGCATACTCTGCCTAATCATGTACTGAGTATTTACAACAGAACACTTGAAACAACCACACTACCAATGCCTTTTTACACATACCCAAGCTATTTTCCCCATTATTATCTCAAATGAGTTTTTGAGGAAATCACTGAGATGAGAATTTGATTTCTCATCCATAATCACCAAATCTCTAAACTACTAGCTAAATGCAGAAGATCCAATTCCAACACAACAAAAAGGAAAGAAGTTTGCTTAAACCCAGTTGTGAGGCATAGGATTAGATGTTCCTGGCTCTGATGGGCCACCAACTACTTGATTATTGGTTCTTGCTCCGAAGCCGGTAGTGCCTCTTAACATTGACATTAGGTTTCCTCCATGCACCCTACCTTCTGGAAGTGAAAACTGAACTAAACAACTATTTGTGTCCTGGGTCGGTACCTGCACAGGATGCCCATAACCCATAAAATTAATTGATGCACTGACTCTGCCTGCAGTTTCGGTACCATTGGCATGGTTGATCCCTTTCATCTTGTTGGATGTGATGGAATGCGGGTCATGCAGTGTGTGAACCAATGTACCGCCACCATGGATCTCCATGTCTTGCACCTGGGCACCGTGGGCAGCACATAAACCAGATTTCCCCCTAGCAAATTTATCACAAGGAATGCCTGATTGGCCCCAGGAACAACGTTTCCCTCCACCGTGTGCCTTGCAAAAATCAGTGCTTCCCTGTGCGCTCTTCCCACATCCCTCAAATTTGCACCTTTTTCCTCCACCATGACGGACACAAAAATTTGTACGACCTCTCGCACTCTTGGTGCATTCAGGCACAGCACATCTCTTCCCCCCACCATGATTAACACAAAATAAGGTTCCTCCATGAACACTCTTCAAGCATCCCCCTGCAAACGAACACCGTTTCCCCCCACCATGACCTTTACATAATGGTTTGCTCCCTTCTGCACCTTTTGTACACCCTAAAACCGTGCACCTTTTACCCCCACCATGTGCTTTGCAAAACATTGTGCTACCTTGAGCACCTTTTGTACAGTCAGGATACTGGCAACGACGGCCTCCGCCATGGGAGATGCATAGGCCAGAAATGCCCTCAGCACTCTTAGAGCAATTTTGCATCTTACACCTCTTGCCACCCCCATGCCGAATGCATAAGCCAGATTTCCCTCTTGCTGCGTGGGTGCAACCCTCATGACTGCACCGCCTACCTCCTCCATGGCCAATGCAATAGTCTGTTCGGCCTTCGGCACTCTTCGTGCACCCGAGATGTTGGCAACGCCGGCCACCCCCATGGGCCTTGCAGAATACTGTCTTGCCTTCAGCTCCCTTCTGACAGCCAGCTCTCTGACACCTCCTGCCACCGCCATGGGCAATACAAAGGCCAGAAGCACCTCTTGCTCCTCTTGTACATCCATTGAATTGACAGGTTTTTACACTAGTATTGCGTCGCTGTCGCTGTCGCTGATGAGTTACCCCAGAAGCACAGGCAACTGAGCCTTTTGGTGTGATTACTGTGACTGATGAGAAGTTTGGAGTAACTGGAGTTGGATCGATATGAGTAAGACCATGGTCAAAAGGAGTAGAGCTCTCTGTGCTTTGTAATGTATGCAATGGAAGCACAAGAGGCCTTAGCTTCCATCGAGAAGACGTTGACCCTTCATCCACAAGTTGAACTGCACCAATTGTGATTGGAGACTCCACATCATTCTGGAATGGGGGGAATCCTTGAGTAACAGAAGTCATATCAGAATCAGAAGGCCCAGTAGACAAACTCAGCTCAAGGTCTAGCTTTGGTTTTTCCACTTCCAGTCCCTTGGGAGTCTCACATGAAACATTCTTTTGTTTAGCTGTTCTCTCAAGGAGGTTGATACTCAGACCAAGATCGATTGAAGACCCCTCCTCAATTTCTTTCCCCAATGATATGGTAGTGCAAGAACTTAACGAACGGCCCAAACCAAGAACTAGAGAAGAGCCATCCTGCAGGTTAACAGAACCACCATTGACACCCCATTTTCTTTTGCTTCCACTGGAATTTGAAAAATAAGATCTTGAAACATCAGGAGAATGAAGTTGCAAAGCAGCAGCATTGGAATAAACAACTCCTGTATCTCCAACTTTGCTCAGGTTGTTTGACACATTTGAGGCAAAATTAGCAACAAGATGTCGAGGAGTGTTGTCCATCTAAAGTTAACAGATGTAAAGCTTCCTACCCAAACCAACTAACAATTGTAATAAAACAGTTTGCCCAACTTCTGGGGGTTGTAATAAAGGATTAAAGGGGTTCAAAGAGCCTCAAAAGATTACAGTGCACCCCCACTAACAAATCCTGATGTATCACACCGATCCATTCTATGAACTCAAAAATAACTCGACCAAATCACAAGCAACAGTAAACATTATTCCACAAGGACTCTTATCCTTTGTGACAACAATCTGGCAGACAGTCATCCTGTTCCAGAGTTAATAAATTCGTTAGAAGGTGGCATTTGTGCCAGATGCAAAAGGAATGCAATTGGAATGAGTCAACACTTTCAACAAAGAGTACCTATATTATTAGATTGGCTTCTCATTGTACTCCATATTGTCTATGTACTTTAACAGGTAGAGGTCTCAAGGTAGCATGACAAAGAATTTTCCAGCATACATGCAATCAGCAAAGGATCTTCACATTTAACACATAACACAACACACAAACACATCAGATTGAAAGTTATCCCCACTCAAATGCTAGAAAAGACTTCAAATTTGCTTTCCTAACATTGAAGATAAGGCCTGGCCTTTACGTAACAGGCAGTGGGACTTCATATAAGCCATGCATATCTATGATAGAATAGATGCACTTTCTTATTATACAGTTTTACGAAAATCTACCCATGTCTTAAAGAAACTACAAATAGTAGGATGACCAGTCGATGTCAGCAACACTGAAGGAACCTTTTAATCCAAAGAAACCAAAATACAAAAGGCAAAAAAGCAGACAGCTAAAATGCATGAGCGAAAGCTCTTGAAGCCAAAGAGCATCAAGCCTAACATACCAATATATGTCTTCGTATCAACAAAAAAATGTAAACTAAAAAAATAGATAAAAAAGTAAAGAAAAGAAAAGAAGAGAAAAGCAGAGCAAAATTCATAATGCAGTGGATATAAAACTAAATGTCTATTTTTTTTAGTGTGAAAGTTATGATAAGAACTAGACAAGAGTAGTAAATAATTAAGATAAATTAAAATAAAGGCCAAAAAAAAAAAAAAAAAAAAAAAAAAAAATTCAAGAGTTTGGTGTAAGAAATTCTAGAGCTATCAAATCAACCATAATTAAATATCATCAAATCTGATAAGAAAAAAAGGTCCAATGTACATGGGCATGGAATAAAAGTATATACTCAAGCATTTCCAGTTTTTTAGTTCTGTTTCTAAAAGGTCCTAGCTTTCCTTTTGTTTCCATATTTCTGTTTTCTTCTTTTCTCTAATTTTGTCTTTCAAAAACTTGCACTGATCAAGCCCTTGGTTCTTTTTTAACACTTTCACTTGTTATCTGCTTATTAGTTTCTGAAATACAGATTGTTCAAAGAACACATGCAAAAGAGTTCTTAGTTCCTACAACAAAACACACAATAACATCCCCACAAATAATGGCCTGCACTCATTTCTTATCTACCATAGAACAGAACAAGAGGCAGATTTAAATTCCAAAGCCAAAGTTCATAATCTCCATCATAATCAAGCGAGAGCTAGTCAAACATTCTATTGCACAAACAATTTAACCATGACCATAAAAAAAGCCTTGTCTCAACAATTAAACAAATCAAAATGAAATACAACTTAAAAATTAATTGGGTAAGGGGGGGAAAAACAATATTTTCAACTACAACAAAACAAATTTAAGCACAAATAAATTCAATTCCAATAAAACAATCAAAATTGAAACGATTCTCACAAATCACCATAAAAAAAAAAAAAAAAGTGACCTCTTTTCTAGAAGTAGCTGTGTTTGGCTGCTGAGAAAACGGCCAAAAAGATAAGAAACTTGGGAAATTCAGAATAACAATTCAAACCGCGACCAGGACAGGGCAGGCTCCAGGTTTTGTCTCATCTTCCTCTGTTTTCTCAGAAACCGAACGGAAAATAGAATAGAAAGAGCAGAGTAGAGAGAGGGTGCCAGATCTTACATAAAACAGAGTAAATAATTACGAAACCAAAAGAGAAAAAGTCAACTTCAAAATTTTTTATTTTATTGGCCTCAAGGTCTGCAGTACCATCGAGTGCGTTGTTCGAAATTCAAGAGAACTAGGGTTTTTCAGCTGCCAGCAAATCCAAGGGGGAGAGAGAGAGAGAGAGAGCGACGGTGAAGAAAATGAGGGGGAAAAAATATATAAGAACGTGTAGGGAAACAACAAGGGCGCATGCTAGGAAGGAGGCGTACGTTAGAGTTGTAGTTGGGAATCATCTGTATGCTTGATCATATCTCCTACGGTGCTCCCCCTTTCTAGGTAGGCCAAATCAAAAGTGGTGCTCATCAGGGGTGAGTTTCGAATTGGATCGGTTAAGTCGTAAATCAAGTTTAATTTATTATTTATGGTTTTATTAAATTTGGAATCAAATTAATTCATAAAATTTTTGCAATTAAACTATTATACCACAGTTTGGTTCAATTTGAAACTGTGAATTTTAAAAAGGGAACCTTACTTATAAATCTCATACACAAAATTCAAAATCTATTTAATTCTAAAATAAAACACTTGTACCAATTAGTTCTATATATTTTTAATTGTTACAAAAAAAAGATAATTTTTTAATTTTTTTTTAAAGAAGTTGCTACATTCTATCACCGCCAAAATTCCGTCAAACAATCATTGGAGATTCGTCCGACTGTTCAACATCACCGAGAAGTCGCGAAATATCATTAGAAATTCGCCGGAGTATGGCCGGAATGTTTTGAACGTCACCGGAAGTCGTCGGAATGTTTACAATGTTCGCTGGGGTCAATAATAAAGTCGGAGACTGATCAAAATGTCTAGAATATTGTCAAAAAAAAAGAAGAAGAATAAACTGAGAAATTAAAATGAAAAAATAACATAGCAAAATGTGCTAAATATTGATAAACTGAAGAAGAAAATAAACCTAAAAACAACAAACAACAACAATGAAAAAAAACATAAGTTATTTTCAATTTTTGTGAGGTTTAAGCAAATAATTTTCAATATTGATCAAACTGAAAAGCAAGTTTTGAAACTGTAAAATGTTACAGTTTTAAAGTATGATTCTATTAAGTATTTATTCTTATTAATCAAACTGAAAAACATGTTATGAAACTGCAAAATTTTACAGTTTTAAAGAAAGTTATGAAATTGAAAAAATTTATAGTTTTAAAGAATGATTTATTTCAACACCAAAAAAAAAAAATGTAAAATTTTACAGTTTTTACTGTTTGTAACTAAAACTCGAAAACAACTTGTTTAAAATTTGAAAATTTTCTCCATTATAATAAGAAAATAGAAATGTGTAGTATAGACAAAGTATTAAAACTGAGAGATCGAAGGAAAGAGACAAATATAGAGAAATACTTATACTCCGACAATTATTTTTTGGTTTAGATCTAACCGAATCTAACATAGATCTACTCAAAAAGATCTACATCAGATTTGAGTATATCTACTCATCTTCTTCCTCGAAACTCATCTCTGTCGCCATCAACAAGTACAAAGCAATGAGTTGGTCCTCGGTGGTTACTTGTGAACCCCAATCAATGGTGGTCACTGGTGACTGTAGATTAAAAAGAGAAAGAAAAGAATGAAGGCGTGGGCATGGGCATGGTCATGCTCGTCGTCGTCGCCACTGATATCAAAGAAAGAGAGATAAAGAGAAGAAGTAAGGTGTAGGGAAGAGAGGAGAAGATAAATGGATATAGGACTTTTGAGTCTATCCAAAAAGTTTTGGGATTAAATAGAATACACACTTTCCAAACAGGACTTGTGGGTAATTTGTCCTTTCAAAAATATTATCATTATTCATAATATAATCACAAAATATTATTTACGAACTAAGAATTGTTTATATGATTGTTTAAAACTAGTTTTTATCACTATACAAAAATATACTTACCAATAATAGAGCGTTATAATTTATGTATATATATTTGATACTAATAAAATATTTTAGTATTTATATTCGGTACAAAATTATATATATCGGTTCTAACTAGATTCGTAGCTATAAAATCAAAAGACCAAATCGTGAAATACAATTCGCTTATTTCAAAAACCATAACCAAACTGTACATTGAGAAAATCAAAATTAAACCGTATGATTTGATTTAGACCAAACTAATTTACAGTGTTTGCGATTTTTATGCTCAAACCCTAGATCGCTCCCACCTTTCTTCTTTCACGCCCACTTCTTTTATATTGTAACACCTCCAAATAATTAATATACAATAATCCTGATTTAATCATTTTCAGTTAAATAATCATAAAACTCCGATCATCATTTTGCTAATCAAATCTCTATAGTTATATTTCTTAATATATGATAGATTTACAAAAGAGGTCCATATGCAGTTACATATCTAATCTCCTCTAAAGTATAAATCTATAGCATGTGAGAGAGGTAATATAACAAAAGAAAATAAATACAAAATAAAGCCTCTTGTGCCACAAGTTCCAAAACTTAAACTTGGTTACAAATAAATGGCTTACAAACCCATACACATAAGCTCTTGGTTTGTCAAAAATATAACAAATAAGTAAAAGAGTCTTGCGCTCTCAAAACATCCACTCGTCTTCACTAAGGCGAAATCACCACATTGTTTCATGCACAAATCCACTAGGGGTGAGCACAAAGCCTAGTAGAAAGAATCTTAACAAAGTATATACGTTTTAAGCAATTTTATAATATGGATGCAATGTCATGTTATGCTCCAAAATCATAAATTTTATCCTTTTGAAGTCACACGCAATGCTCCTTAAAAAAAATAAATAAAATAAAATAAAATAAAATACACATTATTTCAAAGAGTTAAAAAATACAAACACAAGACGGTAAATATGACTCAAATAATTCCTAAGCTGATATCTGTAAGTAGGTATATCAAGCACTACCAATCGCCACCTTACCGGCTCCTAACTGGAAGGAAATTTGGAACCTGGTGCACGGGTTTTTGGACTTTCACCAAGGACCTCAAGCCAACTTAACAAAAACCAACCACACCCTAGACTTACCAAACGTATTTATCCCAAAATATTTCAAGTTCGAAAGTTTCTCAAATCATAATTCGATTTTCCAAAACTATAACTTTAATAGAACATTATTCAAAAACTATGCAATGAATAAAAATGGAATGCAAATTTAAGATATTCTCAATAAGTAATTCCCAAAACTTACAACATTATCTCAATGTTAATACAATGTTCATGTGAGACCACTAACTTTTGTAAACCCTAGTAAGGCCCTTACTTTTGAATTATTATAATAAAAGTTCTTGGTTCCTTGTTTCTTCACGAATTTGATCCTAGAACCGAAAACGCATCGCGGCGACCTTGCATAAACCCTAGTTGATCCTAGTAGCTTAGTTGTCATTTATAACACTCTAATATTAATTAATTAACTCTCTAATTAGAGATTGATTTCTCAAAACCTTAATTTCCAATTTTTATCATTTTCATTCGGTTATGCGTCTTTTAATTCAAAGCGAGATAATTCAAATCAAATTATTTTTTCCTAATACTATTTTAATTAATACTACACTTGAAATAGATATTCTAATTCCCTCACATTTTATTTTAATTGCATTTTGACCCCAAATTTTTTATGCATATAAAAGTACAACCCATTATTTTAATCTTTTTTCACCAAAATATCTACAATGTAAATATGTAATTTGTACGTAAAAAAAAAGATGATAAAACCCTAGTCAAGCGCTGCATATGGCCAGCCACCTCCCTCAAGGAGATTTGTGTAGTACTTTTGAAACAAGTTTCAGGAATATAGGGGAGAAAAATTGACTTGGACCCAAAATTAAGGATGTTTGTCTTGTACTCACCTTTCATCTCCAAACCAACTAAGCTAGGTTTAAGCCTAATTACATCACACTAAACCCTTCTAATCACCTCTCTTTCCATTATGTTTCAACTAAATACAAGTTCATTCCATTCAATCCTAATCAATGGGCATTTTGGACTTTTCACACCAATTTTCCTATAAATACACTACTCCTCTCTACACTTTTGAGCATTAAGCACACTCAAACACATACACACACATATAATTTCAGCAAGGAGGGATAGAGAGAATAACAAGAGTGAGCTTTGGAGAAAGAAGAAAAAGAGAGCAAGCTTGCACAACACCATTCTTATGCAAACAAGTAAGTCACAACACAACCCTCTCTTTTATTTTCTCATTCAAATACATGAAATTAGAGGGTTAAAGTATTAATTTCAGATGTGTATATATGGTGTTCATGTGTTTGAATAAGAAGAATTGAGTCGTAGTTGTCACATTGCATGAGTTTTTTTCTTAAAATGAAACAATGCTATCTTTTTCTATCCATTTCTTACATTATTTTCAAAGGCATATTTTAAATCTAAAAATATGAGCTATTTTTATATTATTTATCATGTTTTCATCATAAGAGAATTGAAAAATTACTCATGGTTGCCATCTTTTTCTATTTCTCTTCTTATTTCAAGCTTTGTGCAAGAAAGACCAGTATTTTCAGCCCAATTTTAAAAAATTCTAAAACAATGCAGAAAAATATTCTTGACCTCATTTTTATATCAAAACTTTCCTGAAAGTGTTAGCCTTTAATTAAAAATGTTTTATTGAAAAAAAGTGAGCGGTTTAAGAGAAAATTCGATTTTCGTAACAGTCGATGAATTTGGACAATGCTGGAGTATTTCTTTAATAACTAAAAATCTAGGGAAGCTATCTCATTTTCAAAAGATGCTCTAGCAACTAGATAAAATCCTCTACCAATCATAGAAAGGTTGAGTTCGGGAAAATTTTCGAAATGTCTTTTCGATTGTGATCTCTAAAGTGTACCTAATCTGAAAAGTTATGTTTGTTGATGATTTCATGCTTTTAACTTCATGAATGTGCTTCTTATCACTTGTTTGAGCGTTAGTATGATTTTTATATTATTATGTCTGTATTTCTTTACCATGGTGCTTTGATGATGCTTATATGTGTATAGAAATTATTGTTTTGATAGCTTATTCTAACATTAACTTAAAACATCTAACTCAAGGGGAAACTAAGTGGGGGTGGTATTGGGTGTTCGATCACTTGAATGGACCGGTTGTATTCGGACCTTGGGTATTTATGATGGATAAGGTTGGAGGAGGTTATGAGCAAGGTGTAGACGCGCTCCCGGAGGACTCCCGAGGAAACCTCGTTTTGTTCTCTGAGCTACTATAGTTCGGACTCAAATGTCACGGTTCTGAATCTAATCTCACAATGTGCGATGTGAGACCGATAAATCACCAAAGAGTCCAAATTCGGCAAATCGTTTTGGAAAACTGATTTTTTTATAAAGAAGTGCCAAACATGGACTGCTTTGCCAGATACAAAGTCGCCACCTAAATATTTTATTTTGGAGAAATTTAGGAAACCCTAACTCATGCCTAAGGCCACGTGTCTGTCATCACCAAAGTTGCCTCGGCTCGGGAACTTGGGTACGATTGGGGAAGGTCATCTATGAGCACCCTCGCTCGCCCGATCAAAGATCGGCCTGTACTAAGCATGATATCTTGTTTTTGAAAACACATGTGCTCTTATTCCGGTTAATTAGCTAGAATTACTATGTGATGTGCACAGCACACAAGTATAGACTAGATCGCCTAATTTGGAACAAAGCATCGCATATCCGTTTGTTTGAAAAATGGTTTGAAGTTTGCTAATCGCAAGTAGGCTAAAATGTGGATTTTGATGAATTGTTCCAATTCAAGTAATCCAACCTTCACCCACAGACATTCAGGCAGTTAATCACGTAAGCAAATAGCCTCATGGCAAACATGCTTTCATGGTAACATTAACACACATGCAGTATGCTAAAACGTAAACATTCACAGTGTACTCCGAGCCGAAACAAAGAACTAGTTAGAAATCATGCATGATCCTAGTTTATGTTAAGATGGCTAATGCAACACATGCGATAATGCAACTAAAATAGGCTCGGCTATTCTAGAATGGCATATGAAATGCAACTTTGATACATGTATTCAAATAGGAATTAAAATACAATGCAGTTAGTATGATGCGCCGAGCCCGGTGCATGCAATACAGATGAATGATACAAATATGCGAGCATAAGGTATGCTAATTTAAACATACCCTAAAACTAACCATCGTAAGCGGTTAAGTAAAAGGGAGAAAGAAATGAAGGTTGGAAGACATGCATCACACACACGCACGCTTATTACAATAATATGCCCTCTCGAAGGAGGGACCAAATAACAAGCTAACTAGCTAATCTAAGCTAATTAAACTAATTATTATATAACAAATTAATTAACTAATCCTAGTTAACTAATTATTACAAAACAAATTGAAATAGCTAAACACATTAACTATTAAAGGTACAAACCAAAGCAAAACCTAACTATCTAAGCATGGCAGCTAAGGAAAGTAGTAAAAGCAGGAGCTTCAGAGGGAGAGGAATGCATGCAAGCCCGGTCGTCTTGTTCAGAAATCCAATGCGATGCCCCGATTTGCCTCTGTTTTCATTTGTTCTCAGAAACTTGCACCAAGCTCCAAAAAGCTGAAACTTCACCTTGGGAATCCTGTGGGAGGGTGGCCGACCACTTTTGGTCTCCAGAAACACCTGCCGACCACTTTTGGTTGTTGAAAAACCAGAAAAGTGGACGGCGAGCTACTTTTTCTGGTTGGCCGGCCAGTTGTTGCTGCTGAATCCCAGTTTTCTGCAACAGAGAGCAAGAAAGGGCATGGCAATGTATTTGCAAGATATGTATGCACAACCACCCTCCCTATCATGTTATGAACTCAAGGGAGTGTAGGTTCTCGACCCTAGGGCCACCAATCGCGCATTTCCATGCATGATGGCCGAGAGGCGAAGTTGCACAATTCAATATGGAAATGAATGCACAAGTAAACACATAAAGCCTAAAACTCTATCATGTATGATCAAGAGCGTCGGCGACCGGGAATTAAGGCACGTTTCATCACTTGAAGTATGAAACGTCCCTCGTTTCCCGTGTTTGGACTAACACCTATTCCAAACACAATGCAAGCAAGCATGGCATACACAATGCGACTCGAGCATGCAAGTATGCAATATGACTTAAGCATGCAAACATGCAATGCAATATAAACAACCTAACAAGGCTAATGGCATGCACAATGCTAAAGCATGTAACAACTAGCATACACAATGCTAAATACTAAAAACTAGATGGCATACTCAATGCAAGGCATTCATAAGGTTCTAAGCATAATGTAATGCATGCATGCACAATACAATGCAACAAGGGCAACTTATGTAATATACCAAGCATGGCATGCTCAATGTAATATACATGGTATACTCAATGGACTTAAACCAAAAGGGTAGACCTCAATCATGCCCAAATCAGTGGCCATTGGTGATGAAATGAAGGCACATAAAGCAAGGCATGCATGCACAATGCATTGGCCATTAAAGAGGCCAAAGAGCACAATTCTCAAGAGTGCTCAATGAGTGACAAAAGTGGAAGTGTAACAACACTAAGTGCACTGAAACGAAGCAAGAAATGATGCCAAATCATTCAAACATCATAAGTAAAGCATGCTAGGGTCCTAAGGCATGAAAGCTAGCAAAGAGCAACACAAAGGAGGCATGCAATGCATGGCACAAATGCATGAACTAAGCATGGACATAGCTCAAGTAGGTCAAAACAAGGACCAAAACATGCTGAGATAAGGGCCCAAAGGCCTAGGCATGCAAGCATACGAGCTAAGGCATAAGCTAGGCAAACATGGACAATACTTAGAGGCATTCAAAGCATGAATAAAGTAGGAATAAAAGCATGCCATAAGCTCTAAAATGTCATGTTAGATGATGCCAAATCATGTACACAACACAAATGAAGCATGCAATGGTGCTCAAGGCTTGAAGCAAGCAAGAGCACTTGTACTATAATTATACAAAACATGAAGCATGTGGTTAAGGCAACCCAAAACAGTCCTAGAACATGTCAAAATGAGTCTAAGACATGCATGGAAGGAGGCCAAAATATGCTAGCATGAGGGGCGTAAGACATGATACATACAAGGCAAATAAGGTGGATTACACTACACCTATTAGGACCAAGCATGGGATGACTTAAGCAATAAAAATCAGAGTTATATCATGGCATAATAACCCCAAAAACACATTGAAATGGTGGCTCGCAAGCTATGGCATGAAGGCATACGCAACGGTTCATGTTAAGGCATAAAGGGGCAATCCCTCCAACGCATTGAATAAGTAACAAATGTGAATGCATGACCATGAAACATGGACTAAAATCACATAACAAGTGATGCCAAATCATTGAAATAAGTCAAGCAATGCATGCTAGAGAATTCAATACACAAAGCTAACAAGCTAGATTGAACCAAGGCTGTGGGAGCCGAATATATGGCTAAATCGGAAGGGGCATATTTTAGTAAATTGACATTAACCAGCTGCATCCTGCAGACATTAACCGGCTGCATCCTGCAAGACTAGGATGAGCCGAATACAATACGTAAGCCGATTAAGAAAGGATCTTTGAGGCCGAATAGAGGAACGGGTAATGATTGAAAAGTAGGCCCAGGCCCCGAGGCCTCAAGAGGAACAGATATAAATAAAGAAGCAGCGTTCTTGGAAGGGCATGTAAGAATCACTTCACTAAACTTAGTAAACAAGCTTTCTTGAGTATAAGAACTGACTTGCCCATCGGAGTGCTAACCCCGGCACCCCCGACCGGAGTGTTTGTCTTTGCAGGTGACTAGTTGAGGATCAAGAGCGTCTCCCAAGATCGGAAGAGTATTTCCAGAACCACTTCTCCACAAAGGCTATACAAAGCAAGTCATGCATGACCAATACAACACAAATCAGACCTTAAACATGGTAAAACATGAACAAAGTCTTCTTTAAGCTAAGCCAAAAGCATGCTAAAATGACATGTTACAACATGATGCATGTTTGGCTATTTCAAGGGATTGCACTACAAGTGCAAAGAGCATGCAAAGGCTAACCAAACCAAACCAAAATAGAGTCATGACATGGCAAAACATCACCAAAAACATGCTGAAATGGAAAGAAAACAAGCTAGAATGACATGCTACTTCATGAAGTATACAAAGCTAGTTTGTATGATTTACACTACAAGTGTATCAACCATGCATGGGGTGACCAAAGCAAGCAAAACAGTGGTATGCCACAACAAAATAACCACAAATACAAGCTAAGATATGGTCAACATACACTTAGTAAAGATGCTCAAACATGAGGCATATTAAGGCATGTATTGAAGATGCAAGGAGAGGGGATGGCCTTCCCCTTCTTAGAACCTTAAAACACCATCCCCACCACTGAAATCCCTCTGGATTTCAGTGGTGAGAAGGCCAAAACAAGGTGGTCCCAAAACTCACAAAAAAGGCTCAAAAACAAGGCCAAAGAGGAAGTAAACAACCTCAAACACAAAAGTGATCTTAAACAAAGATCAAAAGCATGCAAAAACATAACTTTTATCAATTATAAGTCAAGCTTAAAACAGCATGCAAGATAGGCTAAAAGCTTAAGCAAGAAAGGGGGATTGAAAGGTCAAAAGCTCACCCTTGAAGACCCTCTTCATAACTGCAACTCCAGCTGGTTTTTCAAGCTCAAGACAACCCAAGAACACCAAAATCAGCCCCTAAGCACCTCAGTAGCAAAATGATGGTGTTTGAGTGTGTGCTTGTGTGTTAAAGTAAGATAAATCTATACTTTAAGGCATAAAAATGAAGCAAACAAGGCAATATAGATACAACACTATATCTATCCTCTTCCCTCAGATCTTCTGAACCTGGAGGAGGGAGGAGGAGGAGCCTCCCTCTTATAGAAGAGGAAAGCCAAAGCTTCTTGGAGAAGCTAAGCTTGAATGCCATCCCTCCATACACATGTATGGAGGATGGCTCAAATGCTCTCCAGCTGTGCCAGCTGCCCCAAAATATCTCCAAAAAGGTGCCAAAAAGCAGCCGACCACTTGAAGTGGTCAGGCTGCTAGTTTAAGTGGCCGGCCGACCACTTTGAGTGGTCAACCAGAGCAAAAACTGGTCGGCCATGGGTGGGAGAGGTCAACACACTAAATGCAAGGTGGTGGTGTGGTGGCCGACTAGAAAAGATGGTCCAAAGACCAAGAAAGCCAGTTATATAACAAGAAAACTAGTTGGAAAAAGGAAAAGTGGTCTCCAAGGAGAAATACTGGTCTCCCACCCTTGTACCACCTTCCAAACAAGGAAAATAAGGTTTGTACCAAAAACAAACCAAAGCGGATGTAAGACGAGAAATCGGGAGGCGAAACACGCGGCCAAAAGCCCTAAAAACTAGCTGACGGACATCAAAAGTGGTATGCAACCACAAAAGTGGTCTCCCGGACCACAGTATTCCTCTAGGCAGAGGCAACAAGGTGTGGTTCAAAAATCACGCCAAACGGAGAATGTTAAGCGGTCCCGAGACAAGGCGCGTGGCCAAAGGCTCCAAAAATCGGAAACTAGTCTACAAACGGGAAAAGTGGCCTACGACCATGAAAAGTAGTCTACGACCACAGAGAGATGGTCTACAAGACCACTCCCTCCCTTCGGGAAGGGAAAACAAGACTTGGTCTCCGAGGCCCGGAGGCAAGGCTCTCAGCCAAAACTCCGAAACCTCAGAACGAGCACAACATGCACCATCACCGAGCGCTCAATCGATGACGTCTGAGTCTTAAAGTCAGTCAAAAATGGGGTGTCTACACAAGGCCTTTATTTTTATCATCTCTTTTGAGGTCCTCGGTTGGTGTTATACGGTACATAACCATTATAAGCATCTGGGGTAAGGTTTGCAAAGCAGCAAAAGATGGGACATACCGAATAATTCGAGTTCAATTTTTGCAGTTGTGAGGATGAAATCTCTTTGGGAGATTTCTAGATTACTAACACCTAACTTTGTAACTTTTTGCTTGTTTACCTGATTATCATGCTATATTGTTGGAAAAAATGATGGGATGTGTGTGCATTTACTACTCATTCAAAGCTAATGACATTTCATGCTAGGTATTGAAGACAATTAGTCAACCGAAAGAGAAGCTGAAACATTTGAAGATATATGGCTACCCTAGAAGAATTAGAAATTAGTTTTGTTAGTTGTGATGTTTAAACACTTAATGTAATTAAGACTTATCTCTTATAATTATTATTTTACTTATATATCTATATATATATATCTTTTTCCTTCCGTCAACTTATATAGACCTTGTGTTAATACCTTGTTAAGATCGATAAAAAATGTAGTTTTGCTATCTAAGGAGATTGGACTTTGAAGGGATGCTATATTGACTCCTCTAATCTTTCCTGGGATCTTACTTGGTTATTGACCAAAAGACACATTAACAACGCTTCATAGACTTATAACATTAAAAAAAACCTTATATTTATTGTTAATATATTTCTTGATATTCTCAATTTTGGGGCATCGCAGTTCAACATTTCTTAAAATCATCACAATTACTGAAATTTTGTAAATATCATCCAACAATGTGTATGTGTCATATGATAATATTCCATATTCACAATCAATGTCAAATTTCCATAATCCAAGCACATTTCAATCATGTTATTAAGAGTAATTTCTCAACAACACAACCCATTCATGTCATGGGTGCCTCAACAATACATCACTTATGAAAATCTATCCTTTTTCTCAATGAAAATCCTAACTTTTGCATATGTTTTTCACAAAAATCATCTTTTCCCAAAATTTTCAAAATCTACAATTTTTCTCCTGTTGGAAACTGGGTCAGATTTGACCCAACCCATTACCCATGGAGCATTTACATGGGTTATTGATAATTCACCCATTTAAATAAAGAGAAAATAATTAAGAGAATTATCTAAAGATGTGTTTGAGTTGTTGTGAGAGACTACAACTGCACCTCTATCAGTAGAGATTCTCTATATATCTGATATAGATAAAACAATAATACGAATTTTGATGTAGAAGGTTACTCAAAAAATCTCTACAAAATATTTCTCTCTCTGTTCTTCCTTTTTAGGTCACCATTGTAGAGTCTAAGGATTTGAAGTGTGGATACAACATTGAGAAACTCTGGTAGCTTCTCAATCGACGAAGGGTTTTTCAGACAAGGCTCATAATTCAAGCCATCCTATCCAAACCGTTTATGCTTCAGGTAATATGATTGCCCGTGTTATTTTTCTTCATTGGTATTAGAGCTGTATTGCTTGTTTTTGCCTCATATGATTTGCATGCCATATATTAGTTTTATTTATGTTTAATTCAATATTATCTATTTTAATATTGTTGAAAATCATGGCATGTTGAAAAGGATTTTGGAAAACCTTAATTTTTGGAAAACTCCATAAGAGCAGAATTTTTATCTCAAAAATAGTATGAAAAAGTTCATTTTTATGTAACTGAAATTTACATATTTTGAAAGTACTCTTCGGGAGCTTTCCATCCATATAAAATGGGTTTTAATCGGAGTTATATTGAAAAAGTTATAGCTTTTCAAAGATTTTTGGGTCAAAATTGCTATTTTTGAGAAATTCTAGGAAAACAAGAGACTCTGGAAGTTGTAGGCTGACATCAGCATGACGCCATTGGCGTAGTGCAGCTGGAGGACATTAGTGCATTGCGTGCGTCTAACGTTAGCGCATTGGATGACATTAACGCATCTTGTGCAACTTACGTCAGTAGCGCGCAAGGCATGTGCGTGCCACGTGGCATGCGTAGACATGCTTGCGCGTGCCATACACGCAGAGCAACAACCACCAACGCGTGGACTCGATTCTCGAGACGCATGTTGTACACACGTGGCGCAGCTTGTTATATTTTTTTGTATAATTGGTTGGGCCACTGTTTTCATAATTAATTTATTTTTGATTTTTCTTAGGATATTCTCACATATTCATTCATGTTTATATATTTAATTATGAAAATTGCCGAAAAAATAATTTTTTTTTTGGAAATTAAGAAAATTCTGATTTTTTTTTTTGTTATATTAATTATTATGCATAATTAATTAACTCCATTTAGTATTGTTAGCCTTTATTTTTGTGCTATTTAATTGTAGAGTTAGTTTATTAATTGTTTAATATATATTAGTTGAGAAGTAATAAGTATTTTTGGAGTTTTAGATCTTTTTGAATATACTCTTTTCCTTAGTAGCAATTGTAGTTGGACCTCTATCCTATGGTCATTTATTTATTACTCCATTTAATTGTTGATGTTGTATGTATTGGATGGATGGAGGTAATGTTGGTAATTTTTATGCACATGTTGTTTATTTAATTTGTACTATTAGAGGTAGACCTCACAAACGTATTGGTGAAGTGGCATCCCCAAGTTATTTCTTTTTTTTATTAGAATCAATGTATTAGGTTTCTTTTGGGTTGTAATTATTTATTTTTTGATGCATTTTTTCCATAGCCATGTAAAGGGATGTGTTTCACTGTCATCAATACATTTCAAGGTTGCCTTAACATGTTGCACCATATTTCCAACATGTGCAAAATTGAATGGCATATTTTTTGACTCATATATATTATGCATGATTTAATGTTGTGGAAATAAGAGATGGTTTTGCCTCTTACATAATTTTATTCAAAATTAATTGAGTGCCATATTTTAGCTCACATAGAGGGAAATGATTATGAGCTTAGCGAAATTTTCGATCGCTTTATGTAAGTGGAAATATTGTATGCCAATTATGTTTTTGGGAATAAATTTTTTAAAGTGTGCTAATGTCAAACCTTGTGCAATCAATGTAGTGAAATGACCTCTAAAAATGTTGTTAATGGCCTCACCAAAGATGAAATTCAATATTTTCTTAATGAACAAAAAGTCATAGAAAAATTGACCACCCTTAAAATTTGATCTAAGGAAGGGACCACTGCCCAACATCATCATGACAAGAGACCTACGTCATGACAAGAGACCTATCAGAATTGGATCAAGGAATATCAGTGCGAGCACTATACTATGTTTAGCAGCATGCACAATGATCTCACTTGGGAGTTTGAGACAAACTCCATTGCTCATGACATGTAGAATTAACTAAAATATTACCTATGAGATCACACTTGCAACCGAGCTTCATTCTCTTATTTTGAAATTTGAACAATTTGGGCTTAGAGTGAAGAGCTCGGTATCTCACCGCAGCACTATCCTTGTCACCTAAGTAGGGCAGCGTCTGGCATTTAGACCTAAGCGCAACAGACAAGGAAAATGTAGTGGTGTAGCTGGTAACCTTGGTCCTAAAAAAGGTAATGTGGGGAAGCGCCGTTAAGGCAAGCGCCCTGGAAATAAAAATAAGACCAAAGTCAAGTGCTATAATTGTGGAAAGCGAGGTCATTTTGCTCGGGAATGCCTTGACTCAAAGAAGGTAGACATTTCACTTAACTCTTTAAATACTTGTGTTTGTTCACATGTATGTACTGCTAATTCTCTCTATGGTTGGATTGTAGACTTAGAAGCAACCCGCCACATAGTCAAAGAAAGAGTTGAGTTCATGGATTACAAAAAGATACATGTGGGCAAGTAGTACATTACTTTGGATAATGGAACTTGAGAGGATATCCCCGGATTTGGTTTTTATCAGCTCAAGAAGCGTATGGGGCGCACTCTACTCCTCCATCATTTACTTTATCCACCCGGTGTCTAATGTAATCTTTTATCAGTTATTGCTTTGTTAGGATTTGGTTTTAGTGGTAGTCAATTGGATTCCTATTTGAATAAAAGCTTGTATGGACAAGGTTTTCTTTCCAATGGTTAATTTATGCTAGATTTGGACTTTTCCTCATATTCTTATGTGTCTTGTGATAATGTTACATTAAATATTGTTAATTGGCATGCTAGATTTGGTCACATAGGAAAATATCAAATGACTAGACTAGCTAAAGAATAGCCATGTTGGGGCACCTTGTTAATGTAAGTTTTCTTGTGTGTAAGCCTTGTTTGGCAGGAAAGGCCTGTAAGAAGCCTATTGGAAAGGCACCGAGGGCTTTATATTCTCTAGAGTTAGTTCACTCTAACATTTGCAGACCTATGAATGTAAAGGCACGTCATGACGCTTCTTATTTCCTTATATTTATTGATGACTATTCACGGTTCAATTTTGTCTATTTGATCTCACATTGCTTTGAGGCATTTGATTGCTTCAAACTCTTTATTACATTGGTTAAGAATCAGAAAAATAGAAAATTGAGCATTCTTCAAACGAATCGAGGGCGTGAATATTTATCACATCAGTTCCAAGAACTTTGTGAGGAAAAGGGGATACACAGGCAGTTAAATGATTCCAGGCACTTCGCAACAAAATGGTGTAGCAGAGAGACAGAATCGCACTTTGCTTGAAATGGTTGGATCGATGATGGCGCAAGCCAACCTCCCTATATCCTTTTAGGGGATGTTCTTTTGACTACTGCTTACATTCTTAATCGTATGCCTTTAAAGTCAGTTCTAACGATTCCATATGAATTATGGAAAGGTGCAAAACCTGATTTGGAGCATTTATGGCCTTGGGGTTGTGTAGTTTTTGTTAACAGTACTTCGTATAAGCATGAGAAGTTAGGCCCTAGAGCAAACAAACAAGTGTTTGTTAGATACTCAAAATGCTCAAAGGGTTATGTAATGGATAGTGAACATCCTTATAGTGGAATAACTGAAAGTGAGTCGTGAGATGTCAATTTCATTGAGAATGAATTTTCTAGTATTGGTGAAGTAAAGAAATATCTTGTGCTATTTAAGTTGCAGGAATCTCAGGAAGTCACACCATCTTTTGGCGAGGGTGGAGAATTAGAGACTTATCCTAAAATCGCCAAAGATAGTGGGAGTGATTTACCTTCTAGTGAGAGTGTTCCACTAGAAAATGACTCAATAAGGATCCTAGTTACATAGAAGTGAACGTGGAATCATTCCTCGTCGTCGTTATGAGATCGAGGAAAAATATTTCATGTGTGCTTCGTTAGATCTTGATGAGCCTGCTTCCTATGAGGAAGCGTTAGTTTCACTGAATGCTAGTGAGTGAATGGCTGCTATGAAGGATGAAATGAGTTTTATGGCTCGGAACCAAGTTTGAAAGTTGGTTGACTTTCTACTTAGGTGCAAGACCATAGGCATCAAGTAGGTCTTAAAAGTGAAGCGCAAGGCTGATGGGTCAAAAAGTTTGTCTCATGGTGAAGGGTTATACCCAAAGAGAGGGCATAGATTATGATGAGACATTCTCCTCGGTGGTGAGATTTGCCCCTATTCGCCTAATTCTAGCTATTGTCTCATATTTGGATTTGAAACTTTTCCAAATGCATGTTAAGACTACATTTCTCAGTAGAGAACTAGACGAGGAGATCTATAGGGATCAACCAGTAGGTTTTGAGGTTAATGGACAATAGCGCAAAGAATGCCGTCTCACATGTTCCATTTATGGCCTAATGCAATCGTTTAGACAATGGTATTTTAGATTCCATAAATGCCATTGTTTCAACTGGGTTTAAGATGATGAAGGAAGACCATTGTATAGTTGTATGTGGATGACATCTTATTAGTTGGAAATGACATGGAGATGGTTGTCGCCACTTAGAAGTGGTTGTTCTCTATTATTGAAAGGAAGAACATAGGAGAGGCAAATTGTGTGCTCAGAGTTGAGATCCTCAAAGATCACTCTAAGAGACTTCTCTATTTATCTCAAAAGACTTACATTAAGAGGATCTTAGAGCTGTTTCAGATGCACTATTCCAAACCCATTGACACTTTGATTGAGAATGGACGTAATCTGAGCATTGACTCTTGCCCTAAGAACAAATAAGGCAAAGAAACAGATGGCAAATGTTCCCTATGCGAGTAGAGTTAGGAGTTTGATGTATGCTATGATGTGTACTTGATCGGACATATGTTTTGTAGTAGATGTGGTCAGTCGTTACTAGAGTAACTCAAGACTTGTTCACTGACAAGCAGTGAAGATGATTTTTTTTTTTTTTTTTTTTTTTTTTTTGCCATCTTTGTCCACGATGGAGTAAGAGTATGTTGCTTGTTCAACGATAGTGCTGGAGGCTATTTTGTTGAGGAGATTCTTATAGTGCCTTGAGATCACAACTCTTACAAATGAAGCCATTATGATCCATATTGATAGTTTGGTGGTTTTAGCATGTTCTAGGGATCTTAAGTATCATGGTAGGACCAAACACATCAACATTCGAGGTGTAATTGCACAAAGGGAGGTAGTCCTACAGTGTAATGCCCCTAAATTTATCCCCCATTTTATGATTTAAAACATTAAATATTTTCTAATTCGTACAATGAATGTCATCACGATATACAGTTCTTTACTCAAAATAATCTCTTTTTCATTGAACTATTCCAAGTGAATACATCATCATTCCATTTATATACACATAATAAGAATAATAACAGTTCAAGGAGGAAGAGAAATATAAAAATAAAATGCCTTAATAGCGTACACATTCTCAAGGATAGTCTTGGAGTACACAAAAATGGACATTCAGTCCCACACCACAAAAATAGCTCCAGTGCTTCAGCAATTAACATTCATTGAGTCTTCGTGCTCCTTTCAAAATCCATTGCCAAGTCCCTTTGGCAGAGCCACATCATCGTTTCCTGAAATGTTGTTAGTTTTGAGGTGAGCTATTATCCAATTGAAAATACTATTAATAAGATATATAAATAATTGAGATACATATGATTATGTTATGCACTTGTTACAAACATTTATATTTTGTACTTTAAAATTAAAAAGGTTCAATACATGTTTTCCCTTTAAAAGAAATCTTATCCACAGCTATGAGGTGGTAAATATGCTATGATATCCAAGCAACAGTTGCAAAACTAAACATAAATATATAAAGTTATATATAGAAAATATTTTCACATTTGCCGACTCCAAAAATGGCAGGGCAATGGGCATCCAAAACCTTTCCCTTCCACATTTGCCAACTCCAAAAAGGGTGGGCTCGTGGACACCCAAAACCATGTTTTTGCATATTTGTCGACTTTAAATACGACGGGCTCGTGGATACCCAAAAACCTTTTCTATAGTCGTCCAGCGATAAAATTAGACACCTTGACTCCCCACACAGATACCATATACAACACACAACCGATTACCAAAAACCCGACTCAACTACCCAAATTCATATGCTATTTACCCCCTTTGGGCATTTTCCAAACATCCATAAGATTATAATATCACAAGTGACAATTATAATGCATATGATGTATGAATTTTCAAAGCCAATTTCTCTAAGGTTTGTTTAATTCACAACAACATTTAATAGTATCAATAATAAAAGGGTTTCACCAACCTCACCATTTTCCACAATCTCAATATTCCTCTACCTTGATACATATATCTAAGAAAATTCAATAATATCATGTCTCAACACCATTTCCATAATCATTCACACAATTTCAAGATTTGAGAGTCAAGTGAGCCAAACCCCATCATTTAATCAAGTTTGAAAACTAGGGTTTTTTAGTTGGGGCTTTTCCCTCTTTACACTTAAAGGGTCAATTTTCACCATCAACAACAATAATTAACAAGAACATTCATAATCTTTACCAAAACATAAGGTATAAACACCCCCCCTAATTTTGTTTCTCAAACTCACTTTATATCACAAAATTATGTCATACATCATTATAACTAGGAAATACCACATATATACCTTAAATCATAGATATATCAAGTTAAAAGTATCCCTATCTTAAGAGTGGAGACAAATAGATGAAAGCCCAACGAGAAACTTCAAAGAAAAAGTGAACCAATCGGTGAAAATCTTGATCTAAGCTTGCTCTTCAATTATCTTGGAAGATTTAGGGTGGATCTTTAGTAGAAATGAGAGAAATCAAGTGTTTTGGAGCTAGGGTTTCGAAAATAGGTGTTTGAGAGAGAGAGAGAGAGAGAGAGAGAGAGTATGAGAAAGTGAGAAAGAATTGAGTAAAAATCAACTTTCAAGTTGGCTACTCCGAACAAGCCGCTCGAGCGACCTTTCCACTGCTTAAACAGTGAATGCGAGCATCTAGAAAAAAAATACAAGTCTGGAATGAAATCTGTAATGCTCTGAAATAAATACAATAAACCATCCATAACGATAATTAAATAATAAGATAAATGACAGTATAATATCCTTTTATTACATGAAACTCAGTTGTACAAAAGAGGTGACACATGCGAATATACATTCATATGCCCTAACCCTGAATCTATAGCATGTGTCAACAACAAAAATATGAAATAGAAGTTAAACATATAATAGAAATGCCTGAAGGCTACAACTTTCCAAGGCAATGCTTGGGTACATCAAAAGTGACAAATGAATTACTGTAGGCACAATAAAATGATCAAAAACTTGACTCTCACTTTCTTATTGAAAAAAATGAAGACCTAAGGGCACACCAGAGCAACTCAAAGGAAAAGACTCAACTGACGCAAGAAAAGACAAATAAAATAAAAACTCGAT
The DNA here is from genome assembly GCA_036172215.1 of Camellia granthamiana. NCBI lineage: Eukaryota > Viridiplantae > Streptophyta > Magnoliopsida > Ericales > Theaceae > Camellia > Camellia granthamiana. The sequence continues at coordinate 102,883,462 of CM069903.1, read as the reverse complement.
ACACAACTCAACTATTTTACAAGACACAACTCAAAACAAAATCAGCATCCTTGAGATAAAAGGGGTTTTCACTCCCCAAGTCCATCAGTAGAATTCAAGAAAAACTTCAAGTAGCCCATGGGAGGGTCCAAATCTGCCTTCAATTCAGCAATGCTAACATCCACACCCAGTAGGATTGATTTCAAACCTTCAAAATGGGTCTCACAAATTGAGCCTCACAATTACCTTGGTAGTCCCCACATATCTCCTTGACCATGTTGGCTAGGGTCAAGGTTGGTTTTTGGCAAACCATGAATGGGATTTATGTTATGGAGTGGCAATCTATTGTAGTTAGGGAGAGGTTTATTAACAATTTTGGGATTTTCAAGTGGGATAATGACCTTATTGTCAATCAAGTCTTGAATTTCGTGGTGAAGGCGAAAGCAACGGTTAGTATGATGACCGTACTACTAATGGAATGTGCAATATTGGGTAGGGTCATGTCTAGGTAGGAGAGAGTTATGGAGAAGTCGAGGATTGGGGAGTTTGAGATACCCTTTCTCCATCAGTACCTTCAAGGTGTTGGTTGGGCTCATATGGAGATAGGCAAAGGTTTGTTTTTTGGAGTAGGAAGCACTAGGTTTAGAAACATTGGCAAATGGGTTGGCGAGTGTTGGCCGGGTATTCATGGGCTTGGGACTGGAATCAAGATGGGTGTTTTTGGTAAAATATCTCTCCTCATTGTTTGACTTTCCCTTGTTTGCCAACCTGTGATTCAAAGTACTCACAACTTGGCTTTTCTCATTGAATTCATCCATAGTAACCCCTACTTGAGCATTGGTGCATTGAGTGGCGAAAGTTTCATCCACAACCCTTTAAACAATTAAAAGGACTTTCCATTTGTTCAGGTCTTTGGTCTTCAGAGCTTCGACAACCTATCAAGGATGTGCATAAGGGTCAATAGTTACCCCAAACTCATTCTTGTTACTTGTTTCAGCCTTGTCAAAGAGTCAGATGACTATATCTGGGCAAGGCCTATTTGCTTCTGACATGTTATCTCCTAGGCTTGAGATGTCCTTGAACATTATGTCTAATTGAGCTACCTTTCTATTATCACCATCAGTCTTCATCTTAGTTTCGATTTTGGGTTGGCCCATTCTACTTTTAGCTTGTCATAAGATTGGGGAATTCTTTGGTACAAAATCCCTAGCATGAGGTGTGGTAAATGATGAGGTCGAAACCCCAAAGGTTAAATCTGCCACTGTTCCTTGAAGGTCTTCAACCATTCGCAACATCTCAGCAATAGTGAGTTCGGCCATTTGGCGCTCTTGGTGTATTCGAATCGGATTGGGTGTATCCACCATGCACAAATTGGTGTTTTAAAAAATAAACACCTCTAGCCTGGGTAGATGGGATAGAGTGATATATACTGGGATCGAAGGTAGAAAGTAGTGTATGGATGAGATTAAGGTGAGGAGAAGGTACTTGGTCATGGATGGGAAGTGGATTTATAACAATCCCAACCTATGATTAGCCGAAATCATGATTAAGAATACCTGATAAGTAATTGAGACAAAATTCTGAGTTGGTTGCATGTGTGTTGCATTATTTGTGTTTCTATCTGTCTATTGTAAGAATATCTGTTTGTACTTCCGTTTTGTTCTGCGAATTGAAGGCCTTATTGGCATCGGATCGTGAAATTGACTTGATATATGTGTTATTTGGAATTCTTAGAAATTTATGGTAAGTTCAATGGCAATTAGATTCGGAACGAAACGATTAGAATAATTAATGCTCATTTGATTAGTGGTAAACTTAATTAATTAATTTTCTTAATCAAGCCAATGAAAGGCTTATACACCACTTTGAGTCACCTCTTATTCATCATTTTGAGCCTACACAAAATGTGAGAGAGGAAGGAAGAGACCAAGAGAGTTTGATATCAAAACTTGAGATTATAAGGAATTTATTAGGAAATTGGTGGAATTGAGCAAGAACTCACTAGGATTCAAGGAATTGAGAACTTTAGGTAAGAATTTCAATCTTTGAGCTTTGTGTTTGACTCACTCATGCTTGAATTTAAGAGAAGTTAGAGATTAGGAAGAAGAGTTGAGCTTTGGAACAAGAATTGAGAACAATCCATGTATTGCATGCATCATTCATGGAGTTTTGAGTGTGATTACAAATAATTCTCACATGCATGCATTGATTGTAGCTTGGTTTTGGAAATTCATTGAGTTTCATACCATTTTACCTCATTTGATCATGTTTTGAAAGCTTTGAAGTCTAGAATTTCATGCATGTTATGTTTTTAACATTTCAAGCCTGTGTTTGCACAATTGACTTACTCTTGGGACTTGATTTTGCGAAATTGTTTTGAATTCATGAAGTTTTCCAAGTTTACACAAAAGTTTTTGGCCCAAAAGAACTTGATTTGCAGCTTTGGGGTTGAGTTTGAAGCTTAGAAGCAAATCTGGAAATTCTAGAATTCTGCTTCTACGCTCTAGCAACAGAACCTGTGCTCGAGTGTCCACTCTGTGTTTTTCACCCCCGCTCAAGTGACCAAAAGTTGGCTCAAGCGTAAAATGCATGCTCCCAGAAGTTTACCATTTTTACAGACCAGTTGAGCGACAAGAGTTGCGCTCAAGCGAAGACCTCAGTCACACGCTCGACCGACTGTCGAGCATGCGTCGAGTGGAAAAATCAAGCAATCAGTACTTTTGCAAAGTTTACAAACCGCTCGAGAGAAGGAATTTGCGCTCGAGCGACCACTCACATGTTTGGACGTCCGCTCAAGCAAAATAAGTTGTGATTGTATGTAGACTCGACTTTCTTCGCGCGCCCCCCTTTCGGAGAGGGCGCGAATTGGTCTTACTACAGTTCGGACTCCTGTCACGGTTCTGAATCTAATATCACAAAGTGCAATGTGAGACTGATAAATACCAAAGAGTCCAATCCGGCAAATTATTTTGGAAAATCAGATTTTGAATCAAATAATGCCAAAATTGGACTGCTTTGCCAGATTACGGAGTCACCTCCTGTAGACACCCCATTTTTGACCGTCCTCAAGACTTGGACGTCATTGTTTGAACACTTGATGATTATCCATGTTTGTGTTTGTCTTGAGTTCTCGAAGGTTTCGTCTGCGCGCCTTGCCTCGAGACCTCTCGACTTGTTTATTTTGTGCTTGGTTGTAGACCAAACACTTGTGTGATTGCTTTTAAGGGCAGGGAATGGCTTGTCGGCCATCCCCACACCTCACCGGCCATGGCCTGAGGCCACCGGCCCTGTTTTCTTGCTACCAGCCAAAGGTGTTGGCCGGTCGGCATTGTTTTTGGTCGGCCGGCCATTGTTTTGATCAATCGGACACTTTTTCTGGCCGAGACTTTTTCTTGGGGAGGCTTGACCCTTCTGAACCTTTGGTTTAGCTTCTTGTGGGAGGTTTGACCCTTTTGAACCTTTGTTTTAGCTTCTTGAGGAAGCTTGGACCTTTTGAACCCTTGTTTTAGCTTCTTGGGGAAGCTTGACCTTTTGAACCTTGTTTTAGCTTCTTGAGGAAGCTTGACCCTTTTTAGCTTCTCCAAGAAGCTTGACCCTTTTTTTAGTTTCTCCAAGAAGCTTGACCTTTTGCTCCAAGCTTCTAAGAGAAGTTTGGACCTTTGTTCCTCTATAAGAGGGAGCCTTTCCCTCATTAGCAAAGGTTCAGATTTTTGGCCAAGGCTCCATACACATATATCTCTCTCTATATCTCCTCCATTTTAGCTCAAAAGTGTAAGGTTCTTGGCCCCATTGCACTACAACTCTTAGCCCAACCCTTCCACCTTCGGTCTAAGCATCTTGGAGGCCATTTTCAGAGGCTAAGGGACTGGTTTTTGGGTCTAGAGCTGCTGGAGTTCTTGACTACAAGGGTAACACTCATTTTCCCTCTTTTATTCCCTATTTTTGCACGAGCTTTTAGCCTATCTTGCATGCTGTTTTGAGCTTAGTGTATAACTGATAAAAGTTCTAATTTTGCATGCTTTTGATCTTTGTTTAAGGTCACTTTTGTGTTTGGGGTTATTTACCCCCTCTTAGGCCTTGTTTGGCCTCTTTTTTGTGCCTTTTTTGTGAGCTTCGGGACCACCTTGTATTGGCCTTCTCACCACTGAAATCTAGAGGGATTTCAGTGGTGGGGATGGCGTTTTGAGGTCCTAAGAAGGAGAGGGCCATCCCCTCTCCTTGTTGTCTTGTTTGTTGGCATTTTTGACCTTACAAAGGAGCCCCTATTTGCACACTTTTTGAGCATATTTCAGGCCATTTTTAGTGAGTTTTAAGACCTGCATAGGCTCTGTCCAGAGCCCTTTTTGCCATTTTAAGTGTCCATCTTGCATGTGTAAAACAACCCTCTTTATAGCCTATCAAAGGAGCCTATCATTCTTGCATGCATGGACCATGTTTCAGTGGGTTTTTGGGCTTTATTTAACATGTCATACCTCTGAATTTTGTTGGTTTGGTGGCCTCTTGATTGCCTCATATACTTGTAGTGTAAACCCCCTTCACTAGCTTGTATTGCATGCCATTCTAGCCTACGATTCTAGCACTTTTTGGCCATGCCTTAAACTGATTTTGTTCATGATTTAGGCTGCCTAAGCTCTGTTTTGTGGCCTCATGGTCAAAAAATGCTTTCCATGCATACTTGTTGTGTAATAGCCTTACATAGCTTTGAGTTTCGGGGTCCCTTGCATGCTTGACTTGAGCTATTTACATGTTTTGGCATCATTGGGTATAATAATTCAGATCTTATACTTGTGTCCTACTCCCATGTTTTCCATGCTTTAAGTGCTATTGAGAGTTGTGCTTGTATGCCTCATTTACCGACCATTGCATGAGCTTCATTTGAATGCATTCCGAGCCACCATCCTAACACATTTTGCCACTGATTTTGGCCTGCATCAGGTATTTTTGGGGTTGGTTTCATCATTTGAGCATTGCTTTGCATACCTCTAGTGTAATTTGCTTCACTAGTTTCAGTACTTGAGCCTATCAACATTCATTGCATGAGTTGTTGCATCATTTCGAAGTCATTTTGTATGCTATTTCAGAGCTGGAGTGTATGCCATTGTGCCTCATGTTTCATCCTTGCCATGCTCTTGGAGAGTTGTATCTTGTGCCCTTGGCTTGGAGCCTTTGCATTGTGCATGCTTGTGTATGTCTTGTTGCTTTGATTTCATCATTTCAACACTATTGGCCACTGATTTTGGCATGCTTGAGAGCTACCCATGTTAGTGTAAGTCCATCTCACCATGTTGTTGCATGCTTGTTTCATTTTGCATGTTGTTGCATGCTATACATGTCCACATGTCTAGGTTGTATGCCTATTGCATATTGCATGTTAACATGCTCATCTTGCATTAGATTTGTTGCACACTTGAGTTATTTGCATGCTTGCTTGCTTGCCTAGGTTGCATTGCATTGTGTGTGCATCTCTTGCCTCTTGATCAATCATGATAGAGGTTGGGGCCCTTTATGTGTTTTGTGCATTTCATTCCATATTGAGTTGCACACTTGGCTTCTTTCGCCATCATGCATTGAAATGCATGATTGATGGCCCGAGGGTCGAGAACCACACTCCTTTGAGTCTCAAACATGATAAGGAGGGTGGTAGTGCATACATTGCTTTGAAAATGCATTGCCATGCTCTGTTTCCCTTCTGCTGCTACAAAACAGGATTCTGCAAGAATAGTTGGCCGACCGACCACATTCAGTGCCGGCCGGCTATTCATTTCTGGCCGAGAGCTATACAACTGGTCGATGACCACTTTTCCATGGCTGGTGACTATTCCTCTTGGCCGGTGACCTTCCAAAGTGCTCAGAAGGTGGTCCAGAAGTAGCCTTAGGACTTGTGCAGTCTTCAGAGGTGGAGAGCAGTGTAAACAGAGGCAACATGTGGCATGGCGACGGATTCCCGAGCGAGGCGAATCGAGCATGCAAGCATTTGACCCTCTTCCTGAGGCAGCTTTACTGCTTTAGTAGTTTAATTAATTTGTTAATTAATTACGGTTTTGTAATATTTAATTAGCTTGTTAGTTAGTTAATTGTATTATTCTTTCGGACTCTCCGAGAGAGGGCAATGTTGTAATAAGTGTGCGTGTGTGTAATGCATGTCTTCCAACCCCCATTTCTTTCTCCCTTTTCTTTAACCGCTTACAATGGTTAGATTAGGGCATGTTTCAATTAGCATAATGCTTGCATGTTTGCATCATTCATCTGTATTACATGCATCGGGCTTGGCGCATCATACTAACTGCATTGTATTCCAATTCCAAGTTGAACACGTGTTAGCTGTAGCATCTCATATGCCATTCCTAGGATAGCCGAGCCTATTTCTAGTTGCATTTTGCATATGTTGCATTAGCCATCTTAACATGAACTAGGATCATGCATTGATTACTAACTAGTTTCTGTTTTGGCTCGGAGTACTCGGTAAGTGTTTATGCTTTAGCATCCTTGCATGTGTGTGAGTGTTGCCATGACAGCATGCTTACCATGAGGCTATTTGCATATGTGATATAACTGCCTGAATGCCAGTGGGTGAAGGTTGGATTGCTTGAATTGGGACACTTCATTGAAATTCGTATTTTAGCCTACTTGCGAGTAGCAAAACTCAAACCATTTTTCTGAACAAACGGATATGTAATGCTTTGTTCCAAATTAGGCGATCTAGTCTATACTTGTGTGTTGTGCGCATCACATAGCGATTTTAGGCTAATAACCGGAATAAGAGCACATAATGTTTTCAAAACTCGATATCATGGTTAGTAAAGGCCGATCTTTGATCGGGCGAGCGGGGGTGCTCACGAAGTGACCTTCCCCAATCGTACCCAAGTTCCCGAGCCGAGGCAATTTTGGTGATGACGGACACGTGGCCTTAGGCAACGACTCAGGGTTTCTTAAATTCCCCGAAAATAAATATTTAGGTGGCGACTCTGTATCTGGCAAAGCAGTCCATGTTTGGCACTTCTTTCTAAAAATCTGTTTTTCAAAAACGATTTGCCGGATTTGGACTCTTTGATGATTCATCGGCCTTGCGTTGCACTCTGCGAGATTAGATACAGGACCGTGACATTGAGTCCTGAACTGTAGTGAGCCCAACGAACAAAACGGGATTTCTCCCGGGACGTTCGGGGACGTCTACACCTCCTAAATATTTTATTTTGGGAAATTTAGGAAACCCTGACTCGTGCTAAAGGCCACGTGTCCATCATTACCAAAGTTGCCTCGGCTCGGGAACTTGGATACGAGAGGGGAAGGTCATACAATGAGCACCCCCGCTCGCCCGATCAAAGATCGGCCTCTACTAAGTATGATATGTTGTTTTATAAACCTCATGTGTTTTTATCCGGTTATTAGCTAACTTACTACGTGATGCGCATAGTATACAAGTACAGACTCAATCACGAGAATTGGAACAAATCGACTCATGTTTGTTTTTGAAAATGGTTTGGGATTGCCACTCGCAAGTGGGCTAAAGCGTGGATTTGCCACCCTCAAGTGGGCTTAAAACATGATTTTGTCACTTTGCAAAGTGGGCTTAAAACTCACAATCATCGAATTGTCCCAATTCAAGCAACAAAGCCTTCACCCACAGGCATTCATGCAGTTAATCATTTAAGCAAATAGCCTCATGGCAAGCATGTTATCATGGCAACACTCACACTTAGGGGTGTTCGCGGATCGGTTTTGTGCGGTTTGCGGTTCGGTTTTGACCCGCCCGCATCTATGCCGTTTGGAAAAAAGTCAACCCGCAACTGCCCGCAGTGCGGTTTACAGTTTGTGTGGATAGGGTTTTCAAATGTGCGGATGGTTGCGGGCGGTTTGCGGTTTACACTTTTTTCTTTAAAAATTAATTTTTGAATTTTTTTTTCCCATCGAATTTAGGCATCAGATTCATTTTATATATTTGTGATAACAATTTTCTGATGAGTTTACAAATAAAAATTGAATATCAATGCATTAAATGAAAGTACCCAAAACAAAGAGACCCTACACTAGCATTTTTGCCATGAAAAAAATGTATATCAATGCATTAAAGGTTGTACTCAATTAGAATTGCCAGTTCAGTAATCAATAATCAAACTAGAAGTTCCATCGACCACCAGAAGGAAAATTTTATTAGGAAAAAGTGGATGAATCACCAATGAAAATCATATAAGAAACCAAGTTTAGGACTTGATAATTCTACGGCATTAAGAAAGTTGAGAAATACTTAAAAATAAGGATCCTATTATCATAGAGAATATAATGGTGTTTCTGTAAAAGTTACAAAGTTGGTATATAAAAAATAATAATAATAATAATTAAAGTGCAGGCAGTTTTTGCGGGTTGCGGGTTTAAACCGCGACCCGCTCGCAACCCGTAAATTTGTCATATTTCAAACCGCATCCGCCCGCATTATGTTTGCGAAACCGCCCATTTATATATGGGTTGGGGGTTTGAGCGGTTCGGATAAACCGTTGCCCACCCCTACTCACACTCATGTAAGTATGCTAAGGTATAAACACTTACAATGTACTCCAAGCCAAAACAAAAGCTAGTTAGAAATATGCATGATCCTAACTATGCTAGATGCCTAATGTAACACATGCAATAATGCAACTAAATAGGCTTGGTTATCTAAGATGGCATATGAATGCAACAATTGATACATGTATTCAAATAGGTATTGAAATACAATGCAGTTTGAATGGTGCACCAAGCCCGATGCATGCAAGACAGATGAATGAATGCAAGCATGAGGTATGCTAATTGAAATATGCCCTAATCTAACCATTGAAAGCGGATAAATAAAAGGGAGAAAGACGTGGGGTTGGAAGACATGCACACACACACGCACACTTATTATAACATTGTGCCCTCTCGAAGAAGGGTCTGAATAAATAAGCTAACTAGCTACGCTAAGCTAAGCTACTTATTACAAACCAACTAATTAACTATGCTAAGTTAATTAATTACAAACCAAATTAATTAATTAAACACTTAACTAATTAATTACAAGACGACTAAGCTAATGAACTATTTAGCTAAGCAATTTAAATGAATGGCCTCGAGAAGCGAGAGAGATATGCATGCTCGATTGCGTCCTCTCGAAAATCCACCACTTTGCCTCTAGATGCCTCTGTTTGCACATCTTTGGACCTCTGAAAATTGTGCTAACCTCCAGATTGCATCTGTTTGATCCCAAGAGCACATTGGTGGTTGATCGGCCATGATTGGTGGTCATCGGCCAAAACTTATGGCTGGTCGGCTGTTTTGATGGCCGGTCGGCTAGTACTGGTGGCCGGTCGGCCACTGCTTCTCTAAAATTCCTCATTTTGCTGCAACAGAGAGCAAACAGAGGCATGACAGTGTATTTGCAAGGAAATGTGTGTACTGCCACTCTCCTTATGATGTCTCAAACTTAAAGGAGTGTGGCACATGGTTCCCAAGCCGCCAACCAAGCATTTTCAATGCATGATGGCTTGAGAACCAAGCTTGTACAAGTTTAGTGAATGTGCACATAACACACAAAGAGCCTCCACCTTATCATGCATGGTCAAGGGTGTTGGCGACTAAGAAACGGGACACGTTTCATCACTTTGAGTATGAAACGTATCCACATTTCTTGTGTTTGGATTAACGTTCGATCCAAACACATGCAATGCAACACACGTATGTTATCTTGCTCATGTTTTACTTGATTCAATTTTTGTTTAATCATTTTGACTTACCAATTAGTCCTTTAACCGGTTAAGTCCGATGTGAAAGTCCTCTCATGAAAGGGGTCAACTGAAAGAATGGTTTAGGACATGAGAGGGGTTATGCCTTTGACTAGGAGAAACCCTCAAAAGAGGGTTAAAGCCATTTGAGCACAAACCTTACCTCATGCTTAAACACAAACTTAAGGCCAAACAGCCCTCAAAGCAAATCAAAAAATGAAGAAATGAGGGAGATGGTAGAAATTTCAGTGCTGAAATGGTATGCTAAAGACCTTAAAGCATGTAAGCAATACAAGCATAACATGTTAAGGGCTAAAAACATCGAAGCTAGTAAATAGCATCACACAAGAGGCATTCAATACATAGCCTAAACAACCAAACCAGCTCTGGACAGAGCTTAATCATGCCAAATCAGAGGCCAAAACATGATGAAATGCAGATATGAAGGGCAAGAAAAGCATGCTCTCATGTTGGCTCGCGAATAAGGCATAAAGCATAACTCTCAAAAGCAACAAATAAGTGTAATATGTGAGAGTATGACAATGCTACATGCTCTGAAATTACATTCTAAATGATGCCAAAACATACACTCCTCACAAGCAAAGCATGCTAAAGGCCTTGAGACTCAAATCTAGTAAAGGCCAATTACACTATAGCTATACAAAGCAAAGCATATATGACCAAAACTACTCAAAATAGAGTTAAAGCAGGTTAAAACATGAGCAAAAATGTGCTGGAGTGAAGCTAACACATGTTAGAACTATAGGCTAAAACATTAAGCACACTAGGCTAGTGAACAAGATTGCACTACAAGTGCAAGATGTGAGCAATAAGCAACCAAACCAGTCAAAAACAGAGTTAAAACATGCTAAAATATGGCTGAAAACATGCTTGAACTAAGCTATCACAAGCCACAAAAACATGCTACGTTGTAATGCTAACTAGGCAAGGCATGAAGAGAGAAGGAGGGGAGGCCACCCCCTCCCATTTGGGGCCTCAAAACAAACTTTTTGCTACTGAAAATTCCCTGGATTTCAGTGGTTTAAAGGCCAAAACGAGATGCTTCAAAAGGCTTTGAAAAATAGCACAAAACTTAACAAATAAGCAATAAAGAGGGTGGACCACCCTTAACTCCAAAGGGGCCTCAAACTACCATTTTTAACACTAAAAAATAGAAGTTTTTTCAGTTAGCAACTGGGCCAAAACAGCATGCAAAGGTGGCCCAAACTAGTATACAAAAACAAGCTTAAGAGGGGTAAATGCTCACCCTTGAAGCACAGTAACTAAACAACAACTTTTTGAGCCAAAACCAACTTTAAAGAACCCAAATGAGACCTCCAAGAACCTCAGCCACAAGGTAGTCTACTTTGGTTGAGGTGTTGTATGCAAATATGTGAAGAAAACTCACTTCTAAGCACAAAATAGGTAGAGAGAGAGAATTCCAGAGAGAGAGGCAGAAAATATTTGCTCTGAAAATTTTGTAACCCTCTCAAGGGGAGAGGGACCTCTCCTTATATAGAAAATGCAAGTAAAAGCTTGCTTGAATCCATCCATACACGTGTATGGAGGATTCACTAAGTGTTCAACAACTGGCACCAGCTGGCAAATAAATATCTGAAAAAGCAGAAAAATGGCCGCCGGCCATCATTTATAGTCGACCGGCCATTCATGAGGCTGACCGGCCATTAATGAGGCCGACTGGCCACCTCTGATGGCCGATGGGACTAATCCCTGGCCGATGGGTTGTAGGGTTGGCCTGCCTCTTTCTTAAAAACAAAGCTACAAGCTCTTGGTACACAACCAAGCACAAAACAAACAAGTTAAGAGGTCCGAAGACAAGGCACTCCACCAAGGACCTCAAGAGCTCAAAACGAACACGAACATGGATGATCATCGAGTGTTCAAACGACGACATCCAAGTCTTGAGGACAGTAAAAAATGGGGTATCTATAGTATACGAGGCCTCTGTTTTCAGCATATTTGCCTAAGTATTTTCAAGTGCATTTTAACATCCTCATCGTATGCTAGGCATTCCTAGGCCAAGATTAAGACATAATAATGAGGATAAGAATTAGAAACACACGAAGAATGAAATGAAATAAGTTAAGTACGATCTGAGCGTGTATTTCAGTATATGTATCTGTTATGTTTGTGTAGGTCACGCGCCATGAGCTGTTGATCCATTGGTTGCTATCAAGCTATTTGTACAACTATCTGTGAGTAATAATTTAGTAAAGCTATGTTTGATATGAAATACATTCTAAACATTATGATATGATATGAACTGTCTTTGAATGATACAACAAGCTAATTTAGCAGAGGCCTTCGCTCAGGGGACATAATACTGTAACTTATGGTCATGAGGCCCTCGCTTGGGGGAAACAATACCGTGGCCCATGTATGAGATATGTTACCCGGTACCGAAGGTTCCTTTATGGAACTTGATATGCTTGACCAAAGAGATATGTAAATGCTAAGGGAAGTACCACACGTGTTTTGAACACGTGTATGAACATGACTTCGTTTGATATGACTATGCTTATCTCTGATTGATATGATATAAAACTGGACATCATTCATTAAACTCTTTACTCTATTATTATTCACTGGGTTTTCGCTCACTATTTATTATATGTACGTAGGCGACCAGGCGCATGACCAGGCTCCGAGTTGAGGACCTAGAGTCTCTGTTTTGTCACCGAACCAATGTGCCTCCCGAGGAGGTTCCAGAAAGAGTTCAACGGTTGAGTTTTGTAAACCATGTCATTAGTTGAGACTTTTTTTTGTTTTGTGACCAATTCTTTTGCTCTATTTTGTGTATATAACAAGGTTGGATGGATGTCTGTGATGTCATATATGTAATATATAGATAGATAGTTTTAAGTTTTTATTCTATGAATGTCTGCACAGCTTTATGGACTATGTATGTTTCTATGTTTTGCTTTTGCAACCCTTTATTACGTGATAATCTGTTCAAAGGCCTTTGGTAATCCAAGGATTATTGGCTGGATATGTCGCTAAACCTATAGGGGCGGGTTTGGGTCATGACAAGATTAGTGGTAACATTGGATTCTTGAGGTTGAGCTATCGTCTGGTTGTTGATGAGATTCTAAATCTCATTACGAAAACGGTAGCAACGATCGGTGTCATGACCGCACAATATTTGGTGGGGTTATGTCTCGCAAGGAGTGGGTCAGGAAGAGGTTGGGGATCAAGGGGTTTGAGATACATTCTTTCCATCAGGACTTTTAGTGCAGGGTTAGGCTCATATGGAGGGGGGTGAAGGTTCTACCTTGAGCTCGAGTCGGGCCGATTGTTTGTGGGCCGGCATTGGCAAAGGGGTCAGTTATTTTGGGATTGGTGGCAACAGTGTAGATTTCGATGGTTTTGGGAACAGTGTTGCCAATGGCATTATTACTTTTGGTAAATGCCCTTTTCACTGGTTCACTTGTTCTTGGAAGGATCCCTTTGTTAAACAGACTCTCAATCTGTACCCCCAATTCATTCAAATCTTTGAAAGTGAATAGTGGAACAACTATTAACTTTTGTAACATATTAGGCTCAAGGTTCTGTGCCGCTATCCAAACTTGGTCCCTCTCAGAAGGTCGATCTGTCATTTGTGCTGCATTTGCTCTCTACCTTGCAACAAACTCCACAAAAGGTTCTTTAAGATTCTGGTAGGTTGCTTCAAGCTCTTGGGTTGTCATTTCAATTTGTGTGTTGTAAGAATATTGATTGACAAACACCTCAAGCTCAAGGTTCTGTACCACTATCCGAACTTGGTTCCTCTCAGAAGGTCGATTTGTCATTTGTGCTGCCTTTGCTCTCTACCTTGTAACAAACTCCACAAAAGGTTCTTTAGGATTCTAGTGGGTTACTTCAAGCTCTTGGGTCATCATTTCAATTTGTGTGTTGTAAGAATACTGATTGACAAACACCCCGGTCAAGTCTTCCCAGTTCTGCTTCACTTTATCCTCCAACTTGGCGTACCAAGTGGCTGCTATACCCTATATGGTTCTTTCATACAGAGAGAGTTTCTGAGGCCTAGTCAGACCCATCGATTCAAGACATCTGAGAAAATCAGGATATACCCTATAAGATCTCAAGACCCGTGGAAACAGTCAATGTGTGGCATTTTGAATCTGTCTGGGAGCCTTACGGAAGCCTCTGTGTACCCATCCTCAATGTTTGGAATGGAGTTGATCCCTTGTGCCTTTTTGAACTGCTTCTCAAGTTTAGCAATTTTAATAAGGCCGGGTTGAAATCATTAATATCAAGGGAAAAAAGTCCTTCATTAGGTTGCACTAGGGGTCTAAAAACTCGAGCTTGAGCCAACCCTTCTTGAGGATCTAGACCCTGTAAATCTTCAGCTGGTGGAGGTGGGTCAAAGTTCGGTTTGGGGCCCGAGATGGGATGGACAGTAGATGCCCCAGATGGGTGTCTTAATTCAGTAATGGTCTCTTCCTGAGCAACGATTCTGTTGTTTAGCGTATCCATGGCCTTTTGAAAGGCCGTTATCATGGCCACAACTTCTTCTGGACTCTGTGCCATCACGGGTCTACTGAGTTGGCAACTGGGGAAATAGATGGGTGTAACCTGAGAGCTGGCTAATAAGTATGAGCAAGGAATCCGTGAAATTCATAATCCGATCCGATCGAGTCCAATCCGGTAGGTTTGGATTGGTTTTTTGAATCCGTGGTTCAGTTTTGGATTAAAAAAATAAAAATTTGTAGTCTATAGATCAGTTCCAGATTGAACCCCGTGGTTCCAGATTAAAACCGATTCGGACCATATACAAATAGCCTATATTTATATTATACACCCTCTTGCATAGTATCTTCTATTATCCCATATAAAATCTAAACTCAAACCTAAACCCGCATAATATCTTCTTTTATTACTTTTGTTTGTTGGTTCTTAGTTTTAATTTGTAATGGTTTAAATACTTATGGTGGAACCAGTTTTCTTATGATTGTTTAAATTCTAGAACAGTATGTCGCTATTATGGAAAGACATGTTGCTATTGTGGAACTAATATGATGCTATATTTATGTTTTTATGAAATTAAAATGTTATATATATATTTTTTGTTATTTAATTATGTGAATCTGTGGTCCTAAATCGATCCAATCTATGTTTAAATGGATTGGTTCAGATTGATCCCACAATTTAAATGGATTGGATTGATTCCAATTTTTCAGGAACCATAGATAACAGATTGGTCCTGGTTTTATCCCAATCCGAACCAATCCGGACCATGCTCACCCCTACTAATAAGGATTTTGAATCGGTTACGTTTGATATATCTGAACTAGATTAGTCTAGACGGATTTGATTGAATTGGGCCTTTCAGAATGGATTTTTTGGGATTAGATGGATCTTTATGAGTTGGCTTTTTAGGATAAGATGGACTGGACCTTTGCTGGGTAGGTTTTTCGGGGATTGGATGGACTGTGATGGGTTTAAGCTCTTTCAAATTGAATTAGGCTGGGCCTTTACTGAATTGGGTACTGCTTTTTCTTGGCGAGCCACCAAAATATATAGGATCAAACTCTTTTGGCTCAAACAAACCTAGCATTAAAAACAAATGCCCCATCAGATCAGAGTACTGGGTATGCTGGTCAAAACAAAGTAAGATACAATTTTTGGCCCTGGTTCTAGTCTTGTTGAAAATTCACCCACTCAGATGCAATCTCCAGATCCTGATTTTTTTTCCTTTCTCCACCATATCAAACACAAATCTCTGGATTTCGACCCAAATTCTGACTTTGATATGACCATTTAGTTTGAAAGGAATCGCCATAAGATTAGGACTCTCTAAGGATTGTATCATATATTTCCAAAGATTTCATATTTTGCACAAAATCATTCAAAACACCCCTATGAGAGGTTAGGGTTTCTCTATCCTAGTTTTGGAGTGATCTACAGCTTTACTATTCAAACAAGCGATATCACAACATCGTGAAAAATGGGAGAGCATCCTGTCCTAATTTGAAAGGTCATTGGAACTTTACTACATGCATTAGGCCAATTGGTCAAAAAGGGTACCTCAACAAGATTACCTAATATACCTTTCACACTTAACACCGAAAAGTGAAAGGAGGATCAAGTGGTACGGCGGTAACCCAGATTCAAGAGTTGTGTTCTTAACGTGACATTGCCTATGTCCGACTAGCCTTTTGGCAAGCTTTTGGCAAGCCTCCAACAAGCCGTCCAGGATATCAAATGGTAAACACAGTGACTCAAGAGCACCATACAAATGCAATGCAAAGAACATATATATGTAGATAAAAGTTCACATCATGAAGTTCAAGTCAAGTTCTCTAGATCCCCAGCAGAGTCGCCAGAAACTATAGCTGGTGTTTCGCGCTCCTCGGAGGGGTTTAGTCTCCTCGGATGCGATTCCCTACAATTCGGTCTCCCATTGTTCTGAATTTGGTTTCACAAGTACAATGTGAAACAAAAAGAAATGAATGAGAGTCTAAATCTGGCAAATCTTACAAAAATCCATTAATCATCAGAGATGCCAAAAATGGACTGCATTACCAGATTTCAGAGTTGCCACCTAATATTTTTGAAAAAATTAGGAAACCCGTGACTCGTGCAAAAGGCCACTTGTTCGTCGTAACCAAAGTGTCTCGGTTTTGGAACTTAGGTATGAGAGGGGAAGGTCATGAATTGAGCACCCCACTTACCTGATCAAAAATCGGCCTCTGCTAAATCATGATGTGAATCTTATGGACATTATATGCTCATATTTTGATTATTAATATACTAACATTACTATGTAAAGCAAACCAGTAGAGACCACGTCACTTATTTTGGAATGTTTTGATTTCATGCTTTCTTGAACAGAGTTTTTGAATATGTGCAACTCTAAGGAAAAGTGAGCTCATATGTACAACAATCAAAGTCATTCCAATCTAAGAAAAATAGCCTCCATTCATAGACATTCATAGAAATATTTCAAGTAAGCACGTAGCCTCATGGTAATATGCTCAACATGGTAACACAAACACATATATGATATGCTAAAGTAAAAAAATGCTCACCTAGTACTTAACCGTGGCAAGCCAAAGAAAAAGAAGATAGTTAGAAAAACCATGCATGATCCTAATATGCTCAATGGCTAATACAACGTATACAAAAATGCAACTACTAGATTAGGCTACTAATATGACATGTGAATCAACTCAAAGTATGAGATAGTGCACATAATCAAGTAAGAAATAATAATGACATCAAGTATGATGAGCCGAACCTTAATGCATACAAAAATGGATACAAGGCATGGAAATGATAAGGTAAAACATGATGCTTTGTACAACCATGATAAGCATGTAAATAAAAGGGAGACATAAATGGAGGTTGGAAGACATCTATCAAGTGTTACAAATTTGCTTTCGTATAAGAGGGTCCGAATGTCCTAATTAACTAATTATTACAAACACAAATGAATAAACTAATTATTAGAAATACGAATCTCAAAGCAACTAATCTAAAGGAATTGAATGAAAGGAGGGGAATCACGTGTGCACAAGCAAGAACATCCTCCGGAAACCTCTCTGTTTGCCGCCAGAAATTGCCCTGTTCGCAATTGCTAAAAAAAAACCATTGCCGTACAAAATAATTGGTCGGTCGACCTAATTAGATGGTCAGCCATACAAAAGAATGGCTGACTGGCCATTGTTTCTAAAAAAAAAAAAAAAAAAAAAAAAGAAAAAAAAGAAAAAAAAAAAAACCTGCTACAACAGAATTGGAACAGAGCAAAACAAAGGGTTTCCAAAAGATGTTTATCATTCCTACTCCCTCCTGTCATGAAGATTGTCAAGGAGGGAATAGGTTTGCTTCACAACTCATCAAACATCCCAAGGGTATTTACAAGATGATTCATGAAGCAATATGACAGAATATTCAATGGATACAAAACTAAGGCTAATTAAGAAGAAATATTCAAAGAGATGGATGAAACCTACTATATCTCATGGAAAATAATAGTAAGTGAGTACTCAAATTTGGAGAGAAGAGATTAGCCATGTTTGAAAGACAACCTTATTAACAAAAGATTACATCATTGAGGAAAATAGTTAGAGACTCTCCTTCTTACTCATGGAACATGGATTAAAATCCATTTTCATGCTTCAAAAGGAACTAGAAGAGAGTTTCTAATACCTCTGATGCAAGAGCTCTCATATGGCTTCCAAGCAAAATCAAAATAAGACTAAAGTAAATGAAAGCTACGAAAGGTTGTTGTAGGCTCATCTTCTTACTCATGGAATAAGGATGAAACATCCCTTTCCATGCTTTAAAGATGGAAATAGAAGAGAGCTTACAACAACTTTGAAGAAGATAAGAAAGGAAATCATAGCCTTAAACACATAATAATAGTATGAAAGCAAGATTGACAGCTAGTTAATCAAACTTGTGTTGGGGTGGCTAAGCTTTAAACCCTCCCCATGATCACAAGGATCCAAATATACTACGAAAAGCTATAAAAACCAAAGTAAAAACAATCAACTCAAACAGATTGGTTACTATATCCTAAGCGCACCAAATCTGTGAGGAATTACAACAATACAACTACAGTATTCAAAGCATAAATTAACATATTAAACAGCCCACAAACAATACAAAACGGTGCTGAAAATTATGTTTAAGAGGTGGAAAATATGAGCAAAAATGGAAGAGAACCAAGAGGTCGCATCTAGCAAGCAAGCCTAAGGAAGGATGGCTAACCCCTTTACTTTTTGTAACCTTAAATCACATATTTCAGCCCCAAAATATTCTAAAAAGTAGTATGTAAAGACAAGAAAAAGAGAGGAAAATAGTAGGAGAAAAGATGATGAAAAGGTTCAAAGTTCATCTGTTGAAGAAAGGAAGATCTTCTTAGTTAACAAACTTAATTCCAAACACCCTCAAGCTTCTAAAAAATAGTTTGAAATTTTAGCAAAAAGCTTTAAGTTTGAGCTTCAATGGTGTATCTATAGTGTATCTATATTCAAGAGGGTAGAGAAGTGCTTTATATAGTCTTCTAAGCCTTTGGTAAAAAATTTTAACCCCAAAACTTGAGGGGAGGTGGTCTATTTATAGATTTTCAATTGCCTTTTAACGGAAATATCTTCAAAAATGGACAGGTGACCAAATCCCTTGCATGGGAACAACCTGTGCTGTAGATATAGGTTCCGTGCTGAACATGGCTGATCGGCCAAAAGGATGTATGGCCGGCCCAATAAAAGTGGCATGTCGGCCTTCTGTTGGCCTGCTGTTCTCTGAGTGATCAGGCTAAAAAAAGGTTTTGGTTAAAATGGAGTGCAAGGTTTAGGTTTTAAAACTTGAAACCGAATTATTTTGCTGAAAATTCGAAAGATTGCACAGGGTAACATTTCATCATTGGGTGTTCAGAATGAAGTGTCCAAGTCTTAAGGGCGGTCAAAATGGGGTGTCTACAGACCCAGAACCAAATCCAGAAACCAATTATTTGCTTTACATTTTTCAGTCCTTTAAATTCTAACCTTTTACTTTCTTGTACTGCACTTCAAATTCCTAGGAGTAATTCTAAATTAGTCTGTTACTGTAATCCTCTTCGAAAATTGTGAAAGTGTGAAGGTACAATTGTAAACTCTTGTTTACTTAATAAAGTTTGATTTCTGACATTGTTTTTCCCTCTTTCTTTTACTTTGATTAGTCTTCTTAATTTTCTTCTCAAAATCAAGCCACCAGTAAAAGTTCTCTTCATTGAAGCTAAAAGAATTTTGAAACAATCGTCTAACTAATTGGTTGGCATTTACTAATCTTTGTAAGGACTTATTGATCTTTTTTGGCACGCTCGAATTATAATTCTAACCTTCGAAGGCCAAAAAATCAACATGTGCATAGCATGGGTTACCACTAATACCCTTAAATATACAAATAAAAGAAAATAAATTCATAGTATGATTTTGGAAAATTATTGTATGCGGAAAGGTTATTATGTAACACTGGCATGTGATGTTCTTCATAAATCACTCATCGCCCATATTGTTTCTTCACAAACCAACATAAATTGATGTTTCATACCACTCTCTCTCTTTCTTTTTTTTTCCTTTTTTCTTTTTATTTTATAGAATGTTAATGAGTTAATAAATTAGATTATTACAACCAATCTTTTGAATTTTTCATGAATTTGAATCTCAACCTTTTCTTTAAACCTTCAAATGATCGGTTGCAATTGCAGCCTTTTCATAAATTCTTATGGGTCATTGTCTTTCTTCAAATCTTAGCCTCAGTTTGGTTAGGACAAAAATAGTAGAAAGTGAAACAAAATAAAAAATAATAATTTTTTTTAAAGTTTATTTAATATGAAAGTGGTGAAAGTTATAAGAAAATTAATTTTCTTGAACAACTCATAATAGTATTAGTAACTAAGCTTCTAATTTCTTGTAAAAAAATATAAGAAAATACAAGTATAAATTATAAAAGTAGTTATTTATAATTAGAATTCCTATTTTCCTACAATTTTATTATAAAAGTAATTATTCATAATTAGAATTCCTATTTTCTCATAAAATTTTCATCCTAATCAAATTCATACAAGAAAATTTATTTTCTTTTCATTTAGTTCACTTTCTATCATATATTTCTTTCTAACCAAATGGAGCCTTAAGGAATGTCAGTGTAATTTACTCTTCTTCTTCTTTCTTTTTCTTTTTTTTTTTTTAAATTTAAATTTTTTTTTTATCAATTCACAATTTGGTAAGCATAAAAAGCACAATTAAAATATGTAATTCAACAATAACAATCAATACATTAAAAATAACTTAACCCCCAAGGGTTGGCCTAGTGGTGGAGGCTTGGGACTTAGGAGTTTGCTCCTCTCTAGGTCTCAGGTTCAAAACCTCTTAGGTGCTATCAACTCTTGTGTTGGGCCAGTCCATACAGAGCTTTGCTCTGGCTTTAAATGGGCCCCCCGCTAGTGGACGGTGGGATTGGTCTCCCAGGGATTAGTCGAGGTGCGCGCAAGCTGGCCCGGACACCCTGAGTTATCAAAAAAAAAACATTAAAAATAACTAATATGGAATGTGTGTAACAATGTGAATGGATCCCCTGTCTCTTTTTATTTTGTAAGAGGTTAACAAATTAGTAAAACCAATCATTTAAATTTTTTCATAAAGTCGAATTTCAAACTTTTGTTTAAAAATTTATGAGGACAATTACTTGAGGTATGCTCAAATTCATGAATGGAACCTTCCCCTATGCTTGGTTAAATTTAGATGTTTGTCCTCACTGTCTTAATTCTTATGAATCCTTGTCTTTCTTTCAATTTTTAATAGAAATTAGGGTTGAGTGAAATTATTCCACTTAAAATTAGCATATTAATTGTTTTATTTTCTACATAACCAAACTATGTATGTGACTTTTTCTATTTTGTCTTTTGTCTCGATATTATGCTAATTTTTCAAGAATCCATCAATTTATTTATTAAGATTAAAAAAAATATAGTTTACAAATAAAAAGAAAAATGCATACAAAACTACATTAAAAATAGTAGGGGATTGTTTTTAGGGTCACTAATATTAAGATTTTATAACATAAAGGATATCTAATATTTTAATAATGTCTAAGATCCCTCAAATTGATCCAAAGAAAATTCGATCTAGAGAATTTCTCTAGACTTTACAGAGAAATTCTCACTAGAACTTTCTAGAGAAATTCATTTCAACCCAGAGAAATTCTCTCAAAACTAGAGAAATTCCCAAAGAAACCTTTCTAGAGAAATTCCATTTTCTGTGATTTCCAATGACAGGTCTCTACTTATTTCTCAGACCCACTTCATCTTTTTCATCACAGAGCTTCACTTCGAGTCTCATTTTCCTCCTCATAGCGATTCTCTTTGAGATAGATCGGGGACCTGAGGTAGACGGAGCGACGGTATAGGGGAGGAAGGAGGAGGACGGCCGGCGAAGGTGGGACGCTAGAGCTGGAGAGGCGACGACGGTGCAGCTGTGGTTGGTAGTGCAACAACAACGAAAAAGAGAGAGAAAGAAGGGTGGTGCGACAGGGTGGTGAGGGATGGCAAGCTGCGACGGTGGTAGCAATGTAGCAACAGGGCGGGATGGGGCGCAGATGGCGGCCGAGCTGTGGCGCTCTAGTGACAGCAGTAGGGGCGTCAACGGCGATCGACAGGGAGTGGTTGGTGGAGGCAGTGGGTGTGGCAGAGTGAGTGAGAGTGAAAGTAGAGGCAAGATCGCGACGTCGGCGGCAACGCAACAAAAGGTCGACGACTGCGAATGTACGATGACGACATGGAGAAAGAAATGAAAGATTGGGTTGCAGTATGGTGTGTACTGGAAAAGAGAGAAAGGGGATTTGTTTTAGTTGAGAGAATCAAATTTCTCTGTGATATATAGGTGTGGGGTTGAGAGATCTTAGACATCACAAAATAATATTGTGGATTTCTTCTATTACTAAAAATGAGAAAGGGACTTTAGACTAATTTTTCCAAAATAGTATTGCAATGATATTTTTTGGATAAATTACAAATACACCCCCTGAGGTTTGCTTAAAATACAAATTGCTCCATGTGGTTTGAAAAATTACAAATACCTCTTTGTTAGTATTTTTTATTTAACAAAATTAACTAAAAAAATGAAATTCATAATTGCTGTCCTATAAAATAATAAAAATACCTAAATTATTAATTGAAACATATTTCTAACATCATTAAAAACTATTAATTGACTTGATGATTTATTAATAAAAGAGGCGATTTGTTATGAAATTAGAAACCTTAGGGGGTGGAATGTAATTTTCAAAACTAAAGGGGGTGATTCGCATTTTAATCAAATCTCAGGGGGTGTATTTGTAATTTACCCTATTTTTTTTTTAAAGTTATAAAAATAATAAGTAATTAATTTCATTGCGAATAAAGAGCCAACAAGAAATATATCATTTTAATTCTTTTTTAAATTGCTTGTGTAACATTAGAATAAAAACTAATTGGATAAATTACACAAACTTCCCTTAAGGTTTGAAAACATTACAATAAATTTTATAATTTTGATATAATTATATTGATCTCTCTTTTAGTAATATTAAATGAATAAAACTAATGCAAATGTTGCAAAAATACAAAAATAAACAATGTAAAGTATATATATATATATTTTTGTGTAAAAGATATGACACGATTATTTTTTTTATTTATATAATTTTTAAATTATTGATGAAAAGATAATGAGTGTTATATAAATTAAAATCATAAAAACTCAATACAATCATGTTAAAATTATAAGATTTATTATATATTTTTTCAAATATCAAGGAGAGACTAATTTACCCAATCAAGGTTTTTTTTTTTTAGATAAAGTATTTTGGGCCAACTTTTGCATATACAACTAAATTCTTATAATCCGAACAAATTTCTCGAAATAAATTTTTCTGCATTCCATAACTTCAAAACATCTATACTATATATTAAGCAAAAGGGAATTTTTAACCCCAAGCCTTGTGGGAGCTCCAATCTCCCAATCTAAATTTCTTGATTTTTTGATTTTAAAAAAAAAATCTTAACATTTATTAACTTCTCTGAACTCCCAAGTCTTACCCTCATAATAATACTTTAATGCATTAAGAACAAGTATAAAAAAAATTCTTTAAAATCCAACACATGAATTCCTTGAAAAGTCCCAAAACATATGATTATTATCCCTCATAATAACACTTTAATGCATTAAGAACAAGAATAAAAAAAAATTCTTGAAAAGTCCAACACATATGATTATTATCAAAATATTAAACTTTAATATAATATAATATAATAATAAAAAAAAGACATTTAATTCCTTGAAAAGTCCAACACATATGATTGTTATCAAAATATTAAATTTTAATATAATATAAAAAAGGAAAAAAAGAAGACATTTAAAAAATAAAAAATAAAAATATTTAAAAATTACAATTCACATATATAGATAATTGTAAATACAATAAAATAGGAGGGCATTCATGTCTAAACGTTTTTTTATAAGATCTCCTCCATTATAATAAGATAGCACTTTATTTATCTCATCTTATAATCTATATATATATATCTATACTATAAATTAAGCAAAAAGGGGTTTTTAACTCCAAGTTCTGTGAGAGTTTCAATATCCCAATCTGAATTTTTTTTTTCTAAAAAAAAAAGCTCAGTATTTATTGATTTGGTCAAAATCCCCTTATCAGCATTTATTAACTTTTTTCAATCCACATGTCTTTCCACATGCCTGCATTTATTGATTTGGTCAAAATTCTTTTATCAGTATTTAAAATCCCCTCATACAAATAATTATAAATACAATCTGTGTATAGTTACTGCAGTACCCTTTTCAACTTCTCTCATACACTATGGTTAATGATAAGATTGTTAAATTATTTTTATAAAAAATCTTAAAAAACATAATTTATATATTAAAAAAATCTAAAATAAATATAAATATCTATAATTATTCCGTGCATAACACGGGTGATAAGCTAGTTTTTGATTAAAGAAATTAAACCTAAAATTTAGAAAGAATAGATCCATAAGCCCTATTCCTCAAGCGACTAGGCGAAGCCCTCCAGGTTCCAAACTAGATTGATAGAGGCGATAGGGAATAAATAAAGTTTGAGGAAACTTGGAGTAATCCAGCCTTAATGTGGTCCAAATAGTGATATATATATTTATGGGGGGAATAATATGATTGAATAGTAAGTAGGATAACGTAATCGATGACGTAAAGATTTCCACAAGTTTAGGTAAAAGGCATCGGGCGGCTCGTAGTTGTTAATAGTGCTTAGTGACGGGTCGAGTTTATGACGAATTTATAAAAATTTATTTTCGTCTGGTATCATATTAGAGGTGAGGTAATTGGAAGTGGCGGAAATAGGCCGGGTGAGGATAGAAATTTGTGATATAACACGATAATACGATTTGAGTTATATATGAAATTAATGGGTTAAGATTCATCATTTATTAATACGAATATGTATATAACATAATTTGATAATACGAATATTAAAGAAGTCAGATTAATATTAAATCTATATAACACATAATTGACACGGATAATTTATATATTAAGACATTAGTTACACATTTTAATATTATTTCTATTAAAAAAATATCATAACATTTTTTAATCTCTTACATAATTACATCTAATTTATTAAAAAATACGTAAAATATGATTTTAAATTTAATGTAGGTTTTATTTTACTTTTAATTGAATTTAATGTATTTTTTGTTTATTATTTGAGTTAATCTAATAAAAATATATTCATAAAATATAATTTTTATGAAAAAAGAAAAGAAAATAAAATTGAAATCAAATATTGTTATAAATAATTTCATTTAATAGAGATTAGTTTTATTAATTTGTGAAGAAATTTTCAATTTTTTTTTCACACATTTGATATTTTTAGTTAATAGTGAAATTTTTTTAAATGACACGTTAACACGATACGGACCGGACACGGATCGAAAATGACACGATATGATAATATGAAATAATAAACAGGTCAAATTAGTGTTGAGATAATTCTGACATGAACCTGAGATAACAAAACATAAATACGACCTAACATGAAACGACACCCACCCTTAAGTGCGGGACGGGAGGCGTGTTAATTTTGTAAATTAAAAAATAAAAATTATAAATAATTTAGTATATTATGAATAATAATTTATAATTAATGAGAATTATATTATATAAGATAGAAAATAAATGAATAAAAATTAATATTAACCATAATATTTTAGTATCTTAATTTTACTATAATAAAACATAAATATATTATATATATAAATATATTTAATAACTATAATCGAAGTGGGGTGTGAATGGAACGGGGCGGGGCGGGGGAAGCAAAACTCGTTCCCGCCCCACTTCTTAATTAGGGCAGTAAAAAATTTGTGCAAGTTAAGGTGGGGGATGCAAGGGAACGGGAAAAAATGACCATCCCTAATGGTGCGCAAGCATGTTGCTCATACCGTGCTCCACCACAGCACAATTGCATTTTGTGGGAAATTCTAGTTACACAATATATTTACCTCTTTACATCTTTCATTTGATATATATATATATATATATTTTTAAATTTTACTCATGTGTGAAAATATTTTTGAGGCAAAAGATAAGAATTAAATAGATTTGATTATCTCTTTACACCCATTACACTTCAATCGTTACTTCTTTTCTTCATTTCTCATTTCTTCTTCTCTATTATACATGTACTTTAAAAAAGTGAAAATCATAATGTTTTGATTATAAAAGAAATCAATGGACAAATAAATAGTGACGAAGGATCAGCAAAAAAAGTAAAATGGTGAGTTTTTAATTTATTTTTTTTCGTTTCGTTTTTTAAGAGGTCTATTCGACTTTTATTTGATGTAGTAGAACTGAACAAAATCAAATAGCCTAGAATAACACTGGCAAACAAAAAAATACATATTCGGTAACTCACTGGCGAATAAAACATACTTATTCAGTAACTCACTACCGAACAAAAAGTACATGTCTGATAACTTACTGTTAAACATTTATAGTTTCATTTTTTTGACATTTATTTATTTTATTTTATTATATTATTATTATTATTTTTAAAGGATTATACTTCTATTCATTGTAGTAAGGTTAGTAATGCATTGTTAATGAACTACAGTTATGAATTCATTACGGACGAGATTCGTTAGATTTATCTACTTCCTAATTATCTAGTACCTCCAAAAGTAAGTAATTGGATTCATTTTCATCACCCGTGTGCTAATGGATAGGAGAAAGTATATACTACCCGTATTGATCAATTTTGTACACTTGTCAGACCTGATATAGTAATTATCAAAACTATCAACAGAGATAGATTGTGATAACATCTTAGTGTGTTTTTGTAGATGCTTGTATCAACATCTCTACTTTCTAGTCATCCAATATCTCCGAAAGCAAGTAATGTGATTCGTTTTCATCATCTGCGTGCTAATGGATGTGAAAAAGCATATACTACCCTATTAGTAAAAATAATGTTAAGCTTTGATCGACAGAAGCTTAACAACAATTTTAACCAAACAACCAAAGAGAAAGTCAGACAATTGTGTAAAGGTTTTAATGCCTTGAAAGTATAAGAATTTCTTTGAAACAATTAATAATCAAAAGAGTGAAGTAACCACAAAAAAATTTCTATTAAAATCTTTTCAGTTTACAAGATTACAAACTATTGAAAGGTACCCCTAAAAGTTAAGATAATATACTCCTAAAAAGTAAGGTAGACTACTCGTAAAAATAAAGAAAAGACTATGATAAATTTGATAATTTGCTAATCCTTTTGTTCATGTTCTTCTCACTTATTTGTAGGCTTAGGTTTCGTTTGTCAATTATACATTTTAGTTCAAAAGTCAAAAAATCACTATAAATTATCATATCATTCTCTTTACTTTTTTATACATATTTTTATAAAAAAATTAAAAAATTATTAAAATAATATATCCCAAAAAGGCGTTAGTCCCGCAGTTAAAAAACTGCTCTAGGCAATTTTCCTTCACTTGCATCTTGCCACGTAAGAAAATGAAATCGTTTGAGTAATTGATGCCAAAACGTGGTGCCACATTCACTTAATTTAAGCAATGTGTCCCTTAAATTCCTTGTTTTGTGCGACTTCCATTAACTACCAGGAAACTTCCATGTCCTGCAATAAACATAATAACAACAACAACAACAACAACAACAACAACAATAATAATAGTAAGTATAAATATGGCATAGTAAACCTTTAAAGATGGTCATAGTTTGAATTGATAAATCAAAATTGACAAGTCATAATTAATGAAATTAGATTTGGCCACAATCGATGGGTTACAATCAATAAGATTAGATTTAGCCATAATCGACAAAAAAATATTTATGGTGCAAACAATACCCCCAACTCTTTAAAAATGAGAAATTTAGAATTTTTAGATATATATATATATATAATTGATTTAGCCTTTACATTTTTACCAAACAGACGTATATAAAATGTATGTTGTGAGACATATATAAACCAAACAAACATATATAAAATATATGTTTAGGGCCAAAAATCTAGTGATTAAACACTAGATATGCCAAAATAGTATTATCGATAAACCGATGTCACTGTTATTAATGATTATATGCTATTTAATTGGCAAAATTACAATAACACTAAATTCAAGTGAGGTACATTATTTCAACAGAATAAATTGGCAACGTTTTTAGTATGTGATCTTCAAGTGGTTAATTAAAACCACCTTCCACCAACATAACTATAATCTTTGGTCTTATATTATTCAAACAATGTTGGATCTTTAGTCTATTCACCAAAATTATGTTATGGTGTGATCCACAAATCCAAAATGGGTGTTGAATGCCATAATCCATAGTTTTGCATGACTCAAAATTTTTGAAAAATTCAACATTTTGTATAATGTCAGAAATATTAAATTCATTATGAATTGGTTGTTCATCATTTTTAGCTATATTTGGATTGAAATCAAACTTTTTAACCACATTGTTTGCATCACGCTTGTCAGCCATGATATAGTAACTATTAAAACTATGGATTGTGATAACATTTCAGTGTATTTTTATAGATGTTTATATTGACAAATTTGAAAATATTTGTATTGATAAATTTTATGAATGTTTTTATAGATGTTTGTACACTTCATATTTTTATAGATGCTTGATGTTTTAAGGAAATTGAATTTGTTAACATGCAGTAACAGATGGCTAGACAAATCTAATTTGTTAACATTAGAATAATCCAAATTATTTGGCAATGTATAACCGAACAGGACTATTATAAATTTAGGGGAAAAAAAAATCATGTTTTAAGGAAAATGAAGCTGTAAACGTGCGGCAATAGATGGTTGGAAAAATATAA
The DNA here is from genome assembly GCA_036172215.1 of Camellia granthamiana. Classification (NCBI taxonomy): domain Eukaryota; kingdom Viridiplantae; phylum Streptophyta; class Magnoliopsida; order Ericales; family Theaceae; genus Camellia; species Camellia granthamiana. The sequence goes on along the minus strand of CM069903.1, from coordinate 102,854,855 downwards.
TTTGTTTAATAACATAACATCTGAATAATTCAAAAGGAGTAGGTGTAATGAGAAAAATTTGTAGGAATTTTAAAAATGGTTTAATTTAGGATTAGTTTCGGTATTATAAATGGTATAATGAGAATTTCAATTATTTTTTAAAAGTGTAAAAAAATAAAATTGTGGTGCAAGTAGAATTTTCTCATTTTGTTCATGAATAATTGTATAATCATCCTACTTCATTTGGAAAAAGTTACCAATATATATATATAGAAAAGTTTAACATTGTCAAGGAATCAAATCTTAATTTTTTTAATTAATTTAATTAATTCTGAATTTTTAAAATTATATTAATTTTAATTATTTTTGTGTACTCATTAGTTATAATTAATAGAAAATCAGCATTTTAAATAATGTAACTATTTTTTTTCCTTTCATACCACCTCTCACTTTTGCTTTCGTCCATCATCATTCTTCATTTTTCCCAATCCATTGCCACCTTTTCATTCTTTTTCACCGTCCACCGAACTCCTCCCATTCCTTGGCTCCTTGTCACCCCTCATATTCTTTTCCTAGTTTATAGGCGGACAATAATACATACCTCTAATTCAAGAGTTTTAAATAAAACTCTAGTGAGTTGACAAGTCAAAAGAAAATGAAAAATACCAATAGAAAGTAACAATAATTACACATAAACTAGTACCACATAATTAAAGCTCCTTTAGAACTCTTATTTTAGAGTTACTAAACATTTTTGTATATAGGCACCAACGTCGTCCAATGCCACCAATAAAAAAGTGGTTAAATTATTTAAATTGTCATGCTTGGTTAGTTATAGGCCCTGTTTGGTGTAACTGTTAAAACAAATTATAAATTATAACATAACAGATTATAGATTACGACTTTAATCAGAAGCTATTAATATGTTTGGTGTAACTGTTGGATTATAGATTTAAATTACTGAGTAATGTTTTGTTAAATAAGCTGTGAAATAGTTTTTTGAATTAATTTTTATTTTTTGTTATTCACTACTTGTCTACATTTCTCATAAAAAATAATAATAATAATCCATAGTCCATTTGGGCCTTTTTCTATTTTTTTAAAAAATAAAAAATAAAAAAATCTAAGAGTATAACTTTAAATTAACATGCCCATAGCAGAAGTTGATAATCAGAAATAAGGGGTGAGCAGCTTCTCAGAATCAGTTTTTTGAGTTAAAATAAGTTGCTAGAATCAGAAGTTGTTTCAAATAAGTTTAATCAAACAGTCCAAAATAACTTTTCCAGAGCTAGAATCTATAAGTTGGCCAAAATAAGCTACACCAAACACTCCCATAATAACATGGTTAGAATTGATATCATTTAAAAAATTGAGGATTTAAATTATAAAATTTTAAAAGTTAGGATTTGATTTGTTATCGGGGTTAAACCCGATGTTTTTTTTTTTTTTTTTTGTTTTTCATACTTTATTTGTCATCTCATGTAATAGGAAAATTATTAAGTACTTTTGGAGGCAAATTCATGTGATATCTTAATTTAATTTGAGTAATGATATATAAATAAAAAAGTTATACATAAAATTCATATAGAATGATGTGTTAAATCAAAATTCATTCATTTTTTATAACTCATTATTCGCCCCATTGAACAGACTAATTCGGGAGACCAATCACACCGTCCGCTTGTAAAAGTCCCAATTAAAGTCATGAAATTTATTTCAAATCAAAATACCCAAGAAAGTGACTTATAGTTTCTATATTGCCATAGACACATCATTTTTGTAGGTTTTTTATTTTTTATTTTTTGTACAAAAATTCTGTTTCTAAATTATTTTTCTTTTATTTTTATTGGTTAAAATAATAGTTTCAATCATTTTTATGTTAATTTTAAGAAATAACAGGACAATTGTCACAAAATAAATGGTGTGAAACATACTTTAAAACTTTCGAGTAACCTCTTTATGATTGTATTAGATTTCCGGGTTTCATAATTCATTATATTTCCAATACAAGTGTGACACATGAAATAATAAATATGATTATGATATATTATTTGTTTATAACCATCACTTACAAATGTTGGTTGGGATGTTCAGTTTATTGAGGGAATTCAAAATTTATTTTACCATTTTGTCTCATCGGGTACATGGCAATGCTATATCAATTACGGTAATGATTCATAGTTCTAATAAAGAGGGGTGCTACATGTACCAATTAGTATATTAACCAGCGTATTAACACTAATTATGATATTATTATTGATTCTACTCATTATACAAATTATAAATACCAAAAATATCTTAAATTATGCCACATCATCAATTGGTACACTAGTTAGTGTACTAATTGGTACATATAACATTAGTCTCTAATAATAGAGCTCTAAATGGAGCTCTAGTGAGATGGAAGAGAGAGAGAGAGTAGAGAGAGATAGAGAGAAGAATGTGGGTCCTACCTTCACATAGACACTCTCCACATCATTAGAGCTATATTAGAACTCTTAAATTAACGCTCTCAAATATTATTTATATCAATTAGTATGTATAGTTTTATTCTCTTACTGGAGTAATTCCTTAATAAGTATCTTTAAATGAGGGAACTAACTACAAAAAATTTATATATGCGGTGATACAAAATGATAATAACAAAAGAGTAATACTATGTATGATGAAATAAATATTATAAAAAGTTTCAAGAAATTAATCTAGGGGTGATTGCATAATATATAATAAAATATTACAAAGTAATCCAAGAATGGAGAATCTTCATGAAAATTTTTCATCATACCTAACATTATTGATAATAAATTTGGTGACACATAACATTTCTCAGAAATAATAATAATAAAAAAAGAACTTTAATTTTCAAATTCTTAATTTTATTCTAAATTAATAATTCAACTATAAATGAAGTTAAGAATAATAATAAAACTTGGGTATGAAGCGTGCCCAAGAAATATTGAAAAAGGATAACCCAGCGAAAAAAATATGAGAAAAACTCAAAACGATGGAATGATCAAGACTAATATAAAAAATTTAATAAAAAAAATGTAGTAGTGCATTTTAACAAATTTTTTTTTTTTTGAATATTTTTTGTTAACGAAAATAAGAGAAAAAAGAAATTAGTATGGATATTTGTTTGACAAATAATTTTCATAACTGCTTTTAAAGATTTTTTTCCCCCCTTTTGAAAACATCCCTTATTTAAGAAACAGTTATAATTTTGTATTCTAAATTTTCAAAAATTATGTTTCCAAAAAAATAAATAAATTCAAATTTCAAAGCATTATTATTAGCCTCATTTGAAAATGAAATAAGGTTTTTTTATTTATTTATTATTATTATTATTTTTTTTTATGCAACCAAACAAAGAAAATGGAAAGTGAAAAAATCTAAAAAGCATAGGAAGAGGAGAACATGAGGGATGATAGTAGTTGTCACAAAAGACGCTGTGGGAATATATTTCTTAGTACCAACACGTGCCATGATGACGCCGACGTTTCAGCCGAGGTGCCACATGTCGAGGTAGTTATGCCGAGGTGATCTCAGAATTGCCGAGGTTACATCCGAAGATACCGGAATCTGAGATAAGCGGATATGGGACAAGAGTCCTAGATTGAGAAAAGATTTCAGTTTGGGTAAAGATGAAACTCTTAGAGGGTTTATCCTAATTCCACTGGAAGTTCCAGATTAACAGTAATCCTGAGTCCATTGGAGTTAGGCTCCTATTGGGACTAGGATTGTATTGGCTATAAAAGAAAGGCACCCCCATGGGTCTAAGGTATGTTCTGAATACTCAAGCTTGTGAGTTGAATATTTGATTATCTTTGAGAGATATACTGACTTGATCGTCGGAGTGCCCCCGGGTGGAAGCACCACCGCCGGAGCCTTTTCTTTTTGTGCAGGACAGCAGGGAGCCATCTATTCTGCCTGTGATCTACAGCTGAATTACTAAGGAGGACAGTGTGGTCAGAAAATCACCCACACAGACGCCGAAAATAAAAATTGAAAATGACACAAATGGAACTTCCACTCTCAGAGCAAACATAAGAATATAATCTCGTGGTTTTGTATCTTTAGTTAAGGAAAGGTAAAATTTTTCCATAAAATAGTAATATTCTTGCTTCTTATGTAGCAAAGATATTGAAAAAAAAAAAGAAGACAAACATGAGACCCCTTTTACAGTTAAAATGGGTGGGGTTGTGTTGATGTAAGCTTTTCTTGTTTGAGATTCAATTGGAAAAGTGAAAGGGTATCTCTGGGGCATTATTCCATCCCAAATCCCCATGTTAGTAAGATCAAGTTTGGCAAGTTATCAAAAAGTTAAAAAATTACTCAAAAAGTTAAAAAGTTATCACTATTCACCAAAAGTTAAAAATTACAATTGCACAACTCTCAATCCTAATTTTTTCCTATACACTACTTTATACAATTTTTTAATATACATTTTTTCATAAAAAGTCAAAAAGTTAATCAAAACAATCATATTTTTTTCCTTAACTTTTTAGTCTAAAAATTCAAAAAATACACTTATTTAAGACATCCCAAACAACCTCTAAGTTAGATTATAATAAAAAGTTATGGTCACTTCATTAACTCGAAATCTAAATCTGTGACATTCTCACTATCCTGAGAGATAGTTAGATGGATCATTGGACCAATTGTCCTATCCCGAAAAATATTTGATTGATTCAAAAAATTAAAAGAACAATGTCAAGAATATACAAGTCAAATACAAAATAAGATACAAATGACAAACGTCATAAATAAAACATCAAAGGAAAGAGAGATCAGACCCTATCAAATGCCATTTCATTTATTTTTTTTTACCTTTTAATATGAGTAGCTGTAACATTAAATAGGAGTATACTTTCTATCTTAAAAAAAAATAAAAAATAGGAGCATACTTCGTAAGAGTAGGAATACTAGTAAGACATTATTTTCAATAAATTATAATCCTTCTCTTTTTAATCTTTGTTTCATTTTTTAATCTTTATACTATTTTCAATAAAAAATAGTATAAACTAGTTTGACCCCTCGTGCTCCGTAGGTCGCAGTACTGTTGACAGACGCATGTGAATAAATATTTTCCCTGTCCTGCATAAATTTTTTTTTTGGGTTAATTATATTAACGGTTCCTATAGTTTGGAATTAGTGTCACTTTGATCCTTGACTTTTTAGTTATAACACACTTGACCTTAAATTTTGAATCTTATTCCAAATAAGGACAATTAAAGATACTATTAGATTTTTCAAGGACAAATTCGTTAATTTGATAAAATATAAATTAATTTGACAAAAATAAATGTCAAAAAAATATTTTTTAATTTTTAAAAATTATTTATACCTACTAAAGATAAAATTATATAAAATTAATAAATCTTTTAGACATTTATTTTTTTAGCAAATTAATTTTTATTATGTATTTGGATAATGATCATATAAAATTAATTTTTAAAAATTAATCAAGTAATTTTTATTAATTTTACATAATTTTATCTTTAGTGGGTAGAAATAATTTTTAAAAATTTTAAATATTTTTTTGACATTTATTTTTGTCAAATTAGTTTATATTTTATCAAATTGACGATTTTGCCCTTGAAATTAAGCAATTGTATGTTCAATTGTCCTTATTTGAAATAAGATTCAAAATTCATGATCAAATGTGTCACAATTAAAAAGTTAACGACTAAAGTGACACGAGTCTTAAACTGTAGGGACTATTAGTGTAATTTGCTTCTTTTTTTTTTTTTTGGGAATGATTTTCGTTAACGAAACACATTTACACTATGTTTGGATTGAGTGATTTGGAGAGAAAAGAAAAGAAATAGAGTGATATGTATTTCTCTTATTTGTTTGGATAACCTAAGTAGAGAGAAATGGAAAGAAATGGAGAGAAACTCATTTCTCTTATGTGCCTCATTTTCAATCTTCTCAAAAGTGGAGAGATTGGGAGAGAAAAGAAACCACTATTTTCATAATACCTATTTTGTCCCTACAAAAATAAAAGAAATAAAATGATTGAAAATATAAAAAGGTTATTTTGGTAATATAACATAAAATAATTTCTTTTCTTTTCTCTTAATGAAACCTAACCAAACAAGAATGAGAGAAATCACAATCATTTATTTTCTTTTCTTCTTCCTTATCCAAACAAAAAAGAGAGAAATCACAATCATTTCTTTTCTTTTCTTTTCTCTTATTATTTAAGTAATCATTTCTTTTCTTTTCTTTTCTTTTCTCTCCTAGGTTCCCAAACATAGTGTTAAGCATTCATTATCCTTGATTTTGTCTTTCAATCGGAGTTTGCAAGCAGTATCAATGTAAACTGTTCGTTAAAAATTGGCACTAATATCATGTTTTCAACTCGAATAAAAAGGTTTATGAAAGAATAGGATCTCAGAATAATATAGATACAGAGCTCTTTTTTTCTTCTCTCTTTTTTTTTTTCTTTTTTTTTTTTTTTTTTTTTTTTTTTTTTTCTGGGTTTGCCAAGATGCAATGAGATAAAGAAAACAAACAATAAAGCAAAATCCAAATTTGAATAAGGCATCAAAGATACAGATAAGATGTAGATTTTTTATTTTATTATCTTTTTGAACTCTATAGTAGGAGTAGCACATAACAAGCATATAAAGAAACCAACACATAATACAACTGCTTAAATGGTACCAAATTTTGTTGAGCACTCTTTGAAATGGAATCGAAAGATATTCCGTTCTCTTGGAGTTGTTCTTGAAGATCTGTTTTGCCAAATACAATCCCAGGTGCAAGAACTCCACCTTTTGGTAAGTTATCGTGTTGGTTTAGTAGAATAAGAGCACACTGATTTAGAATTATAGGAGTGGTCAAGTAGCCAACCTCCGGAACCATTACTCTTGTTATTACTTCCATGTTGGGTTTCATGTTTCCCTGTGAGGCAATGGTGCTGTCACTAAATCCATTTCCAATAAACCACATCTTAAAAGAAGCGCTTCTCACCTCATCCTCTGTTTGACCCTTCTTCCTGAACCACCTGAGGCTAAAGACAGCCGGAAATTTTAGAGAAGCCACCTCCCAAAAGCAACTTTACATAAGAGCTCAAGGAATAGCCCAACTGTGATATACCAAAAGACACCAAACACAAATTTAGAGGCTGTCTTCATTCCAAAGTGAGCTGGCTTCACCGTCGACCAAGAGGTTTCCCTATTTTCAATATGTTCGGCACTCTCATTAACCCTTGGAAGACCACGGGGATTTTGTTTCAAAGTTGCAAGTGTCCTTTGAACAACGATAGGATCTGCTGATGGTAGTTTCACAGCCCAAAGGCCAGTGTTCTATAATCGGTCCTTTGGGAGGGTCTGGACCAAGAATCTGCAAACAAGGCACAAATTTGATACCAAATATATAAAGGTCAATTTACCAAGAACAATGCAAAATATCATTCAAAATCTTTAATAGGATTCTCAATCACAGGCACCAGATTCCAAGAATCAGATACATAAAAAATCTATAAATTACGACATCAGGATTCTCTTTTGCTCAGCCTCATAAAAACATTGATAGCATTCCTACTTCAATCCATTTAGTAACAATTGCTTCAAGGTTGAAAATAATCTGACTCACGTGATGCCAATTTTTACATAAACTTATGAAAGTGAACTTAATTAGTAAATCACAAGAGAACTCCTATAACGGTTTCGGTTTAGACCAGACCCATTTTATGCTCTTAGATCCAGCATTTCGTACCTTTAATTTTTGTTTATGTCCTTTATCATCTTGTTGAGTCGAGTTGAGTTGGTCTTATTTGAAACAGGTTGGAAGTTAGTTTTTCAAAAGAGTTGCTGTTCTGTTTTCTGCTTGTTCGCCTGAGCAGTGTTTTGGTCGCTCGAGCGGTCTTTGAGATCTCCTAGTATTTTGCAGGTCTGCAAAAGTTCTAGGAGTAGGGTATTTTCGCTCGAGCTGTATTTCTTGTGCTCAAGTAGTCTTCTTCAGTCTGCAAACTTCTGGAAATGGGTTATTGTTTGCTCGAGCGGTCTCACTTATTGTGTCTCATGCTCGAGTGGTGTTTTGGTCGCTCGAGCGATCTATGCATATATCAGTTCAGGAAAAGGAGTTTTTTGAATCACTTTTCATTTCCTCTCTCTCTAAAACCATTCAAACCCTAATTTCTTCACTCTCACTCTCTCTCTCTCTCTCTTGCTTAAAACCTCAAACACTCCATCATCCATTGATTTCTGCACCATTGGTCTTTAGAGAAAAAGGTAGAGCTCGTCGAAAGCTTCATTCTAATCGGAGAGGATCTCGTTTTCGACTCCGTCAAAATTTCACCCTTACTCTCTTCCTCTTCTACTCTTAAGGTGGGGATTTTTTGAACCTTCAGTATGATTCTTCACTTAGTTATTTGCTTTTTGAAAAGGTTTAGTGATTTGGAAATTTTTGGATTAAATTTAGGGTTTGATTGTGAAATATAAAAGAGGAGTTTTTCAAATAAAGGCTTGAGATGGGTTGTGGAAATGTGTATATTCTTTGGTTGGTTTGGAAATTCATTTCTAAAATGTGATTTTTGAAAATAAAGGGGTTTTGTTGAGAAAGCATTGATGTTTGATTTATGAAAGAAAAGAAAAGGATGCTGGATTTTGAAAGATATGGGGGATGTATTAGTTGATGATAAGAGTGGAGTTGGATATTTATTTTCACTCCCATTTTAAAATTTATGAGATCTTATCTATTATTGGAAAATTATCTGTTAAGTAAAAATATCTGTTTTGGGCTATTGGTGGATGATAGTCTTGATTGTTGTAGAAATTGCATAAGGATTAGGTTAAATTGAAACTAACTTCTGATACATTGTGCATCGAACATTATTTCATACTTGAACATTGAAAATGTAATGTTTTTGAGAGAGACAAAAAAAAAAAAAAAAGTTGTATGCCTTGGTGAATCTAGTTAGAGGGTGTGGTTATGATTTATATTGTTAGCCTATGTGTCTTTGGTGAAAGTCTAAAAACCCACGCGGTTAGATGTCGATCCTTCTGGTTAGTACCGGTAAAATGGCTTTGGTAGTGCTTGTTTAGTCTACTGGCAGACACGTACCTAAAGATCCCCAGTGTTTGGTATCCATTGCCTTGTTTTCTGATATAAAAGGATATTTTCATGAATTGATATATAATCCTGACATTGCATTGTTTTGAGATGGAAAAGAAAAACATTTGGCAAATGGCATGCATGTGCATTCACTTTATAACTTTGTTAAGTTTCATAAATTGTGTTAAAGTATTTATACTGGGCTTTAACTCACCCTATGTGAAAAACAACTTTCAAGTGCTGATGATATGCCTCCACTAAGGACATAACTTTGGAGGACTTGGAGCCAAAAGCTTCTTTTGTTTTCTTTGACGTAATTATTTTTGTACAAGTCATTAGTTTTAACTGTATTGAGTTAATCTCACTTTTGTTGTACCCAAGTATTGACTTGAAAAGATGTAGCCATTAGGGCATGAGCTTATCTGTATCTCCTTTTTGGTTCTATTCATGTACACGTCATATGCTACAAATTTAGAACCTAGGATTTATGAATGTATACACGCATATGTCATCTTTTGTAAGGAAAAAGAGATATCAATGAAAGGTTAATATTTCGCATGTTTAAATTTTCTATTGGATATCATGGTATGGGTTATCGTTATTATTTCGGGACGTTACAACTCCCCAAATTCTTATATGAAAATTTGGAAAACGTATAGAGTGACGGAAAAAAAGAGAATTTTTCTACTTGAATTGAATTTGGCACATTCTTTCTTGTGCTAAAGAAAGCAACTTGGAAATTCTACTTACTTCAATAATCTGTGTGCTTGTGGGTACAAAAATATGAACATAATTACGAACAAGAGTCTTATAAAATGCATATTTTTACAGCTAAAAATTTCAACTATTAATAGTTGTGTCGTCTTCATTGGTAACTTCATATGAAAGTTCTGATCATTCTTTACTAATGATTCATGTTTCTACATCTTGTTTAAGCTTCTCTTGTGCATAACTTAAAAATTGCATCAACTGTTTTTAAGAGCATGTGCTTGAGGAGTAAGAGACTGATTACTAGCAAAGCATGTGCTTGTTACACAGGAGTAAGACGCTTACTCCGACATAACAAGCATCAGCAACAATTGTAAAAGTAAGCCCACTTCAAAGTTGAAATTAGCAAAATCACATCACAAATAGTTACCAAAAAAATTTGAACAGCCCTGTCAAAATAGAGAAGCTTTCTAATGTATAAGTTTGGATCCATAGAAAACAAAGTGACAGACAACAAATTTTTAATGTATAAGTTCAGTTATCCTCTAGATCATCATGTCTTCTAAGCTAATATCACTGAGATTCAGTTATGACAACAAATAAGAGTAATTTAAGTAACTAACAATAACCTGTTTGAAGTGGGCCTCATAACCAATAGGAAGGTAGAATAAAAGGATGGACTAAATTGGCGGAAGAAACTAATATTCCCAAGAACCAAAAATACATAAAATAGAATCTTGTGGAGAATGTATTAAGAAGAGAATTTTGAGATACAACAATGATTGACAAATATATAAAAGAACATTAAAATGGTTAATACGTATCATTTTGAATCTATATAGCTCTTAAATGTTTCCCAAGTGCAAAATAGAGCTCCATGAGAAGGTTCTTTAAAAAGTGATCCTTCAATGTCTTCATTTTTGTGCTTTTCATATGAAATATGTAGAAGATGAGATCCACAAAGGGTGCTGAAATGGATTAAAAAGCATTAGAAATAATAATAAATCATAATTGACAAATATGTGGCAAATATAAGAGCTTGGCAAAGAGTAAATTTAAAGCATTTATTTAACCTTCGAAATAGAATATAGAATGCATAGTTGTCAAGTTGTAGATCAATTTAAATAAATTATTTGAATTTGAAATTAGCATAGAGAAACTCTATTAATCCACCAACAATGGATTACCCCAATCTCTAATACCCCAATCTTCTGACCACTGCCCTCTGTTGCTAATGGAAGATGAGAGAAACTGGGGTCCTAGGCCATTCAGGTTTCTAAATGCTTGGACCTTGCATCCTAGTTTCTTGTCAGTTGTGCAAAAGTCCTGGTTGGATTCGCAGGTGCAAGGGTGGGCTGGGTATAGAGTTAAGATGAAATTGTGTAGTCTCAAAGCTGTGTTGAAAAAATGGAATTCTGAAGTGTTTGGTTATGTGGAGGATCAACTTAAACAGGCTGAAGTTGAGTTGCATGAGCTTGATTTATTGGCAGAAATAAGGTCATTAGAACTTCATGAAGTTGTAAGAAGAAGGGAGATCAAAAACTTGGTGTGGTCATATAGAAAGAAACTGAACTGGATTTGGTTCCAAAAATCTAGAGTAAATTGGGCTCAAAATGGTGATAGGAACACCAAGTTTTTTCATATAATGGCTAGCCAAAGAAAAAGAAGGAACTTAGTGGGCTTAGTGGCAGTTGATGGGGTTCTCGTTGAAGATCCAGAGTTGGTAAAACAAGAAGTGCTGAGGCATTTTACAAAGGCATTTTCGAGGATTGGCCTTCTCGACCAAAATTGTCTGGTAGTTTTGTGCCAATTAATAATGCTAAGGTGGTGGAGTTTCTTGAACCTAAGTTCACTATGGAAGAAGTTTGGAAGGATGTAAAAGACTGTAATGAGAATAAAACGCCGGGACCGGATGGTTTCAACATGACGTGCATCCAGAAATGCTGGAAGGTTATGAAAAGTGATATCTTTCAGTTTATGCAGGAGTTTTACAATAATAGTAAGCTGGTTACAGGGTTAAATAGCTCTTTTATTACCCTTGTTCCAGAGAAGACTAGTGATACATTATAGACCAATAAGTTTGGTGGGTGTAGTGTATAAAATCTTGGCTAAGGTACTCTTGAAAAGATTGAAAAGGGTGCTACCAGATGTGATTGGTGAAGTGCAGACTGCTTTTTTTAGGGGGGAGGAACATTTTTGATGGGGCCTTAATTGCTAATGAGGTGGTGGATTGGTGGAAGAAGTCTAAAGTGAAAGGTGTCATCCTCAAACTTGATTTTCAAAAAGCATATGATTCGGTCAACTAGGATTATTTATTTTCTATGATGGCCAATCTTGGGCTTGGAGAGAGATGGCTGGGTTGGATGAGAACTTGTGTCACCATGGCAAGAATTTCAATACTAGTTAATGGTTCACCAACTGAAGAGTTCAGTCCACAGAAGGAGTTAAGGCAAGGTGACCCTCTATCCCCCTTTTTGTTCAATATTGTAGCTGAGGGCCTCAATGTATTGTTGGAAAGGGCTAAAGATTTGGGCTTAATAAAGGGAGCTACTTTTGGGTCAGCAAGTTTGAAACTTTCTCATCTCCAGTTTGCCGATGACATTATTCTTTTTTGCGATGCAAAGTGGGAGGAGATTGTAAATGTCAAGAGGATTCTTAGATGCTTTGAGATTATGTCAGGCCTTAAAATAAACTTCCACAAAAGTGTGGTGTGCGGAGTTGGGATTAGTGATGAAATTGCACAAGTCTTTGCCTCTAAACTATACTGTTTAAGTAAGAAGTTTCCTCTTACGTACTTGGGCCTACCTCTAGGTGCTAATCCAGAAGAAAGAAGACTTGGCAGCCTATGGTGGAGAAGGTAAAAACTAATTTAGCCTTATGAAAGAGAAGGATGTTGTCATTTGCTGGTCGGCTAACTTTGATAAAATCTGCCCTTGATAATCTCCCTAGTTACTACATTTCTCTCTTCAAATTACCTAAAGGAGTAGCTAAGGAAATTGATAAGTTGAGGGAACATTTTTATGGGGCAGTTCAGAAATCCGAAGGAAGATTCATTTGGCAAACTGGAAGAAAGTAACACTGAGCAAAGAGCAAGGAGGGTTAGGCATAAGAAGGGTGAGGGACATTAATGATTTCATGTTAACTAAGTGGTGGAGATATGGGGTGAAAGACGAATCTTTGTGGAAAAAAGTAATCATGAGCAAGTATGAGGCAGTTGGTGGAAGATGGTTACCAGTGATGGAAGGGCCTGGTAATGAATTTAATGTTTGGAGTGATATTCTGAGTGTGTCAAGGAATAATGCTGAGCTATTTGATTTTTTTAAGTCTAATTACAAGCTTGTGATTGGAAATGGGTGTAGGATTGACTTTTGGCATGATAAGTGGTTGTTGAATGTACAATTAAAGGTGGAGTTCCCAAGGTTGTTTAGACTATCTATGGAAAAAGAAGGGAATTTGAGCTCTTTCATGCAAAGGAGGTTTAACTCAAGAAATTGGAGGTTATTGTTTACAAGACCACTTTTTGCTTGGGAGGAAGAGGAGGTTCAAAGGCTGCAAGTCTTGACTAGAGATGCTTCCAGACTTAATGAGGAGTTGCCAAACTTAGTCAGGTGGACTGCGTCTCCTGCAGGTCAGTTCACTATGGCATCTATGAGTAAATGGTATGGGTTGGTTCAAGGCCCAAAATTGCAGGTTCCTAAACTGATATGGAGAGGTGTGGCTCCACCAAAAGCTCAGTTCTTGAGCTGGTTGGCATGGAGGGAGAAGGTTAAAACAATTAGTCTTTTACAGAGGTTTGGGGCCTTAAGTAGCAATGTGGAAAATTCGTGCCCTTTCTACAAGCTAGAAACAGAGTCAGTGGATCATATTCTATTGCAGCGCTTGGAGATTTGGAAGGTTTGGTCATCTATGCTGCAATGGTGGGAAGTATCTTGCGTCATTCCTGCTACAGTTGATGGTGTGCTGTTATGGTGGCTGGGAACAAAATTTAAGAAGTCAGTTATGAGGATTTGGAGGCTTGTTCCAATTGCAATGTTGTGGTCAATATGGAGGTTAAGAAATGATTGTGTCTTTAAAGGGAGCCAGCCTAATATGGATGAGCTTGGTGAAATTGTGAAAGTAAGGGTTGGGCTGTGGGCCAAGTCCGGGCTGCTAAAGATTCATTGTACAGTGCATGATGTTGTGGCAAATCTGAATCAGGTGAGATATTGTTTATAGGTAGAGGAGTTTGCTGGGGTGTGCTTCTGCTCATGCACTGTTTTGCTAATGTTGTGACTCCTTCACAATTTCACCTCAGAGGAATCAGTTGGTGATGCTGTTATGCTTATTTTGCTGCTATAGTCTTGTTCTGCTGGGTGGATTACTGTTATGTCTTTTTTTCTTTTCTTTTTTGTGTGCTTTTGATTGGTTTCTCACCAATCTTGGGTGAAGTGCTAACATATGATTGTGTTTCCTTTGTGGTGCCAACCTAGTTGGGATTGTAGAGGTTAGCTATGATTTTTTTGCATTTCCCTGCGTTGTTGATGTTGTTTTGCATGTATTGTGCCTTTTTCATCAATAAAGTCTTTGTTTGTTGATCAAAAAAAATATTCGGGTTATAACAAATAAACCAATGAGGAATAGAGTGAAATAAGAAGGTCCATTAGTTCATGACATAAATAGACTGTAGCACTAGATTATTTAAACATTTGTTCTTTTTGGTTCCTGTAAATTTTTAAATTTAAATTGTCACTTATTCACCAAACAAGAGGAAGGAAACATATGCATGTAGGCAAACAAAAGGCAATACAGAGCTCTAGAGATTGGCAATGGTATTGTTGCCAGAATAGCCCCAAATTTTCCTGGTTATTGAAAAAAGAATGACAAATAAATCCATCCAACCAACAAATACCAATAATTTTTTCAAGTCAGTAAGGGCGATATAAGATTTGATTACGATGAATAATATAACACACTTAAAACAGAAAATAAAAAGCATGAATCCTCCAAATCCCTCTCCAAATCCTTCATGCAAACATCATCGACAAATATGGACATATATATGGTAAAAAAAAATTAAAACCTAAAACGAAAACATGGCATTCGAGCAACAGAATGTCCAATTATGTAAAGAAACTTCAAGAAATAGATGATTCAATAGACAAAAACCATTTCAATTATAGAAGAGATGATTCATAAATCAAATGATTTGAGAACCAATATAAGAAAACCAATCCAATCATAAAAACCCATTTCAAAAATAAATAGAGATAGAGAAATGGAAGTTTGTGATGGAATTGTGTGATGATGGTGTTGGTTACCGCGATAAAGAGAAACCGGGTGAAATTGCAAAGATTTTTTCAGTAAGAGATGGGTGGTCCATTCATCACCGCGGCTATCAATGATGGAGAAAGAATGCGTGGCAGCTAGAGCAGGTGTTGGAGCACTGTCGTGTTTGTCTTCAAACACCTGGAGCAACCATGTGAAGACAGATATCAATGGCCACCACCTGGGTGAATAGCAATACAAAATTATTCAAAGGCAATTGGGAAATTGAGAGTAAACTTGGAGGTATTTGTGTAATTTAAGTGTTAAGACTCAACGGATAGAGTTTTGCCTCTTTTATAATAGTTTCGCACGTGGGTCTTATCACTAAGGACAAAATCAAAAAATTTATTTGTGAAATTGAGATGTGTGCATAAAAAATACTAAGTTAATTTGAATATATTATTAATTAATTAATTAATTAATTAAATTTTTTTTTTTGTAAACATTGTGAAAAAAATATTTTATGAAAACATTAAATAAATCTAATAAGTATTGTTATTTTATTTTCTAAAAATATACATTACATTTTCTTTGTATTAATAAAATATTTTCGTGCTCAATTAAACGAATTGGTTCCAAACAGGGCGTTCAAGCCTTGTAATGAACCTTAAAAAAACAAAGTAACTGTAGACACCCCATTTTTGACCGCCTTTAAAACTTGGGCGCCACTGATTGCTTACTCGATGGTGCAAGCTGTCTTGTTACAAAGGTTCGATTTCTTCGGCAAGGAGAGCGTCAAATCCCAATCTCACACCCCATTTTTGGACCAAAACAATTTTGACCAAAATGATTTTAGACCTTAAAACCCTCTCTTTCAAAACATTTTTGAAAAAAGTTTCTACGATGTTCTAAGGCTCGCATTTCGTTAAATGTTGCGCTTTTCCGTAAACCGAGCAAGGACAAAGTGGAAATGAATGAAAACGAGGTGAACTCTTTGGAAAAAAATCTTTAAAACATCTTGTTTAGAGGTTTGGAGTTGAAGAAAATTTGAGGAGAGGGAAGAAACCAAGTTGGGGGAGAAGATGGGCATGAACCGTTAAGAGAAAGTCGAGCAGCTCTCGCTAAATCAAGCCTATCCTTTTGCACACTTGGATTTCAGCTATAAGGCCACCACCATTGGAAAGTGGACTTATGGGGCTTCATTTCACACTCAAGAATCTCCTCAAGTCGAGGCCAGATGAGGGAGATACGGCTGGTTGAAGTTGGGCATCAATCCGGTTAGGATCGAAACTGAGCAGTCTTCACTAAAATGAGGATAACTTCTTTCACAGTTGGAATTTTGATGTGAGGCTTCCACCATTGGAAAGAAGACTTCCAGGGCTTCAATTTATGCTCAAGAATGACCTGTAAAGGAGTCTAGATGAAGGAGATACACCTACTTGAAGTTAGGGCCAGAAACCAGTTTTTGCTTTCCAGCCACTAATGAAGCTTTTCGGCCATGGGTCAGCCACAAATGGAGTTTGCCGGCCATAGGTCGGCAAGGAGTGATCCTTGTCGGCCACCAGTGTTCAGAAAGCTCAGATTTTGCAGATATTTTTCTCCAGTTGTATCACACTGCTCTAGCTGTCGATAAGTCATATATTTTTGACCAAGGCTTTTGTATTTCTATATATAGAGGGCTTTCTCTATTGTTTTGAAGGTTAGAAAATTTTGGGAGCCTCTCTCTCTACAATTCTCTCTCTCTCTCTTGCCCTTTTCTGCATACAAGTAGAGATACACTTCTAGTTTGCCTATCAACCCTTAACCAAAAGTGGTTCATCTTTGGGCTGAGATTGCTTGGAGCTCTCATGGAACTCCTTAAGTGGGTTTTGGCTTGAATTGTGGCCTAGAATCACTCTTCCCTTCAAGAGGTATAACCTTTACCCTTTAAGCTTGTTTTGTACAGTTGTTTTGCTATCTTTTCAAACTGTTTTTGGCCTAGTTTTCAACTGTAAAAACCTCTGCTTTTATGACCTAAAAATGGTGGTTTGAGGCTATTTTGAGTTAGGGGGTTGTCCACCCTTCTTGTCTCTTTGCTTATTAAGCTTTTGTGCCATATTTTCATCACTTTTAAACCAACTTTTTGGGCCTTTTAACCACTGAATTTCAGAGGTTTTTCAATGACAAAAACCTTAGTTTGAAGTCGAAAATTTGAGGGGTTAGCCTCCCCTCCTTGTGTCTTGTTTGCATGCCTAGTTAGCTTCATATGTTAGCATGTTTTTGTAGCTCAACTTAGCTTATTTCCAGCATGTTTTTGCCTCTGATTTGGGCTACTTTAGCTCTGTTTTGGGCTGTTTGTGTTGTATGAGTAGTCTTTTGCATGGTTGTAGTGTAACCCCATGTTTTAGCTTATTGTTTTAGCTACTCTCGTCTTCATTCTAGCATGTTTCCAACTAATTTTGGGCTATAAAAACTTTGTGTTTTTGGGCTGAAGCTTAGGTCTTAAGGCCATTAAAGGTTAAGGGGTTGATAGCCCTTCTTTGTACCTTGTTTTGGAGGCCTTTGCCCTTGTGTTTCCCACCCTTTTGCTATCTTTTTCCAAGCTTTTAAACATTGTTTTTCAGAGCTATTTCAGTGGATAAAAACATGTTTTGAAGTCCAAAAATGGAGGAGGTAGCCTCCCCTCCTTGTGTCTTGCTTACTAGTCTAGCATGCTTCATGTTTTAGCCTATTATTCTAGCTTGTGTTAGCTTAATTTCAGAATGTTTTAAGCTATATTTTGGGCTGTTTTGCATCTGTTTTGGGCTGGTTGTTGCTTTTGAGCCTTGTTTTGCATAGTTGTAGGGTTAATTCCTTCACCAGCTTAATATTTTAGGCTTTTAAACATAAATTGCAGGAGTTACTTGCATGTTTTAGAGTCATTTTGCACTCCATTTCAACACTAAAATCTCTGCAATCTCCCTCTATTCTTCACTCTTTCATTTATTTTGAAAGGGGCTTTGAACCCCTTGTTGGCTTGAGTATGAAATTGAGACACTTGTGCTTAATTGTTTCAATCCTCTTTCGAGGGTTTCTACTAACCAATGGCATGAGATCTCTTTCATGCTCAAGGCACTTGTGGTTTAAGCCTTCTTTCCATTAGAGGACACTCACTTTTGGACTTAATCAATTAAGGAATGGATTGGTAAGCTAAAATGGGTAAATAAAACATGACAAGTAAAAAAAGCAAGATAAGCATCTTTCATGTTGCATTGCATGTGTTTGGATCGGACGTTAATTCGAACACGAGAAAAATGGGACGTTTCATACTCAAAGTGATGAAATGTGTCACTTTTCTTGGTCACCATCACCCTTGATCATGCATGATAGGGTGGTGGTCTTTTGAGTCATTGTTTTGAACTCATTAAGCTTGTAAAAGCTTGGTTCTTTGGCCATTATGCATGAAAATTGCTTGGTTGATGGTTTGAGAGCCAAGAGTTACACTCCTTTGAGCTTGTGTGATGATAAGGAGGGTAGCAGTACATACACTCCTTGAGAATACACTCCCTTACCTCTGTTTGCTCTCTGTTGCAGCAAAAAAGAGAAGTCCAGGGAAGAGGTGGCCAACAGCCACCAAAAGTAGCCGATCGGCCACTAATGGAAGCCGACAACCACCATTTGTGCCCGATCGGCCACCAATGAAATTTTTCACAAGTGTGTTCCTGAGTTGAAGCAGAGATGTTCTGGAAGTTGGCAGCACTGTTGGTGTTCAAGCGAGTGCAAATAGAGGCGTCTGATGGCAAGGCGGTGGATTCTCGGGAGGAAACCAACCAAGCATGCATGTGTCCCTCGCCCTCGAGGCCATTTAATTGCTTTAGTTAGCTTAGAATAGCTAGTTAATACAAGTGTTGTAATTATTTAATTAGCTTAGATAGTTAATTAGTTTAATTGCTTTAATTAGCTTACCATAGCTAGTTATTCAATTTTGGTTTGTAATAATTAGTTAACTAGAATAATTAATTGATTTCGTGTTGTAATAGTTAGCTTAATTAGCGTAGCTAGTTAGCTTATTTATTCGAACCCTCCTTCGCGAGGGCGAAATGTTGTAATAAGTGTGCGTGCGTGTGTGCATATCTTCCAATCCCGCGTCTTTCTCCCTTTTATTTAATCGCTTTTGATGGTTAGATTAGGGACATTTTCAATTAGCATACCTTATGCTTGAATACTTGCATCCATTCATCTTGTCTTGCATGCACCGAGGCTCAGCACATCATTCAAACTGCATTGTTATTTCAATACTTCCTTGAATACGTGTTTCAAAGCACGCTATCAAAGTGTTGCAAATGCCATAGTAGTAGCCGAGCCTATTAATTGCATTCTTTGCATGTGTTGCATTAGGCATCTTGTATAGTTAGGATCATGCATCTTTCTAACTAGTTTTTGCTTTGGCTTGGAGTACTCGGTGAGTTTTATGCTTTAGCATGCTTGCATGAGTGTGATTGCCATATTGCCATGTTTCGCATGCTTACCATGAGGCTATGTGCTTACTTGCTAAACTGCATGAATGCCTATGGATGAAGGCTTTGTTGTTTGAATTGGAATAGTACAATGAATGTGAGTATTAAGCCCACTTTGTGAAGTGGCAAATCATATTTTAAGCCCATCATGTTTGATGGCAAATCATATTTTAAGCCCATCATGTTTGATGGCAAATCCGCGTTTTAGCCCACTTGAGGGTGGCAAATTCAAACCATTTTCGCAAAACAAACATGAGTTGAATTGTTTCAAGTCTTGTGACTTAGTTTATACTTGCTTGTGTGCGTCACATAGTAAAGTTAGCTAATAACTGAAATAAGAACACATGAGGTTTATAAAAGAACATACCATGATTAGTAGAGGCCGATCTTTTGATCAGGCGAGCAGGGGTGCTCATTTCAGGACCTTCCCCTCCGTACCCAAGTTCCCGAGTCGAGGCAACTTTGGTGATGACGGACACGTGGCATTTGGCACGAGTCAAGGTTTCCTAAATTTCCCAAAAACAAAATATTTAGGTAGTGACTTTGTAATCTGGCAAAGCAGTCCAGTTTTGGCATTATTTGATTCAAAATCAATTTTCAAAAATGATTTGCCAGATTGGACTCTTTGGTGATTATCAGTTTCACATTGCACTTGTGAGACTAGATTCAGAACCACAAGTAGAGTCCGAACTGTGAGGGCCTTTCTTTTCAAACCCCTTTTCTGAAAGGCGGGGGCGCGAAAAAAGGCGAGCCCACACCAACTCTATCATCACCTAACAACATGTATCTTATTTTTACTATACAGTCCAATTAAAAAGTAGAATATTTGTTTACACTCCAATTAAAAAGTAAAATATTTGTTTGGTTCTGTTGTTAGTATTAAAATAAACATTAACAATCTACTACAAAATAACAAATTGTTATCACAGGAAATATGTTTCTTCTAATATACTTGTATAATATAAAATATATTTGTATAATATATTTTTTTACATAACGTAAAATCTCTAACAATAATCGATAATTCTTATACTCGATGGGAGGTTATATATTAAAAATAAGATCTCTAAACAAGAGAAGTAGAATCTCAAAACGATTCCAATGATCTATTTCTTTAACTCTTAATAATTACAAAAGCGAAAGTAAGATGAAAAGTTGAATCATATTTTTTAGGGAAAATATCAAAACAATTGTATTATAAAAAAAAAATTATAAATTAATAATAAATTTTATAAACTAATTTTTTGGCCTGTGGGCCGGCTCAACTCGTCCTGAATTTTGACGGGAGCTCGTGAGGCCTAATATGGGTTGAGCCCTTCATCTACTTTCGTTTGCTAACATATTCAAAAATTGTACAAAATTTCTTTTTAAGCAGAGTAGTTTCAATTTGCTAATTGATTGAAAAATATTCTTAAACAATTATTAAACATTTACATAATATATAATTATTAATTTATAACAAATTTTTCATTTTAAATTTCTTACAAAAATTATCAGATCGATTTCAATTTTTTTTACTTATACACAAAAATTCTGACAAAATAAATAATTTAAATTATCAAACGAAACAAGTGGTGAATCACACTGGCCGAACAACCTGATCCATATCATAAACTGAAAGGGAGCCTACTCCAATAAGAAAAAGGGAAAAATTTTAGACATAACCATGAGGGAGTTAGTGAAGAGAGGTGTAACACAAACTAACAAATCAGAAACCAATCCATGGGAAGGAACTACACCAAGCTTGCATCTAACATGTGATCGACGAGACTTAAAAATCTACAATAAACATGCTATTGATATACAACTAGATAATAAATAATTTACATCTAGACTATTCATAATAGATTAAGGATGCAACTGGGAGAAAAGAAAAAAAGGCAGCAAATGTGTTGCAAGCCTGTGTCGACGAGAAAAGTGACTGCAGTGGCCGACCAAAATTGTAGTTTTTTTTGGGGGGGGGGTGGTTTAAACAACAGCTATATTTGCCGAAACCTCAAGTCTTCATCTCATTGTGGGAGGAAGATGGTTCTAGTTTCAAATATATACCAGAGCACCGTTCAAGATGAGGTTGTAAACATAACCCTTGGTCATTTCTTATTGGCTGGGAAGTTAGTGGTGCTCTCCTCCACCAGCTGGCTAAGGGGCACCGAAGATGCAACTTCTTGGAGGGAGAGGTGGTGCCCTTTGATTGGTTTGTCTATTTGTTGAGAGATGAAGCAGATTTCAAGAACCAAGTGAATAGTAAAATGCATAGACACCTCATCTTTGCATACAGAGGGAGTTGCAAACACTAAGTCACGTAATATGAGTTGTACATGACTGAAAGGAATAATGCAAAGCATCAACGGTATTTGCAGAAGTTGAAACGTTAGATTCATGAACTAAGTACATAGGTGTTAGATTCAATTCACCTGTATGCTTGCGTTCTTTTATATATTGGTATAGAATAGATTATAGATTAATTATTATTATTATTATTATTTTTTTGTCTAGTCATTTTTGTTGAGACTAAGGAATTCAAAGGGAAAATAAAAGGTAGTGTTTGGCAGAGTTTTAGAATTATGATTTGAGTGTGGAGTTGTATTTTGAGTTTGTGAGTGTTTGAATTATGATTTGAAAAGAGAAAATTTGTATGGTTATGAGTTTTGAAATTTTTTTTGAATTGAGTGTACATTTTTTGATATGACATATGAAGTGAGAAATTTTTTTTGGTTATAAGTGTTTAAAAGAATTTTTAAAACTTAATTAAAAAAGTTATAACTCACAACCAAATACACAATTCAAAACTCTATTGAAAATCCTGTTCGAAACTCATAATCAAACTCTTTTTAAAATTCAATTAAAAAAATTAATTATTGAAAAAAATAACATAAATTTTTTTTAATTGAAAACATTACAACAAAAAATAATTTTTTTTCCAAAATAAATATGCAATCAATGCTTTAAAATGACTTTTGATTGTATAATTGGTTAGAATTATTTTTTTCAAACATTTTTGTTTTAAAATGTTTTTACATTTTTAATAATTACTGTCGCAAATCAATTGTTATTTATTGTATTATTATTTTTAAATAAATCGCCAAAAAATTTGTCAGGCATTATATATATATACGGGCAATTGTTGCTATCTATCTAACACACAATTTATATGTAAACTAAACTTATGTGGAATTATGCATAAGTCCTACGAAACTTTTTTCCATAGAACCTCATGTTCTAGTAAAAATGCAAGAAAATCATATGAATCAATTATGTGTCAATTCAAATATGATAAATGAAGATTAAACACAACAAAACTTAAAGAGTGTTGTGAAATTGAAGTTTAAACAGTCTTATAAGAAAGTAGAAGAAGAGTAGAAAAAGAGACAGAAAAGAGAAGTAGCAAAAGAGGGCCGAACCACCAAGGGGTGATCGACTTGCCAGACGACTGGCCAGATGTCCTGGTCGACAACTGGCTCAGCCACTTTTGCCCAAACAAGAGATAACCCATTCCACTTCTCAGCTATTCTATACCAGATCGACTGAATGACATACATACCAAAGGAGCAAGAGCTGAATAGTTGTCACCGATGACGGAGTGGGTACAGTGGCTAGATGTGCGTTGCTTCAGACGTCCTCTGATTTGAGAAAAGGCTTCACAAATTTGACCGAAGACAAACGAAAGAGAGGCTATGTACGAAAAGGTGAGAGCTTTGGCATGGAAGGAGCTCTGCCAATGTAACGCTTTAAAAATAATTACAAATATTCAATTACGAATGACTCATACAACATGACTTAAATAAATTAATAGACTTTCATTAATTACAGTTAAACTCCAAAAAGGTAATACATGCGATATACATTCATAAGCTCTACCATGAATTTACAACATGTGATACTAACTTCATGATCAACCAATAAATGTCCTACATACTTACAGCTTTCCAAGACTATGCTTGGTTACAATGAAAGAGAGAGTTTTAAGCTCCATACATATAAAGCCCTAGGCTTGTACAAATATCAAATACAAAATAAAATAACAGAGCTTTCAGCTTCCTAGTCCTCCCAAGCTAAGTCCTTGGAGGAGGCATGTCACCAGCACCTGAAGATTTTCCCAAGTAGGTTGAGCCAAGGCTCAGTAGATACAATCTAGCACAATATATGAATCTTAACAAAGATATAAATATAATGCACATGTTCAATGCTCGAATGACAAAATCTTTTACAACTCTTTTCCAAAACCAAGTTATGCCAAACTTACATCTCAATCCATTTTATCTCAGCTCATTAGTTATACCCACTTCATTTAATCAACCAAACAGATGATACACCCCATAGGCCTCCAACCAATATAATTAACATACAATTACATTTACTTGCTATTTTACGGAAATTTCGTCTACGGGAATCGGCACCCATGTATACGTGCGGTTTTCGGGACTTTCACCCTAGACATACAGGCCAACTTAATTTAATAGAGTCCATCCCCTCTCTTCTCCCAAACATGGAATACATCACATTTCTCCTCTCAAATATCATACATATACAATGTATACAATTTATAATCATATTCAATGACAATGGCTAAGTGATTAGTTTCAATTCACATAATCCTCATGCAATTTCTACAACAATCATAGTTATCCTTCACTAATATCCCAAGACAGATATTTCTAAACAGATATACAATCTTCACAACAAATAAATTTCCAAACTTCCATAGGTGAGAGATTAAACAAATCCAACTACACCATTCATGTAAGCAACCTCTCAATTTCGCACTTTCAATACCAATTCTATTATTTATACAAAATAATCATTTGAGCCATTATTTATACAAAATAATCATTTGAGTCATTTTATGGAAAAATTCCCCTTTTTTCCAAGTTCACCCCAAACACCAAAAATCAACTATTTTAACACAATGCAAGTTCATATCTAATTCCATAACCATTTCCATTACATTTATTCGAAAACCCTTTTTTGATTTTAAACAAAAACCCTAGGTTTGTTCAAAATACCATACATTCCAATATTTCTTACACATTGACGAATAACTAAGTTAAAACTCATAGAAGAGTATAGAAAATCCCTACCTCAAACTTAGAAGACCAAGGGAGCAAGGGAGAAACTTCAAAAACGTCGAAACCAAGCTTTGTTCGGATCAAAACGGAGCTCTAGGAATACTCTATCTTTTTATTAAAGAGAGTAAGGTAGAGAGATCCTTGATCTAGGTGTATTTGTAGAGAGAAGTTGTGTTCTAGAGAGAGAGAGAGAGTCGGTCTAGGGCTTTTGAGAGAAAAGATGTTAAAAAGTGATGTAAAAATGTGATTCTGTGAACTGATATATGCATAGCTCGCTCGAGCGCAAGAGTTGTCGCTCGAGCGACTAGATACAAATAAGTCACCTCGCTCGAGTACAAAAAGCTTCGCTCGAGTGCAAAATACATATTTCCAAAAGTTTTACAGACAAAAGACCATCGCTCAAGCACAGAAAGTCTCGCTCGAGCAAAGAACACCACTCTTCCAATATCTCTGCAGGCCTGCAAAAGTACTGGGAGTTCACAAAGCTCGCTAGATTGAAGATGTCAAAATCTAGACAACAACAATTTGAACCAACTACCAACCAACCTATTCCAAACATAACCAAGGTACTCCAATACTCAATTTCAATGGGGAAAGAGGGGAAAAAGGCCAGAATAACAATACAGAATCATGAAACCCGATTCCAGAATGCAAGATGGGTCGGGTTTAAACCAGAATCGCTATAATCTCCCCCCTTAAGGAATTTCATCCCTGAAATTTCAAATCAAGTTTTAAAACTAAGTTAAATCTAACTATAACCATAATGATAATCATTCAAATCCATCACCATGACCCATTCTCCGTTCATTCAATCCCATCAACATGATAAACGAATTCTTAATATTGAATACACAATTCGTATTTCCAAAACATATACAATGTTTATAATAACTCGCATTTTCAAAACATAAACACATATATAATGTTTCCATATTTGATTAACATAACAAAATTTCATTTCATGCTTAAACATCAACAAATAGGTCCGGATATTTCTCACAGACTTCCAACTCACGTTTCCAAGTTGCTTCCTCAACACCGAGATGTTTCCACAATACCTTAACTAAGGTAATTGTTTTGCCTTACAAGGCTTGGTCCCTGAGTATCCAAGATTGTCAC
This sequence comes from Camellia granthamiana, assembly GCA_036172215.1. Lineage (NCBI taxonomy): Eukaryota > Viridiplantae > Streptophyta > Magnoliopsida > Ericales > Theaceae > Camellia > Camellia granthamiana. The sequence continues at coordinate 102,829,201 of CM069903.1, read as the reverse complement.
GGCCCAAATTTTATTACTCGAAAATATAACCAAAACCTTCAATACAAGTCCATTTTATTAACTACAATTATAATTACAAATACTCATTACATGGAGTAACAATAATATTATTCTCTCTCGAATAAATACAACAATAATACATGTCAAAATTCACATTAAAATACACATGAATCTCTCATTACAACAAGCATCTCTCTTTTACACTATGACATATAATAGAAAATAAACTTTTCAATCCTCAATCCAGCGTTCCAAACTTCGTTCCTAAAAAATGGTTAAAATAATTAGGATGAACACGAAGCCCAGTAGGAATCTTCCCTGATTCTAAACAATAAGGTCCCTAGATACATGTGGTCATGAAATGCCAAAGAGTGATATAAATATAAATTCATTGTGCTCTTTTCATACTCAAATTGAATACATATAGGTAATACCATTCACATAAAGAAATTCATAAAAACTTTTCAAATAAAAACTCTTTCTTTTATTTCTGTATCAGTCAAATATATTTTTCAAACAAAAACAAAAAAAAAGTCCTTTCAAGAATCCCTTGCTAACATTACCTAGAGGTATAAACATAACAACGAGTCGTTCTTCTACATGTCACAACAAATCATAACCCATTATAATCCACATATATTCGACTTACTCAATTAAGAGTATTCACTTTCCATTATCTCAAACACATGTACAAATCTCATCATCACACCACACGCTTTACCGATCATGAGTCGGAAGGAATGTGGAACCTCATGATTTACCGGTCACAAGCCGAAAGGAACGCGGAACCTCACACTTTACCGGTCACAAGCCGGAAAGAACGCGAAACCTTTACACGTTTCATCAGCCCATACGCTTTACCAGGCGCTACTCCGGAAGGAAAGCGGAACCTTTATTAAGCGCCACGCTTTGCCGGCTCAAATACGGCAGGAAACAGACCCTATGACAACATCATAATCCCTCAATTCCTTAAGTCATTGTTCATTATGATTTGTGGGCCAAGCCAACACATTCATTCATCATTTCCATTACTTATTAGCTCAATAACACATACTCACTATGTTCCACAACATTCTCTAGAATTCATCAAGTCATTTGTTGTTACCATCTCGACAAACCAATAACAACATTCATTATTTTTATCACAAAATTCATCCAATAACACATCCACTTAGAGCATATGGCGCATTTTTAGAAACATTCTCAATTCTTTTATTCCAATGGTCTCTTTACTTTTCCACATTGTTATCAAGTCCTCATACTCAATTTCACAACACAATAATCATCATAAATTATCTCCGATTAATTAATTAAATTACTCATCTTAATTTCTTCAACATAACCTTTCTATACAAAAGTTATTTTCCAATAGTTATTTTCCAACCATTATTCATCATTATTTATTCTCATCTCTACAAAACATAAACTTAATTTCATAAATCAAATGCCAATTGAAGCTTTCTTCATTCCCAATATAGATTTCATAACTAGGGTTAAACATAAATTAGGGTTTTTACTAGTTGACACAAAACCACATTCTCATGACCTAAAACATTTTATATTTCACTTAAATCATCAATTCAACTTCCATAAATTAAAAACCCTAGCTTCCTTCACATACCATTTTAAAAATCTCCTAAAAAATGAGGGTTTTATACAATAGAAATCATCACCCATCTATCCACAAGATAATATTGAAGAGAAGTAAGGAAAATCCCTACCTTAAGCAAGAAGAGAGAGAGAAATCCAAAATTTCAACTTCAACCAAAACACGATCCACTTGGATAGATAGAAAGCCCTAGGCGTGCTCTTCATTTTTATATAAGGAACATGGGGTGAAAAGTGAAAGGAATGAGATGAAACTCAAGCTTGAAAGCTTAAAACCTACAACAATGGTGGAAAAGAGGAAAAAGATAGAGAATAAAGAAAAAGTGGATCAAAAATGATTTTTAAACATGCTGAGTTCGCACCCTTCACTCGAGCGGAGAAAAGAAGCTCTCAGAATCTCTGAAAATTGCACAGTTCGCTCGAGCGAAGAAAATCTCGCTCAAGCAAGCATGCTTCTAGCACAGAAACTTAAAATTAAAACAGGTATAACTCTCTCGTTCGGACTCCGTTTTAGGTGGTTCTTGTGTCCAAATCGAAGCCTCGGAAACAAGCTTTCCAATGGTTCTAGCCTCATATCCAAATTCAAAGTATGGAAAGAGAAAAGGGCATAAGAGTGAAGGCTAGTCAAAAGTAAAAACTCAAAATTGGTGCTTTTGATCTAATCTTGTCTAAATACCTTGTTAAGGCTTCAATCAAGGTTCCAAACATCACCCAAGGGTCCTCAATTATAATATTTAAGGTTTACTTGCCAACCAAGAGTCCGACAACCATACAAATTTTAAGGTGACGGGTGGCAATTTACACCAATTCGGTACGTATTAGAATCCAAGCCATTACAAAGACTCTCATCGGTCTCTCCTCATACGAGGCATCCTCATCTACCTCTAAGGTTGTCCAATCCAACACATGCGATGGATCCCGCTCATACTTCGAAGCATGCTAATATGAAACACATCATGAACCCTGAAAAGTTATGGCGGCAAGGCCAAACGGTAAGCTACCTCTCCAATCCGCTCAAGGATCTCAAAAGGCCTAATGAATTGAGGGGACAACTTCCCACTCTTTCCAAACCTCATCAAACCCCTTCTAAGTGATATCTTCAAGAACACATGATCTTCCACCTCAAAAGACAAAGGTCTCCTCCTACGGTCGGCATAACTTTTTTGACAACTCTAGGCAGTAGCCAACCTCTTACAAATAAGTGCAACTTTTTTCGTCGTTTCCCAAACCAACTCTGGACCCAACATAAGTGCATCAAACACTTCAGCCCAACACACAAGAGATCTACACAATCAGTCATACAAGGTCTCAAACGGTGTCATACCAATACTCGACTGGAAGCTATTGTTATAGGCAAACTCCACTAAGGGCAAGTGCCTCTCCTATAAACCCTTAAAGTCAAGGACACAACCCCGAAGCATATCCTCTAAAATGAAAATGGTACGCTTTGACTGCCTGTCAGTCTGTGGATGATACGCTGTGCTAAAAGTCAGTCTAATACCCAAGGCACTCTGTAAACTGTGCCACAACCGAGCCGTAAAACGCTGATCTCTATCCGAAATAATCGTCACTAGGACGCCGTGCAATCTCACTATGTCCCTAATGTAAAGGTCAGTAAGATAATTTACCGAGTCACTTATGCGCATAGGTATAAAGTGTGCCAACTTAGTCAACCGGTCAACTACCACCCAAATGGCATCACTATCCCGTTGAGTCCTCAGAAGGCCCACAAGAAAATCCATCGTGACATACTCCCACTTCCATTTGGCTATAGGCAAGGGTTGCAAAAAACTCGCTGGCCTCTAATGTTTGGCCTTCACTTGTTGACAAATAAGGCATTTCGACACAATACGGCCACATCCTTCTTCATTCCCCTCCACCAAAACTGACGGCTAAGGTCGTGATACATCTTTGTACCTTCCGGATGCATCGCAAGGCCTAAATGGTAAAATTTTCGGTGTACTTCCTCTCGACAAGACTCCTGCACAAAAAGACAGTCATGGTATCTAATACTCGCATCGGGATACATATTCAAACCTTTCTCCACCTTCCTACTAGATATCTTCTCCCTGAGTGTTTCTACTTCAAGATCACCCCTCTGTGCTTCAATCACTCAGTTCACAAGTGTAGGTTGCGCAACTACCAAAAACAAGGCTGTAGACTCAACGGACTTGCCAAGATGCAAGTCAAACTCTTTAATGGCACCCAACATTTTCCATTCCCAGATGGCAATACAAGCTACGATGCTAATGGATTTCCTACACAAGGCGTCGGCCACGATGTTGGCCTTTCTCGGATGATAATGTAACTAGAAATCATAATCCTCTATAACTCCATCCACCTCCTCTGCCTCAGATTCAAGTCTTTCTGTGTAAACAGATATTTCAGACTCTTGTGATCAAAAGGCATCTCAAACTTCTCACCATATAGATAATGTCTCCAAATCTTTAGGGCAAAGATCACCGCCGCTAACTCTAGGTCATGAGTAGGGTAGTTCCTCTCATGTGTTTTCAATTGCCACCAGCCATAAGCTACTACCTCCCATTCTTGCATCAATACACAACCCAAACCTTTCCATGAGGCATCACAATATACCGAACAGCCCAAACCCCTTTCTGGAATAATCAACACTGGAGCAGTGGTAAGTCTAACCTTAAGCTCTTGAAATGACTTCTCACAAGTCTCACCCTATACAAACTTGATCCCTTTCCTCGTCAATCTAGTCAATTATGAGACTAGCTTAGAATAATCCTTCACAAATCTACGATGTACCCGGCAAATCCCAAGAAATTACAGATCTCGAAAGCATTCTTAGGTGGTTCCCAATCTTGCACTACCTCTATCTTGGACGAATCTACAGTCACCCCTTCCCCGGATACCACATGGCCTAAGAATTTAACATCTCTTAGCCAGAATTCACATTTCCCAAACTTAGCGTAGAATTTGTGGGCTCTAAGTAACTCAAGTACTACCCACAAGTGTTCCTCGTGCTCCTCCTCAGATGGTGAGTAAATCAATATGTCGTCCACAAAGACGACCACAAAATGATTTAGGAACTCACAGAAGATCCGGTTCATCAAATCCATAAACATAGCTGGTGCATTGGTTAGCCCAAAGGGCATCACTAGGAACCCATCTTCGGGATGTCCTCCTCCCCCACTCTCAATTGGTGATAACCCGATCTCAGGTCTATCTTAGAAAAGCAACAAGACCCCTTCAACTGATCAAATAAATCATCTATACGAGGCATTGGGTACTTGCTCTTAACAGTTACCCAGATTAACTTCCAATAATCTATACAAAGTTGCAACGCACCATCTTTCTTTTTGGCAAAAAGAGCCAATGCTCCCCAATGTGAAGTACTAGGGCAAATAAAACCCTTATCTAACAATTCTTGGAGTTGAATCTTCAACTCACTCAACTCGGCCGGTGTAAATCTATATGCTGCCATAGAAATTGGTGCCGGCCTGGGGACTAGATCAATAGAGAACTCTATCTCTCGATGAGGTAGTAAACTGATAAGATCCTCCGGAAAAATATCTGGGTATTCCCAAACTACCCTTGGCAACTCAACTTGGATTTCATCACACTCAGTACTTAGGAAGTTAACAAGGAGGCAACTAAGCTCACTCCACCCATGCGGATTATCCACCAGTGACAAGACTCTATCAACCCGGTCCTCCAAGAAATAAAAACAATCACCGTTCAGGGTACATACAGTAACCCTCTGACGGTAGCAGTCTATAACAGCTTGATAGGATGACAACCAATCCATACCCAAAACAATATCAAAGCTAGACATATCAATCAGCATAAATGCAAAATGAAGTTGGCGACCATCAACCTCTATGTCACAACCCGGACACCCCTGCTTCAAAACAACCTCACCACTAATAGGTGACTCTTCACAAATAAGGGATGCTAACTGAGCCAACTCTAACCCCAAAACCGATCCAAATGCAGACGAGATAAATAAATGGGATGCACCCATATCAATCAACACATTAGCAACTAAATTGCAAAACAAGAAGGTGTCTCTCACTACAGAAGGTACTGGTACTAGATCCGGCACGGTAGTAGCATACACACTCCTTGTAGACCTCTGCTCAACTTGTTCACCCCTCGAAGCATAAGCCTGATGCACTGATTGAGCCGAAAAGGCTCCTTGATTGGCCCTCGAGGACTATGCTGACTGTGCTGGCTGGTGGCTCTGTGTCTGTCTCGAACCAGACACACCGGGTGTGCCACCCAACTGAGGGCAAAATCTCTCCATGTGCCTTGCCTGGCACATTGATAACAAGTGAGCAACTACCCTCTCTCCTGACTTTGGCTCTGAAACGAGCCGAAGACAATACAGACCGTTACCCTCCTCTTCTTTGCGGGCAAGCGGGAGACTTATGGCCAAACTGGCCACACTTGTAACAAGTGAAATCTTTCTGACCACCTCTCCCAAAACCCAAACTCGGTACTGGAAAAGTGGAACTCAACTGAGCTCCCTTGGATGGTTGTGGGTTAGAACCCTTATGCCTCTTACTGTCCTCCTAAACATCCTGACTCCTCCTAGAGCCCGTCATCCTCTCTTCCTCCATCTACATCATGGTCTTAAGATGAGTCGCCGACTCTACAAGTCGCTTGTAATCTTTAATCATCAAACTGGTTACCTTGAAAAGAAGCCCGGTCTTTAACCTTTTCTCAAACTCCAAGCAACGATGCTCCTCGGTCGCCACTAACTCTAGTGTAAACCTAGAGAAATTAGTAAAGGCTACCTCAAACTCGGCCACCAGTTTGTTCAACTACTTGAGCTGAGAAAACTGATCCCTCAACTTCTCCCTAACAGTGGGTGGCAAAAACTTGTCCTGAAAGGCGTTGACAAAGACCTCCCAAGTCACTCCAATGCACTCACATGCATTCTTCCACCATTAACCCGCATCTCCCTTCAACTGGAAGGATGCTAAAGTCACTCTCAGTCCGTCATCATCGATGCCAAGCATCTTGAACGTCTTCACTATCTGTTCTAGCCACTCATCTGCCTTCAGTGGCTCTATGGGATTACCCAAAAATTCATCCAGATTCGACCAGAAGAACTCCCATTTCAAGAAAGACGGCCCTGCCTCAGCTGCTTGGGCCTGGACTTGATTTTCAGCCTTGAGAATGTCCATAGATTCCCTCAACGCTTCGGCCATTTCTCAGGCCAAGGTGCCCATGGTCTGTTGACCAACTGGTTTGGCCATATTAGCCTGACCAACCCCTTCATCCTGTGCAAAAATTTCATTCGGTAAAGGCACCTCATGCCTCTTAAGCCTACCACGCCTACCACCACCACGTCCATGTCCTGACATCCTAATAACGGTAACAAAAGAGATTAGCACATTTACAAATGTACCGAAGCTAACTCACTCATGTCCTAATGTGGCGGACAACAGTAATTCACTCTACATAAACACGTAGTCACATAAACACATGAATTTCATTCCCAGATAATGACCATCTCGCGGCATTGCCAGAGTTCCAATTAGAAACAACAGTGATCAAGTGCTCTTCTAATAAGACTTCTAGAAACTTGTAGACTCAATCAACATCCTAAAAATTAAATCTCATACTCATATAATCACATATTCATGTTATCATTTAAGCATACATCGTTCATACTAAAGTCTCTAGCGAGCGAGACAAACCCATTGTGATAGTAACCACTTCCCACGTACTCAAAGTATTTAAATCCGGTACGCTATGATACCAAGTTGTAACATCCCAAAAATAATTACAAATATTCAACTGCAAATGACTCATACAAGGTGGCTTAAACAAAATAATAGACTTTCATTAATCAGAGTTAAATTACAAAAAGGAAATACATGCGATATACATTCATAAACTCTACCCTGAATTTATAGCATGTGATACCAATTTCATGATCAACCAATAAATGCCCTATAGGCTTACAGCTTTCTAAGAGTATGCTTAGTTACAACAAAAGAGAGAGTCTTAAGCTCCATACATATAAAGCCCTAGGCTTGTACAAATATCAAATACAAAATAACAAAACAGAGCCTTCAGCTCCCAAGTCCTCCCAAGCTAAGTCCTTAGAGGAGGCATGTCACCAGCACCTGAAAATGATTTTCCCAAGTAGGGTGAGCCAAGGCCCAGTAGAGATAATCTAGCACAATATATGAATCTTAACAAAGATATAAGTATAATGCACATGTTCAATGCTCGAATGACAAAATCTTTTACAACTCTTTTCCAAAACCAAGTTATGCCAAACTTACATCTCAATCCATTTTATCTCAGTTCATTAGTTATACCCACTTCATTTAATCAACCAAACAGAGGATACACCCCATAGGCCTCCAACCAATATAATTAATATACAATTACATTTACTTGTCATTTTACGAAAATTTCGTCCGAGGGAATCAGCACCCATGTATACGCGTGATTTTCAAGACTTTCAACCTGGACACACAGGCCAACTTAATTTAATGGAGTTCATCCCCTTTCTTCTCTCAAACATGGAGTACATCCTCTTTCTCTTCTCAAATATCATACATATACAATGTATACAATTCATAATCATATTCAATGACAACGGCTAAGTGATTAGTTTCAATTCACCTAATCCTCATGCAATTTCTATGACAATCATAGTTATCCTCCACTACTAGCCCAAGACAGATATTTCTAAACATATATACAATCTTCACAACAGATAAATTATCCAAACTTCTATCGGTGAGATGTAGAGACCCTAATTTTTGATAATTACACTTGAAACTCTAAGCCTTAGGTTAATTGCATTTTAGTTCCAAATTTCATAAAATTTTACAAAATGGTCCAATAAAGAACAATTTTTCTGTATTTTATTTTGTATCATAATTAAATCCTAGAATGCCATTTTTATATTTGAAAATACCCCTAACATTTAGTTTTTATTTATTTTAACCCTTAGTCTCTACATTAATTCATACATTTTATTTTTTTTAGCCTATTTGAATATTTATTAGTTCATTGAATCTTTATTATTTATTTGAACAAGTAAATATCTATAAATATCTTTAAATAAATATTAAAATATTTTAATATTTATTTGAGCAAATTAGTGGAGAAAATATCTAGATATTTATTTCCTTCCTTAGTTATTAAGCTAGAGGCTCATTTCCTTTAAATTGAGAGTATTGCCTCAATTCCTTATACACACATTTCAATAGCCCAGGGAGAGGATGAGAGAAGAAGAGTGTGATTAAGGGGAAGCAGAGAAGAAGAGAGGGAAAAAAAAAAGAAGGAAAAAAAGGTATCTTCTTGAGTCAAGGTAAGAACACATCTCTCCCTTACCTTCTCCAATTCTTCACCCATCTCATCTTATTGTCTAGTATGTCCTCTTGTGTTGCATATTAATGGTACATAGGGTTTTTGGTGCCTTCTTGAGTTAAGGTATGATCTAGTGACGTTGTCTTGCAAATTTGTCAAATTATGCACTGCTGCTACTTCTCTAATTTAAAAGAAATATCAAATTTATTTATTTCTCAAATCTGAATTTAGTGTAGGATATTTGGTGTGTTTAGAGCTTATGATAATTTTATTTGCCCCTTATTATGTGTTTTTAGGGCTTGGATATTTTGTTTAAAAATCTGGTCCTGAGTCTCTAAACAACAGTCCACTTCTTGCAATTTTATAAAATTACAAAAAAATCATCTCATGTTGGTTCTTTTGTCAAAATTTAGAATTCTGAGTCCTCTTTCCAATAGAATTTATTTGGGTGAAAATCATTAGGTAGATTGAGAGGAAAGCTAGTTTTTCCAAAGGATGACAAATCTAGACAGGTTTTCAAATATAGCTTGTAAATGAATTTCTGGGGGTGCTTTGCAAATTATGAGAATTGCAATGAAACTAGATAGGATGATTATTGTTTCTGTGCAATTTCAGCCCCTAATATGACATGGAAGTATTTTTACCAAAGCATTCATGTTAACCCTACAGAACTAAGCAGTGCTGGAAATGGTGTTTTATTGTGTTATTTGTCTCTAAGTATTTCAAAGCGTGCCTAATGTTGTTTTCTTACCTTACTATTCTTATGTATGATTATCATGGGCTATATTTCCTCTCTTATGTTTATCTCTTGCTCTTTTATATTACTGAATTACTGAATGTGACTAACTCGCTTATCAAAATATCTAACAAACGGGAAATGAAAAGGGGTTGGTAATGTTAAGTCTTGCGTAAACAGTCTAAGCGAACCCATAGGATGGCACAGATGTATTCAGACTCTATGTGATGGTTTTAGGATGTAAGTGAGCCCTTTGGTATGGTATGTACAACGTATAAGCGAGCCCTAGGCACGATTTGGTATGGTATGTGCATGGTGTAAGCGAGCCCTAGCCACGATTTGGGCGTAAGTGAGCCCATTTGTTTGGCCGTCCTTTTTGAGGTCCATTGGTGTCACTGCTCAATATATAATCGATGTCGGCATTAATGGTAAGGTCTGTAAAGTAGCAAAAGGGAGAGTTCTAAATAGTCCAGTGTCCAATCCTTATGGTTGCGATGAAGGATCTCTTTGGGGAATTCTAGATGTCTAGTCTAACTGCTAATTCGGGGAACCTTATTGTAGTATTGTATTATGTGTTACCCGATTTGTTCTACATATGGTTGATTGGTTGTTAGAAGGTAGGAGGGTGTGTGCGTTCTTACTGGGTATTCCAAGCTCATGGGGTGTCATGCCAAGTGATGAAGCAGTTTACAATAGTGAAGGTTATTTCGAAGGCAAATAAGATGAAGTATTGGAGCTGTGGTTCATTTGAAGACTTGGACTAGTTTTTTTTTCCTTTTGACTTTTGGTTTGGCAATATTTTGTAATCCTATAATAGAACATAAACGAATGATCTATGATATTAACTCTAGTTATATATGTATATTAAGATGTTTTGGTTATCTATTCTACTGGTGTTATGTTATTGTACTTATTTAAAGGCCCGGAAGTTGGGGCATTACATGAGAGATCAAACAAATCCAACTACACCATTTATGTAAGAAACCTCCCAATTTCACGCTTTCAATACCAATTCCATTATTTATACAAAATAATCATTTGAGTCATTTTAGGGCAAAACTCCCATTTTTCCCATGTTCATCCCAAACACCAAAAATCAACTATTTTAATACAATGCAAGTTCATATCTACTCCCATAGCCATTTCCATTACATTCATTTGAAAACCCCTCTTTTGATTTTAAACCAAAACCCTAGGTTTATTCAAAATCACCATACTTTCCAATATTTCTTACACATCGATGAATAACTAAGTTAAAACTCATAGAAGAGTATAGAAAGTCCTTACCTCAAACTTAGAAGACCAAGGGAGCAAGGGAGAAACTTCAAAAGTGCCGTAACCAAGCTTTATTTGGATCAAAACGGAGCTCTAGGAATGCTCTATCTTTTTATCAAAGAGAGTAGGGTAGAGAGATCCTTGATCTAGGTGTATTTGTAAAGAGAAGTTGTGTTCTAGATAGAAAGAGAGTCAGCCTAGGGCTTTTGAGAGAAAAGATGTCAAAAAGTGATGTAAAAAGGTGTTTCTGCGAACTGATATATGCACAGCTCGCTCAAGCGCAAGAGTTATCACTCAAGCGACTAGACACAAATAAGTTATCTCACTCGAGCGCAAGAAGCTTCACTCAAGCGTAGAATACACATTACTAGAAGTTTTATAGACAGAAGACCGTCGCTTGAGCGTAGAAAGTCTCGCTCGAGCGAAGAACACTACCCTCCCAGTATCTTTGCAAGCCTGCAAAAGCATTGGGAGTTACAAAGCTCGCTGTGCAAGAAGTCTCACTCGAGCGAAGAGGTCAAAATCTGGACAACAACAATTTGAACCCACCAGAAACCAACCTGTTCCAAACACAACCAAGGCACTCCAATACTCAATTTCAATGGGAAATAAGGGGAAAAAGGCCAGAACAACAATATAGAATCATGAAACCCAAGTCCAGAATGCAAGATGGGTCAAGTCTAAACCAGAATCACTATAGTCAAACGTGAAAGAGAAATATGTGGTGGAATCAATTTTTGAAAACCCATCCAAACACAGGCTTCACGTGAAGGGGTGGAATTATGTTTACAACGCTAAACCAAGCACAACCACACTCTTTCTCTCTCTAGAAATGAGAGGCTCTCCACCCTAAGGGGTTTTCCTTGGTTCATATTCATGGTTTTCGTTTGGGTAAGTCGACAAAGATGAATGGGGATATTATTGGCAGGTGGATAAGACACCTCATTAGAGTTGATGCCCACAGTGAGGGTTCTTTTCTTCATAAAAACCATCTGTATATAAGGGTGGCACTTGATATTACTAAGCCACTCCCTAAAGGCTTTCGTCTCCAACATGGTGCCTCTGTACAGGGAAAATCTTTGGATTTGTGGGTATCCTTCAAATTTGAGAAACTTTCGGATTTTTGTTTTGATTGTGGAAGAATAGGCCATGATAGGAAAATGTGCAAATTTGTGTCTAGAGAGGTTAGAAGAGTTTATGGATATAGGCCAGAGTTACGAACTGGGATTGCCTACTGGATGGCCCTGAAGATTTGCACCATAATAAAGAGCAATACCCATATTCACTGGCCACGGAGGCGCGTGAGAATGTTGTACATGGGGATGAAGTTGAAGTACAAGCAAGGGGCACAGTACATGGGGGTGAAAAACGATTTGCAGCGCATGACTCTGAGGCAGAGGTGGAGATCATGGCGGGAGTGGAGGTCACAAAGAACAAAGAGTATATTCCTAAATGGCTCCCAAATGAAAAAAAGTCTAGCTAAGGTGGGCCCTTCAAAAGATTTAATCTTTTCTTTGGTTCATGGCCTGCCCTTGAGGGACAAACTTCTGTGGGGATGAGCTTAGTCTGCCTGGGCCAAAGAAACCTACTGCTCTTTACTATTTTGTAATCGAGCCCAATGACACTCCACTGGCTTCACCCCTTAGGCCGATATTGCATAATACCTACTTTAGCCCAATTGGAATTGAGGAAATCAACCCATTCTCTAGCCCAAAACATGTGGATCTCAAGACAGGAGTCCTAGATGAGTTTTTGTCAAGCGTTTTTAAAAGCTTCACATTAAAACATAAGGCCAATGAAGATTTAGAGTATTCTGGCAAATAACCCAAATTGATAAAACGAGTTGAGCCTACTACCTTGTCTTCTACAGTAGCTAAGATTGGTTTGCCTCTTTCTTCCCCTATTTCTCCAGCACAAGTTCTTTCTAGTGGAAGAGGTAGGGAATGGAAGGGAGGAGGTAGGGGTAAAAAAAGTTACAAATTGTGATTTGTTTGAAGTTCAAGTTATTGTTGTTCCATCTTTGTTGAATGGAGCTTTGGTTGATTCTGAGATGGGACACTCCCTTGATGAGCTGGGTGATTGTTGCTCACAAGTCCCTAATACGTATCCTACAAGAAATACGCTTACAGATGAAGAGTGGGCTCTAGTGGTTGGCCCTAAACAGCCACACCTACCATATTGATTTTGAGCTGGAACTATCAAGGTTTGAGACGACCCTTGACAATCCAGATCCTCAGAGGGTTGGTAGCAACCCATCGTCCCAAAGTGATCTTTCTTATGGAGACCAAGAATAAATCGACATCCTTAGACAGAATTTGAAGATGACTCCATTTGCTAACAAGTGTTATGTAGAACCTAAAGGCCTTTTGGGAGGCTTGGTGTTATGGTGGATGGATGACTTGCATTTTGATGTAAGGTTTAAATTTAGAAATATGATCTGAGCTATCATATCTACGTCAGATCTCTCCCCTAACTGGGCTGCCACTTTTATATATGCTCCTTCGCAACGTTTGACTCATAGGAATTTTTAGGCTTAGTTTAAAAATATGGCTTCGGATAATAGTTATCCATGGGTTTGTGTAGGAGATTTTAACAAGATTGGTTTGATTGAGGAGAGAAAAGGAGGTACAAAATGTCTAATGTCTCAACTTTAGCAATTCCTAGAGTTGCTTTTAGATTGTGTGCTTATGGATTTAGAATTTAAAGGGGTTCCGTTCACTTGGTCTAATAATTGGAGGGGATGAGATCATGTTCAAGAACGCCTAGATAGGGAAGTTGCTATAGTTGAATGAAAGCCAAATGCCCAAGTTTTTCATGAGCTTCAAATAGGGTCTAACCACTACCCTTTGCTTCTAAATTGTTGTGTTCTTAAGCAAGTTCTTGCATATTTCAAGTTCGAGTCAATGTGGTCTACTAGCCCTTCTTGTGTTGATGTCATCAAAGCAACTTAGAAAATCAGACAAGTGGGCTCTTCTATGTTTCAATTAGTCAAGAAGCTTTAATCCTGTCGAGATGGACTTAGAGTTTAGAGCAAAGAGCATTTTGGGAAAAATCAAATTAAGATTACTAGGCTCAAGTCGGAATTGGCAGTCCTTCAAACCCAACTTGTTTCGGATGCAAACTTGAACCTTCAAAGCAATGTCAAGAGTGATTTGGAAATGGTTCTTGCCTAGGAAGAAATGTTTCTACATCAAAGGTCTCATGTGCTGAATTATGGTGACCAAAATTCAAGGTTTTTTCATGCGTCCATGATACAATGAAGGCAAAGAAATCAAATTATTAAGCTCTGTAGACACCTCGTTTTTTATTGCCCTTAAGACTTGGGCACCTCAGGTTGATCACTCAATGATGAAAAGCTACGCTGTACAGAAGTTCGATTTCTTCACCAAGAAGCCTCGGTTTTGAGTTTCAGAGCCTAGAACCTTGCACCCCCTTCAAGCCAAAATCTACTTTTTTTTCTAGCCTGACCACCCAGAGGCCTGATGGCCAACAGGTGGCCGGCCGGCCAGGTTTCCAGGCAGAACAGATATTTGTTGCCAGCTGTCCCCCCGTGTGCATGCACTGCACCAGCTAGCTCAATACAGATATTTTTGAGATAGCAACCTATTTTTCTATATATACTTGACCATCCTTTAGGGTTTTAGGTTAGAAAAATTTACCAAAGCTCAAATTCTTGCAAAACACTCTCTGTCTCTCTCTCTATCTTGCAACACACATACACTATACATACACTTCCTAAACCAAAAATTTGAGGCTCCTTGCTGAGGTTCTTGAGCTAAAATTTCAGCTCTTGAGGGTGATCATTTATTGGTTTGTGAATCAAAGAGTAACCTCTCTTCAAGAGATATAACTTTTGCCATCTTTACAGTACTTCTTCCCTCTCTTTTCTTGCTATTTTTATACTATTTTTGGATTGTTTTTATGAGCTGAAACTTGTGACTTAAAGCTACCAAAGGTAGAGGGGTTCACCTCCTTTCTTTGAACCTTATTCCATAAGCTTTTGTCCTTGTATTTCCCACTTCTTTCTCAACTTTTGGCCACTGATTTTCAGAATTTTAAGAGGCTAAAAACATGTTGTTTTGAGGTCCAAAAGGTGGAGGGGTTAGCCACCCCTCCTTAGGCTTACTTACTAGCTTCAATTCTCTTCCATTTTGTTTACTTTTTTAAGCTTCCAATCTAATTTTCCAGCACTGTGTTTGTTGTTTTAGGACTGTTTTAATGTGTTTACTTCTTTCACGCTTTGAATAGTATACTTATAGTGTTGTAGTCCTCATAGGTTTGGTGGTTTAGGCCTTAGACACCAACCTATTTGAGTTGATAGCTTCTATTTCATAGCTTTCAGTACATGTGCTCACACTTGCAATAACCATCTCTGCACTTTCCCTCCTTTCTTGGTTTTATTTGTTTAAGAGTTGTTTCAAATGATTGTTGTTTAAGGTATACGAAAGAGACCTTCTATGCTTAATGGTTTAATCTCTTTGGAGGTTCATTATCAAGGCATTACATCTCTCTCATGCCAAGAACAACTTCTTGTTTGACACTTCTCTTCATTAGTGGACATAATTCTCACTTTTTGACAGACCGGTTAAAGAATGGAAAAGTAATTAAAAAGGGCTAATAAAAATGAACTAAAAGAGGCACAAGATAATAAAATGGAATTGGGTTCAATCGGATGTTATACTGAGCCCATTGAGTTTTGAGTCATTTCATACTCTTTAGTGATGATAATGGCTCAAGAATCAATGTCTACCACTTCCCTTGAGGTAACTCTATGATACGGAGGAGGTTTTATTGGTCTTTTATTTTCATTCATTGAGCCTTTGTCCCATCAATCCATAGATCATCATGCAACAACCTTGCAACCATTGATGATTTGTGGACCAATTCTACTCCTCCCTTGATCAATTTCATGATAGAGAGAGGCAGAGAGGATAAATATCCCCTGGAAATACTCTGTTTTTGCTCTGTTTCCATTCTGTTGCAGTTGGGCAATACCAAAATCTGGCCGACCATTTTCCTTGGTCGGTCAGCCACCTTTTGTTGAGCAAGCAGTGCCATTTTCATGGCAGAATAGAACAGAGGCTGGGGTGAAAACAGATTAATTTTCTGACTGCGAATAAAACAGTTCAAGCAGCAGAACAGAGAAGTTTCCAAGCGGATGTTCTTGGTTGTGCGCGTAGTTCTTCGACTCTCGTTTGGATTAATTAGCTTAAATAGCTCTTAGATTAATGTGTTGTAAGTATTGTAATTAATTAGCTTTGAATTTGTAATAGCTAGTTCCCTAATTAGTTAGCTTAATTCTAATTTGTAATAATTAGTTAGTGTAGCTTATTTGGTGTTGTAATAATTAGTTAATTCGGATATTCATTCGGACCCTCCTGCGCGAGGGTAACTTATAATATTGTGTATGTCTTCCAACCCCCATTCTTTCTCCCATTTATTTACTCACTTATAATGGTAGCATCATATTTTGATTTCATATCATTACCATGTGTACATACCCATGTTTGCATGCATAAGGGTTCGGTTCATCATACTACTCAATGTCAAGTTCAAATTTTTTAAATCGAATACATGCTTTGTCGCATACCTTCAATTAACTCACATGCCATGCTAGTAGCCAAACCTAGTAATTGCATGATTTTATGTGTTGCATTAGTCATGTTGCATCGTTAGGATCATACATTTTCTAACTATTTTGGCTTGCCTCAGTTGAGTACTTGGTGAGTGTTTTTTTTTTTTTGCTTTAGCATACTGCATGCGTGCAATTGTTGCCATGACAAGCATGCTTACCATGAGGCTAAATGCTTAGTTGATATACCTGTTTAAATGCCTGTGGATGAAAGCTTTTTCGTTTAAGTTGGGATAGTTTGATTAATGTACATATGAGTTCGCTTTTTCAAGTGGCACATATTCAAAACAATTTTCAAACAAATATGAAATCAAAGTGTTCCATATTTTGTGAATTAGTCTATACTTGTGTGCATCACATAGTAAAGATAACATAAATAATTAGAGCAAAAGCATATACTGTATATAAGAATCACATCATAAATAGTAGAGGCCGATCTTTAATTGGGTGAGTGAGGTGCTCAATTCATGACTTTCCCCTCTCATACCTAAGTTCCCAAGCCGAGACACTTTGGTAATGATGGACATGTGGCCTTTGGCACGAGTCATGGGCACGAGTCATGGGTTTCCTAAATTTTCCCAAAAATATTTAGGTAGCGACTCTGAAATCTGGCAATACAGTCCATTTTTTAAATTTTTGATTCAAAATTGATTTTTTAAAAGATTTGTTAGATTTGAACTCTTTTGTGTTTTTGTGTTTCACATTGCACTTGTGAAATCAAATTCAAAACCATAGGAGTCCAAACTGTAGGGCTATCATGTCCGAGGAGACTAAACTCCTCCGAGAAGCACGAAAAGCCAGCTATAGTTTCTGGTGACTCTGCTGGGCAAATTAGAGAACTTGACTTAGACTTCATGATGTAAAATTTTATTTACAGATATATGTTCTTTGCATTGCATCTGCATTTTTACTCTAAGTCACTGTGTTTTCCATCTGCTATTCCTAGACGTCTTGCCGGAGGCTTGCCTAAAAAGCTTGCCAAAAGGCTCCTAGTCTTGGGCTCTGCCATGTTCGAAGCACAACCCTCGGATCTGGATTACTGTCGTACCGCTTGATCCTCTTTTCACTTCTCGGTGTTAGGTGTGAGAGGTATATAAGGTAGTCTAGCTAAGGTACCCTTTTTGACCATTCGGCCTAGCTGCATCTAATAAAACCATAGTGACTGTTCCAAACTAGGACAGGATGCTCACTTGTATGCAGGATTGTGTGTAACTACTTGCTTGAACTAGTGAAACCCTAAATCATGCCAAAATCTAGGACAGGGTAACCCTACCTCCTTATAGGGGTGTTTTGGCTCTCTTTAACTAGTATGTGCATTACAGTGAAACTGTACAGGAATGTTTATATCAGTGGCACATTTGGTATCTGTTTTGGGGCAGAATTCAGTAGGGAGTACAATCTTACAACTTTGATCATGTCTGTGTTGATAACATCTTAGCTGAGGTGTTATCTGATTTCTTATTACTGTTCTCTTTCTTTATTTCTTTTGCTAGGTAATTTAAAACCATAGCCTCAGAAAGTTTTGATATCCCCCACGTACTTTGGACCCACGTCGGAAGACTTTTCACGGTCGAAGATCTTGTTTGGGGACAGCCTATGTTTGCCTCACTGTCACCAGTCGCGAGGCCTCAGTTCTTGCAGCAAGCACCTCTCAGCTCACCCATACTCAGTTCATCTCAAGATCAGTCATCTACTCCAGGAATAGTACAATACCCTTTATCAGATTTGGAAGACATGCTAATCTATCTACAGTAGTCAGTTGACTTACTCCAACAGAATATGACCCGCCAAGCTGAGGTCATAACTAGTTACAGTAACAACAATAGCAACTAGTTGTGGCTTCTGCATTACATGCACCCACCATGGCTATTCCTGTGCCCGATACCACAACCAATGCTGCTACGGCCCAAGATCCACAGACCGAGGGTGTTCCCAGCTTTTCCTGTCTAGGCAGATCCCATCCCAGCACAGACTTCTAGAGCTCTAGTTTACCAAACTGAGGCAACATTTGAATTCGATGTTGACCCGACCGCACTCAAATTCAACAAATTGGAAAAACTAGTCAAAAAAGCACAAGGGGTTAATTCCATTTCGGATATAGAGGATGGGTACACCGAATCTGCAGTTACATTATTGAAGCAATTCAAAATGCCACCTATAAACCGCTTTAACAGCGCCAAAGACCCAATGGTACATCTACGTCTGTTTTCAAATATCCTATGACCAATGGGTTTAACTAGATTACAGAGGTTGTCACTCTTCGGCCGAACCACGTCAGGAATATCTGTCATCTGGTATGCTAAGTTAGAAGATTCTGTGAAGCAGAATTGGGAAGAATTGGTCGAGTCCTTCATTGCTCAATACTCTTACAATATGCAGATCGAGGTCATAACTAATGATCTTAAAGTGACACATCAAGAGCCAAAGGAGGGCTTCTTTGAGTTTGTAACCAGGTGGAGGGACAAAGCGTCAATGATGACCACTCGACCTTTAGAGAAAGACCTTATCAGAATGGTTGTCTAGAATCTACATGGCAAGCTGCTGTAGAAAATGATTGTCCTCCCCTTATATACGTTCAAAGAACTTCATGAAATAGGGGTTCAAATTGAAGATGCCATGAAGCAGGGGATTATCACTGATGATAAAGAGCCGACCAAGAGCCGACCAAGAGGCTGTTTGTTCACCGTTCCAATGCTGCCGAAGGTAGCACAGCTGCGAGGCCGTCAGAAGTAAGTGTTGTCACCATAACCAAAATTGCCGACCCCTTCGCCAACATGGGCCCACAAACTTGCAACCCTACCTAACTTTCGAGTAGAACTTTCAACTAGCTCTACATGACCCTGTCCAAAGCCATGTAGGTACTGATAAAAAAGGGGCACCTGAAACCCCTAAAACCTCAACCACTTCCGGACCCTCTTCTACCCAAGCACGATCCCAAAAAGTACTGTGCTTTCCACCAATAGCGCGGTCATGAAACTAACTGATTCTTTCACTTATGTCATGAGATTCAAGATCTCATCGACAACAAGGTCATCGCTGCACCCCAGAAACCAAATATAACCACCAACCCACTTTCTGCCCACAATCAAGTCCTCCCAACCAGAAATCTCTACCTTATCCATACACTGCCACCCACCTTTGACCCAAGCGTCTATATCACCCCCTCACACCTACCAAAGCCGATCGTGTTCATCCCTGATAGCACAGACTTGTGCATGATGGACACATCTCATCCACAACCTGAGCCTCATAAATAAGTGGTGACAATGCCTGCAGTTAACGTCGTGTTCATCTCTTATGGCACAAACTTGTGCAATTGACCTCGGAAGAAGGTATTGGTCTGTCGTCGGAGTTTCTTGGAGACTCATTCGAAGGGAAGTACAACCCGAGCTATTACATTGTTCATGCTGCTCAACCCAGGCCTAAGGCAGTACTGCCGGCCTTAGTTGACATTAATGTGGTTATGGAGGATGGCCCGAGCTAGGGATTGGATGATCTTGCGGACCTTGAAGAAGATTTGGACAACTTACAATTCTTCAATGAACATGATCAAGGCAATGTGCAGATCGGGTGGTTTGATCTGAACATGTCAATTGATAATACAGGGTGGCTGAGTGATAAATTTGACAAGGAAGAATAAACTGGAGTTAAACTGGACAGAAAACAAGTCGGGATAACTATGGTAGCCGAGAAGACTAAAGAGAAAGGAAAACTGCCAGAGGATACTTGTGCAGGAAAACCAACCCAAGAATTGGGTGTTGTGGAAACAACAGATACTGAACAGGAAGCTGCGCTAAGGCAGTTTGAAGGAGAGAGAATTGAAGACAACCAAAAAATCACGACAGATGGATGCCCTGAGGGGGACACTTGTACTGTAAAGGTGATCCAAGTTGAGCCGGACAACTGTCTGTCGGTAGCTAATGGTGAGTGATGGAAAGATAGCGAACTACTTCTTGCCACACCGATGAAGACTGGGGAGATCACAATCTAGACAATACAAGGTATTCGGAAGAAATAGACCATCTCTCTAGAAGTGGATAGTATTTCAAACCCCCATACCTGGATTAGGTAGAGCCATCAGGAAAGGACTGGGAGGTTGAGAAGAAGAAGGAAAAGAAGTTAGAAGAGGAGCTAGTTCTGAAGTAACTCAAGAAGATCCAAGCTGACATCTCCATATGGGGACTCCTCATGGCTTCATGGGTACGCCGACAAGTAGTATTGTCGACAATGGATAAGGATAAATTGTCCATTGATACTATGTCAGAACAACTTGTGGGCCTAATTTTCCCAAGTAGCACCAAGCCCATGCTCACATTCTCTGATAAAGAGCTGTTGCCGGAAGGGTTGGCTCACAACAAGCCATTGTACATATCCGTTGAGTACAAAGAGAAGTGGGTGCTAGTGGTTTTAGTGGACATCGGCTCTGCTATTAATGTCTGTCATTCTCGCACTGCCTATGCGATAGGCCTAAGATAGGCGGATTTCATCCCTATAGCCCAGGTGATACGGGCATATGACAACACGAGCAGAGAAGTTATGGGGATAGTGAAAGTGTCAGTCCAAATGGGCCCTTCTAAGAATGAGATCGAGTTCAATGTACTTGATGTGCCAGCTACCTTTAACTTACTTCTAGGGAGACCCTGGTTACATCATATGAAGGCTATATCCTCTACCCTCTATCAAATGCTGAAATACCCTCATGAGGGAGGAGGAGCAACCGTTTTTGGGAACTCATCCATGCATCCATCGCTAGAGGTAACAACACCATTGCTAGAAATCAATCACGGCGATGAGGATGTATTTCTCTCCAAGTTCACTCTAGCGGAAGCCCGAGTAGTGCAGACAATCTTGGCCGTGAACGAAGGCATTTACGTCAATGCTTAGTCCATCTATTTCATGAACAAGTTGTGGCATGTTTCAGGAATGGGACTCAGAAAGAGCGGACGAAAAGGTATTACGGTATCAGCTGAAGTACTGCATAATCCGCATGCCTTTGGGTTGGGCTATATACCCACCAAAGAGGACTAGAGAAGAAATGGGGAAGAAATGAGAGATAGAGCTAAGGCAAGAGCCGAGAAGCACTATGAGTTGGTCCACAGGCCAATCTAGGGGACGCTAAATGGGTGCTTTATCAGAGAAGTTGAGGATTTCCCCTTCTATGGCTTTCCTGAGCCTTGGTGGATTCCTTGATGAAGAAACGTGTCCCCGGATTTGAGATCTTCTTTTACCACCAGCTGCAACACAATGATGAAGAGAGGGCTGAACTAAGCATCAATGCGGGCCAAAGCAAAGAGGATGACTCAGACAACAGTGAGGTTGGAGTAGGGGCAGCATTCGCCGATCTCCTGATGGATCCTGCGACCAACACGAAGAACTTGAGGGATACCTTTACTATCTCTATGATTAGAGAGGAACTGGTTGTAAGCTCCACCAATGACATTTTGGATGCATCGAGGGCTCCACACCTTACTTGGCAATTGGAGAAGAGCTTTCTTTCCAGTTTTGAATCGGATGATGAGCCAAAATCTGATTCCACCGAGTCTGTTGAGTCAGGATCAGATTCGAGTCAGTCTGGGAAAGTCTAAGTCTGGCATTTTCGGGAGTGGTAACCCGGATGCCAAGGTCCTGTCTAGGTCCTCTTTTTCTTTCTCTTTCGAGTCTGTTGTAACTGAAGAGCCGGAACTTATGAATGAGAATGCTGTAGATTTCGTTTACTTCTCTATGCCGTTGATTTAATGCATTGACCAAGATTTTCAAAATTTTAATGAAAACGAAGAGGAAGAAATTCCTTAGGCTCTGAAAAACTTGATTGACCGAGAGGAGGAGAGGCGTGCTAAGCTCTGCATAGATGAAATCATTACCATTAATGTGGGTCCTGAGAAGGATCCCTGCTTGGTCCAGATTGGGTCTACGTTGTCTTCAGAGAAACGTGAGCATTTAATCGCTTTATTAAAAGATTTCAAAGATGTTTTCGTGTGGTCCTACGAAGACATGCCTGGAATCGATCTTGAGATTGTACAGCACTGGATCCCTTTGACCCCGAGACCCAACCAATCAAACATAAACTGCACATAATTCATCTACATTGGGCGTTGAAGATTAAAGAGGAGGTCACCAAATAGATTAACGCAGGTTTCTTGATGGTGTCTGAGTACCCGACTTAGCTAGCTAATATTGTTCAAATTCTAAAGAAGGTTGGTAGAATCAAAGTCTGCGTCGACTTCTAGGATCTGAACAGAACTAGTCCAAAAGACGACTTTCCATTTCTTTACATCGATGAACTGGTAGATTTCACTACAAGCCATGCATTACTATCATTCATGGCTGGGTTTTCAAGGTATAATAAGATCTTGATGGCATCGGAGGACAGAGAGAAGACTGCATTCACCACATTGTGGGGGTACCTGCTGCTATAGAGTTATGCCTTTTAGGTTAAAAAATGTTGAGGCTATATATCAGAGGGCTGCAACCACCATCTTGCACAACATGATCCATAAGGAGATCGAGGTGTATGTGGATGACATGATTGTCAAGTCTAAGGAGCGAGAAGGCCACTACACCGCATTGGAAAAATTCTTTGAACAGATCAGGGAATACAAACTGAGGTTGAACCCACAGAAATGCACCTTCGAGGTGACTGCAGGAAAAATGCTAGGATTTCTGATTACACAGAGAGGAATTGAAATAGATCCTTCCAAAATCAAGGCCATCTTAGAAATGCCACCATCGAGGATTGAAAAGGAGTTGCGCGGCTTTCTGGGTAAAGTGCAATTCATAAGACGGTTTATCTCAAAGTTAACCTTGACTTGTGAACCATTGTTTGGTCTCTTGAAGAAAGGGAATAAGTTCCAATGGGATGATCGATGTCAGTTCGCTTTCGAACAGGTCAAGCAGTACTTGTAGAATCCACCTATATTGTCACCACCAGAGCCGGGGAAGCCGCTGATCTTGTACTTGTCGGTAACAAATTCAACAATGGGGTGCATGTTAGCTTAAGAATCAGAAGCTAAATGGAGAAGGCCATCTACTATCTGAGCAAGAAGATGCTGGATTATGAGACCCACTACACTCAACTTGAGAAAACTTGCCTAGCTTTAGTTTGGGCCACCAGGAAGTTGAGGCACTACTTGTTAGCTCACTTTGCACTACTTGAGAAACCGGCACTTACAGGTAGGCTAGCTCGTTGGTTGCTTCTCCTCTCCGAGTTTGACCTCAAGTATGTCACACGCAAATCTGTCAAAGGGAGAGCCGTAGCGGAATTCCTAGCAGACCACCCAATGAAAGGAGACAAGGCAATCAAGTACCTATTCCTGGATGAGGAGATTCTGCAGATAGAAGAGCAGACATAGACAATGTACTTTGGCAGAGCCATTAATCAATACAGTTATGGGATAGGTGTGTTGCTGATAGCACCCAATGATTCCCATATACCTCTAGCCTTCAAACTCCAGTTCAAAGTGTCCAACAATGAGGATGAATATGAGGCGTGTATCGTTGGCTTGGAAGCTACCCTAGAACTAGGGACAATAAGGTTGGACGTCATCGAAGACTCGAGCTTGGTTGTTTCTCAAGCCAATAGAGACTGGAATGTCAAGGAAGAGAAAATGAAGGTTTATCATCAAACCCTGGACGTTCTGATTCCAAGATTTGAAAAACTGGCATATACACATTTGCTAAGAGAGAACAACCGGTTCGCTGATGCATTAGCAACTCTATCTTCCATAGTAGACATCCCGCTTGGAGTCAAGATGCATCTGATTATCATTGAACAGAAGTATACGCCTGCCTATGAGACCATTACGTTAAATAAGGTTCAAGACAAGAACCCCTTGTATTACGACATTTGGAATTTTTTGGAGAATGATACGTATCCACCAAGGGAAAATGCTAAGGATAAACGGGGAATACGACGTCTGGAAATGCACAAGCTCTGAGTCGAAGAAGAAGAATTGAAGCGTCTCATGGAAGCCATTCATGGGGAGAGTGTGGAGCACACATGAATGGTGTGATACTGGCTAGGAAGATCCTTAGGTAAGGCTATTATTAGTCAACTATGGAAAAGGATTATATCAACTTTGGTCGACGATACCACAAATGTCAAATCCATGCTAATCGCATGAACATCCCACCATCAAAGCTTTACTACATGACTTCGCCATGGCCTTTCTCAGTTTAGGGAATTGACGTCATCAGGGCAATCTTGCCAAAGGGTTCAATTAGACATGAGTACATTCTAGCGGTGATAAACTATTTTACCAAGTGGGTGGAAGCTCAGTCTTACTTTGTGTTGAAGGCATCACATATGGCCAAGTTCATCAGAAATAACATCATCTGCAAGTATAGGGTACCGAATGAGATCATCTCAGACAACGACTACCACTTCAAAAAAGAGGTGGTTGATTTGCTCGAGAAATACAACGTAGCCTTTCACAAGTCATCAACATACAGACCACAGACCAATGGAACTATTGAGGCTGCTAACAAAAATGTCAAGAACATCCTGCAGAAGATGGTGAAAACTTACAAAGACTGGCTAGATAAACTGCCATTTGCACTCTGGGGTTATAGAACATCGATTCGAACATCTATAGGGGAAACCCTCTATTCTTTGGTGTATGGGATGGAAGTTGTTCTACCGATTGAGATTGAAGTACCATCGCTACGGATTATAGCTAGGTGTCAAATAGCAGAGGCAGATTGGCAGCAGAGCAGGTTTGAAGAATTGATGTTGTTTGACGAGAGAAGGTTAAAAGTGCAGAATTGCTAGGGCTTTCAACAAAAAAGTCAAATCTAGAAACCTTAAGGAGAGAGATATGATGCTGAAAGACAACTAAGCTCCCATTCATGACCCTAAGGGCAAGTTCAGACCCAATTGGACTGGTACTTACATCATCAAATCTATCTAGTCAAGAGGAGCAATTATCCTTATGGATTTAGATGGCTTAGAGTTCTCACAGCCGATCAATATGGACAAGTTGAAGAAATACTATCCCTGAGAGGCTCGCTAGGCCGCAAACCAGAAAGAGCGACCTAGGCAAAAGTTAGAGCATGAAAAATTAGAAACAAAGAAAAATTGAGCTCACAAGGTCGAAAACCCGAAGGGGTGGCTTTGGCAAAAGTTAGAGCGCAAAAGGAGAGAGTAAATACTCGAGTGAACCCGAACCGAACTACGTAAAGCCTGATTTTCATCTTTAGAATACGTAGGCAACTTTATCCTGAAGTTTGGCCATAACCATCTCCAACTCAATTATCCTGTCCATTTGTTTGATTGGTCCATTTTTTTCCATCGCCTATTAGCTTGGTTGTGTTACCTCCGTCTTGGCAGAAGGGCCAGTTACAAGATAAAACAGTGATGGTAAATGCAGTTGTGAGCAGTTATGATCTTCTAATTTGAGGTTGTACATCTTAAGGACTGATTACGTGTGTGTCAGGTAGTGACCGTTTTTGAAAATTGTTTTGAAAAGTTTTAATAAAGTTGATTTTCTCAAAATTTTACCTTTTTCAACTCAAACCATTCTTTAGACCAAAAAAGAAAATTTTTAGTACTCACAACCTTAATTCCATTTCAACACAAGTACATTCTCCAACTCTCTAGTTAAATCAAAGTTGCTTTTACATCGTAGAACTTGAAAAGAAAAGTCAAAGCAATAAAATAAGTCAGGTGGTCCAATGTCTTCTGCTCGCACTCGTGGAAGTCTCTGCCACCAAAGTTGGCCCAACCTGTGCCTCGTCATCAAGCCAAGTCAAGAATTCGTCGAAAAGGGCATAACTAAAGTTAGGGGTAGGGGCCAGAAGTTCTCTCGTCCTCCAAGCAGTGAGGTATCGAGCCAAGTGCAAAGCACGAATGGGAAATGGAGCTGGATATTCCACCCCTTCCTTTGGACATGTCTGATCATGTCCAAACTGGTGTCTAAACCTGAATGGGAAATAGAACACCTAGTGCGTAAGGCCAATCAACTGTACACCCGACTATCGGGACATGCTATAGCTCATCTTAGTCAGGTTAAGCCAGGGGCAAAGCCAAGCAATGTCAGCCGCAGATCTGCTGTACATCCAGTCGCACCATAATCCCTCTGAGGGAAAATCCACTAGCTGTAGATGAAAAAACTAGGATCTGGCTTCAGCTTATTCATCAACCACACCTAGGGAGGGATAAAAAATAAGAGAGAGTAAAGAATAGAGAGATGTGTGTTGGGAGAAAAGTAAGGAAAGGGCTTCGAGAGAAAAAATAGAGAGTAAGTGCTGAGTGATGTGAGGAATCACAAATAAGAAAGTGTGGGAAACAATACCTGGAGAAGCAATGGACTCCCTGCAAACTGAGTGGTCTCCTGCTGATGAAAAACATCAAAACCCATCAAGGTCTCAGCCAGTGCCAAACCAATGCAACTCTTACCTTCTTTCAGACGTTGGGTCACCTCAATCAACCCAATGTTGGCTCCACCGCAACTAGGGGCAAGAAAGAAATGTGCAAGCAAGCATAAGCAGACGGCATGTTGGCGATGACCTTGCCAGAGAAGGTCACCTCTGTATCCAATACCTGAAAATTGATGAATTAAGCTGGGAATGACCAACTCCCCGCCGTGAGCCAAGAATCGAGCCTCATGGAGAGTGAGCCCACACATGTGTTCTAGAGCCCGTGTATGGCCAAAACGGAGATGAGACATAATCTCCTCACCACACTAGGACACCATCAAAGCCTGAAATTCTTCGAGTGTAAAGCACATCTCTTATGCTCCAAAGCGAAACACATGTGTAACTAGGTTCCAACATCGAACCACAACATGGAGGAACGGAAAACAAAGCGAAACACGACTTAGTGAAAAAAAAAACGTTTATACCGAAACCTCGAAAATTCCCTTTTCCATGCCGTCCAAGGTGGATACCCAATCCTTGAGCCTTTCGGTAAGAAATATCTCCATTTTCAGAGAAAACGACAGTAAAAATGAAGTTATGTCGAAGAAACAGCAAATGAAGGCCTTTTATAGACGATAAGGTTGCGTGAGTGTCAGCCAGCTATCCAGCCACAACACTTGGCCGGCCGGTTACCTCTCTTGGCCGGCTGTTCCTTCAGTTGGCTGGCCGACCAGATTTGTTGGCTAGGCATCTGGGTTTGTTCTGGTCTTTTTGCTTTGAGGTTTTGTTTTGAGTTTTTTGCTTTCAGCAAGTGTAGATAGTTGTGTTTAGGTTGTTTTTGTTTGTTTTCATTTATCGAGTTGTATTTCGCATTTTGGGTCGGTTGTCGGCTCAATATCCGGTTACGAACAACATTCAAATATAAGCATTTTGCACATTCAGTTCCAATTTTATACAAGTGTGGTGCCAATCCAAAGATGTTGTGCAAAACAAAACTCCTTTTATAAAACTACAGGGTTTTACCCCGATCATAGTTTTTTTACAAAAGAGTACAAATGTTTGAAAAAAAAGAAATAAAGACCTATCTGAAGCTATACAAATGCTAAACTACCAAAATAAAAGAAAATAAGCAAAAGAGTACAAAAATCTGCATTAGTCGCATCAGACAGCCCGAGAGGCCCTCTTTGTTCTCTTCCGCGGGGGGGACTCAGGGGCACTATCATCGTTGGCGCCGCTATTATCAAAAAAGTGGGACTTAGAGCCAGAGGCGGCATTGCCCTCTCTACTTCCTAACTCAGAGCTGATATCAACATCCTCCTCACTCCCTGAACCCAAGCTAGCATCATCATCCTCACTCTCAAACTCAGAGCATCTGCTCGCTATCTCCTCTGTGCTACTAGCCTCGACGTCATCTCTACTCAAAATCAGCTCCAAAGATGAGGAAGTTTCCTCTGTCTGGGACTCGCTGCTCTAACTCTGAGCACCCCTGCCTATACTCTTATCCCAGCAGCGTGCTAGGGCCCGTCTGCCTCTTCTCCCTGCCACTGGAAGAGGTGCCGCTGGTGCCACAAGTACAAAAGGAAGCTGAAAACAAAAAACATGAAATCAGTACAGTGCAGAATCAGTACAGAGCAGTACAAGGAATCAGAACAATATAAAACAGAGTTTGTATGGGTATGAATTAGAGCAGTCAGGTGTATGAAAGAAAGAAGAATACCTGGATACCATGGAGAGTAAGCAGTGTCTCTCTCCTTTATACCATCTGGACCAGAGAGGCGACCAACTAGAGAAGACCATCCGTGTACTCCATGGGGGCCTGCAAGTGGGTTTGAACAATCAGTGTGACGACCCTGACCTCCGAACCAGTATATTATGTTATTTTAATGAGCCTAATTGCATGGTTGTGTGTTTACTTCTGTGATTACATGTTTACTTTCGTAATTATCTGTTATTACATGGAATATCTGTTCGAATTGACCACTTAGTGACAGAAATTGAGGGACTACACAGCTTTAGAAACAGAAATTGAATAGGTTAATAGACTAATTAGAATATTTAGAATTTTATGGCAACTTTAATTGAAAACTTATTTGGATCAAAATAATTAAAATAAACTAATTGAATTAATTAGAATTGAGCCTAAATTACTTAACCTTAATTATACTTGATTAGGCTAAGCTAATCACACCATATAAATAGCTCTAATCAAGCTTATAGGCTCATATTTACACACATTTGAGCTGAGAATTTGAGCAAGGGAGAAAAGACTCAACACTTTAGAGAGAGAAAGAGGAGATTTGAAGAGAATTCCTAGACCAACACTTAAATTCACACATTAGGTATGAGACTCATCCTAAATTCTTGGAATTGAGTCATATAGAAACTAAGTGCATGGAGTTGTAGGATCATTTTCTTGAATATGAGTAGGTTGAGCATGAATCACCATGAATCTGATGAATTTGAGTTGAATTATGCACATGCATGCTTAATCTTTCATCTTTGAGTTAAGATTTCTTAAAATTCATACATGCATGAAGCTTAGGAGGCATGAACTTGAAGATTATCCATGGATTCATGGATTTCATATCACTTAGTGGTGTTTTAACATGAAGAGGACTCAATCCATAACATGCATGGTTTTAACTTGCTAGTATAAACTCAAATTTGGACAATTGGGGCATGATTTTGAAAAAATGGTTTCAAATTGGAAGTATTTTCATGTTATACAATGTTTTTCCAAGTTTTTGTACCAAAAACACAAGTTTTGAGGCTTTGAATGTCAACCTTGAAGCTCAAACACAGTTCTGGAAATTCTAGAATTCATCGTGTCTGCTCAATCGAAGAGAGTGCCGTTCAAGCGTGAAAGTCAAGCTCCCAGAAGTTTTATAAAATTTTACAGTCCGCTCGAGCGACCAAAGTGGCACTTAAGCGATGACCCTTTTTACTCAGTCTTCCGCTCGAGCGACCGTCGAGCGGGAATTTCATGCAACCAGTACTTTTGCCAAGATTGTAGACCGCTCGAGCGACCACCTTTGTTTTTGGGGCCCCACTCAAGCGAAGGAAGTTGCGCTCGAGCGGAGACCCTGTTTTCGGCAAAATTTTGAGAAACTCTTTTAAGTGCATATTTGCATCCTCATGCCACTCCAAGTGTTCTTAGGCACCATTTGAACTCTTATAATCATAGAATGAGTTAGAAACACATAAGGAGAATTGAATTAAAATGAATTAGTGCTTCAACTGTGCTTCTGTTATGTGTTTTGTTTAGGTGGACGTCCGAGGCTTAGTGACAACTCAAACCACTGTGAGTAGTAACTTTATAAAGATATGCTCAAGGAATATTATTTTGAAATTGTTATTGTTCCTGAAATCAATATGTGATTGATTGAATGGCTTATCGAAAAGTTATTTTGTAATGATGAATGAAGTTCATTTTCGAAATGTATTTGTGGCATCCATTGAACATAGGCCCTTGCCTGGGGGTAATAATACCACGACTATTGGTTATAGGCCCTTGCGTGGAGGTAACAATACCATGGCTATTGGATTATTTGAAAGACAGAGATCTCTAGTGTTTGACCCTTCGTGGTCCATTGGTTTTCGCTTCACTGTGATTGGAATATTATTGTTCATGGGTGTGCCACTTAATTGATATTAAATGACATCGATCATGAAATTTATTGGATATAAAGAACTGAAACGAGAATTTGATTATCATGTTATCGAACTTCATTCATATAGCCTCTTTATTATGTTATTACTCACTGGGCTCTAGCTCACTATTTATTTATATATATATATATGTAGATGGGCAAGCTTAACAACAGAGTTAGGAAAGCCTCGAGTCTACCCAGGTCAGCCTTTTGAGGAGCTTCCAAGTGAAGTAACCAGGCTCGGGTGGAGCTATGCTAGTCGAACCCTTTTTTGTATGTTTCAGTGATTTTGTATTTGTATTTGTATATAGTTGGGGTTGTATTTTTGTAAGACATGAATTTTGTACGATTGTGATGGATGTACTTTTGGAACAAAACTTTGCTTATTATACTAGTTCTCTACATATACGCACAGCTCAATGGATAATTTCTATGTCATTTTAAACTTCCGCTAAGCCCTGTACTTTATATTATAAGATTCATTTGTATGGAGGCCATAGGTAATCTATGATTACTGGCCAGTCATGACACTAAACCTATAGGGGCGGGTTTGGGTCCTACATAGTGGTATCAGAGCACGAGTTATATCTCACTCACTTTTCTATTGAGCTATAGAGAGTCTAAAAGAGACTTCAGGATTGCATTCATGCGTAATTAAATATTAGAGTGAGACAAATTGAATGGTCACATGTTTTGAATTCGTATATGTAGATATATTTTGTTTGTTGTGTTTGTTATAATACAAGTTTTGTATAGAAAATGGTGAGAACAAGGGGTGATGAACTAGAGGAGGCAACCTCCTTAAGATTGGATAGAATGGAACGAATGATGCAAGATATGGCTAAAGCCATAAGGCAACAACAGTAGTGGCAACAACAACAACAACAACAACCACCACCCCCACCTCCAATGCCTGTGCCACCTCCAGCTCCAGGGTGTCAGCCGGAGACTTATACTATTGCGTTGACTAGAGAATTTAAAAAGATGAAGCCACCAATGTTTCATGGCGAAATTGAACCATTAAAGGCTGAAGCTTGGGTCTTACGAATTGAAAAATTGTTTGAAGTGTTTCCATGTACCGATGCTCAGAAGGTACAACTAGTTGCATTCACATTGGAAGATGATGCATGGCGTTGGTAGATGTTGGTTCGAGATAAGAACAAAAACCCTACTTAGGCTCGTTTCCTAGAAATCTTTTACGAGAAATACTTTCCACAATGTGTGCGGGATAGAAAAGTTGTTGAATTCATGGAACTCAAGTAAGGAAATAAATCAATTGCTGAATATGAGGTTCAGTTTATAAAGTTAGCTCGCTTTGCACCCCACATGGTAGATACAGATTACAAAAAGGCCAGACAGTTTGAGAGAGGTTTGCGTGATCCAATTTTGGATAAAATCAATGTGCTCAAATTGCTGACATAGGTGGATGTACTGAATAGGGCACTAATAGCTGAAAGAAATGTGGCCAACCATAAACAGAACTTCAAATGGAAGGATAGAAGACAGAAATTTAATAAGGGGGCTACGTCAACAAATAAGAAATTAAAATTTGGGAGTTCCAGTAATACCAGTTCAAGCCAAGGTGGCAATTCGACACCAACTTGTGATACTTGTGGAAAAAAACATTGGGGTGTTTGCTATCGAACATCAGGGGCTTGCTCTCACTGTGGAAAGACGAGACACATCGTAAGGGATTGTACACAACCACGTCGAAGTGGGAATCATGGTACTGCAAGTTCAACTAGATCTACTGCAACAATGTGAACAAACGCGGGAACAAACGCACACCCACTACAACAAGAAATGAACAAAGGCAAGAAAGGGTTTTTGCACTGATTCTGGGGAATACTCAAAATTCTGGGCCTGCAAGTGAGTTTGAACAATCAGTGTGATGACCCTGAGCTCCGAACCAGTATATTATGTTATTTTAATGAGCCTAATTGCATGGTTGTGTGTTTACTAATGTGATTGCATGTTTAACTTCGTAATTATCTGTTATTACATGGAATATCTGTTCGAATTGACCACTTAGAGACAGAAATTGATGGCCTACACAGCTTCAGAAACTGAAATTGAATAGGTTAATAGACTAATTAGAATATTTAGAATTTTATGGCAACTTTAATTGAAAACTTATTTGGATCAAAATAATTAGAATAAACTAATTGAATTAATTAGAATTAAGCCTAAATTACTTAACCTTAATTATACTTGATTAGGCTAAGCTAATCACACCATATAAATAGCTCTAATCAAGCTTATAGGCTCATATTTACACACTTTTGAGCTGAGAATTTGAGGAAGGGAGAAGAGACTCAACACTTTAGAGAGAGAAAGAGGAGATTTGAAGAGAATTGCTAGACCAACACTTCAATTTACACATTAGGTACGAGATTCATCCTAAATTCTTGGAATTGAGTCACGTTGAAACTATGTGCATGGAGTTATAGGATCATTTGCTTGAATTTAAGTAGGTTGAGCATGAATTACCATGAATCTGATGAATTTGAGTTGAATTATGCACATGCATGCTTAATCGTTTATTTTTGAGTTAAGATTTCTTGAAATTCATACATGCATGAAGCTTAGGAGGCATGAACTTGAAGATTATCCATGGATTCATGGATTTCATATCACTTAGTGGTGTTTTAACATGAAGAGGACTCAATTCATAACATGCATGGTTTTAACTTGCTAGTATAAACTCAAATTTGGACAATTGGGGCATGATTTTGAAAAAATGGTTTCAAATTGGAAGTATTTTCACGTTATACAATGTTTTTCCAAGTTTTTGTACCAAAAACACAAGTTTTGAGGCTTTGAATGTCAACCTTGAAGCTCAAACACAGTTCTGGAAATTCCAGAATTCGTTGTGTCTGCTCGAGCGAAGAGAGTGCCGTTCAAGTGTGAAAGTCGAGCTCCCAGAAGTTTTATAAAATTTTACAGTCCACTCGAGCGACCAAAGTGGCGCTTGAGCGAGGACCCCTTTTACTCAGTCTTCCGCTCAAGCGACCGTCGAGCGGGAATTTCATGCAACCAAACTTTTGCTAAGATTGCAAACCGCTTGAGCGACAGAAGTTGTGTTCGAGCGACCACCTTTGTTTTTGAGCCCCCGCTCGAGCAAAGGAAGTTGCGCTCGAGCGGAGACCCTGTTTTCAAAAAAAATTGAGAAACTCTTTTAAGTGCATATTTGCATCCTCATGCCACTCCAAGTGTTCTTAGGCATCATTTGAACTCTTATAATCATAGAATGAGTTAGAAACACATA
Organism: Camellia granthamiana; assembly: GCA_036172215.1. NCBI lineage: Eukaryota > Viridiplantae > Streptophyta > Magnoliopsida > Ericales > Theaceae > Camellia > Camellia granthamiana. The sequence goes on along the minus strand of CM069903.1, from coordinate 102,795,371 downwards.
AGGAGAATTGAATTAAAATGAATTGGTCCTTCAACTGTGCTTCTGTTATATGTTTTGTTTAGGTGGACGTCCGAGGCTTAGTGACAACTCAAACCACTATAAGTAGTAACTTTATAAAGGTATATTCAAGTAATATTATTTTGAAATTGTTATTGTTCTTGAAATCAATATGTGATTGATTGAATGGCTTATCGAAAAGTTATTTTGTAATGATGAATGAAGTTCATTTTCGAAATGTATTTGTGGCATCCATTGAACATAGGCCCTTGCCTGGAGGTAACAATACCATGGCTATTGGATTATTTAAAACACAGAGATCTCTAGTGTTTGACCCTTCATGGTCCATTGGTTTGACCCTTCGTGGTCCATTGGTTTTCGCTTCACTGTGATTGGAATATTATTGTTCATGGATGTGCCACTTAATTGATATTGAATGACATCGATCATGAAATTTATTGGATATAAAGAACTGAAACAAGAATTTGATTATCATGTTATCGAACTTCATTCATATAGCCTCTTTATTCTATTATTACTCACTGGACTCTAGCTCACTATTTATTTATATTTATATTTATATATATATAGGTAGGCAAGCTGAACAACAGAGTTAGGAAAGCCTCGAGTCTACCTAGGTCAGCCTTTTGAGGAGCTTCCAAGTGAAGTAACCAGGCTCAGGTGGAGCCATGCTAGTCGAACCCCTTTTTGTATGTTTCAGTGATTTTGTATTTGTATATAGTTGGGGTTGTATTTTTGTAAGACATGAATTTTGTACGATTGCGATGGATGTACTTTTGAAACAAAACTTTGCTTATTATACTAGTTCTCTACATATACGCACAGCTCAATGGATAATTTCTATGTCATTTTAAACTTCTGCTAAGCCCCGTACTTTATATTATGAGATTCATTTGTATGGAGGCCGTAGGTAATCTATGATTACTGGCCAGTCATGACGCTAAACCTATAGGGGCGGGTTTGGGTCCTAACAATCAGTATCCAAAAGGAAAATATGAAATGCAAATTATAAACCAAAGGTCCATACTTGTTGCGCGTCAGGATCCCTGACGTACCTGTGCTTCTCCTCCAGCGACTCTATTGAAATTTGATAGGTCGACCTACTCGGCCGCTAGCATGGGATCACGGTCGGAATCGCTGGCCAATCGGCTATATGTACAGCAATAAAGGCCCCACCAATATCAGCCCCAACAGTGTGAGCAGCCCCGACAGCCACAAGGGCACCTACAATGTCTCATACGCTAACTCCAGTCAAGGATGGCATCAGATGAATCCTAATGAAAGCTGCGTAATCCCCAACCCCTCAGAAGAAATTGATATCCTGCCCTGCCATGTAATGTACGATAGCCTCAACTGGGAGGCTATCAGCTCATGGATACCAGAGGAAGGGCAGAAACCACCGGAGCAGGAAGTCCCAAGGTCTGATGCACAAACCACTTTTCTAAATACCAGGTCCGGCAGAATGGACCCTCCAATAAGATCTGAAATAGAGAGGTAGCTCAGGACCCGGCATACTGATCCCGTGTGTCCACGACTGCCACGTGATCTGTAAATGAAGAATTCACAGTTGTTAGTTGTCATCAGTTGTCAGAGTATGAATCAAAGCAATAGCAATGGACATGAAACAGAAGTGAACATGAGTTTCAGACTACCTCACGAGCCATCACCTTGTCAAAATATCAGCAGTAATAAGAAAAAATGGTATCGTCGAGACACCTAGGGTTGCACCTGTTGTCATAATGCCAGGAGTAAGGCATGGCCGGCTCTATCTCGTCCCTTAACACCAGGGCAAGGGCAAGGAAATAAGCACAGGCCCATAGCTACAAAAAGAGATCAGTTTGTATGAGTCAACATGTATGAGCAGATATAAAGATAGAAAGTGCAAAGCTGAAAGCACAATATATGAACAGAGATAGAGACAGAAAGTGCAAAGTAGAAAGTATATGAACAAGCAAAGAACTGAAATTGATGTGCGGTATGTACCTCCCAGGCTCTCCAGTAGCCTCCGTCCTTGTTCCCCTTCTTGTGAGAACTAGAGCTCATGTACCCGTACAAGATGGCGAGGCCAGCATCACTCCAGTCATAGAACCACATCCGTGGTAGGACTACAAGAGCACTCAATAGGTACAAGCGTACGGTATTCCACCTATTCGCAAATAAGGTGGTACCAAGGAGGTAGATTAGGAATCTACGAGTATACTGCTCAATCTCCTCTTGAGTCTCTGGCTGGCTCCCATGGAAACGGTTGTAGAACCAACTGTATCGAACCATGGCCGGCCTGTCCAAAGAAGGGCATGCACCAAGCAGATGAATCCATACAGCCTCCCACTAGCCCATGTCTATGTCAAAAGGGATCGGATCATCCCATACTCTCAAGCTAGTAATCATAGAGAAGTCGTAGGGAGTCATCGTTATCTCCTTTGTGGAAGAGAAGTGGAAGCAGTTGGTGGTATCCCACCATCTCTCCACCAAAGATCCGAGTAGAGCCCGGTTGGCCTGCAGTTGCGAAAGTTCGAAGCAAAATTAGCCGAAGTTTGCCTCGTCAACCAGCTCGCAGACCAATCTCTAGCGGTCACTACTCCATATCCTCTTCAAAAAAGAGCGACAACCTGTGTTGACAAGGAAAGAAAGCATCAGATGTGCAATAAAATAAAAGACGGTAATGAAAGGCAATATTAAATGGCAAAACAAGAGAAGTGCATGAAAGTAAGGTTTTTTACCTTAACAACGTCATGGGAAAGATGGGAGGCCCGCTCCCTCAACAGGACATCCTCGGGTATGCCCATAGCAAAATCCTCGAATCGCAATATCCCTTCAAGGGTCATCGCATGTGTCCGGAGGTGGTAAGTGGCCAGATCAAAGGGACTCACCCTCAGCGGTGGCAACTCTGGCTCATGCCCCAGAAGGTATATCTCCTTTACCTCGATGTCAGCGGCAATGTCATCCACCACCCCGCCAGCCTTGTCAATTACCGGCTCCTCAGCCTCTGCGATAGATGGAAGTATTGGTACCTCGGGAGGGACACTGTTGTGAGAAATACCATCTGCCATGGAGAAATATGGGAGAAAAAGGAGAAAATAAGGGAAAAAATATAGAAAACTTTAAAAGTCAAACCCTAGGAGAGAGAAAATGAGAGAAAAAGTCAAAACTCGAGAAAAAGTGTGAAACATGAGAAAAACGCGAGGGAAATGAGCCCAAAGTGATGAAAAACCCAAAAACTCAACCAAAACAAAATCCAATCGATTCAAAATGTAGAGGGCAAAGGTGTTTTACGAAAAACGTTTGTGCGAGGCGTTGAGTAACGTGTATAAAGTGCAAATCTAGAGAGAGAACACACCTAGAGGGAGAGGGGGAGGGATTTTTGACTGTTTGGTGTGTAAAGAATGAGCCCTTTTGTTGTTTTAATAAGCCATGAAGTGAAAAACCAAAAATACCCCCAAAATCCAATCGGGTGGCCGATCGGCTAGTTGTGTGGCCGACCGTCCAGGTCTTGTGGTCGGCTGGCTCCTAAACTGGTCCAGAGTGGGTTTTTTTTTTTTTGCTGAGGTCTTGCCTATCCTGTGCATGAAGAGTCTTGTATGCATCCTAAAGTGAAGAATTACATAAATTGGGTTTGTTTCAGTGACAGAAAGTTCCGAAATGTGGTATTGGAGGCGCCGTTTCAAGTCTCGTTGTTTCTCCAAAGTGTGAACATGCCCTGATCTCAGGCTTGAACAAGTTGTATCCTTTTTTTTAAGCATTTGAGAACCTCCAAGCAATAAGTCGGAGATATTTGTGAGATGCTTTCAATACCACTTTTGTTTAGCTTTTTTAATTATGTTGCTTATTATATTGCATCGTATCACATCAATTATGTCGCATTATGTTGCATTCATACGCATCATACTCTTTGTATGTTCATTCTTGTCACACGAGTGTGATTAGGTTTATACCCCTTAACCCCTCTATGCAAAATTGTAGTTTGGGTTGTTCTTGTACCCCTCTACGCGAAAGTGTAGTTGGGTTGTTCTTGTTTCTTTCTACGTGGAAGTGTAGTTAGGATTGTTTCTCGTCCTCTCTAAGCGAAAATGTAGTTAGGGTTGTTTCTTGTCCTCTCGACACGGAAGTGTAGTTAGGGTTGTTTTTTGTCCTCTCTACGCGAAAGTGTAGTTAGGTTTGTTTCTTGTCCTCTCTATGCGGAGGTGTAGTTAGCATTTCTTGTCCTCTCTACACAGAAGTGTAGTTAGGTTTGTTTCTTGTCCTCTCTATGCGGAAGTGTAGTTGGGATTTCTTGTACCTTTCTACGTGGAAGCATAGTTAGGTTTGTTTCTTGTCCTCTCTACGCGGAAGTGTAGTTAGGATTTCTTGTACCTCTCTATGCGGAAGTGTAGTTAGGTTTGTTTCTTGTCCTCTCTACGCAGAAGTGTAGTTAGGATTTCTTGTCCTCTCTACGCGAAAGTGTAGTTAGGTTTGTTTCTTGTCCTCTCTACGCGGAAATGTAGTTAGGATTTCTTGTACCTTTCTACGCGGAAGCATAGATAGGTTTGTTTCTTGTCCTCTCTATGCAGAAGTGTAGTTAGGATTTGTTGTACCTCTCTACGCGGAAGTGTAGTTAGGTTTGTTTCTTGTTATCCTTTGTACGCGAAAGTGTAGTTAGGTTTGTTTCTCAACCTTTCTACGCAGAAGTGTAGTTAGAATTGTTTCTTAATCTTTCTACGTGGAAATGTAGTTAGGATGGTTTCCTGTTAACCTTTTTATGCGGAAGTGTAGTTAGGATTGTTTCTTGTCAACCTTTCTACACAGAATTGTAGTTAGGATTGTTTCTTGACCTTTCTACGCGGAAGTGTAGTTAGGATTGTTTCCTGTTAACCTTTCTACGCGGAAGTGTAGTTAAGATTGTTTCTTATCAACCTTTCTACACGGAAATGTAGTTAGGATCGTTTCCTGACCTTTCTACGCAAAAGTGTAGTTAGGATTGTTTCCTGTTAACCTTTCTACGCGAAAATGTAGTTAAAATTGTTTCTTGACCTTTCTACATGGAAGTGTAGTTAGGATTGTTTCCTGTTAGCCTTTCTACGCAGAAGTGTAGTTAGGGTTGTTTCTTAACCTTTCTACGCAGAGGTGTAGTTAGAATTATTTCCTATTAACCTTGCGGAAGTATAGGTAGAATTGTTCCTTGTTTACCATACGTAGTGTGGCTTATGCCCAGTTTTTCATTTTCGAGCGGTATGCTCATTCATGGTTTCACTTGTTGTACTGCATTGAATCCATCTTTATAATTTTCGAACGGTATGCTCGCTTGTGTTCTTAACTGTTGCATCATATCATATATCATTTGCATTGTGCCCTTGAACTACACTGGTTTGGGTCCTTGCAAAGGGATACGTAGGCAACCCTCGAGTTCAACCAATTGCATCTGCATTTTGATTTCTTTTCCAAGTCTTACGTCCTTGTCAAAATGGGTCATCTCTGGGCTTTAGCATTCACTCACGTCATTTCATAACTCCGAGCTTTGTCAAAGAGAGGAAACTGTAGACACCCCATTTTTGACCACCCTTAAGATTTGGGCGCCTCAGGTTGATCACTCAATGATAAAAAGCTACACTGTACAAAAGTTCGATTTCTTCAGCAAGAAGCCTCGGTTTTGAGTTTCAAAGCCTAGAACCTTGCACCCCCTTTGAGCCAAAACCTACTTTTTTTCTAGCTTGACCACCTAGAGGCATGATGGCCAACCGGTGGTCGGCTGGCCAAAAATTAGTGGCCGGCCGTCCCTCACCTGGCTGGCCAGCCAAGTTTCCCGGCAAAACAGATATTTGTTGCCAATTGTCCCCCCATGTGCATACATTGCACCAGCTGGCTCAATACAGATATTTCTGAGATAGCAACCTGTTTTTCTATATATACTTGACCATCCCTTACGGTTTTAGATTAGAAAAAATTATCAAAGCTCAAATTCTTGCAAAACACACACACACACACACACACACTCTCTCTCTCTCTCTCTCTCTCTCTCTCTCTCTCTCTCTTGCAACACACATACACTATACATACACTTCCTAAACCAAAAATTTTAAGGCTCCTTGCGGAGGTTCTGACTCGTGAAGGTGATCACTTGTTGGTTTGTGAATCAAAGAGTAACTTCTCTTTAAGAGGTATAACTTTTGCCTTCTTTACACTACTTCTTCCCTCTCTTTTCTTGCCGTTTTTATACTGTTTTTGGACTATTTTTATGGGCTAAAACTTGTGACTTAACGCTACCAAAGGTAGAGGGGTTGACCTCTCTTCTTTGAACCTTATTCCATAAGCTTTTGTCTTTGTGTTTCCTACTTCTTTCTCAACTCTAGGCCACTGATTTTAGAGTTTTAAGAGGCTAAAACATGTGGTTTTGAGGTCCAAAAAGTGGAGGGGTTAGCCACCCCTCCTTAGGCTTGCTTACTAGCTTCAATTCTCTCCCATTTTGTTTACTTTTTTAAGCTTCCAAACTAATTTTTTTTAGCACTGTTTTCGCTGTTTTAGGACTGTTTTAGTGTGTTTACTTCATTCATGCATTGAATAGTATGCTTATAGTATTGTAGTCCTCATAAGTTTGGTGGTTTAGGCCTTAGACACCAACCTATTTGAGTTGATAGCTTCTATTTCATAGCTTTTCATACATGTGCTCACACTTGCAATAACCATCTCTGCACTCTCCCTCCTTTCTTGGTTTTATTTGTTTAAGAGTTGTTTCAAACAATTGTTGTTTAAGGCATACGAAAGAGACCTTCCATACTTAATGGTTTAATCTCTTCGGAGGTTCATTACCAAGGCATTACATCTCTCTCATGCCAAGAACAACTGCTTGTTTGACACTTCTCGTCATTAGTGGATATAATTCTCACTTTTTGACAAACAGATCAAAGAATGGAAAGGTTATTAAAAAAGGCTAATGAAATTGGACTAAAAGAGGCACAAGATAATAAAATGGAGTTGGGTTCAATCGGACGTTATATTAAGTCCATTGAGTCTTGAGTCATTTCATACTCTTTAGTGATGATAATGGCTCAAGAATCAATGTCTACCACTTCCCTTGAGGTAACTCTATGATAGGGAGGAGGTTTTGTTGGTCTTTTATTTTCATTCATTGAGCCTTTGTCCCATCGATCCATAGATCATCATGCAACAACAACCTTGCAACCATTGATGATTTGTGGACCGATTCTACTCCTTCCTTGATCAATGTCATGATAGGGAGAAGCAGAGAGGATAAACATCCCCTGGAAACACTTTGTTTTTGCTCTGTTTCCATTCTGTTGCAGTAGGGCAGTCCAAAATTAGTGGCCGGCCGGCCATCCCTTGAATCCAGCCGGCCACTTTCCTTGGCCAGTCGACCACCTTTTGTTAAGCAAGTAGTGCCATTTTTATGGTAGAACAAAGCAGAGGCTGGGGTGAAAACATATTAATTTTCTGACTGGGAACAGAACAATTCTGGCAGTAGAACAGAGGAGTTTCCGAGCAGATGTTCTTGGTTGCGCGCGTAGTTCTTCAACTCCCGTTCGAATTAATTAGCTTAAATAACTCCTAGATTAATGTGTTGTAAGTACTGTAATTAATTAGCTTTGAATTTGTAATAGCTAGTTCCCTAATTAGTTAGCTTAATTCTAATTTGTAATAATTAGTTAGTGTAGCTAATTTATTCGGTGTTGTAATAATTAGTTAATTCAGACATTCATTCAGACCCTCCTACGCGAGAGCAACTTGTAATATTGTGTATGCCTTCCAACCCTCATTCGTTCTCCCTTTTATTTACTCGCTTATAATGGTAGCATCATATTTTGATTTCATATCATTACCATGTGTACATACCCATGTTTGTATGCATAAGGGTTCGGTTCATCATACTACTCAATGTCAAGTTCAAATTCTTTAAATCGAATACGTGCTCTGTCGCATACCTTGAATTGACTCACAAGCAATGCTAGTAGCCGAACCTAGTAATTGCATGATTGTATGTGTTGCATTAGTCATGTTGCATCGTTACGATCATGTATTTTTCTAACTATTTTTCTTCTATTTTGCCTTGCCTCAGTTAAGTACTAGGTGAGTATTTTTTTTTTTTTTTACTTTAGCATACTACATGCGTGCAATGATTATTGCCATAAGGCTAAATATTTAGTTGATATACCTGTTTGAATGCCTGTGGATAAAGGATTTTTCGCTTATGTTAGGATAGTTTGATTAATATATATATGAGTTCACTTTTTCAAGTGACGCATATTCAAAACAATTTTTAATCAAACATCAAATCAAAGAGCTCCAAATTTTGCGAATTCGTCTATACTTATGTGCATCACATAGTAAAGATAGCATAAATAATCGGAACAAGAGCATATACTGTACATAAGAATCCCATCATGATTAGTAGAGGCCGATCTTTGATCGGGTGAGTGGGGTGTTCAATTCATGACCTTCCCCTTTCATACCTAAGTTCCTGAGCTGAGACACTTTGGTGATGACGGACACGTGGCCTTTGGCACGAGTCACGGGTTTCCTAAATTTCTCCAAAAATATTTAGGTGGGGACTCTGAAATCTGGCAATGCAGTCCATTTTTGGCATTTTTGATTCAAAATCAATTTTTCAAAAGATTTGCCTAATTTGGAGTCTTTTGTGTTTTTTTGTTTCACATTGCACTTGTGAAATCAAATTCGGAACCACGGAGTTCGAACTATAAGGCTATCGTATCAGAGGAGACTAAACCTCTTCGAGGAGCATGAAAAGCTAGTTACAAGCTCCAATCAGAAAATGGCACATGGCTTAACACAGATTCGGATATAAATCAGCACATGTATAACTTCTTCTCCAGTCTTTTTACTGGCGGTGGGACAAGAGATCTATTGGAAACCCTATCTGTGGTTGAGCCATTGGTTACTAAAGAAATGAACTGCCAATTGATTTCCCTTGTGTGTGATGAAGAGATCCGAGTAGCAGTGTTTTAACTGGGCACTCTCAAGGCTCCGGTTGAATGGATTTCCTGGATTTTTTTTTATCAAACCTACTGGCAGGATGTTGGAGAAAGTGTTTGCAAAGCGGTGAAAAGTTTCTTTTGGGGGGATCACTTGTTTAAAAAATTAAACTAGACTAGTTTATTCTTGATCCCTAAGGTTGCACATCCTATGAAGCTATCACATTTCCGTTCTAATAGCCTATGCAATTTCAATCTTAAAATCATAATCCTTGCAAACTGTCAGAAATTTTTTTTGAAGGACCTTATCTCTCCAAATCAATCTGTATTTGTTCCTGGACACTTGATTTAGGATAACATTCTTGTGGCCCATGAGGCCTTTCACTCTTCAAGTTAAAGAAGCGTGGAACTACGGGTCATATAGCAATCAGACTCGATTTCAACAAAGCTTATGACCGGATATAGTGGGATTTCTTATCCGGAGGATGGGCTTTCATCCTAGATGGACTCAATGGGTAGTTGAATATGTGTCTACTGTCACATTTTCCATATATGCTAATGGTGAGAAAAGGGCTTCCTTCAATCTAGGTCGTGGACTGCGGCAAGGAGATTCCCTATCCCGTTATTTGTTTATTTTGGTTGTTGATATCCTATCTAATCTCTTGACTTGAAACCTTAGAAAAAATCAAATCTCAGGTTTGAAAATCACAAGGCACTGCCCTACTCTTTCCTACCTATTATTTGCTGATGATATGCTTCTTTTCCTCAAGGCGGAATCTGGTGAATGTCAGCATGTGTTGGACATCCTTTGAATTTTCTGTGAAGCCTCGGGGAAACAGGTAAATTTTGATAAATCTAGTGTGCAATTCTCATCAAACACCCCACATACAGTCTGTAGCTTTATATGCAACTTGTCTGGTTTTCAACTCTCTCAACTGGATGCAAAATACTTGGGGTTACCATCTTTCTAGGGTCGATCAAAAGCAAAAGCTTACGAGTTCATGATAGAAAGAATCCTCTCAAAGCTGCAAGGTTGGAAACTGAAATTGTTATCTCAAGCGGGGAAGGAAACTCTTATTAAAGCAGTGGTCTAAGGTATTCCTGCCTATGCGATGGCTTGGTTTGCCTTTCCCAAAAAATTCTGCACACAACTAAACTCCTATATTAGTAACTTCTGGTGGGGTGGTGATCCAAAGGGGAAGGGGGTTCATTGGATCAATTAGGGGCTTTTAGGTATGTCAACATTTGAAGGAGGTTTGGGTTTCCGTGATTTCAACACTTTCAACATGGCCCTTCTAGCTCGACAAGGATGGCATTTGATAAAATACCCAAACTCTTATTGTGTGCGCATTTTGAAAGGAATGTATCTTCCACACTCTAATTTTATGGAAGCTACAAAAGGCCATCGGGCGTCTTGGGCTTGGGCAAGTATCTTACAAGGCAGAGAGATTTTTCAAAAAGGCATCCATTGGCAGGTGAATAGTGGAACTGATGCAAAATTGTGGGAAGACAAATTGATTCCATCTATCCCAGGATTCAAAGCAATTTCTCTGAAGCCCGGAGGAAATGAATTTCAAAAAGTGTGTAGTGCTATTGATTTCTTGACAAAGAGTTGGAAGGTAGATGATCTAAAACTCTATGTGTTCGAAGCAGAAGTTGAGGCCATTCGTGTGATTCCCATTGCCCTGGAAACAACACCAGATTCTCTTGTATGGCATTTTGAATTAAGGGTACCTATTCGGTCAAATCAGGATACAATACTGCAATGAAAAAGGTATGCAAATCTCTGTCCTACTTTCCATCTACCTCCTTTCAACCCCAGAACAGGTGTAGAAGATGATTTTGGCTTTAAATGTACCTCCAAACGTTTAACACTTTTGGTGGAAAGTGCATAAAAATGTGCTTACTACAAAGGACAATCTGTGCAAGAGAAGATGTGTTGTGTCAAATTTGTGTCCTATATGCCAAGAGAAGATGGTTTATTTGGAAGGATTGTAACAACTTCGTCTTTAATCATATCAAAATTGAGCCCTCCTCGACTTTACATCGAGCTCGAGTAGCCAAATTGGAGTATGAGTCACTGACTGGGGCAAGAGAGAGGGTGCACTTTGAGACTTTAAGTGAGAATATTCAAGGGAGGACCAGTTGGCAAGCTCCTTATCCTAGGACTCATAAAATCAACTGCGATGTGGTGATCAAGAAGGGCTCTAAGGTGGCTTCTATAGCTATCTTATTAAGGAATTCTAGGGGGAGATTGATCGATGGCCATACTAGCAGTTGCAGGATTTCATCCCCAATACAAGGAAAAGCTTAAGCTTGTAGATATGCGTGTCTACTAGCATGAGCTTGCAACCTCAACCAGGTCAGGTGGAGATTGAAAAGGATAAGAAGGTAGTGATTCACTTATGTGTTTCTGAAGCAATCCCTTCGTGGAAATGTGGGGCTATTTTCACTAACATAAAGCATTTGGCGAATCAGAGGAACATTTCCTTCTACTGGGCTCCTAGAACCAGGGGCGGAGGTAGGATTTCTTAATTGGGGGGGGCCAAATTAATATTATAAATGTGGACTTAAATAATAAATAAATAAATAAATGTCCACTAGCTATAACCATTTATGAAGCAACAAAGATTAAAATTATTTATATATTAACACCATGATATAACAAAAAGTGTGTTACAAAATGACTATATCTTGCCTCCTTTACTGTAAAACTAACAAAAAAGTGGGTTTTGCCGTTAAGAGTTATTGGTTCTCCTAGTTCATAGTAGAAAAAAAAAAAGAAGAGAAAACCCTTTCAAATGAGAGCTCTTTTTTTTTTTTTTTTTGAACTACTCTAATTTAAGATGTTTGCTTGTTTGTTAAAGCTCCAAACTTCCTCTACAAGCTTGACATCCCATCCCACCACGTGACTCACTTGTGAGTTGTAACTTGTATTACATGACTTTTATTGTTTTTTAGTTTTTTTTATTCAAGATATTTGTTTGTATCATTGGATGAGGTGGGGCCCAATATTTGAAATGGGAGGGAAAGAAGACTAGAGGTGAATACAAACAAGGGGGGTCACTGTTAAGAGATTACATAAAAAATATATATTTAACATATATATATATGTATGATTTTTGTTGACTTTGCAGGAGCCGGGACCCCCCCCGACCCCCGACCCCCGACCCCCTATTCTCTCCGCCACTGCCTAGAACAGCTAATCGTGCAGTCCATTGGGTTGCCCAAACCTCCCTCTGGGGGCCTCCTTCCTCTTGATTAGGTTCCTAACCCTCCTCTTGCTCTTGTTAGTCTGCTCCAAGAGCTTTAGTTCTCTTTTTGATTATGCGGTGTCTCTGTTTTGTGGAGCTTTGTAAGACTCCTTGTTCAGAAAAAAAAAAAAAAAACAAAACAAAACAAAAAAAAAAAAAAACAAAACAAAACAAAAAAAAGGAATTCAAAGATTCACCCGGCCGGAATATTTTTGGCCCAAGAATTATTTTCTATTTTTGTCTGCACATTCAATTTATTTAACTGTCCTTTAAAAGAAAAATAAGCCAACAACACTAATTAGTGTGTTTAGTTTCAATTTTGTAAATTCAATTTTTGAGAAATTGAATTTTTTGAATTTTAAGCCAACAACACTAATCAATGTGTTTTTTTTTAGTGAATATTTTTAAAATTTTAATCAATTTTTTTACTTTTTTAGATGTATCATACTTAAATGTATCTAAATAATAAAATATTTGTGAAAAAATATTTTAAAAAATTAATAAATAAAAAAAATATTTAAAAAAATGTACTGATTTTTCCTCTCTTTTTTTGTATTTTTTAAGATTTTTTTTTACAAATATTATACTTTTTAAGTGTATTTATGTTAGGTGTATCTAAAAATTAAAAAAATTACTGAAAATATTAAAACAAAATTTAGTAAAAATAAAAAATAAATATGAAAAATAAAAAATAAAAAATAAATAAAATTTTCTGAAAAATGAATTCTAAAAATAGAACGAAACAAAGTGAATCTGTATTAGAATTTAATTAAGTTTTGGTCGGTGATGAACTGGCAACGTGTCAGAAATTAATTAGTACAGCACAAAAAATACAAGAGCAATGTTAAAGATATTAGGAAAATTATCAATATTTCCATCTAATGTTTTATATGAGTGTGGATTTCATATTTATATGAGATATTTGGTAAAAATATTGATAAAACTTTTGGTATTCTTAGCATTTTTCAAAAAACAAAAGTTAATTTTGGATTGGTACACTCAGTCTCCATTTGGTAAGATGGTTGAGACTAATTTAATGTATTAAAAAATAAAATACATTTAAATCATAATCATTTTATTTATTTTTTTCTCACAAAATTAAAAAAAAAAATCAAAAATTTATCCCAAACAAAACTTTTGTAGCCAAATTAAAATAGCAAAAAAACTAAAAAAAACCAAGTTAAAAATATTCTTCCCAAACAAAGCCCCAACTAAAATTTAAAAAAACAAAAATCAAATCATGTCTGAATGCATAAGAGAGGGAATGTACCCTCATGTTATTGATCCTGTAGTAAGGTGGTGTTTTTTTTGTTTTTTTTTTTTTGGGTGTGGGGGAGGGGGTGTTACGATTTTGTTCAATTGTCATTATCATTATTTAACACCTTATTAATTGGTTTGGTTTGGTTTTTTTTTTTTTTTTTTTTGGGGGGGGGGGGGAGGGGAGTGTTCTTTTTGTCTTTGACAAATTTTTTATAAAATTTTTCAAGAAGTTCTGAATCAGTTTGACAAAATGAATGGAAAAATTATAATTTTAAAAAAAAATAAAAAATAATTAAAAAAGCAAAAAATAAGTAAAAAAAAAATGATTGACTTTTTTTTGCTTATTTTGACTTTTTCAAAAAAAAAAGAATTTTGTTAAAATAATATACATTTTAGATTCGTGTCGACAAGACGGACCAAAAACTTCAAAAATTTTGACATAATTTTAAAAAAAAAAATATCACTAAAAACAAAAAACTTCAAAAAATAAGTAACTTTTTAAGTGTTATCAAAAGGGAATGTCGTTTATAGGTCACCCCCTCCATGATTTGAACTCCAAAACTGCACATAACATATCCTATACTTGCATGATTGCATGCTACCAACTGCTCGAGTAAAATCACTCATAAAAATCTACACTATTAAGGAGGAAGTGTCCAATAAACTTAGCACATAGCCTAAATCTATAAAAATAAAAATAAAAAAATTAATAAATAAAATAACTAATATGAGATCGTAACACAATGGACCGATTCTTATCCAAAAAACATCCAAATTGGTCATTGTTCTATTCCCTCATAATTGAATGAGACCTCCACTTTTGTTGTTTTATTTTGGTTTTTGTTTTCGTAGGATTATGTTTGTTTATGTATTGCTAAATTGGATGTGGAACTGGGGACTTTTCCAACTCTGCCTTTTGATGAAATAAATGTTTGGGCTTGAGCTTGAGCTTGAGCTTGATCTTGATCTTGGATATGTCATCAACCAAGCCATGAAGAAGGAAAATATCTTGGAGAAATTATCCACAGGTCCTATGTGAAACATGTGAACACTAATCCAGCAACTTTTTTAGTAAACCCAAAAGCCCTACTTTCCTCTCTCTCTCTCTGCTTTTTGCCTCAGTCTTTACATTTTCCTCTCTCTCTTTTTTTCTGCATTTTTCTCTCATCTTCTTTGTCATGGACGACGACTGATAATCACGTCTTTCTCCATTGATCGGGGTTTACCGATAACCACCAACCATCGAAATCAACTCGTGATTTCACCCTCACCGACGGCGAAGATGATATATTTCCGACGAAGAAGATGAGTGGATCTACTTAGATCTGATGTAGATCTCCTTAGATCTGATGAGTAGATCTAAACAAAAAATAGTTGCCGGAGTACAATCCTCTTTCTATATCCGCCTTTCTCCTTCTATCTCTTTTTTTTTTTTTTTTCTCTGCTATACACTTCTGTTTTTCTGTTCTAATAGAGAAAATTTTCAAATTTTGAACAAGTAGTTTTTGAGTTTTAGTTACAGGCGGTGAAAACTGTAAAATTTTGCAGTTTCAAATTTTTTTTGGTACTGGAATGAATCATGGTTTAAAACTGTAAAATTTTGCAGTTTCAATTTTTTTTGGTGCTGGAATGAATCATGGTATAAAACTGTAAAATTTTGTAGTTTTATAACATTCTTTAGAACTGTAAAATTTTATAATTTCATAACATGTTTTTCAGTTTGATTAATAAGGATAAATGCTTAATAGATTTTTGCTTTGAAACTGTAACATTTTACAGTTTCAAAACTTACTTTTAAGTCTGATCAATATTGGAGATTATTTGCTTGAACCTTACAGAAATTGAAAAATAGCATATGTTTTTCCCATTGTTGCTGCTTTTTGTCGTTTCATTTTTTTTTTCCCTTTTAGTTTATCAGTATTTAGTACATTTTGTTATATTTTTTTTGCTCTAATTTCTCTATTTATTCTTTTTTTTTCCGGCAATATTCTAGACATTCCGGTGAATCTCCAGTAATGTTCTTAACGTCCAGTGAACGTTCTGAACATTCCGACAACTTCCATTAACGTTCTTAACACTCCGGTGAACTTCCGGCGAAACTCCGGCGACTTCCCGACGATGTTGAACATTCCGACGAGTCTCCGGCGACCGTTTGACGGAAATCCGACGATAGTAAGATGTAACAGTGTCTGTAAATTTAAAAAAAAAAAAAAAGAATTTTTTGGTAACAATTAAAAATGTATAGGACTAATTGATGCAAGTGTTTTGTTTAAGAATTAACTGGATCTTAAACTTTGTACATGGGACTTATCCGTAAGTTTTCCAAATATCTTTGGCCCATTGGTGGAAAAAGCCATCTTTAAAATTGGCCTCTTCCGGTGGAAACCCGACCCAATATGTCCAGTGACCCGCATGTACGGACCGGTGGGCAAGGCACCTTGCCCTTCTAAATTCTTCTAAAATATAAAGGTAGTGTTTGATTTCATTTTGAAATCATGATTCTAATTATAATAAAAAAATTAATTTTTTTTTAAAATTTATAACCAAACACTTAATTCAAAATTTATTTCAAAACTCAAAACTCTGTTTTTAAAACAATAATAATAATAATAATAATAATAATAATAATAAATATTTTTTATTTTGTTCTTTAAAATTATTTTTTATTTTTTATTTTTTTGACTTTTTTTCATATAATATTTTTTTTTTTTTAAAGAAAAATATATTTTTTATTTTTTTGGTTATTTTTATAAGTATTTTCTAAATAATTTATTCTGATTTAAATATATATGGGCGATTCAAATTTTTTTTAATTTTAAAAAAATTTAAAAAATTAAAATATTTAAAAAATAAAATAAAATATTTAGAATAAAATAGAAAATATTTAAAATAAAATTTTATATTTAAAATAAAAATAAAATTTTTAAATATTTATAATAAAAAATATTTACGCTAAAATATAAAATAAAGAATATTTTAAATATTTTAAAAAAAAATAAACCCAAAACAATTTCAAAATATAACTCAAAACTCAAAACTCTTTTCAAAACTTATAACTAAATAAGTTTTTACTTTTCAAAAATCATTTCAAAAACTCATATTTCAAAACACAATTTCACACTCAAATCATGATTCTAAAATTAAATCAAATGGAGAATTTTTATTTTTATGTTATTTTGATCCATTAAAATGATATGTGGAATAATACAATTATTCTATCATAATATCTATTGTAACGTTTGATTCACTAAAAAAATTAATTAAAAAATATGTTACAAATAGAATTATCATTTATTATTGTGAGAAAATAATCATTCTATATGGACGGGAAACGGAATGACTATTACATTCCATTCAATTTCATTTAAGTTGAAGTTGATCAAATTTTAGATTTAATTAGCAACGTTAGAAGGAAAAAAAAATTGAATAAATTAATAATATTTTCCATCAAAAATGTCCAAAATCTTTCACAATATTACGATTTATGTATATCTCAATAACTATGATTTATATCAATTATATAAATCATATGAAATTGCTCATGAAATACAATACTATAATTATTATTAAAAAAAATTATGTTTGATTCACTCACCAATACAATATTTCTCGAATTAGATTTATCATCTAATATTTTAAGTGATTTCCTTGCAAAAAAAACTAGTAATTTTAATTTTTATATGCAAGAAAATTTTGCAAAGCTAAAAAAATAAAAAATAAAAAAATTGTACATACCTACTATTTTACCACTAATTTTTTTATTATTATTTTTAAATATGTATGAAAATCTCATTTTTTTGATTTGCCTAAAAGAGTCAATGCCGACTCTCCATTGTCAGCCAAAAAAAACAATCACAAAAAATTCAAAATACTGTATAATAAAAATTCTATTTATAAATAAAATTTATACAAAAAAAAATCACAAAAATGATGTGGTAATACCATTATTATAAATAAATGCATCTTTAATAATTTTTGTTTTGAGGTGAATGGTCACTTTTTTTTATATAAAAATTATGTATAAATGTTTTATTTGAATAGTATATTACTTTTGTGTAAAAACATGTGAATATTTTTTGAAAAGGGTAAATTATAACTTAACAACCCCTGTGGTTTACCTAAAAAATACGGAACTTCCTTATAGTTTCATTTATAATACTTAAACTCCTTATACTTCATACCAAAGTGCAAATTTGGATGGACATAGCAAAAATTGTAAAAAGTCTAAATTACCCTTATTTATTTCTCTAATTTTCTTCTTAATGCCATTACAAGCCAGAATATTCTCTGATTTTTCTTTAAATTTTTTGTATTTCTCTTCTTCTTCTTCTTTCTCATCCCATGGCAAACCACACACCTCTTATACCATCATCAAATACATATCTCTCTCTCTAGAATTTAGACCCAAACAAATACTCATCTCTTTCTCTCTACCATTTAAATTATACATATATGATATACATATTAACTGATATATATAATACATATTTGATATATGATATACATATATGATATATATAAAACATAAAAGGATACATATGAAAGAATTGATGGGTAGTTTAAATTATACATATATGATATATATATATATATACATACATATTAACTGATATATATATAATACATATTTTAACAGTTATCTTATATAAGGAAAAGTGATTTTGTATTACTTCGTATCTCTCTCTATATATATATATTCTCTCTCCCCGTGACCACTATCATCACCACCATTGGCCAGCTCTGTCAAAACCAAGAACCACCCTTTACAAAGTACTATAGATGAAGCAACAGAAAATGGTGGATGATGAAAAAGAAAGAAATAGATTAAAAGTTGTTTCTTTCAAATGTGTGAAATTAGTTTTCGGACAACTTTCGGTATGCTAAAACTACCCATTTCAAGAAGAAATCAGAAAACGAGGTAGCGTAGGATAAAGTATAAAGCAAGGTGAGGAGATTGGTGAAAGAACGGGATAAAATATTCATGAATCGATAAAATTATGGAGTCCGAAAAATGGGCTAAAGAAATGTCGGAAATGAGAAGAAAAAGGTGGGTTTGGTTGGTATGAATCCCATCAATGCTATTTCAAAAATCTAAATGTTTACGCATATTAATTATTTGATTTCATGTGTTGGGTTTGTTACTAATTTGAATTATAAGAAGAATAGCGGGTTTGGATAATTTTTAGAGAGAAAAGTTGTGGTTATTTTAAGTGGTGGTTTTGTATGAAATAAGAAAATGGTTGTGGATAATTTTTAGAGAGAGAAGTTGTGGTGGTGATTTTGAGTGGTCGTTTTGCATGGAATAAAAAGTTGGTTGTGGTTTTGCATGGAATATGATGGTTGTGATGTTGGTTGGTTGTGATTTTGCATGGAAGGTGATGGTGGTGAGATGAGAGGAGAAATAAAAAGTGATGGTGGTAGTTTTGCATAGAAGGTGATGGTGTTGCATATTTATATAATGAGAGAAAGAGAACCTGTGTGATGGTCCAAGAGTGTGTAAGACATGCTCTGTTACACTACACCATTATGTGTATATATATGGCAATAAGGGTGTTTTGGTCATTTGTCATATGTTTTTGGATAGAAAAAACTGCTTTACTCACCATTCATGATCGCGCAACACATGTTCTGTTTAAACAAACAGTTCCGTCAAAAATTGTCCTTTGATATGAAATATAGAGAGTTTAAGTATTACAAATGAAACTATGAAGAATCTCCGTAATTTTTAGACAAATCACACGGGATTAAATTATAATTTACCCTTATGAAAATTTATGAGGTTGTATTGATTTTCTTCATTTCTACATTAGTGTCGTTTCAAGAAAAATTATAAATGCAAACATTTAAAACGGATCAATGATTTCCGTTATCTAAATTTTCAGTTAATCTTTTCCCTTCCAAAAAAAGCGCAGAGGCACCGAGTAATTTGCCCCCGTGTAGTGAAAATTTAAGGATAAATAATAATAAATTATTATCCATTTGTACTTTATCTTCTTAAATTTTAAAATGTAACTGTAAATCACTTTGAATTATTAGGCTTTGTTTGGGAATATATTTTTTTTTAGTAACATTTTGATTTTTTGACTAAAATATAACATAAAAAAAACTAATATGTTTGGAATAATTTTTTAATTTTTTACGAAAAGATGTACAAAAAGTATAGAGATTAAATCTTTGACTTTTTGATATATGTTGTTGGCTTTTTAGTTTTTTTAATGACTTTTTAACTTTTTAGCTAAAATCACCACTTGCCAAACGAGTGTCTCCAATAGTTTGTCATTGGAACTGCCATTGTTATAATATAACAATGATTGTACTCCAATGGTGAATATGGCAATTGCCAAATTTAACAAATACCAAAGTTTGTGCCAAATTTGACACAAACTTTGGCAGCTGCTATATTTACCAACTCAACCAAAACTAACCATTTTCCTCCCTCCTTCCTTTTCTCTCTCCTAACAAAACAGATAATTTTTTGCAAAACCACCATTTTGGTAGAACTAAACACAGAAACTAATGTGTTCGAGACGACGCAGTGCTTGGTTATGTCAAAATGACATTCGTCATTGGAGATGCTCTTAAATCCTTTTGTTAGGATCATATTTCGGGATTTAAATAGAATTAGATTATATATGAATCACATGACAGACTTATAATTTTTTTATAATAATAATATTTGTTATTTATTTTTTAAAATAATAATATACCATTATTTGGTGAACCAATTTATACTTATGTTAGTAATAAAGTACAAAAGAATCACTAAATAAGGGTATTTATTATCCAAAAAATTTAAAAAAATGTGTCATTTGATTTTGTATAAATTTCTAATCGAATTTTAAACTAGTCCGAAAACATAATTATCAAAAAAAAAAAAAATGTAACTATATAATACTTTGAGTTGATTAATTATTGAGTTTTGAAATTTAGGTGGTAAAATACAAATAAATCGCATTTGAGAGAAATTTAGGATAATTCATTCAAATTTCATAAAATATTTTTGAAATTCAAGTACAAAATGAATTTAAATTACACATTAATATTTTTGAATAAAATTTTTAAGTACATATTCTAAATTTATAACATTGCTTTTTTCGTTTATACACACAATGGATTGTTTTTGGAAAGTAAGTTAAAAATTAATTTTTTTAACTTTTTTTTAGGTTTTTTTTAAAAAGAAAAAAAGATGTAAAAAATTTTTTTAAAAATGATATGATCTAAAAAAAATTTAAAAAAAAAAATCAAAAAAATTACTTTTAATCTGTTTGTCAAAAAAAAAAAAAAGATTAATGTTCCCAGAAAGCAACCTTCGACTTCATGAAAGTCAAACCACATCAAGTCCACGTAAATTCAACAAAGTCAACATACAATTTTATTAGTTAACCAAACCAAGAAGAACCACTTTGAATTCGATCGATTCAATTCCAAATCAAACAGTGCTCTCAATGGATGCACTGTACCCACTCTGATCATCCCAATACTTGGACCAAAGCATGACACCCCCATACTTAGATGACTTCTTTATCTCTGGCAATATCTGACCCTTCAACACCTCCGGCGGAATAAACCCACTTCCGGCAGCCTGAGTCGCCGCCGGCAAACCCAAAAACACCTTCCCATCACCCTCGATCGATCTTATCCAAACCTTCCACGAATCAATTAAATCATCAATCTTCCCTGAACTGTACTGGCATGGTGGGTTATTATAAAATTGTACCCAAACGTAATCAAATAGACCCGTATTAAGGGAACCCCCTAAAAACGCATCAGGAAACGGACATTGGGGTGCCCCTGATAAGTACACCTTCCTTCCAAACTCGCTATAAGCAGATAAATAGCGAGCCAGATCGTCCCAGTACTTTGTGGAGCCGAGCTCGATATCGAAATCGATACCGTTCAAGACAGCATCGCCGAGAGGGCGAGACGATGAGGAGCCGCCTAGGTAGTTGTTCCAGAGGTATTCGGAGACGTTTTTGGCGTCGGATTGGGAAGAGAGAGAGTAGGTGCCGACGCCGCCGCCGATGGAGAGCATGACTTTGATGCCGAGGTTTTGGCAGTGGCGGATGTCGGAGGTGAGGAAGGTGCAGGTATTGGCGGCGGGGTTGCAGTGGCCGGCCAGGTTGAGGACTGGGGTTTGGGAGTTGCCGAAGATGTAGAGGAAGGCTATGTTCACGTACGAAAATCTTTTGGTGTCGCAGGTTTCGGATAGGGTTCCTTCGTTGCCGTTTTGGCCCCAGTAGATGGCGATGCCGCCGCCCATGGAGGTTTGGATTTCAGATAGGAGGAGTAGGAGGAGGGAGAAGATGAGAGCATTGGGTTGAGGCTTTGTTGCCATTTTTGATAGTGAATCAATAACTACTGTTGGTTTTCCTCTACCATTTATAGGGAAGTCTTGTTCTTCCTTTTAATGTAATTACGACTTGTTTGGTATAAAGTGTTTTAGCTTAAAAGTTAAACAGTTATTAAAAAAGTTAAAAAATTTATAATTTATGTCAAAAATTTAAATATTCTTTTTTTCTTTACTTTTTGCACATCATTTTGTAAAAATTAAAAATTCATTTCAACATACTAATTTTTTTTCCCTTGCATTTTAGTTTAAAAAAATCAAAAAATTATTAAAATAACATGTTATCAAACGAGGCATTAATCAGAAAAAAATCTATTCATATATAAGATTAAGAAAAATAACTATGAAAATTATATAATTGGTCCGTTTGATTAGTTTTTAAAAAGACTTTTGAGTTGTATTTGAATGATAAGTTGTTAAAAAGAATTTTGAAAATTAAAAATTGTTTGATTGTAAATTTTGAAAATAATTTTAGAATAATTTATAGTTTTATTTATTTATTTATTTATTTTTATATTTGAATAGATGAATATGAGAGAAAATTTGATTGATTGATATGTAGAATGTGAGAGAAGAGAGAGAAAAATAATTGATTTATTAATAAATAAATAAAAAAGAAGGAGAGAGAAGAGAGAAAAATAATAATTTAAAAGAAAAAATTTAAAATTTATTAACTAAATATGTTTTTTAATTTTTTAATCTAAATATTTATTTAAAAAATAAACCAAACATCATCATATATTCGCATTTGATGTCGTCAAAGGTCTACGAGGGTGAAGGAGAAGTGGAGAGAGGAGTAGTGATATTCAAGGGGCTTTGGGATATAACTCCAAAATTAATATAATAATAATAATAAATAAATAAAGGGGCACCTACTAATAAGTTCTATATGCAAAGTTTGATCTATCTAATCTCAAAATAAAATATTTGCATCAATTAGTCCTGTATATTTTTAATTGTTACCAAAAACTCTTCTTTCTTTTTTTTAATAACTTTAAAAATGCTACTACATCCAACGACTTCCGTCAGACTCACTGAAGACTCGCCGGAATATGTAACATCACCTGGAAGCGCCGGAGCATCACTGGAAGTTTGCCGGAGTGTTCTAAACGTCACTAGAAAATGTCAAGAATATCTTCGGAAACTTATCGGAATATTCAAAATATTGCCCGAAAAAAAAAAATAAATGGAGAAATTATAGTTAAAAAACATAATAATAACAAACAACAATGAGAAAAAGTACACATTATTTTTTAATTTTTGTAAAGTTTAAGCAAATAATCTGTAATATTGATCAAACTGAAAAGTAAGTTTTGAAACTGTAAAATGTTACAATTTCAAAGTATTATTCTATTAAGCTGGAAAACATATTATGAAACTGTAAAATTTTACAGTTCTAAAGAATGTTATGAAATTGTAAATTTTGCAGTTTTAAAGCATGATTCATTTCAGCACTAAAAAAGATGAAACTGTAAAATTTAACAGTTTTCACCGCCTATAACTAAAACTTAAAAACAACTTATTCAGAACTTGAAATTTTTCTCTATTAAAACAGAAAAATAGACGTGTGTAATAGAAAAAATGTAGAAAAATTGAGAAATCGAAGGAAAGAATAGATATAGAAAGAATATTGTACTCCGGCAACTATTATTGGTTTAGATCTAATCGGATCTCATGTAGATCTACTCAAACTCTATGAAGGCTACTACTGGGAATGGCATGGAGTCGTCTTTGGGCATGATGGAGTCCTCCTCCCCAGCCAACCTGAGATGAACGTCAGTAGGGATGACAAACTCCTGCCTAAAGTATTATAGCTTAATTGGGGTATCTACCTTCCACCTGAACATACCCATAACGTCGGCTAAATAGGGAAGTGTAGACGCACCCGTGGGCCTCAGTGCTACAGTTCGGCCTCAAATTGTCACGGTTCTTAATCTGAACCAAAGAGTTCAAATCCGGCAAATCGTTTTGAGAAAACTGATTTTTAGAAAATAAGTGCCAAACATGGACTGCTTTGCCAGATACAGAGTCGCCACCTAAATATTTTTTAATGGGGGAATTTAGGAAACCCTGACTCGGTGCCAAAGGCCACGTGTCCGTCATTACCAAAGTTGTCTCGGCTCGGGAACTTGGGTACGATTGGGGAAGGTCAGCTATGAGCACCCCCTCTCGCCCGATCCGAAGATCGGCCTCTACTAACCATGATATCTTGTTTTAAAAACATTATGCGTTCTTATTCCGGTTATTAGCTTAGAATTACTATGTTATGCGCACAACAAACAAGTATAGACCAAATCGCCTAAATTGGAACAAAGCATTTCATGTTTGTTTCGAAAATGGTTTGCTACTCGCAAGTAGGCTAAAATGCAGGTTTTGTCACCCTCGAGTGGGTTTTAGAAAAGATGGTTTTGCCACTATCTAGTGGGCTTAAAACTCACAGTTTTAATGCATTGTTCCAATTTAAACAACTCAACCTCCACCCACAAGCATTCAAGCAGTTATATCACATAAGCAGCTAGCCTCATGGTAATCATGTTATTATGGCATCACTCACACGCATGCGGTATGCTAAAGCATAAAAGCTTACCTAGTACTCCGAGCCAAAACAGAAACTAGTTAGTAATCATATGCATGATCCTAGTTCAAGTTAAAAAATGGCTAATGCAACACAAGCAAAATGCAACTATAATAGGCTCGGCTATCCTAAAGATGGCATGTGAAATGCTACAACTAACACGTATTCAATTTGGAATTGAAATACAAATGCAGTTAGAATGATGCGCCGAGCTCGGTGCATGCGAAACAAATGAATGGATGCAAACATGCTATCATACTGTATGCTAATTGAAACATGTCCTAGACTAACCATCATAAGCTGGTAAATAAAAGGGAGAAAGACGTGGGGTTGGAAGACATGCACACACGCACGCACACTTATTACACAATTGCCCTCGCCCGGAGGTTCCAAATAAATACTACACAACCGAATGAATAATTAACTACTTAATTAAATATTACAAAACTCCTATTTAATTAACAAATTAAATGTAGAATTAAAATAGCTGCAGCCCCGTCTTCAAAATGTTTGAATGATGCATGCTTGACTCATACTGCCCGGAAACTCACTGCCATAGCACTGTTGCCTCTGTCTACACTGCCCTGCTCCTCTGAAAATGGCACAATTCTTCAAAGGACACTCTATGGATATCGGGGGACACCACCGGCCAAGTGGAATGGTCACCGGCCAAAGGGAATGATCACCGGCCACTATTTAATCTACCAGCCGCTGATGGATGGCCGGTCGGTACTATATGTAGCCGACCGGCCAAAACTTCCTGCAGAACCTGCAATTGACAGCAGCAGAGGGCAAGTAGTGTATGGCATGGAATTTTCAAGCAAATGTGAGCATGGCCATACTCCCTATCATGCAATAGACTCAAGGGAGCATGACCCTTGACCCTCGAGCCATCAATTGTGCATTTTGATGCATGATGGCCCAAGAGGCCAAGTTTGCAACTTGATGTAAGTGCATGCAACCAAAACACATGAATGCCAACACCCTATCATGTTGAGGTCAAAGGGGATTGACGACCGAGGGTTGAGACGTGTTACATCACTGGGAGTATGAACACTTCTCAATCCTCATACTTGGTTTGACACCCCAAACCAAGCAAAATGTAATGCAATGCATGCGAAGTGGCTCAAGTATGCAACATGAGACTAATAGGTGTAAAGCATGCCAAATGTGAAGCGACCTATCATACAAAGTGCAATGTGATGCATCCTATGGTACAAGTTAAACACGAAACCAAAGATAATGCAATACAATCATGCAACGATGGACCTAAAACAGCAAGAGGCAGACCTCAGTCCACCCTCCAAACAGTGGCCAAAATGCCCAAAATGACGAACCAATGCTTATGCAAACATGCACACCAATAGGTCCAAGGCAAGGAGCATTCTACCACAACTACCCCAAGCACTCATGGCATGAGCTTTCCAATATGAAACAGAGTTTCAATATGCAAAATTAGCACCCAAAAACCCACTGATATGGTAGCCTAAAGCTTAAACACTTAAGCATGTATAATGGCCCTTTTCAAGACACAACAAAACAATCCTTCAAAGCATGAAAGGGATGATAAGTGCCGGCATGCAGGCATGAATTAGGGACTGAAATGGCATGTTAAGTGATTCCAAATCACTGAAATAGCCTAACCAATGCATACGAAGGACTCACACACCCGATGCTAACATGCTAGAATACAAAGGGGCCATACAAAGCATATTAAATGCGACCAAACCAGCACCTAACAGACCTCAAACATGGCAAAATATGACCAATAACTTCACAAAGCAAGGCCAAAATATGAGAGCATGGTAGTCAAATGTCATGAGACACTTCTAGGCAAAATGGAGGAATGCAAAGCAAGTGCATAATGTATGCTAAAGGTCAATAAACCAACATAGGACAGAGGTATAATATGACCCAAAACACCCAAAAAGCTTCTGAAAAGGAGTCAATAACAACTACTCATGCATGCTACCGTCATGAACCAAAAACATGCACAAATCAGAGACCAAGGGAGAGTGGTGTCCCTCCCCTATGCAAGACCTCAAAACCCCTTCTTCACCTCTGAAAATCCACTGGATTTCAGTGGTGAGAAGGCCAATACACAAGAGTAACCAAAGCTTAACAAAAGAGCACAAAAAGAGGCCAAAAGAGGCCTAAGAGGGGGAGGTCGGCCCCAAACAACAAAATGACCTTAATGAAAGATCTTAAGCACAAAAAAACAAGACTTTTTTGAGTTATACACAAAGCCTAAATCAGCATGCAAGATAGGTAAAAAACTAGTGCAAGATTGGGGAAAATAAAGCAAGATTGTTACCCTTGAAGAACAGTCCAAGAACAGCAAGTCTAGCCACTCTCTTCTGATCAAAATCAGTCCAAAACCTCAAGAACCAACCCTCAAAGTCTCCCAAAGTCGAAGTAAGGTGTAATGCTATGTGTTCTAGTGCAAAACTAAGAACAAACACACACTTTAGGCCACAAAAACACACACAAAAGAGGAGAGAGAGGGAAATATAGAGAGAGAGTATAATATATCAGAAAATATATGTGTATAGCTCTGGTTTTTTTTTTTTTGCTCAACCACCAACCCTTTCAAAGGAGGATGAGGGGCTCTTTATATAGACAATATGAGAGCCCTAAGCTTCTTAAAGAAGCTAACATGAAAAGGGTCAAGGGGGTCAAGGAGGGCCAGGCTTCTTGAGGAAGCTTGGACAAAGGGTCAAGCTTCCTCAAGAAGCTTGACCAAAAGGTTTAACCTTCTAGAAGGAAAAAGGGTTCAAAGGCTCAAAATAGCCACACCCGTGCACGGGGAGGAGTGTTGGTGCATTCCAGCTGGCACAGCTGGTATACACCAAGTCTGAAGGGTGCAAAAGGGTCACACCGGCCAACAAAAGAGGTCACCGGCCAAATAAAGTGCCGGTCGGCCACATATAGTGCCGACCGGCCATTGGTATTAAGAAACCATGGTCGGTGGCATCAATGAATGGCCGGTGATGCAAAGGAAAGTCCGGTGGGGTGTGGGGATGGCCAACAAGCCATTCTCTGCCCCTCAAAGCAAAAGCAACAAGTATTTGGTGCAAAACCAAACACAAGACAAACGAGTTGAGGGATCCTGAAGCAAGGCGCGCAGCCGAAGCCTCCGGGAACTCAAAACGAACACGAACATGGATGATCACCGAGTGTTCCAACGGTGACGTCCAAGTCTTGAGGACGGTCAAAAATGGGGTGTCTACAGGAAGGTGTTGGATTTCAAAAGGAAGTGATTTGTTAAGATTTGAAGGATCTCGGCTTAAACTCAGAACAGAAGCAAGGGCAGGGGCTTTTTAAGATTTAGGGAAATTTGTTCCAATTTTCCTAGGGATAGTGGCTTCTATCAAAACCCAAACCTAAAATCTATGTGGAAACAGGAAATTGGAGACAAGAATCTGGCAAAATGCAACAAGAAAACAGAAACTAGAACATGATTCAGACTCAAGAAGACGAACAAGAATTCAAGAACATTTTATAAAACATGTACAGATATACAAAGCCAAGGACAGTGGCAAAATAATAAGTATGTATTTGGTTCAAAACCCAGAAAGCAAAATCAAGAACGGTTACAAGCTATCAAGAACATCAAGTGTATGAACAGCATGTGTGTGCGTGTGTATACCAGCAACAGATTGTACAAAAGCAGAATCATGAAACAGATGACGAATGGTGGAAAACACACAAGTAACTATTCAAGAACATGAATAAAATCACAGTAGCAGTGTACAAGCATAACAATTTGAAGTGAAACAAGAAATTGAAACGAAGGGAAGCAGTGGCTTACCAGGAAGAGTGACGCCAGTGAAATGAATACCGAAGTTGAATGACGGTGAAATAAGTAGCGGGACGGTAAATGCCTCGCCGGAGGGGGAGAATGGAAGCAGTTGCAGAAAGCTTCGAGAGAATAGAAATGGAGGATTTGGGAGATGAGTGTTAGAAAGAGAAAGTTTGGAGAAGACGAAGATGCAAAAGTGAAACGGCGAAGAGAGAGGGAAGTATTTTTGATCAAAACACGAAAAGGCGGCAAAAACGTAATTAGTGTGCCTAGGACGATGTGTCTGTCAGGCGACGCATGCAAATGCGACGAGACTTAATGGCGCGTGTCAGGTACGGTTCAATAGGGAAAGGACGCGTAGTGAAAACGGTTGAATTACTGTACATGACAGCTCATACGCGTATTGAAACTCTTGGAGCTCTTGATTTAATGAAGCAAAGACCTCGACTAGGGGAACGATCTCGATTAAAGAACTTGGAAAAACTTGGTCCTTGGTTCTAAGGCATTGATGAAAACAGACTACGAATCTTGGTCATGTGGAGCCGACGAATGATGACCTCGGCAACAAATGATAGAGCAAACTTAGCCGACGTGCTATAGGTTTAAATGATATAGGTTCCATCACCTCAGGATGCCGAGATAATAGAATTTAGGGGACAGTTGTGGGGACATATTTTGTGAATAACAACACGTGGCCAAAGTGGCACCGAAGTGCCAGCCAAGGTGCCACGTGTCCTGGTCATGACGCCGAGATGATCTCGGCTAGGCCGAGATTATCTGCGGAGATGCCGGAATCCGAAATAAACGGATAAGCTATAAGAGTCCTAGAATGGGGGAGGACTTCAGCCTGGATAAGGATAAGGCTCTTAGGGAGTTATCTTTATCTATTGAAGAATCCAGGATGAGCATTGGGCTAAAATCCCAGAGAAGCTAGGCTTCTACAGGGATCAAGGTAATCAAGGTAGTGTTGACTATAAAAGTAAGACACCCTCATGGATCTAAAGTATGCTTTTTGTATTCTGGCTAGTGGGTTAAGTACTAATTATTATCTTTGAGAGATAACTAAGTATTGACTTAATCGTCGGAGTGCCCCCGGGTGGACGAACCACCGTCGGAGTCTTATCTTTCTGTGACAGGTCGTTCGAGCGCAATCTATTCTAACGGTGTTCTCCAGCTGAGTACCTGTTTAGTAGTGTGGTCAGAAAACAGCACACACAATTATACATTCAAAAAGACTAAATGGATCACAAAAAAAATATATGAGACTATATGAATTACAAGTCCTAAATATAAAATTTATTAGTCAATTTACTTTGTTTTTTTTGGGACAGGTGTTCTTTTCGTCTTTGATGAATTTTTTATAAAATTTATCAAGAAGTTCCAATTCAGTTCGGGACAAATCGAAAAAATATAATTTTAAAAAAAATCAAAAAAGAATTGAAAAAGCCAAAAATAAGTATAAAAAAAATCGTTGACTTTTTTTTGTGTGCCTATTTTGACTTTTTCAAAAAAAATTAATTTTGTTAAAGAAAAAATATGCATTTTAGATTCGTGTCAACAAGACGGACCAAAAAATTTAAGAAAAAAAAAATTGACGTAATTTTTTTTTAAAAAAAGTAACTAAAAACAAAAACAAAAATTGAAAAATATGTAAATTTTTAAGAGCTCGTTTAGGATGTAGATTGGCTTTTTAGCTTTTTGATTTTTTGACTATTTTAGTCTGGAGTTAAAAAACTTTTGGGATCGACTTTTTGATTTTTTTAACTTTTATGAGAAAAAAATTAAAATAATTATATATTAGATGTGATATTTTGTCACATTTAACTAAAATAACCTATTTTATTTTGGAGGACTATTTTAACCCAAATTATCTTCCAAACGAGCTCTACGTGTTGCCAAAACGGAGTGTAGGTTATAGGTCACCCCTCCATAGTTTGAACTCTAAAACTGCACTTAACATATCCTATACTTGCATAATTGCATGATACAACTGCTCGAGTAAAACTCACTCATAAAAATCTATACTATTATGCTGTGTTTGGTTGGAAGATTTGGAGAGGGATTTGAAAAGGGAAAGGAAAAAGGTGTGTGAAATTAGGTGAAATATAGACATGTTTTATTCACATTTTACCTACCTTTTCTATTTCTCTTTCCAAATCTCTCCCCAAATCCTCCAACTAAACACAATATTAAGGAGAAAGTGTCCAATAAACTTAGCACATAGCCTTTTAAAAAAAAAAATATGAGATCATAACACAATGGACCGGTTCTTATAAAAAAAATCCAAGTTACTCATTGTCCTATTCCTTCATAATTGAATGAGACCTCCACTTTTGTTGTTTTATTTTGGTTTTTGTTTTTGTAGGATTATGTTTGTTTAGATGTTAATGTATTGCTAAATTGGATGTGGAACTGGGAACTTTTTCAACTCTGGCTTTTGATGAAACAGATGTTTGGACTTGAGCTTGAGCTTGAGCTTGGATATGTCATCAACCAAGCCATGAAGAAGGAAAATGTCTTTGGTCCATTGGTGGAAAAAGCCATCTTTAAAATTGGCCTCTTCCAGTGGAAACCCTACCCAATGACTCGCATGTACGGACCGGTGGGCAAGGTGCCTCGCCCTTCTAAATTCTTCTAAAATATAAAGATAGTGTATGGTTTAATTTTGAAATCATGATTTTAATTAAAAAAATTTAAATTTTTTTTCAAAATCCATAACCAAACACTTAATTCAAAATTTATTTCAAAAACTTTTTTCAAAACTCAAAATTCTGTTTTTAAAACAAAAAAATAATAATAATTTTTTTTTTTTTGAATTTTTGAATTTTTGAATTTTTTTTTCAAAAAATATTTTTTATTTTTGAAGAAAAATATATATATATATTTTTTTTCCAAAAAAATATTTTTGGTTATTTTTTTAAGTATTTGCTAAATAATTTATTCTGATTTAGATATATATGGGGCGATCCAAATTTTTTTTTAATTTAAAAAAAAATATTAAAATATTTAAAAAATAAAATAAAATATTTAGAATAAAATAGAAAATATTTAAAATAAAAAATAAAATATTTAAATATTTAAACAAATAAATATGTATAATAAAAAATATTTACCCTAAAAAATAAAATTAAGAAAATTTTAAATATTTAAAAAAAATAAACCCAAAACAATTTCAAAATATAATTCAAAACTCAAAACTCTTTTCAAAATTTATATCCAAATAAGTTTTCACTTTTCAAAACTCATTTCAAAAACTCATCTTTCAAAACACAACTCCACACTCAAATCATGATTCTAAAATTAAACTAAATGGATAATTTTTATTTTTATGTTATTTTGATCCATTAAAATGAGATGTGGAATAATATAATTATTCTATCATAATATCTTTTGTAACGTTTGATTCACTAAAAAATTAATAAAAAAAATATATTGCAAATAGAATTATCATTTATTATTGTGAGAAAATAGTCATTTTATATAGACGGAAATAGCCATAGAGACACTATGGAATGACTATTACATTCCATTCAATTTCATTTAAGTTGAAGTTGATCAAATTTTAGATTTAATTAGCAACGTTAGGGGGGGAAAAAAAAAATTTGAATAAATTAATAATATTTTCCATCGAAAATATCCAAATCTTTCACGATAATTACGATTTATGTATATCTCAACAACTATGATTTATATCAATTATATAAATCGTATGAACTTGCTCATGAAATACAATGTTATAATTATTATTAAAAAAAAAATTATGTTTGATTCACTCACCAATACAATATTTTTCCAATTAGATTTATCATCTAATATTTTAAGTGATTTCCTTGCCAAAAAAAAACTAGTAATTTTAATTTTCATATGCAAAAAAATTTTGGATAGGTAAAAAAATATAAAAAATTGTACATACCTACCATTTTACGACTAATTTTTTTACTATTATTTTTAAATATGTATGAAAATCTCATTTTTTGATTTGCCTAAAAGAGTCAATGCCGACTCTCCATTCTCAGCCCAAAAAAAAAAAAAATACAAAAAATTCAGAATACTGTTGTTGGCTACATATTTTGTAAAAGCCAATCACAATTCGACACGTGGCAGAGTAAGGGTAATATAGGGAGACGTGGCAGTTAATATTGGTTCTCACGTGATCTGAGTAGCATTGGATCAGTAAAGAGATGCAAGGTGGCGTGGCTTCTACGGTTACTCACATTCAAATTCAAATATAGGAGGGAAGCCTAACTGCAAATGATGGTGTAGTGGAACTACTTATAAGGCAACATGGTCAGCGATCATGGAGGAGCAGTTCGATGGTTTGAAGTACAGTTCGAAGGTCATCCTTGACAAGTATAAATAATAGGGAAGCCTCCAGAAAAAACCCCCAGACTCAGATCCAAGAAACCAGTCATTTACTTCATATTTTCTTTTCCAGTTTTACATTCCCAGTCTTTACATTTCCTGCATTTTAAATACCTGTTCTTTACATTCCTGCACTTTAAATTCCTGCACTGCACTTCGTTCGTAGGAGTAGTTTCAAGTAGATTGTTGCTATAAACCTCTTCGAGGCTGAGTTTGGATCATTGTAATTTTTCATTTTTAATGAAATACTTCAATTGTTCGTCATTTAACTGTTATTTTGCTTAAATTCTCCTAAGTCAAGCCACCAGTAAAAGTCCTCTTTATTGAGGCTGAAAGAACTACAACACAATCGTCTGATAATTGGTTGGCAATTATAATTTCTGTAAGGACTTATTGATCCTTGTTGGCACGCTCGCATTTACAAAAATACCCTTCGAAAGCCAAAAAGCCAACATATATTTTTGGCACGCCCGGTGGGACTAATTAAAATGGCTAGACGAAGACGACAAGGAGAAAATGAACGCTTGGAAGAAGGCGTAGAAGGAGAGGTAGAAATACCTAATCCAGAGGATAATGTGGTAACACATCCTGTGGAAACTCCCATGTTATCAGAACCTATGGTCGAACAGACCAGTACTTCTGGACAAGAACCATATGTTCATAATATTGGACGAAACCAAGGAATTGGACCATCCACTGTTCCATCTACTCAGCCAACAAATTCATGGAATGGCCTAGTAGATGCTATGGGACAACAATTAATGAACACAATGGAAAGGTGGGCAACATTCTTTTTGGATCGAATGAATAACCACCAACCAACAAACACTAGACACACAGAAGAAGTTTTAAATGTCTCTCAGCAAAGATTGGCTAGAGACAAATAGCCTATGCAAGTTAATGGACATTCTACTGGTCAAACTAATAATCAGAACTATGAAAGACCATCACCTCAGTCTTGGTATGAACCCATTTCGAGGCCTATAATAGGCCAAAATGCCTCAGTACTCAACCATGAAGCCACACAAGTTGGTGGATCTGGTCAAGTACAAGAAACTGGCATAAGAATAGTTACAAATCCCATGTTCGAAGCCATACCTGGCACTAGGGGATATAATAATCCCTTATTCGAATTTGTACCCGGGGGGTTGGAAGGCTGGCCTGTAAATGGAAGAGACACAACACCTGTTCCAGCACCTTTCGCAGGTCCTTTTGCAGGGCAGGCTCAAAGGGGTTATCCACACCCCCAACAGCAACCTACACCACAGGGACAACCAGTCCCAAATGTACCACCTTATGGACCAAGAGGACCACAAGCACAAGTTTGTCCACCAAATCTTGTGTTTGTCCCTCTAGTAGTGGTTCAGCAGGCACAAAATATGGTTCCTAGGGACCAAATTGTTGATATTGTTAGGGAGATGTGTGGACCGATGGCTTGGGGGGTCCAGACTTCTGTATACAGAAAATCATACCCAGAATGGGTAGATAGGGTACATGAATACCCAAGGGGTTCAGGATACCAGATTTTACCCTTTTCTATGGGAGTGGAAACCAATCAACAATAGAGCATATTGCTAGGTTTGCTGCTTAATGCGGTGAATTTACTAATCATGACTATATGAAACTAAGATTATTCCCAAATTCTCTAACTGGGGGAGCATTTGTATGGTACATCAACCTTACACCTAGCTCCATTCAAAATTGGCAACAAATGGAAGAGGCATTTCATGCCCAATTCTTCCAATCGGAGCCAGAGGTTTCCATGGCAAACTTGGCTAAATTGAGTCAAAGGCCTGAAGAAAAGGCTACTCAATTTATTGCCAAATTTAAAAGGGCTCGAAATAAATGTAGAGTCATCCTGCCAGAGCTAGAATTCGTAAGATTGGCTCAAAATGGTTTAGAATTCAGGCTTCGAAAGAAGTTTGACTCAATTGAATTCAGAGATTTGGTGGAACTAACCTATAAGGTGTCTCGATATGAAGCATTATTAGAAGAGGAACAAGATCGAAATAATGCATCATACAAGACATATTATAGAGATCCTAATTATGAGATCGATGCAGCAGAGATTGTGGGCAAAGAACCTGTGATCTGTGAAGCATTAATCCATAAGGATACAACAATTGACCAGCAGTTTAAAAAGAAAGACTTTCACAGAAAGTATTCTTCCGATTTAGCAAAAGCAGATGACATTTTTGATCATTTGCTCGCAGCCAACTTCCTTAAGTTACCTAAAGGAGTAAAATTGTCATCTCCAGATGAACTTAAAGGAAAAGTATATTGTAAATGGCATAACTCTTGGTCTCACTCGACTAAAAACTGCATTGTTTTTCGAGACAGGATCCAAGAACAAATTCGAAAAGAAAGTTTGAAGTTCCCAGCCAAAACAGAAAAGGCCATGGGGATCGACAGTAATCCATTTCCAGAGGTTGGAGAGGCGGCAGCCAATGTCATTACGTCAGACTTCCAGAACTTGTCATTGACAGAGTTGGAAGAAGTCAATGTGCAGATGCATGTTGCTAACCAGACAACCATCAAAAAGGACACTAGAAATCTGCCAGTTATTGGTAAGGTTTCTCACGCCAGAGGGAACACTCTGATGAAGAAGCACTGGATGATGATTCCTTAGAAGCAGCAGTAATGCAAAGGATGTGTCCCAGGTGCAGACTGAGTTATAAGTGGTTGAAAGGACTTCCAGTTGATGGGAAACAATATTACAGGGATGTACAGAGACGCCCTAAATTAACCAATGCTTACAACAAAAGGCCGTATCCGGCTAGTGATAGGCAGCGACCATCAGTGGTTGAGCCTGCAATGGACAGAATGCATGCTAAAGGCAAGAGGCCCTTATACGAATCCAGGCCACCTAACTATTACAGATTGGATAGCAGTCATTCTGAAAGAAGACTGGAGAAAGGCTCAGTTCATGGGATCAAAGCCAGAGATTGGCCCCCTAGACCAGCCTCACGCAGGACAGAAAGGGACTACCTTCATCGAAGGTCTGAATTAGGCTCGAAACATGAGGTCAGAGCCAAGCATTTACCTTCACAGCCAGCTTCGAAGATGGTTTCGAAGGTAGAAAAAAGCAGTTCAACATCTGAGTCAGTAAGTTCGTGGGTACCTGGAGTCCCAGACTGGTTTGTAATGCAAAACAAACCTAGGGAAGTGCCTGCCGAGAGAGATGTTGGAAACCAAGGCAGGATGGTCAAGCCTCCTTTGGTGGCTCCGAACAATTGGGTATTGCTTAAACACCCGAAGACAAAGGAACCAGATATGGTCCCAGTCATTTCGAGATCATAAAGGAGAAAGATTCAGCGCAGGTACACTCAGTACCAGAAAGATATGAAAGAGAATAGAGAGAGCTCTTCATTGGTCCAGATAGAAGGAAAGAAAACTCTAAAGACAGACCATACTCCAAAGCCAACTCTACAAAGCAAAGTAGGTTGCAGCAGAGAACAGTTGGCCAAGGTTCATTTTGAACTAAAAGCCAGAAAGAAGTCCAGCTTAGCAGGATTGGAGAAAGCTCTGATGGAGAGTGACAGCAAGACAGAAGAAAAAATTGGCATAAGCCAAAAGGAAGAAATGGTGGAGGAAGAAATGTTCGAAGCCTTTATGGCAGAGCAAACATTTCTAGTTGAAGAACTAGTCGAGAAAAACCATTCGAAAGAACCTGTTAGCAATGAAGTGCCAGAATGCAATATGGAGGATGCTTCTGAGGTAACTGATCAAGGTAGCCAAGAGGGGAAACAGGCACAGCCAGCCATCCAGTTTGGCTCATTTCCTCCAGTATCAGTCAATATGGTACATATACTACCTCATGAGTTCGAAGCTGGGGATGAGAACCAAGATGACCAGGATATGGATCCAATTCCAGTTTCTAGTGAAGATTCACAAGTGAGTATGGTACAGGATGATTCTGGAATGGCTACCCCAATGGAAACTGAATATGAGAGTGAAGAGGAGGTGAGCATTAACCTCTCATATCCTTTTGAATATCCCTCGAATTCTATGACACAGCATGTCAAGCCTTTGTACATCAAGGCTTTCTTCGATGGGATACAATTGAACCGAGTCCTGATAGATAATGGGGCAGTAGTGAACTTACTACCGAAATCTTCTTTGAAGAAATTAGGGAAAAAGAATCCCAGGTTGATCCCAACCAGCACAACCATTGCTGGCTTTGCTGGAGATAAACAGATGGCTCAGGGGATTCTACCCATTAACTTGAGTGTGGGAACTAGGGATTGCATGACAGCATTCTTTGTAATCGACAGTAATGCTAAATACAATGCTTTACTTGGGAGAGATTGGATCCACACTAACAAATGTGTGCCTTCCTGTTTGTACCAGAAAATTATGATGGCCTTAGGCAATGGAGAGACAGAGGAAATTGATGCAGATCCTCAACCCTTCATAGCCTGTGCAGACTTTGCAGAAGCCAAGTTGTATATTGAGGGGGTGACACCACTCAGTATACTGAGGAAAGCTGATGGCTCAGCCGAAATGACGGCTAATGAGGAAGTGACACACTTGAAGCACTTGGTCCAAGAAAGTGCTGATGAAGAGATTGTCATTAAGGATGACAGTGATGCCTGGTTGTAGGCAAAGGGATGAAGAACAAGAAGCCAAGTCTTTGGCTCTAATTAAGTTTTCAACATTGGATATAAAATCAATAGTCCAGCAAGTACAGGAGCAAGAGAGAAAAGCCATGATAATTGGCTGCAAATAGGAGCAGCAACAAGTCAGAATTTTGACCCTTGGTAAATACTGTGCATTGGACATTGAAACAAAAGTCCAGGAGATACAGGAAGAGGATGCCTTATGGACAAATTTTGTCTATGAGGAGGAGGGCAAAGATGTTGAACTAAAGCACCTGGGAGCAAAGCAAAGTGAGAAAATTGCTTCGAAGGTAGAAGAAACCAAGGAAGAAGCTTCAATAAGTTCTCAGACACAAGACCCCTTAAAAGAGGTAAATTTAGGGGAAGGTTCTATGCAATAGCTCACCTATGTAAGTGCTTGTTTGAATGATCTGGACAGGGACCAGTTATTGGTTGTTCTAAAGAAATATAAAGATTGCTTTGCATGGTCTTATAATGAACTACCAGAATTGGATAGGTCATTAGTGGAACATAGACTCACTATGAAGCCTAACTTCAAGCCATACAAGAAGAAACCAAGAAGAATGAGTCTAGAAGTAATTCAGAAAGTCAATGAAGAGATTCTTAGACTACTCAAGGCAGGCTTTATTAGGACGGCCAGGTATGTTGAATGGCTATCTAATATTGTGCCTGTAGTCAAGAAGAATGGTAAAATGAGGGTATGCATTGATTTCAGAAACTTAAATCTAGCAACTCCAAAAGATGAGTACCCTATGCCTATAGTGGATCTGTTGGTAGACAGTTCAGCAGGGCATCAGGTTTTATCAATGATGGATGGACACTCTGGTTATAACCAAATCTGCATTGCAGAGGAGGACATCCACAAGACAGCATTCAGATGTCCTGGAATATTAGCACTTTTGAATGGGTTAAAATGCCATTTGGCCTGAAGAATGCTGGAGCTACATATCAGAGAGCTATGAACACTATCTTTCATAACCTCATTGGGGGGTATTTGGAATGTTATATTGATGACATTGTAGTTAAATCCCAATCCATGGAGGAGCATCTGTTTCACTTAGAAGCAGCCTTTGAAAGAATGAGAAAGTTCAAATTAAAGCTCAATCCTCTTAAGTGTGCTTTTGGCGTATCATCTGGAAACTTCTTGCGCTATGTGGTACACAAGAAAGGAATACAGATTGACCAGAATAAAGCCAAAGCCATCATTGAAGCCAGGCCTCCATCAAGTAAGAAAGAATTACAAAGGTTCCTTGGACAGGTTAACTTTCTTCGAAGGTTCATTTCTAACACTGCAGGGAAAACTAAAGTATTTTCTTCCTTGTTAAGGCTGAAAGATGAAGAGGAATTTGTGTGGACAGCAGAGCATCAAATTGCTTTCGAAGGTATCAAAGCCTACTTGGCCAACCCTCCAGTGCTGATGCCACAAAAGGATGATAAGCCCTTGAAGTTGTACATAGCTGCAACAGAAGATTCATTGGGAGCTTTCTTGGCCCAAGACAATGAAGAAGGCAAGGAGCAAGCTGTTTATTACCTTAGTAGGTTTTTAAACTCTTGTGAATGTAAATATTCAGCTGTAGAAAAGCTATGTCTTGCTTTGTATTTTGCTGCAATGAAATTAAAATATTATCTTTTACCCACAACTGTCTTGGTAATTGCAACCACAGATTTGGTTAAGTATATGTTATCTAGACCTATGTTGAGGGAAAGAATTGACAAGTGGATACTAGCCTTATCAGAGTTTCATCTAGAATATGTCCCTCAAAGGGCAGTAAAATGGCAAGTTTTAGCCAATTTTCTGGCAGACCATCCATCTCAAACAGAGAGCCAAGAGATAATGGAACTTGGTATGGCTAATGTTGAGCCATGGCAGATGTGGTTCGATGGGTCGAAAGCCAATGGCTTAACTGGAATTGGTATTGTGATTAGATCTCCACAAGGGGTAGAAACCACACATGGTTTCAGAGTGGATGAAGCTACCTGTTCTAATAACTAAGCTGAATATGAAGCCTTAATAGTGGGACTAGAAATTCTTATTGGGTTACAAGTTCATGCAGTTGACATATTTGGAGATTCTCAATTGGTGGTTAACCAAGTGAAAAGGATTTTCAAGTGTCAAAGCATAAGCATTTTACCATACTATGTTGTTGCATTACATCTGCTTTCTCAATTTCAAATAGCAAATGTAACTCATGTTCCAAGATTATTGAATAATAGAGCTAATGATGTGGCTCAGAAAGTTTCAAACTTCAAGAGAAGGGATAATGCCCAAAGGGACATAAGCCAAACAACATATCAGAAATTGATACCACCTTTGAATAAAAGGAATGTGGTCTTGGAAGTCAATTATAATGACTTACAAGAACAAGATTGGAGGCATCCAATAATGCAGTACTTGGCTGGTCCATCTTTGAAGGCCAATAGGAAAATCAAATTGCAGTCTATGCAATATATGATATATGGTAATGCTCTCTACAAAAGGGGGGGAGATGGTTTATTGCTGGAGTGTTTAGGCCCAAAAGAAGCATTAACAGCTATGGCTGAGGTGCATGAAGGCATCTGTGGTGCTCATCAGCCTGGTGTGAAGATGAGGTGGTTGTTTCGAAGGCATTCCTAATATTGGCCAACTATCCTTAAAGATTGCATAGAGTATGCAAAGGGTTGCCAGGCATGCCAAAAGCATGGCATAATAAGGCATGTGCCCATAACTGACCTACATGCAGTAGTGAAGCTTTGGCCATTCAGAGGATGGACCATGGATATGATGGGGAAAATACACCCACCTTCTTCGAAGCACCATTGTTTCATTCTAGTGTCCACGGATTACTTCACTAAGTGGGTCAAAGCTAAGCCATACAAGGCTGTAGACCAGACTGAGGTTATTGGATTTATTAAGGATCTAATCCATAGATTTGGTATCCCACAGACCATAACTGTGGATAATGGGACTGTGTTCGATGGGAAGATGGTGAAGTCCTTTGCGGCAGAATTTGGAATTAGCCTTGTCAATTCCACACCCTATTACGCACAAACCAATGGTCAAGCTGAATCATCTAATAAGTCCTTGAAAAAAGGAATACAAAAGGTTGTGGAGGACAATCCTAGGGATTGGCATAACCTATTGTTGGATGTGTTATAGGCTTATAGAACTTCTCCAAGGTCAAGCACAGTAGTTACTCCTTATGCCTTAGTGTATGGGCATTATGCAGTGTTACCTGTGGAAATTAATGTTAAAACTTTGAGGGTGAAATGCCAAGACCAGTTAAGTCCTGAACAATACCATCAGAGTATGTGCTTGGAGTTAGAAGGCATAGATGAAGCCAGAATTTTGGCATTAAATAGCATTCTCTTGCAAAAGAAGAAAGCAGCTAAAAATTACAATAAGAAAGTCAAACACATTGGCTTTGATGAAGGTGATTTGGTATGGAAAACAATACTCCCAATAGGAATTAAAAGTCATAAGTTTGGCAAATGGTCACCTAACTGGGAAGGACCATATCAAATTCATAGAGTTCTGCCTTTTGGGGCATACCATTTGAGAAATTTGAATGGATATATACATCCCAAAAAGATTAATGACAGATATTTGAAGCCTTATTTTCCAACTATTTGGGAAACACAAGGAATAAAATAAACATTGAGTACAAGAACATAAGATTACTCAGATGGCAGGTAAAAATTTGTGCTTTCATAAAGAATTAAGTACATTTTGCCACAAATTGGCCCAAAAATCATTACAGTGTCTTAATTGTTTTTGTACAATAGATTTCCTATTGCTAAGTGATGAAACTAGTTGAATAGCTGCAGCCATCTCTTCCTTTCGATCAGCCAGTCCTTGGTTGGTGATTTGCAATTTGGTGTCAGTTCGGACTAAGGCTTGATTCACTGCAGCCAGCTCCTCTTCAAGTTGAGCTTTATTCTCCAGCAGCTGGACTCGAAAGTGGGAGGCAGAGGAGTGTTGTTCTTTCAAATTTGACACTTCGGTATGTACTTGGGAAACAAAACTCTGATCTCTAGCCAGTTTCTCATCCGCAGCCTTAGCAGCATGACAAATGCTGATGTAGAAGTCGACAGTAGCTGCTGCCTAAGATAGATGACTTGAAATATTCATGCCGGACTGCTCAGCAACTTTACAACATTGGAGGAACCCATTTCTAATTATAGGTCTTTGTAGAGCCTCGAAGGGGATCCTTGAAAAAGAAATCAACAGATCCAGGCATGTGTCCAGATCTATCAAAGGTGTAGAAGGCTTGCTGCTAGAGGAAGAAGAACTCTCAAAAATTTCCAGCAAGGAGTCAGCCAAATCTAAGGGCTCAGCTTCAACATTCAATGTTGGAGAGGTACAGGGTATGTCGAAGAGACTAGCTAGTCTTCCTTCGAAGATATCAACCTCATCCATAGACATGAGGGGCGCAGAGTGTGTTGTGGTGGAAGGCACAAAAGACTGCATAAGAATAGGAGAAATGGCTGGAGCATCTTTGGCAGTCTCTACGGTCTTAACCACCAATGAATCAAGCGATGAGGGGCTGGAAGTAGCCAGAAGTGATGAATTAGGAGTTGGAGAACCACCAGCACCCTCAATTGGGAGATTAGCTGCCTTTGAAGAAGAGGTAGCAGTCGGAAAATCTTTGGAAGGAGAAGGAGGAGCAAGGCTCGAAAGAGAAGTAAATTGAGGGATAGGCTCAGTGGTTGTTGCTGCAAAGGGAGTAATATAAAGTAATGTCAAGTCTCAATATTAAAGATTTAACAAGAAAAGATAGAGGCATGAAAGAAATTACTTGTTCCAGAAGCGCTGGCACTGATGGGAGAGCTGCGAAGGGAGTAATGTTCAGCAGTCTGTTGCCTTCTTGCAGCTTCCCTTTGTAGTGCGTCAGCAGCAGCAGCTTCATCCCTCAGAAATTGTTGCTGCCGTCTCTTCTCAGCCCTCTCAAAGACAATTATGGCTTTGGAATATTCTTGTTCTACGGCCTTAGCAGCTGCTTCGTAGACGGGATCTTCAACCAAGTCAGTAGCTGAAGCAGCCACCTTCTTTCTTTTTTCTATTGCTTCGGCAATGGTCTCGGAATCGGAGTCTTCAACGAAATCAGAAGGAGAGACAGTTATCTTTCTTCTCTTTTTTCTCTGTATTGGTATTGTCGGCTCCTTCTCAATTTCCTTCTCAATTTCTTCAGTCTGAGATCCGGATTCCCTAGAAAAGAACTCCTCTTCTACTTCTCTAGCAGCTGTCTCCTGTTGAACCAAGTCAATCACTTTTTGCCTTCTTTTCAAAGGAGACTCCTGCTCATGATCTTCCTCTTCTTCTTCTACTTGAACCTCAGATATTTCCTTTTCTAGCTCAAGGAGTCTCCTTTTCTTTTGCTGTCGACCACCTTCACAGAAGAAGAATTAAGAATAAGATAACAAGCATTCTAGAGAAGCTTGAAGGAAAGAAAACAAAGGTTTATACCTTTCTTTGAAGCAGCCCGAGTGGCTTTAGGAGGAGTAGAGGCAGAAGGAATGGACTGAGTTGTAGCAGGTACTGCAACTGAAACATTGGAAGGGATGACAATTCCAGCTCCCTTGGGCTTGGACACATCTAACACCTTTAGTAGGTTTTGAGGTGAAATGGCCAAATAGACTTCCATGTTGCTTACCCACCAATTTTGGTATCTCTTCAATACGGTACCTTG
The DNA here is from genome assembly GCA_036172215.1 of Camellia granthamiana. Classification (NCBI taxonomy): domain Eukaryota; kingdom Viridiplantae; phylum Streptophyta; class Magnoliopsida; order Ericales; family Theaceae; genus Camellia; species Camellia granthamiana. Next base: position 102,752,550 of record CM069903.1, on the reverse strand, counting down.
AGGAATGAAAGGGGTGTACTCAAAATTGGCCAAGTCATCCATAAATTTGAAAGTTGCCTTTTCTAGCCTCGACTTCCGAACCTTCAAATCTCTCTTAGTAAGACTCAGATTGGTGTTGCTGCAGAGAGGTATTGGGACCCCTTGTGAAAAGCCAAATTGTCTAGCAAATTGAGCAGGACAATAAGGCTCAGCTATGCATTTATAAGCTCTGGGATTCGTGGTCCCGATAAATAGCTCTCTAGGAAGTAGAAGGGAAACCCATATATCCTTGTGAGCAGGCGAGGCACAGAGCCTGTCACTTAGGAAATTATTCAACCAAGTTGGACCAATGCTGGGTTCGAAGGGACGGAAATGGTGAATAGGAGGGGCAGCTGGTAGTTGATGGAAGAAAGAGAAATAAAAGGCAAAGGTAGAGGGAGAAAGTGAAGCATTGGCCAGTCTTATGCCATGGGTAAGAGAGTGTAACCCAGAAAATTTAAGGCATTTGGATTGTAATTCAGTAAAATAGGCGAAAAGCCAAAGCTGAAGGATCTAGAATGGCCCCCCTTGATTAGCATCTAAGGGTTTTTCACAAAATAGGGAACAAACTCTATACACATGGCCTAGAACATATGGGGACAAGGCTACCCTTTTCTGCAAAACAAAGGCTTTGGTAAGAGGGGCAAATTCAGACATGATTCTTTGGGAGGAGGTGCAGAAGAGGAATTTGCAAAGCCAATATAACAAGAAGGAAAAGAATTCCCTATCAGTTACCAGGCCCTCTCTTTTATTCTTAGCTTTAACAAAATCACTGTAAGATGAGTTAAGAGAGGGGAGGGAGAAAGGGACTACTAAGTCAGGGAAATCTGGGTACCAATAGGGGATACTCCTAGTAGATGGTAAATATCAAGAACAGTAGGGGCCATCATCCCACATCGAAATTGAAAAAAATTAAAGATTGGGTTCCAAAAGCATAAGGCAGCAGGAACTAGGAAAGGGTCTTCTGAGATAGTTATCCTAGATAGTCGGAGAGCATCGAGAAGGCAGAGCTCTTGAAGGTCTAGTGTCTTAGCAAGGATGACTCGGTCATACCATTCTTGCCACTTCGGTCTCACCGTGGGCCAGCATCGGTGAGGGCGATTGATTCTCCAGTTCCTCCAGTCGAGACCACCTTCATAAAGGAGGCATTGGTTTTCCAGACGAGGGTATAGGGCTGGGAGCTCAGTAAGGATCTCTTTGAATATGGGCCCGAGCACATAGTCTTGTTGCACATGGCGACGAGGGACAAAAATTCGCCCATCGATAGCGCTTTTCTCCCCAGCCTTGTACTTCTCACATTCTGTATTAATGAGTCTTTTCAAGGCCACAGATGAGCTCACACGTTCTATGACTGGCACTTTTGGTGAAGAAGAAGCCATTGATAGTACGCTTTTTCAGAAAGTGAAGAAGGGAGTAGAAAGAAGTAGAAGACTGATGAGGGTTTAAACGTTAAGAGTGTAAGTAATTCCAGAACGCGAAACAAAAAGGTTTTTAAGACCTTTGTGTCTGGAAAATATATCCCGTAAGTCGTTAAGTACTAAAAGTACGAATACGAGGAGTCTCTTCCGATATTGATAGTTTTTGGAGGGAAGAGCACATTCCGAATGATGAGGCCAGCTTCGAAGCAAAATATTTGGCTTCGAAACCAGGTTTTGGCGCCAAAAAATCAAATAACAACGGCATCGAAATACAGAAGTCAGCATTCGAAGCATACTACATGCTTAAAAATGTAAGAATACTCAAGGATAGGGTTTACTTCGAAGAGATCAAAAACTTGTAATAGGTTTCTTAAAGTAATACCCTTGAGGCAAAACTTAAGGCCTCTTACGGATGTGAATTGTTGTTTGAAACATTTAAACCAATAGTTGGTTTGTATATACACAGAGAATTGTTTGTTCGGTTAAAACAGTGTACCCCAAGGGCAATTTCCATATTGTTGTAAGTATGGACTGTTGCAAAACTAGTCAGTATTAACCATGACTATATTTTGGTTATGATTAAAACAGGCTTTGAGGGGAAAGATTGTTAAAATTCGAAGCACCAATTCCAAACAAAAATCAACAAGAGTTGGTAACCATAGTCCATAAATTGGACAATTCATCTCAGCATCCTTATTGGAAGTGATTGGATCTATATTCGAAGGATAAGATTGTTAAATTCGAAGCACTGATTCTAAATGAAAATCAGCAGAATTATCAATTCTATTCCAAGAGTTGGAAGAATTCATGTTGATTTTAGTGTTTTAACAATTGTGTCCAGTCTCGAAGGATGAGTTTGTTCAGTTTGAAGCTTTGAATTGGCTTTTAAAGACAAAAGGAAACAGGGTCAAACAATGCCGAATACAGTAGAATTTTGTTTATATTCAAGCCAAGGCAATTACATCGAATAACCCTATCTGGGTATGAACTCAAGCTCATAAAAATAAAGAATGGAATAAATAACAAGATCATGGAATTTAGTCCAACAGTGATCAATGAATTTTTGTTCTTTCTTTATTATATCTTCTATCTCTTCTAATGTTGGCTGCATGAGTTGATGTGCTCTCACTTCGTAGTAGAGCTCTTCAGCCTTTATTTCGAAAGCTTCCTCTCTCAATCTTTGTTCCAATTCGTCTATGACCAAAGCATCCCAATACGCAGAATCTTTATTCTTGAAATCATCAAATTCTTCGATGAAGTTCTCTGCTTCGTATTGGGCATGAATTCGAAGAGACGAAAGTTGGTCTAAAGATTGTGTGGTAGCCATAGAATTTCGATGCCAGTAGAGGAGTAATGGAAGTTGGTCCAGGAACATATGAAGTTCTGCTTGGGCAAGGGGATTAAGGACATGGCCCCTAGTCAGAATATCACAAGCCCATTGAAAGTCCTTGAGAGGGACTTCGTCCTCAAGAACATTGAAGGGCAAGTGAGAGAAAGCTGTAAGCAGAAGTTGAGCTTGTTTCCGCTTAGCTAGAGTAGGGGATGGTGGAGGTTTGTAAGGTGGAAAGACTTTATCCATGGGAAGGGCAAGCCTCAGTTTCTCTGTCCAGGAAAGAGTTGGTGCAGGAGAAGGGATAGATGGTTCTGCTTCAGAAGATGGAGAAGAAGGAGTAGATGCTTCTGTTTCAGAAGATGGAGAAGAAGGTGTGGATGCTTCTATTATGGGAGATGGCACGGGAGCGGAAGGAACAAAGGCATTAATATAATCAAGCCAGTCAGAAGAACAAATCTTTGCCTTCTTGGATAAGAATGATGGGTTGTACCCTTGTGCCTCTTCTGGGCGTCGGGCAACAAGCACTGTCGTTGTAGGCATGGAAGATGTATACCATGCCACAAGCAGATTCTCCTCTAAACTACGTCGACGGTCAATGGGCACATAGGGGTAGACCACTGAACTTCGAGCATAGGAAGGAAACTCCAAAGGGTCAGTGAACTCAACGAAATGATGGTTGATTCGTTCCCTCAAATCATAAGTCTCAGGGGTTGACCAGCTTGTCCAGCCAGAAACCCCAGAAGATGAAGGAGTTGCAGCTTTATCCCATGCAGAGGTTTGTGAAGAAGAGTTTCCTAAGTCCATACTTGCAACTTTCTGAATAAAAGATTTGGGAGTAGTTTGTTCGAAGCACAAGAGTGAGTCTCTTATATCTGTATTCGCAAGTTTCTGAATCGAAAGATTAAGAGCAATGTGTTCGTAATCCAAAGGTCGATAATTTGTAAAGGCATCCATGACCTGAATATGAAAAGGTGGATAAAGGTGGCTAATTAATGCATGAAAATTCTTTCGAGGAGGAACATCATCATCATATGACTCTTCGTGTGCTCGATCAATGGAAGAGAAAGTTGGTTCGACCATAGAAGAAGTATCAGTCTGTGCGAGTGCTAAGGTATTAGGGCGTTCACAAGATTGAAAGTGAATTAATGCAAATGATCATCAATAAATGACGGTTGCATTTCCAGAATTTAGACCCCATGCACATTCTAAAAAACACGGGAAAAGAGCTTTGATCCACTAATATTACCAAGTATTGGGTATATTAGTGCGGGGGGTAATGTTGGCTACATATTTTGTAAAAGCCAATCACAATTCGACACGTGGCAGAGTAAGGGTAATATAGGGAGACTAGTCAAGTCTTTGATCCTAATCGTACACGTGGCAGTTAATATTGATTCTCACGTGATCTGAGTAGCATTGGATCAGTAAAGAGATGCAAGGTGACGTGGCTTCAACGGTTACTCACATTCAAATTCAAATATAGGAGGGAAGCCTAACTGCAAATGATGGTGTAGTGGAACTACTTATAAGGCAACATGGTCAGCGATTATGGAGGAGCAGTTCGACGGTTTGAAGTGCAGTTCGAAGGTCATCCTTGATAAGTATAAATAACAGGGAAGCCCCCCAGAAAAAAACCCCAGACTCAGATCCAAGAAACCAGTCATTTACTTCATATTTTCTTTTCCAGTTTTACATTCCCAGTCTTTACATTTCCTGCATTTTAAATACCTGTTCTTTACATTCCTGTACTTTAAATTTCTGCACTGCACTTCGTTCATGGGAGTAGTTTCAAATAGATTGTTACTGTAAACCTCTTCGAGGCTGAGTTTGAATCATTGTAAGTTTTCATTTTTAATGAAATATTTCAATTGTTCGTCATTTAACTGTTATTTTGCTTAAATTCTCCTAAGTCAAACCACCAGTAAAAGTCCTCTTCATTGAGGTTGAAAGAACTACAACGCAATCGTCTGATAATTGGTTGGCAATTATAATTTCTGTAAGAACTGATTGATCCTTGCTGGCACGCTCGCATTTACAAAAATACCCTTCGAAAGTCAAAAAGCCAACAACTGTATATTAAAAATTCTATTTATACATAAAATTCATATAAAAAAATCACAAAAATGATGTGGTAATATCATTATTATAAATAAATACATCTTTAATAATTTTTTATTTTGAAGTGAATGGTCACATTTTTATGTATAAATGTTTTATTTGAATAGTATATTACTCCTGCGTAAAAACATGTGAATATTTTTTGAAAATCTAGGAGGTTGTATTGATTTTCTTCATTTCTACATTTGTGTTGTTTCAAGCAAAATTATAAATGCAAACAGTTATAACGGATCAATGATTTCCGTTATCTAAATTTTTAGTTAATCTTTTCCCTTCCAAAAAAGGGCAAAGGCACCAAGAAATTTGCCCCGTGTAGTGAAAATTTAAGGATTAATAATAATAAATTGTTTTAAATTATAATTTATTTGTACTTTATCTTTTTAACCTTCAAAATTTAACTGTTAATCATTTTGAATTATTTTATTGTTACACTTAGAGTGCCTCCAATAATTTGTCATTGGAACTGTCATTGTTATAATATAACAACAGTGATGCTCCAATGGTGAATATGGCTGATGTCAAATTTAGCAAATACCAAAATTTATGCCAAATTTGACATTAACTTTGGCAGCTACCATATTCACCAACACAGCCAAAACTAACCATTTTCCTCCCTCCTTCCTTCCCTCTCTTCTAGCAAAACAGATAATTTTTTGCAAAACCGCCATTTTGGTTGAACCAAACACAGAAACTGGTATGTTCGGGATGACGCAGTGTTTGGTTATATGAAAATGGCATCTAAGCATTGGACCACTAGTGCTATAATTCTACCATTTTCTACTATTTATTACCAAATTATAGTAATGACAATGCAATTATAGCATTTGTCATTGGAGATGCTCTTAAATTATTTTGTTAGAATCCTGTTTCGGGATTTAAATAGAATTAGGTTATGTATGAATCACATGACACACTTATAAATTTTTTTATAATAATAAGACCTGTTATTTATTTTTTAGAATAATAATATACCATTATCTAGTGATCCCATTTACACTTATCTTAGTGACAAAGTGCAAAAGAATCACTAAATAAGGGTATTTATTATCCAAAAAATTTTAAAAAAATGTGTCATTTGATTTTGTATAAATTTCTAATAGAATTTTAAACTAGTCCGAACACATAATTATCAAAAAAAATATATATATAACAATATAATATTTTGAGTTGGTTAATTATTGAGTTTTGAAATTTAGGTGGTGAGATACAAATAAATCGTATTTAAGAGAAATTTACGATAATTTATTCAAAATTCAACAAATATTTTTTAAATTCAAGTACAAAATATATTTAAATTACACAGTGATATTTTTGGATAAAATTTTAAATACATATTCTAAATTTATAACATTGCTATTTTCCTTTATACACGCAATGGTTTGTTTGAAAAATAGGTTAAAAATTATTTTTTTTAATTTTTTTTAAAAAGTGTGTAAAAAAATAAAAAAAATAATAATATAATCCAAAAAAATTAAAAAACTAAAAAAATTATTTTTAACCTCTTTTGTAGAAAAAGGTCAATATTCCCAAAAAGCAACCTTCGATTTTATGAAAGTCAAAACTACATCAAGTCCATCCAGATTCATCAAAATCAAAGTAAACATACAATTTTATTAGTTAAATAAAGCAAGAAGAACCACTTTGAATTCGATCGATTCAATTCCAAATCAAACAGTGCTCTTAATGGATGCACTGTACCCACTCTGCTCATCCCAATACTTAGACCAAAGCATGACACCCCCATACTTACATGACTTCTTTATCTCCGGCAATATCTGACCCTTCAACACCTCCGCCGGAATAAACCCACTTCCTGCAGCCTGAGTGGCCGCCGGCAAACCCAAAAACACCTTCCCATCACCCTTGATCGATCTTATCCAAACCTTCCACGAATCAATTAAATCATCAATCTTCCCTGAACTGTACTGGCATGGTGGGTTATTATAAAATTGTACCCAAACATAATCAAATAGACCCGTATTAAGGGCACCCCCTAAAAATGCATCAGGAAACGGACATTGGGGTGCCCCTGATAAGTACACCTTCCTTCCAAACTCGCTATAAGCAGATACATAGCGAGCCAGATCGTCCCAGTACTTTGTGGAGCCGAGCTCGATATCGAAATCGATACCGTTCAAGACAGCATCGCCGAGAGGGCGAGACGATGAGGAGCCCCCTAGGTAGTTGTTCCAGAGGTATTCGGAGACGTTTTTGGCGTCGGATTGGGAAGAGAGAGAGTAGGTGCCGACGCCGCCGCCGATGGAGAGCATGACTTTGATGCCGAGGTTTTGGCAGTGGCGGATGTCGGAGGTGAGGAAGGTGCAGGTGTTGGCGGCGGGGTTGCAGTGGCCGGCCAGGTTGAGGACTGGGGTTTGGGAGTTGCCGAAGATGTAGAGGAAGGCTATGTTCACGAACGAAAATCTTTTGGTGTCGCAGGTTTCGGATAGGGTTCCTTCGTTGCCGTTTTGGCCCCAGTAGATGGCGATGCCGCCGCCCGTGGAGGTTTGGATTTCAGATAGGAGGAATAGGAGGAGGAGGGAGAAGATGATAGCAGTGGGTTGAGGCTTTGTTGTCATTTTTGATAGCGAATCAGTAACTACTGTTGGTTTCCTCTACTTTTTATAGGGAAGTCTTGTTCTTCTTTTTAATGTAATTAATCGGAAAAAAATCGATTCATATATAAGATTCAAAAAAAAAATATTTATGAAAATTATATAATGGCACCGTTTAGTTTTTTAAAAAGTTTTGAATTTTGAGTTGTATTTTGAATGATAAATTGTTGAAAAGAATTTTGAAAATTGAAAATTTGTTTAATTATGAGTTTCGAAAATAATTTTGGAAGATTTGTAGTTTTTTTTTTTTTTTTTTTTTGGGTAGTTGAATAGATGGGCGTGAGAGAAAATTTGATTGATTGATAGGTAGAATGTGAAAGAAAAGAAAGAAACAAATGATTGATTTATTAATAAATAAATAAAAAAGAGAAGGAGAGTGGAGAGAGAAAAAATAATTTTAAAAAAAATTAAAAAATTAATTAATCAAACACATTTTTTAATTTTTTTAATCTAAATATTAATTTAAAAACTAAACCAACCATCATCATATATTCGCATTTGATGTCGTCAAAGGTCTACGAGGAGCAAGAATCCTTTATCTTCAAATAACCTTGTCTTCCTATTTCAATTCATTCACAACTATTGGATCATATAAAAATTTCAAAATGTGAAAATCTCAAGATATATCTAATAATTATGAGTAAATTGGGATACGAGGACAAGATTATTTGGGAATAGAAGATCCTTGTACGCCTACGAGGGTGAAAGTCAAGTGGAGAGGAAAGTAGTGATATTCAAGGGGCTTTGGAATATAATTCTAAAATTAATATGAAAAAAAAAAAAAAAAAGCATAATAATGATAGAGTAATGTTGTCATGTGAGTGTTTTATTTTAAAGTGAAATACTCATATTAAACTTTTTGACTTTTATATTATTATTTTAAAATGGCAAATGAAATTAAGGACGTAATTCTTATTTTTAACTTATTCAATCATATAGTCCTTGTTATTGTAATTTGAGATTTCTCACTGATTGATGATATTATGATATTATCGTTGTAGGGGTGCAACTCGGGCGGGTTCGGTCGGGTTGGGGGTCTGCCCAAGCCCGACCCGAATTGCCCAGAGCAGTGCCCAAGCCCGCCCAAGCCCGAACATGAACCCGAGCTTTGCTGCCCAAGCCCGGCCCAAGCTTTGTATTTTGAACTCGGGTTAGCCCAAATTGCCCGAATTGCCCAGAAACTTGTAGGTAGATTTGTTTTGAAACCTGTAGGTAGAATTGATAATTAACAAAGAATTGAGAATTATTCAAAGTTATTTTCTGGTCACCAAAAAATAAAAATTAAAAATTAAGACTAACTCTTTTACTTAATTTATATATATTATATATTATATAATTTATATTATATATTAAATTTAATTCGGGTTCGGGTTGCTCGGGTTGGCCAGTGGTTCTGCCCAAGCCCGGCCCGAATTACAATTCGGGCATCAAAAATCTGCCCAGGCCCGTCCAAATTACAAGATATAGTTGTCCAAGCTCTAAAAAAACTCGGGCTGGGCTCGGGTTGCTCGGGTTGAGCCCGCCCGAGTTGCACCCCTATATCGTTGTATTCAATATTTAGGTAAGACCACTTTGGGTCATGGTTATCAAAATCCTAATCTGAATCGCATGATCTTAAGATTCTACGATTCTAATTGGGCTAAGCGATTTGAATTGTATTAAGATTTTAAATTCAATAAAATTTTAAAGTGATTACAATCCTAATCATGAAATTATTATGTGTAGTCACAATGTGATTCTGATCCCACTAAAAAAATTCTTATTATTTATTTTTTATATATTTATATAAAAAATTTAATTATAAACTCTTTCTCTAAACATCTCTTTTAATTTATGTCTACATAAAATATACATTCTATCAAATTTATCATTTTTCTTTAATGATTTTAAAATTATTTAAGATACATTATCGTTATAGATAATTTCACATTTTATTTAAATTAAAAGTAAAATCCTACAATCCTCTATCCAATTTATAAGTCTCTTCCAACGATCCTATTAGGAACTTCATTTTAACAATCTTGCTTTGGACTCCATATAGGCTGAATTCCTAACAATTGGTAGTAACACAATATTTTTTACAAAAAAAGAACACAAAGGTGAAACAAAGGTGTGAGATTGCATGTGGAATTCAACTTTATCTCATATTTGTCTCATTATGTGAAAATTTTTGTGTACTTAGACATTCTCAACTCTTACATCTTGTTTGGGATGACCTAAATAAGTGTACTTTTTTTCTTTTTACAAAAAGATGTGCAAAAAAGTAGAAAGGTGATGTGATGAAAAAAAGATAAAAAAATAAAAATATGAATTATTTTTGGGTTGCCAAACTTAACTTTAATGTGTGCAATCAACCACTATAAAGGTGTATAAGGTAAGTTTGGGCACATTCACAAAACATCTTTTGTTTTCAAATTCTTATGCCTTTCTATTATCAGGGGTGAATTTTCATATAGGAGAGGCGAATATATATATATACTAATAAAAATTTTAAAAAGAAAAGTATCTCGTTATAACATCAATTTCTACTAGTATAAAAAGTGAAAATGAGATAAAAATATACATAAATAGCATGTTTTTTGTATCCACATTTACAAAAAATAGTAACTATAAAATAATTTATTTATTAAAGTTAGACATCTTGACTTGTTGTGCTCAACAATCTTTTATGTCATTAAAAATGTCTATAATATAATCGATATTAATGTCTCATACAATGTCTTTCTCTATGAACATGATTACAGTAATTAGTTGATTATTGTTTGGAAACTTGTAATTAACACTAGAATAAATTAATTTCTTTTATTATCTTTGTCTATTTATTTTTAATGTTATATTTTGATCCTATATTTCATAGATATTAAAAATTTTAAAATAATAAAAACTGACAGAGAGTGAGCCTCTATAATAGGTAAATAATTGTAGTTAATACTACTATAATTAAAGGTGTTTTTGAAATCATAAGGAGGGAGATCGCCCCCTCTTACCCTCTCTATCCTTGTCTATTGTAATGTGCCTTCCACTATTGAATTATACAAGAATTTGAAAATACAAGGATGCTGCTTGGAGCACAGCACCAATGGTACGGGAGCGTCTCTATGAATAGGAATTTTAACTCTAAAGCAAAGTTTTCTCCAAATCTTTAAGACTTTTCTTAGAAGAAGACAACAGAAACCCACAAACAAAGGAGTTTTATGCTTTCAATATTCGATGAAACTCTCAAAATTTGATACAAATTTGTACAGATTTAAAACGTAATCTCTCATTTAATTGAGAGTGTTGATCATCGACGGCGAGATCGTCTATTATTGACCAATGGTGAGCTCATCAGTGGCAAGATCTTTAGCTTTCAAGATCGTCTTCATAGATTTCGCAGATCTTCTTCACTGATTCCGTGTATACATGAGCTTAGATTTTCAAATATATGATATATATATATATAAGGGAAATATTGTCAACCAAAACAAAAAAGACAAATTATAAAATGTTCTTATTGAGCCACGCATCTCCTACTCAAGGACTTTTTGAAAGAAAATTCATTGAGTTGTCCTTTACACTAAAAAAGTCTCAAAATGGGGAGTTTTACCAAAAATCCTTTTATTTTAAGGTGAAATACTCATATTAAATTTTTTTGATTTTATATTATTATTTTAAAATGGCAAATGAAATTAAGGATGTAATTCTTATTTTTAGCTAATTCAATCATATAGTCCTCGCTATTATAATTTAAGATTTCTCATTGATTGATGATATTGTGATATTATCGTTGTATTCAATATTTTAAGTAAGGGCACTTTGGATCATGGTTATCAGAATTCTAATTTGAATCACATGATTTTAAGATCTTACGATTCTAGTTGGGGTAATCAATTTGAATCGTATTAAGATCTTAAATTCCGTAGGATCTTAAAGTGATTACGATCCTAATCATAAAATTGTGTATAGTTGCACTATGATCTTGATCCCACTAAAAAAAATTCTTATTATTTATTTTTTATATATTTGTATATTTATATCAAAATTTTGACTATAAACTCTCTCTCCAAACATCTCTTTTTAATTTATATCGACATAAAATATGCATTCTATCAAATTTATCATTTTTCTTTATAGATAATTTCACGTTTTATTTTACATTGAAAGTAGAATCTTACAATTCTCTATCCAAACTACAAGTCTCTTCCAACGATCCTACTAGGATCTTGATTTTAACAACCTTGCTTTGGACTCCCTTCATATAGACTAAATTCTTAACAATTGTCAGTAACACAATATTTTTTTAAAAAAAAGAACACAAAGGTGAAACAAAGGTGTGAAATTCGCATGTGGAATTCAACTTTATCTGATATTTGTGTCTTATTATGTGAAAATTTTTGTGTGCTTAGACATTCTCAATTCTTAATGTGTGCAATCAACCACTATAAAGGTGTATAAGGTAAGTTTGGCCACATTCACAAAAGATCTTTTGTTTTCAAATCCTTATACCTCTCTATTATCACGGGTGAATTCAGGATTTTCATATAGGAGAGGCGAAAATATATATACTAACAAAATTTTTAAAAAGAAAAGTATCTCATTATAATATCAATTTTTACTAGTATAAAAAGTGAAAATGAGATGAAAAAATATATAAATAGTATGCTTTTTGTATTCACATTACAAAAAATTGTAACTATAAAACAATTTATGTATTAGAGTGAGGCATCTTGAGTTGTTGTGCTCAACAATCTTTTATGTCATTAAAAATATCTATGATAGAATCGATATTAAAGTCTTATACAATGTCTTTCTTAATGAACATGATTAAAGTAATTAGTTGATACCTTATTTTATTGTTTAAAAACTTGTTAATTAACACTAGAATAAGTTAATTTCTTTTATTATTTTTGTCTTTTTTTAATGTTATATTTTGATTCTATATTTCATAGATATAAAGTGACATCCACTTAAAATTTTAAAATAATAAAAACTTAGAGAGAGTGAGCCTCTATAATATGTAAATGATTATCATTAATACTATTATAATTAAGAGTATTTTTGAAATTGTAAAGAAGGAGATCCCCCCTCTTACCCCCTCTATCCTTGTCTATTATAATGTGCCTTCTACTATTGAATTATCAGCAATGGTTGATGGCCCGAAAATACATGACTCGAATGACTCGAAACACTCCAAACGACGTCGTTTTAAAACGACGTCATTTTATAGAATTCGGGCCATTCGAGCCACAGAATTCGGGCCACCAAACATTATTCATTGAATTATATAAGAATTTGAAAATACAAGGATGCTGCTTGAAGAACCGCACCAATGATACGGGAGTGTCTCTATGAATAGGAATTTTAACTCTAAAGCAAAGCTTCCTCTAAATCTTTAAAACTTTTCTTAGAAGAAGACAACAGAAACCCACAAACAAAGGAGTTTAATGCTTTCAATATTCAATCACTTGTTTACTATTGACCCAAAAAATACTCTCCTTTCTAAATTCACTTGGTGGCAAAGAGAAGATTACAAATTATAATAAAATACTGAATTTATTTATAAATAATACATTTGAGACAAAAAGAAAGAAAATTTTCGAAATTAAAAAGAAAGAAATCATGTACCCAAATTAAAGTGCATCACTATAAAATCATCAATGAGGTCCGAATATTCGTCCCAAAAACCCTTCGATAAAAAAACCCCCTCAATTGGATTTGGATGCCCATGGCCCATGAGTGGGAAATTTGACAAAAGATCACCACACCATAAGCTAAATTAAAACATTAATTAAGGAGTTGAACTTTTGGATTGTATACATTGTTTGCATGTGACAGGGTATATTGGAGATTGGACCCGTGACAACCCATTTCACTATTTTCATTATGTTATAAAAAAGCAAAGCTTTATAATACAAGCAATCAAATTTATTGGGAATAACAATAATGGGATATTCATTTCCATTGCATTAACATAATGAGAACATCATAAAAAATGGGTTTGTGACTCAATTTGAGCTGCATTATGTGATTATTTTTATGAGTACTTCATGTTTACTAAAAATTATATTAATCGGATATCAATAACTATTTGATCGATAATCAAAAAAATAAACATTAAGTTTTTCTTTTGAAAAATAGCATAAAAAATATGCAATTCGATCATATGATTATTGATATCCGATTAATATGATTTTTGGTAGGCATGAATTACTCAACAAATCTTACAAAATGAACGGTTCGGATCATAAAAACACGTCCATAATACACCTGAAAATGAGACACAACAGTCATTACTGTGCTGACCCCAATTCCCACAAATTGATCATCTTAGTAGAGAAGGGAATTTACTACTCTCTTCACTGATTAGGGTTTAAATATCCTATTATTTAAGAAGAAGTTCAACCGTTTAGGTGGATCAATTAGTTTTTCCTAGTTTAATTTGTAAGAATGGGTCCTAAAGTCCTGTCTTGGGGACATTAAAAAAAATGATAATATTATTTTTATTAACAAATCAAAACACATGTATGTAATTATCAAATAGGGTTAGTCCATAGTGCATGCTAGTCAGCTAGAGCTTTTAGAGACGACTAAAAAATGCCAGATATTGCGCCCTACTGCGTGGACGGCACTATTTACACTGATTTTTGTGGTTCTTGTGAAGTCTTCGCCTACCCACTTATACAAACTTATCCACGATCCCATCACATTCATATAAAATTGATTCTCTCGGTTACATTTGTTCAATTAATTATTTAAGTACAACCTTAAATGGAAAGCCAAATTATGATCCTTGACTTGAGAAATTTGAGCATTAACTCCTTTGGTATTGTGCTGAGCAACATTGCTAGTTTTTGTTTTTAAGGACACTTATCAATAAGTGTTATTAATTAGATTTATTTATTTATAAGTTTTATTGATAAATTTATTACTGTAAATTTATTTATAAAAATAAGAGAAATTGATAAATTTATCAATAGAACTTAATGGGTAATAAATTTCAAAAGTAAGACATATTAGTAAAAGAAAAATTATTATATTAATCTTTCTTGAGATTTAGAAATATATATATATAGTAACTTATACTAATTTAACAATATATATCACGTTCCCTTCATATTTGAATTCACATAACATTCATCTCTTTGGTCGTCAATAATTTGTTAATATTATTTCTTTTACATTAAAATATATTTTTCCTTCTTTATTCTTTCATTTTTACACCATCTGTATTAATTTCAATTCCTTTACCATTACTACAAAAGAAATTAGTATAATTTTGTTAAAATTATAAAATTTGTTGAATATTTCCCAAAGTTTAGTGGAGATCAATTTAATTTATCCCTTTTTAAGAGTGGAAGGACTGACGAGAAGTGATCACCAAAAAGAGATAGTGGTTAGATGGGATGGTCAATGGGTGGAAGACAGAATAAAAACTTATTTGAAAACAAATGAAATATATAGGCTCCGTTTCGTGGATTTTTGAAAATGTAGTTCTACACTATTTTTTTAGTGTGGTGTTTGTTTAACATTTTTAAAAATTAATTTCTCTCACTTTTGAAAATTCTTTCCAAAGCGAAAAAATTTGAACTAACCGATCGTCTCACCGGATGTTCTAGCGGTTGACCGGAATAGTGTTCGGTTTATTTTTTTATTTTTTTTTCACTTGCTATTTTTATATTAAAAAAAATATTTGTGAAATTTTTTTAAAAATTTTTATGAACTTTGAATAAAATTTTGAATTGTGTGTTTGGTTATGAGTTGTAAGTTTTTGTATCAAATATCATATGCTACATCACTCAATTCAAATTCAATTTAAAACTCTTTTCAAAACTCATAACTAAACAAATTTTCCACACTCAAATCATAATTCCAAAATTCACAAACTCAAAATACAACTATATTCTCAAATCATAATTCTAAAACTCTACCAAACACTACCATATATTTTCTCAAATTTTGATTTTATTTATTTATTTTATTTTTTGATGAAAACATGCCTTTTATTATACCAAATCACTTCCAGCATTTGCTCCGCCAAAAAAAATTAAAAAAAATTAAAAAAAAATTGAAGAAAAATGATTGGAAGCTTTAATGGGAGTGAATTTTGACCTTAGTTTTATTTTATTTTATTTTATTTTTTTATTCTCTGTCACATCATTAGAGCTCTATGCTACAAAATTAGAGGGATATCATTCCTCAAAAAAAAAAATATGAGAGAGAGAGAGAGAGAGAGAGAGAGAATAATACAAAAGAAGGAAAGCAAGGTAATGCTCTTCTTAAAATCAGAAAGTACTTGCAAATACCTCAATCAAATACTTGTGTTGTCATCAATCTTATCAGGAGAAGTCATCGGCAAAGGAAATAAAATAAAATAATCATCTTAAAGAGTACTCAGAAAATTAAGATATCTATGAAATTGGATTGCATATGGTTTCTTGGTACATAAGCATGCAATGGATTTGTTCAATCTGTTGCTAATTATCATTTCAAGAAACAATAAAATAGATTCACATTGAAAGAGAACAAAGATCACCAATTATACAGGAGTCAAGTGTCCCTTTTAGAGGATATCTATCTACTATGATTTGTGATCAATGGCTAAATGTTAAAAACTACACTTGTCCAATTGATACCCACTCTTTATCCACTTCCAGCAATCTTTTTCTTCAAAGCTTCAATTTCATCAGCTAGTTCCTTTCTGCTCGACTGAGAAAAACATATTCACTTGTCACAATGATATACCTCATGCCAAACATCATTGTGAAATATTTAAGTATCAGAATATCCCATGTCTAAATTTATAACCCAACAAGGTTGCAATACTCACAAGCTCTCTACTAATTTTTACACCATCCAATAGGGTCTGAGCATCAACAGTCTGTCAATCATGGAGCTTAAACTAGATTCAAACATACACATTGCTAAGTCTTTCATATCCCTACATCTGGGGAGATACTAAGGACTTGTGGGATTCTGGTTTCACATGCCCTCGGCTAGAAACAATCAGAAGTTATAGCCAAGAGAATATAAAAATATCAGCTGAGTAAAAGATGATTTTGCAGGAATTCTATGGAAACTAGTTTGGGGAAAAGGCTACATCTTGAAGTATTTGCAATATCAACTTGGAACAATGAAAATTGTTTCACAATATCTGCAATGTAGTGTCCAATTCGTGGACTATCAAATGAAATGAAATAAATTGGGATGCACATGCTTAATGGAAAGATGTCACTTAATTTGAAATATGTGAAACAGGACAATTAACTTTATTCAGATAGATGGCAATCAGATAAAGTAATTTGGACATGAAACATTAATTTGCAATGAGTTAGTTTTACCTTAAAGAGAAGGTACCGGTAGACAAACCATCCAGTATATCCAAGCCCAACCAATTCCATGATTTTTGGAAGCTGGTTTTATTTCATAATAGAGTAATAATTTAGAACAGTTTAGTGAAATATCCAGAAAGAAATTTGACTAACAAATAAAATTTTGATTGCAGAGCATGGGAAAAGCATTCATCGTAATTTGCTTCAATTTATTTACCATGAAAATTTTCTTTAATTTAAAATTAAAAGGTGAACTCAATCAAATCACTTACCAAAGGGACTGAGTTGATAGAATCAACAATGACGGAAGACAACCAAACAGCAAATATTGCCCCACCTCCATAGAGAATGAGTGCGGACTTGTTTTCAAATGCATCCCACTGTCAAATTAAAGAACAGAACAGGATTTGAATGACGGAACGTAACCAAATGTTGAAAAAAATGAATATCCTCTCTTGAGTCAAATCTGTTTGCTAATTTCTCAAAGAACACAGTTTAACAAAATTAACAGGCCATGAATTGATCAAGGGGTGAACATTGAACCCATGATTTTTCTCCAGACATCAATCAAGAAAAACACATCACATTACAGATGGCATTGCTATCATTTCACCAAAGACTGGAGTATTTACGGGTCTACATTTTTAAAGAAATAATAGCAGTGTTCCATTGTACCATGACATGGGTAATGTGATAGGAGATCAGGTAACAATCAGGTAACTGTGAAGAGTGGAACAAGTTGTCTCTCACCAGTGATAACTATCAAACATCCCAGAAATATGAACTCTGATATGACACACCATGGTTTATACAAACAGATTACAGAAGGAATGGGAAGCTACCTTTTCCTTCAAGTCCAAGAACACCTCTCCCACTTCACCAGAACCAGATGTCTCTTCTGAGGAGGATGCTTTAATCTGGAACAGAGCCAACCTGTTGAGAGCTGTTTCAGAGGAAAATTAACTTGTGCAAACAATTTTCAACAGCCGACATTCCAAGACAATTGTGGAGTTCCATAATTGAAACAGTTAAAAATCACATGAACAATAAAGTTTCCTGTCACAGTAAGAGATTTAACATCCAGAGTCATCCTATTCACATGGGCTTATGCGTCCTATCTAGAAAATGGAACCACATCGATAGTTCATTTGATTTTTGGTCAGTCAGCAAAGCAAGAAAATAGGACAGTGCAGAAAGTTTGTATTGAAAATCTGGCTGCAAAAAATTGGATTTCAACTTTACTGATAAACATAAGAGTTGAGACTAAGCAGAAGCAACAGCAGAAAAGGCCACAGACAAGCAGATAACCAACTATATGCATACACTGATGCCCAAACATATTTAATTTAAGGAGAAAAAAAAGCATAATTATATTTCAGTTCAAGCATCAGTGCACTTTTAGCCTTCATTAGACAGCTTGATTTTTATTCTTGTTTGTATTCTAGTCTTCAAACTTGATTGGCACTGCTCAATATATAAATTTTAAGAGTCAATTAATAAGCGTATGCCATAAATGAAAAACCTACCATCCTATTCATTGAAGACCAAAGATAAATAATTTTGTGGTGTTCGAGACAGGGAGACTGGAACATGTGGCATACTTAAATCAGTCTCCCAAACTTTTATGGCAGAAAGGTGAATTGGTATTGATGGAGGCCAATAGGTGCAAAATTCACATCTCTTAGCATATCCCTAAAAAATCACATGGCCAAGGTTCCCAAGGTTTCTATAAAATTGGAGGCATATAAAGCCAACACACAATCAATAAAAGTAAAAAATACCCTGACATGTTTTGAAGTTTAGACATGGCTTATAAAAGGCAGGAAGAGCATTATATGATTCGACTTTCCATGCTGAAATAGATTCAGATAAGGACTTCATAGACAAGAGCAACTAACATTTAAGTCAGGCTACAAGACCACTGCTCATAATTCATGAACTGCACTTGAGCCTTAGCTCCACTGCGTTCATCTAGGATGTGTTTCTTAAGACATGAGCCTGATAAATTGTGGGGCTGCTGCAGCATGCCAACCAGTGTTATTAAAGGTGTGCCTAGGCATGCGCCTAGGCCCAAATCCCATCCAGGCCCAAAGTTTGCGCCTTGTAGTGTTCCAAGCCGGGTGACTTCAATAAGGCATGCCTAGGCATGCGCCTAGGCCCAAATCCCATCCAGGCTCGAGGTTTGCGCTTTGTAGTGTTCCAGGCTAGGCGACTTCGACAAGGCACGCCTAGGCGTGCGCCTAGGCCCAAGTCCCATCCAAGCCCAAGGCTTGTGCCTTGTAGTGTTCCAAGCCAGGCGACTTCGATAAGGCGCCTGACTGGTCCAAGGCACAATAAGGCCCAAGGCTTGTGTCTTGAAGGCCTTTTTTTATTATTGCTTTAATTGGTTTTGTTTAAAATTTGACCATTGATTTAATATGGTGAAGCTACAAAAGATCTCTATTCTTATTATAGATGTCAATACATTGGGCATTCAATCCCAAATCAATGATAGAAAGAAAATTAACCCTAATTCCTAATCTCCAAAGAACACTAAATATTTAACATTTCATTTTGTTTATGTTGAACCCTAAATTAGTTACTTATATTAAATTATATTTTTCTTTTCCGTACAAGGTGCGCCTCACTTCAATGAAGCCTATGCCTCGCCTTGCGCCTTGAGCCTAGGCCCCAGGAGACCTTGGCGCCTTAGTGCGCCTATCACCTTTAATAACATTGTTGCCGACATTTATCAAGATTGGCATTAATTGGGTTAGGCATCCACATTGTAAACTGCAGTTCCATAAGCCTCCTCTTTTTTTTATATTTTTTATTTTTTTTAAATTTTAAATTTCATGTTTGTTTGTGGTAAAAGCTCTTGAAAATATCATTATGACATCAGTTCAGTTTTGCAAAGACTGGAAGCTGTGAAGAATTTGTACTTGTTGCCAGGGGTGCAACTAGGATTTCGACATGGGAAGGACCAAATTAAGAGAAAAATATTTTCACCAACTAATAAAATGTTTATATTTCCAACAAAATATGAACATATTTTATAAGTTCAATCAAATATTAAGATTATAGATTAATTTACTTCATGAAAAGTGAAAAATAATCAACTTTAAGAAAAGATGAATAAAAGAAGTTTAATTTCACTTTTTAACTTGATCACATATCAAAGTGCAATTCAACGCTCTTTCAAATCTCAAAAATCGTTTAAGATTGATTCAAAGTTAAATTTCATTACAATTTCTTTCAATGTCCAAAATCGACTAAGAGTCGAGACAGATGATATTAATGTTCAAAACCACATAGTCAAGACAGCTAAATTTCATTAAACTTCCCATTATGTGCCTCACAAAATGATAGAACCGTGATAAGTAAAGCATCCTATCCATCATCTTACAATTTTTAAAAATGATCTTTAGTTGACGAAACAAGACAAATGACATTTAAAATGCCTTGAATTTTTTGACATTTAAATCAACCGGACGGGAGGTAAAAAACTGTGTAAAAAGAAAGATGAGGCGGAGTTAGATTTTCTTTGTGTGTATGTTGCTCAAATAATATGACTATGATAATCACATTATTTTACCATATTTTATATACCATGTGATGTGTCACCACTACATTTTTTTTATCTGATGCGTCACCACTACATTTTTTTTATCTGATGTGTCACCACTACATTGGTAACAGATTTTAAGTGGTGGGACCCATTAAATTAATGAAATGATAACATAGATGGTGTACAAAATGTGATAAAATAATATGGTCATCATAACATTATTGGTTAGTAAAACTAGAACCAAAAAATGTTCGAGGCTTCGTATCTTTGATAAACTAAAAGATTAGAGCAATCACACGAGCCTAGCTGCTGAATCCTCCTTTTGGTTATTTCAGGTAGGCTCAAGGTTAATAATTAGCTCCAACATACTTGATAATGCCTCACCAATTTAATTTTCTGCTACAGTAGCTCACTTTTTTTTTAATTATTTTATTCTTCTTCATTTCTGTATTCATCCATGACAATAGTTTTGATAAAAATTATTAAATAGTTTAGAAGACCGTCTAACATTGTTTATGTGGTGCTCTTAACAAATGAGCAATGAAAAAACACATTATGTAAGTTACTTTTTGCCTCTCAACAATTTAACAAAGGTGGATCAAATCCTCTCATCCATAAAATTTTTTGCTATCCTTTTGGTTGGGAGCATCATGTTAATAATACTACATGATATTCTAGGACTGTTAAACATATGATAATTTAAAAAATAAAATAAAATAACTGTTAAGAAATATGACTGTTGAGAAAATATGATTGTCAAGAAAATATGACATTGTAATATTTGAAAAAATAAATAAATAAAGAAAAAAAAATATTTTAAAGAAAGATAGCCAGAATAGAGAGAGTTGCTGGTGTGTATACTAAAAAAGTGACTAGCTAAAGTAATAAAGTAGAATTTCAAGTAGCTTTTTGAGCTAGCATTGTTGGAGGCCACTTTAACATTGTGTTTGGTTGGGAGATTTAGGGAGGAATTTGGAAAAGGAAAGGGAAAATGCGTGTGACACTAGGTGAAATATATGTATATTTTATTCACATTTCACTTACCTTTTCCATTTCCCTTTCCAAATCCCTCCTCAAATCCCTTAACCAAACACAGCATAAGGAACTCTATTTTTTACACACACATATATATATATATATGTATATTTATGGTTATGCGAGCCCCTTAATAGTTCCGCACTGCCCTTGCTTGGCCAAAGAGCAATTGTAAATAACTCTTATGTTTAGGTACTATAAGGAATCTTTCGATAGGCAAGAAAAAAAGGATACGATGAACAGGGTTTCTGGCTAGTTAGTGATGGTCATGACTCATGATGATTTCCTATTGCTGGCTAGCTCAAGTTGTTTACTGTGCGTCAAAATGGAGCATATGCCATGGCATTAGGCTAGTTCATTCATGCAAAGACAGTGAGAGAGAGAGAGAGAGACAGAGAGAGAAAGAGATTTCTCCATGTTATCAAAAGAAAGAACAAGACTAGCTTTTAGAAGTCCATGAGTCCTATTTCTATGGCAGTTGGAGCTGAAATCTTTAGGTAGCCCCTCTACGTTTGGTTGAAGGATTTGCCAAGGGAAATGGAAAGGGATTGGAAAATAAAATGGAAAGGTTCCAAGCTATATTTGGTTGAGTTGGAAAATAGAGGAAGAAAAGAGCCCACGTGAACCAAAAGACAAAGTGGGATTCACTATCACTTTCGTTTCCCTTGTCCATTGTGTTTTCCATTATAACCAAACAAACAAAAAGTAATGGTCCAACCAAACACAACCTTAGTAATTCAAGATTTTATAAAAGAGGAACTCATTTTCAGGGTGCTTTCAGGATCAATTTAATCACATGAATTATCGAAAAAAATTAGCTAAAGAAAAGTTCAATAAAACGAATTGGGGAAAATATATATATATATATGAGGAGACATCCAGAAACCTATTTAGCTCAAAAGCTATGGTTGAAATGCACAAAATTTTCAATTGTTGACATAGATTTCTCTCTCAATAGCTTGAATTCGAATTCCAGGTCTATCATTCACAATTCTTCCCAATGATTTGAAGTTGCAATTAACTTATTCAAGACTAGAATTTGAGAAAGCAATGCATAGAAAACGCAGTGTATATATATAAATTGTGTGTTGGACGTTGTGAATTGCCGTTTGATAGGGAGGGAAAGAGCTTTTAATACCTGAGAAGTGGATAAAGGAAGCTGAGGCTGAGGCTGAGGCTGAGGCTGAGGTAGACAAAGGAGGAGGAAGAGAGCGAGAAGGAAAACAAGGGAAAGCAGGGCGGTGTGAGTGTAAGGACTTGTTCGTAGTAGAGAGCCGACGCACTGACACTGCTTCTGCCATTGAACAAGCCCCTCCTCCTCCTGCTCCTGCTGCATACGCTGTTTCCATGACTGTTGTTGATGCTGCTTCTCTTTCTCTCTCTTCTCTCTCTCTCTCTGTATTTCTGTATGTATTATGATAGTCCACTGTCTTTTTTACATCCATCACTTTCTTAAGACAAGCGGAAAAATAAAATAAGGAAAATGCTGACTTATCTATAAAAAAATGTATTACAATATGTAAAAAAATTGGATACGTAGGGTTGGTTTGGGATGTTTTAAAAAAGTGTATTTTTTAATTTATTGGTTTATATAGGTGGGTTTGGATTGACTTTGATGTGAGAGCAAGGATCTTCTAGAGTTTTTTTTTCCTAAAGTTTCCTAGAGTGGTGCATTGTGTGGTTGAGATTTAATAACAAGTCACATCAATTTTTCAGCATTAAATCTCAACCACACAATACACCACTTTAGGAAATTTTAGGAAAAAAACACTTTAGAGAATCCTTGGTGTTGATGTGATGTGTTAGAGAGGTGATGTAATTTAAATAAAATAATGTGACTTAAATAGGATGGTTACTTTTTGACTTTTTGTATTATTTAGTAGATGCCAAACTTTTATATATGGACTTATTGTCTAATAGGTCCTATGAAAAAAATTATCATAAAAAAGTCATTAATTGTCAGTTTTAATGACAATTTATAAAAACAAAAATGTTTGAGACACCCTTTTCCTCCCACCCCTTTAACCCCCTTTCCCTTCCATTAGCCAGTTTTTATTTTCTATTTTTTTTTATTTTCCTTCTCCTCCAATCATCACCAGCCACGTGTGTGTGGGGGGTGGTGAGGGTGGTGATTGAAGGGGGTCTCTATCAATGCTCTTATAAAAATCATGACAAAAACAAGTCATTAATTGTCAGTTTTTAGCGACATAAATAAAAAATTGTTACAAAAAAATTATTTTTAGCGACAATTTTACCAAGACTTATTTTCAATAGAACTTGATAAGAATTAGGTTCAACAATTAAGACCTATTGGTAGTTTACCTTAACAAGATCATATTAAATTTTTGAATAAATTATAAATACACTCCCGGAGATTTGATTAAAATACGAATCGCCTCTATAGTTTTGAAAATTAATTCCACCTTCTAAGGTTTTTAATTTCATAACAAATCATGCTTTTTATTAATAAATTATCAATTTAATTAACAGTTTTTAATGATATTAAAAATATTCAATTAATAATTTAGGTAATTTTATTATTGTATAAGAATAAAAGATTCTGAATAAGGGAATATTTATAATTTTTCAAATTACAGAAGACAATCTGTATTTTAAGCAAATCTCATAGTGTAATTTACCTAAATTTTTCTATATTAGTCTTACTGAACAATCAATAAGCAATTCTAAATTGAAGCCGTCAAATAAAATCTATTGGATGCTAAACGTTTTACATTTTGGAATATGAGCTGACAATTTAGACAATTTTGTAGATCCAATTTCACTTCATTCTGGACCATTAGAAGAGTTGGCCAGATTCAATCTGTTCTTTGAGTCTATTGTGTTCCAAGTTGTAAAATCATTTTACTAAGAAGTTATTTATCTCAAGGAAATAATTTACCTAATTTGCGGAGATTATAAGAAATTATTTAGTTCTCTTGCAATAATGTTCTATTCCAATACAAAAGTAATCATTTTTATAGTTTGAAAAATGCTACAGTGCCACACACATCTACTCAGAATTTTTCTAGATGGTATATTTGTGTAGTAGAAATTGAATTAATGTAGTGTGGGTCCAAGTGTAAAATAAATCAGAATTGTAAATTGATATTTCTAGGTAAAATTCAGAGTAATATTTATGGCACCGTAGTATTACTATTATAGTTTAGATTAATAATTATTAATTTGAAACACCTCTTGGACTTGCTTCAGCAACCCTCAACAATTTATTAGAAAAAATGTGGCAGATCGAGAAACAAGTTAACAAGACCTGAATTTTTTTATTTAGCACAGAATAACTCATATTGCACAAACTATATGAAATTATGTGCTCATTGCCTAATGTATGAGGTGACTAGCACATTGATGATACCACATGAGTAAAGTGAACTTTGCTTTGAATTACAAAATGATAACCATTTGTTCAAGGAAGCAAGTTGACAATATATTATTGATAGCTCATGAACTAAGATCAAGAGAGCAAACTGAGGAAAGAATCTAATATATCTCTTATTAAAACAATATTTTGAAGTACATGGAACCATATAAGCCTAGTGATACAACATTTGGAGGTATGAAAAGTAAAAAATGTTAATATTTAATACCATTTTACAGTGGCATTCCATCTAAATACAGAATGGATCAAGAAGTAAACTCTAACATAAGATCAGTCAGTCTCAATGTATGCCTGTCATATTACATTGGCACAAGCATGAAAGTTAATTGTTATTACATGTAAATTTATGGGGAAAAAAACAAATATGTATGCAATTCCCTATCCAGGCAAATCGGCAATGTTGCTGTGGAGTATGGATCTAGCTAGCTAGCATCACCGATCATCTTGAAACAATGCCTTAGAAACAGAACCAGAGGGGTTACTCTCATTATGGTTCTTCCCCATCATTGGGGTCTCACAGACTATATCATGGTTTCCCCTGTGTCGTTTCTTCCTCTTTGATTGCTTCTGCAGAGACTCAGATTTTGCTCTCAGTGCCTTGGGCTGCTTCGGGGCCCAAACCCTCTGCAAATCTGGCACCCAAGTTGTGAAAGAAACAAACCTGCGAGCCCTTTCTCTCATCTCCTGAGCCTCACTTAACTTACGGGCATGATCCTCTCTCTTAACATTGCAGGGACCGTCCATGTCATGTTCCAGTGGTTGGGAAGACTCGTCTTCTGCTGAGATTGATTCATGAATTCTATTAGCTTCAGCTGTTACATATCTGTCTTTATCTCTCCACGAGTGATTGCTATCCTCACTGTTGAGTAGCAGAATCAAGGATTCATTCTCATCAACATATGGCAACAGATCCATTTGTGCATAGATTTTATTTACCACATTTCCGAGAACATCATGATACCTGAAAATTTATGCATTCAAACATCATTTAATATGACTGGTTCTAACTTCAGGTAATAATGCGATGCTCATACTGTTGCACAATTAAAATGTAAAAGAATAAATAAATGAAGCTCCTCTTCATTCTGAAATAACTAGAATGAATAGAGACTGAATTTTGGCTGTAACTGCTCATATACAATCATCACAATGACATTGAATATCTCTAGGACTGTAACATCAGTGTGCTTTAGCAAGTATTGGCAGCGTATGAAATGAATGAAATATGAATAACCAGCCCATATGCAGAAGCAGCAGCTAGTAGAACCAGATGCATCCAGAGTGCTTGTGATTTGAAAACTACAAATTTGTTTTAAACACTATGCTTTCAGTAACCAAATTGCATGGATTACAGTCAGTTTGGGTTTCTAGAACCATTTCTCATGTGAAACAGAAATATTTTTATCATTTCCTCATTGACTAGCTCTTTATCAGAGTCACTTCTACATCCAAGTTCCACAAGATCCACATAAGAAAAAAAAAAAAAAAATAGTTAGCTCTTTATACGACTCATTTAACATGTGGATCATTTAGCTCTTCATCAGATCTTTGGTTAGCTCTTTCGCAGACCCATTGCTCTGGCTCATGTGAAAATTGGGTGCAGAAATGGGTCTGAAAAGAGCCAATCAAAGATACTGTGACACAGAAATGGAGAAATAAGGAGCTGAGCAGCAGACTGGCTGAAACAGAAATATACCAGCTGAAGCTGAGCAATGAACAGAAACTTGGGTGTAGAAATGGGTCTGATAAAGTTCGTTTCTGTTACTGTTGTTACATAGACAACATAATTTTATTGATAAATGCTAGAGACCCACAATTTTAGACCCACAATAATGTGTCAAGGGAGTTGGGCACTATATGGTTGAGTGTGTGACAAATCAAAAGTTGACATCTATCATGCCACATCATTATGAGTCAAATTAGCGGACTTTTTTAGGGGGTCTCAAACATTTTCCATTTTTATTTTGAAATTGCCCTCACTAACTCTTAACGTGAAACTAATTGTAATCAATAGATCAAGTTTCTACATTAGATCAAGTTTCTACATTCAGAATGCATGTATTTCTCTATATCTATGTTTGAAAGCATTATGTCAAGTTTCTACGCTTACATATGTGTAAAACATATACATATGTGCTTGTGTGATTGATCTATCTTCGAAAAAGAATGAAATCTCCAAGTGAAGGGATTAATATCAAACTGATTTTAACAAAAACAAAATGAGAAAGAGATGCTAATATATGCTTGCAAACGAATGTGTCCCTACAGAAGTAACAAAATGAAAAAGAGATGCTAATATATACTTTATCTGAAAACAGCTATAAAATATGGTAGTATAAATCTAACAGAGACTATGGTGCTTTTTCACTTTATACCTCATTTTGATGGTTTTTTCGACATAATCATAAAGGCTCAAATGGCCGTGAAAGCCTCCTTCCACAAGGTACTGAATGATTTCTAAGAGCAAGCAAATCTGCTTCACAAGCTTGCGTTTTGTAGAAGCTTCAACCCTCTGTGCAACCTCTGACCGGAGTATCTCCATACGAAGCAAAATCTGCAATTCATGTCTTGCACTAATTAAGGAAAATGCCACAGCAAATGGAGCTAAATTGTTACCCAGAGAACTTAGTTTCTTAACAAAGGCACCAATGCATGATAAATAGATATAAAAATTAATATAGTATTAAGATAAATATATATATATATATATAAAATTTTAAGGATACTCTCTAACTATAATTTCCGAAACAAAACTGGTAGATCCTGGATCAGATGCTGTAAAGGCTGGATCATTATCCTTGTGCTTCTCCTTCAATTCCTTGGGCTCCTTTAGCAGAAGTTTTATTAGATTTCCAGCAACTGCCTTACCAGAAGAACCATCTGATTTTACCAATGGGGTTTGACTCTCCATGCTATTATCTGATTCATTCCTCTGGTATAACCAATAAATGGACAAGTTCACAATTCTCTCAGCCAAGATCTTCAAGTCCACTCCTTTGGATTCAAGACCATCTTGAATCTTCTTAGGAAGATTACCGAAAAAGGCTTCCAAAGTTTCTGAACAAGAAACTAAAGAAGATCCCTCCTGTATTTTAGAAGGTCCAGTTGGAAAATATGAAGGGATTGGTTGTTTGCTTTCTTGGTCGGTTCCAATTAGTCTTTCACCTATCTCTCTTTCAATATGTTGACATGACTTGGATTCATCAGGTACGGTTAAGCAACCATAGCCAGACTTCTTCATCTGTTTCATCCAGCACTTCAAAAACTTCAACTTCTTTGATTTACTAAATCTTCTGGCAAAGTAAGCCTCCTCCAGCTCCAATTCAGAGAATTCAAATGCTGCCTTACAGAAGGAGATCCACGTGAGGTCCTGGTACACATGTTTTTTGTTCTTTCTTCTATTTTGATCACTTAGCGGGACATTATTTTTTGATGTCAAAGCTACTGATCCACGAAATTCAGGTTCCATCGCATGCCAATCATCCATAATAGAGAGAATAGCCAAATGAGCTGTAAAAGGCTTGAGCATACCCATGAATGAATCCCCATTTCCTTTTGAAAGAGACACCAAAGCTGTGTAACCTTTCCTACAGAGAAAACTCAACAGAATTTGCCATATAGGTATGGTTTTACTATCAATGAACCGACCCGTTTCACTCGATAGTACTTCAAGAACCCTATCAGCAAAGAAACTGCTACAACATTTCTTTGTACTTTTCCCTAATTCTCCTGAGTGTCCTCGTATTAAAATGAGATTAGACAAGCAGCCCTCACTTCTCACATTCTCATTACATTTCTGAACAGATTTAATATGAAGATTTGTAATTCCATCACCAAAATGATCCCAAAATCTTTTATCCTGTTCAAGTGATTCACTTTCCGAGTTTCTAAATTCAAGGGTATGCATAATATCAGTAGGCATAAGTCTAGGTAGCTCCTTCAAATTGAGCAATTCAAGATCAGAGCACTTGCATTCTAAAGGCTTTCCACTCACATCTGAGATCTCAAGAGTCAGTTGTGCATGAATAGGTTTACAAAAATCGGTAAAATCGAGACAATTGAATGAAGTTCCAATCATTGGATAAATCAATCCAAATGGAATAAGAGCAGAACCCAAAATGATCGAGTCAGTAGAACAAAATCCCCAACCTAAATTCCTAATCCCATTCTCGAGAAAATTCTTAAATCCAAATTGCAACACAGATTCATCAATCTCCACATTTTCTTCATTACACTCCACATCAAACTTAACATCAATCCAACTACAGTGAATATCTCTGTTAGCGTACGCATCATTCACAGCACCAAAAAAATCATGAAAATTCTTACAGAATGAATCTACATCACTCAACAATTCATTATCCATACCCACATTCATAAATTCAGATAAACATTTCAACGATCTACCAATCGGCGACAGCAAGAGAACCAAATTGGATCGAACAGAGGGAAAATTGTTCAACCTACCTGAAAGATTTTCACTTTGTGCATCCCAGGCATAATCGTGCGCGACCTGAAGCAAAGAACCGGCCACATGCGAGGCACGAGGAGGTGAAATCGCCAATTCAGTAGAAATTGGGGAGTTAGAGAGAGAAATGAGGGTTTTGGAGAGAGAATCGAGTGTTTGAGAAGGGCGGCTAAAGGAGAGATGGATGGTGGAGGGTTTGTGGAGGAGGCGGTGGAGGGAGGAGGAGGAGAGGAGAGGGGAGAGAGAGGAGAAGAAGAGCTTGAAGGCGAAGAGAGAGGAAGAGAGAGAAGGGAAGAGAAGGAGGGTTTGGGAAGCGGTGAGGATGAAGGAGAGATATGGGTTAGGGTTTTGGAGGTGAAGTAGTGGGTAGAGATCTATGAGAAGGACTATGCGCTCTGTTTGAGAGTAGTTGTAATAGTCTATGGTTTCTGCCATTGAAGAGGAGATCTGGGATTTTCAACTTGAAATCTGGCAGCAGATTGAATAGAAAGGAGGAGGGTGGTAGAGAGAGAATGGGATCAATCAGAGTTGAGAGAGAGAGAGAGAAAGAGAGACAGAGACAGAGACAGAGACAGAGAAAGAGTTTGAATGATGTTGTTTGGCGGGAAAGCATAAAATTGCGCGCCGGCCAGCACGTGATAAAAAAAATTAGGGTAAATTACATTGACAACCTTGAGATTTCATCCAATTACTATCCACTTCTTGACGTTTTAGAAATTATATTTTCACTCCTGTGATTAATAGTTTCATTTTACAAACCCTCTGCATATATAAAAGGTAACAACTCCTAATAGAAAAATAGATGAAATTACATTAAAAAAAAAAAAAAGTAAAGGAAATGCAAAAAAAAAGATAAAGTAAAGCAAAGCAAAAAAAGAGAGAGTGCATGAGTTTAATGTATTCATTCGGTCTAAATAATTGCAATGACAGGGGATTAGTGTAATTTCTCAAACGTCAGAGGGTGATATGTATTAAACCCAAACCTCAGGGGGTGTAAGTGTAATTTACCCAAAAAATTAAAATAAAAAAAAATAAAGTAATACTAGGGATCAAAAGTTCATGGGTTAGATTAGAAGATTTGGAAAGGAATTTAGAAAGAAAAAGAAAAAAGGCGTGTGAAATTAGATAAAATATAAATATGTTTTATTTACATTTTACCTATTTTTTTCATTTTACTTTCTAAATTCCTCCTCAAATCTCTCAGCTAAACAAGCAAAATTTTTATCAAATGTTTTACATAGATATGGAATTCACATGAAACTTATATGGTGTGAGTCACACATCTATATGAAGACATTTAGTGAAAATTTTAATAAAACTTTTAAAATCATTAACATTTTTCCCAAAAAAAAGGAAGAATTTGTGCTTAGCCACGGGAAGACTTAGAAATGGAAATTAGAAAAGATACTGAAAAATGAAAATCAATCAAAATTAAACACACGTCTTTTCATAATAAATAAAAAATAAAAAAAAATAAATTTATATTGGCTTGTTTGGGAATAACTACTTATTTGATTTTTTTTTGTCACATTATCATTTTATTTTTATATATATCTTTCTATAAAAAATTAAAAAGTCACTAATAAATAAACCAACCTTAATATCATCTCCAATCATTCACCAAATCCGTCATCAAATTCAAATTTGATGAAAAAGATATGTTTTCTGTACTCCAACAGTTGCACCAAAATAGTATCATATTGAGAAAATATCAAACGTTTCACCAAACTGAGGATGACTTGCCCCTTTCAGCACTTTACTGTGCATAACCGTTAAGTTGGACCCACCGAACGACCCGCGCGGACGTCCAGCTAGATGTCCCCCCAGATGACCACTTTAAAGCAAAAATTTGTGAAAATTTACATTGACAGGTCGACCCACAGGGCAACCACTGTGCATTATTTATTATTATTACTTTTATCTTTTCATCTTTGAATTGGAAAGCTTTTTTTTTTAATCGCCAAAAAAAGAGAAAAATATAAAAATAAATACATGCAATAAAGACAAATAAAGAAACTCAAGCTCAGATAAATTCCCAAAAACAGGTGAAATTGATCTATGGAGGTTATTATAAAAGGCTCAAGTGCTTTCATAAACTCACTCATGACTTCCAAAATGCTTCCATCAATGTGTCTCTCTTCTCTCTGCTACTAATTAGAAGTGTAAGCCCGCGGGCAGCCCGAAGCTCACTTGCGGCCCGGGTTGGGCCCGACCCATTTAGGCCCGGGCCCAAGCCCAGCCTTCGGCCTAGGCCTGGACCATCGTTTTTAAGCTAGGGCCGGCCCGTGGCCCAACCCATCGGCCCACTCAAAAGCACGGCCCGCGCCGAGGCCCAATGTTATTTTTAATGGAAAATAATAAATTTTGGTGAAAAAATCAAAAAAAAATGTTTAGGCTCGCCCAAAGCCCGAGCCTAGGCCCAGGCCCAGCGACCCCGCCCACTGGCCCCCCAAAGCTCGAATACCCCTAGGACTGGGCTTGGGCCTAGTTTTCTGGCCCGTGGACTGGGCTGGCCCAACCCGATTTTTGGCGAGAGCCCGCAAGGCCCAACATGGGCCCGGCCCAGTCCGAGCCCGAATGGTCCGGGTCGGGCCAAAATTACACCCCTACTACTAATACACCCTATGTTTGGTTCCTTAGAAAATTGAATTGAAAACAGAAAGAAAATTGTTAACTTTTGTGTTTCTGTGTCGTATCCCTTTTATATCTCATTCGTATTTTTTTCATAGCGAAATAGAAAATAAAGATTTAGTGTTTCATAAGATTAAGATTTGGATTTGGATTTGGATTTGGATTTGGATTTTCTCTCTCTGTCTCGCACTGAAGAAAATTCTGCGAATCAGTGGATTAATTCCCATTGGAGAAGCCTTTTTCTAATGTGGGTATTCCAATAGTTTTTTATTTCATGCTCAGTCTTTCTGTGCAAACAAACAACAATGGCAGATCACAACAATGGGCAAAAATTTAATTTTGCGCTTGGCGGTCGACCCCCGGACGTTTGTGGTTTGATGAAAGCACCGTTGGAGCGTTTGATATCAAATAGAGAAATTGGTCATATTTTTACTCAGATTTGATGAAATGTTTGGTGAACCGTCGCTGATACTCCTAATGCCGTCTTAAAAAACTTTTAGCGACGGCAAAGGGGGGTCACAACAAAAGGCGTTGCTAAAACGTTTTAACGATGGCATGATGCCGTCACCTTTTTTTTGCGACAGAAAATATTGCTTTTTGCAACGGCATGTTACTGTCACTTATGCTATGTAAAAAATTTAGAGCTTTTGCAACGGCAATGTTGTGTCGTCGCTAAAATTTGTATTTGAGATGGCAAAAAAAATGCCGTCACCAAAAAGGTTTTTGTGTTGCGACGGCATGACCCCTGTCACCAATATCTTTTGCGATGGCATTGCCTATGTCGCCAAAAAAATACAGTTTTAGCTGTAATGTTTTTTGAGACGGTGTGGTGCCGTCGCAAAAAAATAAAAAATAAAAATAAATAAATAAAAACTGTTGTAAAATTATTAAATATATTCAAATTACCTGTATTAAATGGAAAAAAATTGAAAAAAAAACCAATAATTGCATAAATAATATAAAAATTCCTATATAGAAATAACAATATCTCCATAATAAAAATATTCTTGCATTCATAACTACACATCAACAAAATTACCCCATTATATAATGTTGCATAATACATATATAATGTTTAAATATATAATATTGTTCACAATTCAAAATAACATAAACCAAAAACAAAAGTTTTCCTCATCATTCCCCGTGGATAACAAAAACAAAAGTTAGTCGCATTTTTCATAGGCATGCATTCCACAAGAAGCAAACTCCTACACGGGAAATATCTGAAAACAAAAAACAAAAATAATTAATAACAATATAATTATGTGTTAATATGTTAATTACAAAAAAACATAAAAATCTAACTACTATACAATTACGAAGATAATTAAGTAAATAATTTTGTCTAAACCGAAGTCCGGCTCTAACTCCCAAACCAAGAACCCGATTTGAGTCCCGTCTTCTCCCACAAGTCTCTCGTGCCAAGGTGGTCGTGTGTGCCAAGTTTTGTGCTAATCCAATGTCTTTTGGTGATTTTGGGGCGTCAACACCTCGAATTCTAAGTTTCTTAATAAACTAGTTTGTCTAGACTGAAATCTGGCTCTAACTTCCAAATTGGGAACCCGATTCAAGTCCCGCCTTCTCCCATAAGTCTCGCGTGCCTAGACGGTCGTATGTGCAAAGTTTCGTGCTAATCCGATGCCGTTTGGTGATTTTGGAGCGTCAACACCTTGAATGCTAAGTTTCTTCAGGAACTAGTTTGCCTAGACCGAAATCCGGCTCTAACTCCCAAATCGGGAACCCAATTCAAGTCCCGTCTTCTCCCACATGTCTCTCGTCCCAAAGCAGTCGTGTATGCCAAGTTTCGTGCTAATCCGACTGTATTTGGTGATTTTGGGATGTCAACACCTAGAATTCTAAGTTTCTTAAGGAACTAGTTTGCCTAGACCGAAATCCGACTCTAACTCCTAAACCGAGAACCCGATTCAAGTCCTGTCTTTTCCCACAAGTCTCTTGTGCCTAGGCGGTCATATGTGCCAAGTTTCGTGCTAATCCGACACCGTTTGGTGATTTTGGGGGCATCAACACCTCAAATTCTAAGCTTCTTAAGGAACTAGTTTGCCTAGACAGAAATTCAGCTCTAACTCTCAAACCGAGAACCCGATTCGAGCCCCATCTTCTCCTACAAGTCTCTCGTGCCTAAGCGGTCGTGTGTGCCAAGTTTCGTTCTAATCCGACGCCGTTTGGTGATTTTGGGACGTCAACACCTCAAATTCTAAGTTTTTTAAAGAACTAGTTTGCCTAGACCAAAATCTGACTCTAATTCCCAAACCGAGAACCCAATTCGAGTTCCGTCTTCTCCCACAAGTCTCTCGTTGAGGGGTTTTTTTTTGTCCATGATGGGACGAGTTTTTTTTTTATCGTTGAGGGGTCTAAGTCTATGGCTTTAAAGTTAAAAGGGGTAAAATGATATTTAGTGATAGTTGGGAATTTTTGGGTAAAAGATATAGGCTTTTTCTTCCTCATGCTGCTTAAGTATCTATGAGCTTTCTCATTCTGTATCTGTAGGTAAAATTTCAAAATTGGATCAAACAAAATTAATACCTAAAATATTTAAACTTTTTTCATTGTAAGAACAAATTTATCACGGTAAACTGACCCTTGTAATGCCTTCAGGAGATGGCATTCCCAATAGATCAGTCATCAAGTCCAATTGATGGACTACATTTTTCCTAGGAAATAGAGGTTTTCCAGTTAAAAGTTCTGAAAATATGCAACCAATGCTCCATATATCTATTGCAGGAGTGTACTAAAAACAAGATAGACCACCATACATGAGCGTCAAAAACAAAATTCATCATCCAAAAAGTTCTTCAAAAGAGAGAGAGAGAGAGAGAGAGAGAGAGAGAGAGAGAGAAAAAACTTTAAAAGGGGTTGCTTCAAGGAATTGAAAGTGGCAATACCTATTGCACCTTAGAAAAAAGGATCCGCACAATTCAGGAGCCCTATACCATCTTGTTGCCACATAATCCTATGAACAAATCAAATAAGGCAATCAACAACAGAGAAATTGCTAGCAAACCTTTGCAGGTACATTTTTGTACATGTTATTAGCTTGGCCTGTAAGCAAGTACAAGTTAATGGGGTTGAAAATTTAATTAGAGAAATAGATACAAAACTTCTAGTCCAAAATATAGCAGTGGGGGTATCATTAAAGGCTACTCTTGCAAGACCAAAGTCACATCTTGAGTTTGCAATTAGCATTTGCTAAGATGTTCTTTGGTTTTAGATGTCGGTGAAAGACATTTGTTGCAAAACCATTCATAAAAAGTTCTAAGTCAAAATTGGGAATATCATACAAGTTATTATATGTTCTATATACAACCAAGTATGTAAAGGAAGTCATAAAATTGGTTAATGAGATAGTAGCAACGTATGACCTGTGTGCATGTACTTCAAACCTCGAAGAAGCTAATAAAGAAAAAACTAATATGTTCTGGCGTCAAATCATCATTTGCTTTAATAACCTGGTGCAAATCAGATTCCATAAGTTCAAAAACAACATATATGTCTTTGAATTCCCTTCTGGAAGGAGGCAACACGATATGTTTGATTTCCCTTCTAGCTTTAAAAATCCAATTTTTCCATGCCATTACATTTAGTGACATATACGAACTTTTGTACTAGCAATGCAACTCATATGATATGTAAGATAACTTTCCAGCTTTGACAGACAAATTCATGGTGAAACTATTTGGTTTACTTGCTCTACTATTCCAAATTAGCTACAATAACTCAAACAACAGACATTAATACCTTGGTATTAAGTAAAAAATATATCAGCATCACAATTTTCTATTTAGAAAATAAAATAAAATAAATATAGGTGAAATTTAGGGCCAAATCAATGTAAAATGTCCTGAAAATTAGTACAAGGGCATCAATGTCAGTCTCTAGCAAAAGGTACATGCATTTACTACATGATTTGGAGTTGCCATTTAAGGAAGTAATTTCAGAAGAACATTGTAAAATTGGTGGTGGAAATTAGTAACTCAAGGCTAATTGGGAATAAT
The DNA here is from genome assembly GCA_036172215.1 of Camellia granthamiana. Classification (NCBI taxonomy): domain Eukaryota; kingdom Viridiplantae; phylum Streptophyta; class Magnoliopsida; order Ericales; family Theaceae; genus Camellia; species Camellia granthamiana. The sequence goes on along the minus strand of CM069903.1, from coordinate 102,716,652 downwards.
CAATTTCTCAAAATTGATAGGGTAAAAGCTTCAGTTCATAGAGCATCCTTGACAGCCCACAATGTGAAAAGTTGTATGGATATGCAAATATGCATCTCTCCCCAACTTTCAACCACCAAGAAAGAAGAACTAGGGCATTAAAGTTGAAGAGAAAAGGAAAAATCATAAAATATAGTTCAAACTAAAACCAAAATCAGTTACACCGCCATAAGGTCTGCCTACTTGTGATACATATGATATGCACTTCTTTTGTTTTTTTTTTATCAACAACATAAGAAACAAATAAAATGACATTATCTATAATGAGATGGAAATAAACACCAAAACGGATATCAAATGATGATATATTAGGACTCATTAACTCATGTAAGAGATCCATTCACACTCAAAATTGGTTTGAACAAAATTCAATTTTTACTTCTTGTGGTATGACGACTTTGCCCTTGAATGTCGAAATTGATTTATAATTGCCTCCTCTCCAAAAAAAAAAAAAAAAAACAAACAAACAAACAAACAAACTCACAACTACACTTAGAACAAACATTAAGTTGTTTGAAAAAACAACGAAGCTATTGCGAAATAAGAAAATTTTAACACAATGATGCAAAAGCACCTTTGTGTTTGGAGAGGAGGGGAGGGGAGTGGAGTGGAGGATTCAGTGTACTTTGGATTAAAAAATTGGGTTTGGAGGTTGTTAATATATATGTGGTATATATTCCTAGATATATTATGTATTAATTTCCTAGATATATTTGTATTGCCATAGTTAGATTTTTTATAGGATACTCTTTCTCAACCTATATATACAAGCCTTCTATTGTATAGGATTAATTCATTGAATACAATACATATTATTTCCTCTCTCTCTCTCTACTATTCTAACATGGTATCAAAGCTATAAGTTAAGCTCTTAGTGTTCTTCGTCTTACTGGCGGGAGGCAGCCTTACCTTGGCCGCCCGCCAGATCTCAACCTATTCCGCTATCATATTTTCTTGTTAGTATCTCTTCGTGGTGATCTTTTTCTTTGTCCGCTGATTTATTCTTATCCCAAATATCCCTGTTATATATATATTTTTTGATCCACCCTGTCTTTCCATCTGCTTCAATCTCAAATAAGTTTCTATCTTCAAACTTATTTGAGTTTGAGAGGGGATATTATACCTATATTATAGCGAACATGGTTATATACCATGCAAACCACCTAAGCCGACACGACCATAAACTCCACTCCCTAAAGGCAACATGCCATCGCCTCCTGGCATTAGTTCTAGCCTCTGATCTATCTCAAACACCCTTGCTCTCCCGTTCGAACTTTGCATTCTATTTGCTTTTTATTTATTTAGTTTTATTTCATATTTTAGTTTTTCTCTCCAAACTCAAGATGTTTATTCTGTTTGAGGGGAGATATTAATGTATATATAGTATATATTCCTAGATATATTAGGTAGTAGTTTCCTAGATATATTTGTATTGCCATAGTTAGATTTTTTGTAGGATACTCTTTCTTATAATTAGGTTTCTTATAGGATACTCTTTGTCAACCTATATATACATGCCTTTTATTGTATAAGATTAATTTATTGAATACAATACATATTATTTCTTCTCTCTCTCTACTATTCTAACAGAGGTCAATTTGGTCTAAATGTCTCTTAAAACAGTGGATTTAGGTAATGGTCTCTCTACATCAAGTCCAAGTAATGTTGATCATTTTAAGAGTCTCCAAATTTGACGCTAATAAATATAACGCATCTTCGTAAAATATATTTCTACAATGAAATATCATCAAAATTGTGATGAAATTATTCGAAATAGAGACAAATATTTATTTGACATAGAGACAAAAATATCCCTTGCCAAAGGCTTACAATAGAAGACCAATTCCCAGTTCTGGTATGCAAATGGATGAAGTTTATGCATTATGTGGTATGTATGGGTAGTAGCAAGGTGTAAAGTATATAGTGTTGCTAATAGAGAGAGTTGGGCTGTACTGTTATATGGTCATGAGGCTATCTGTTTTGTGACTGCTTTGCTAATTTGTGAAATGCTGAACTGATATGGTGTATTTGGTTCAGTATGGTTTCAATATTTTTATAGGCAAGGGAGTTGATTCCAGCCCTGACATCTGCTATCTGCTTTCAATGGTTGGGTGTGGCTATTGCTGGTCTTGGATGTTTGCAGTGATTTCTTTGATTGTTTGACTCCAGCCTGTCATCGACTGTTTGCCTTCAATGATTAAGCTGAAGCTAGATTCAAGTTGATGTTGCTTCAGTGGTTGCACTGCTGCTGGTAGGGTGTTTTGCTCGTGTTGGGTGGTCTCTTTCTCGTTGGTTTCTCACTAACTCTGGGGTGATAGCAAATGATAGGATGAGCTAGATGGTGCCAACCTCGTTGGGATAATTTAGCCCATTGTGATGCTTTTGCAACTCCCTTCTTCTTTATTGATGTAATTTGTTTTGTACTATGTACTTGTTTATTCCATCAATAAAATTCTTTTTTTGCCGATAAAAAAATATAAAAAATAGAAGACCAATTCTTTTTTTCTCACGAGGAATCTTCTGCAACAACCATTTAGCAATGAATTGTGATGAAAATTATTTGAAATAGAAACAAAAATATTTATTTGATATAAAGACAAAAATATCCCTTTCCAAAGGCTTACAATAGGCGACCAAATTCTTTTGTCTCACGAGGAATCCTCTCCCACAACCATTCAACAATGAAACCGATGACATTTTTTTTTATCGCTAATGCTTTTAGCGACATTTTTTATTTTATTTTTATTTGTTTAGTTCTTAGGTAAGTGCTAACCCTGGGGGAAAGGGCTAACTCATGCGTAAAAATATGAGTTTGGTAAACACTACTTAAAAAATAAAATAGAATAGGGAACTAGAAAATTTGGAGTGGGATCATAGCTCTGCTATACAGCTTTGGGTTTTTAAATAATTGGATAAAATATAAATATATTCTCTAATATTTGTTTAAAATATGATTATTTCTTACAATTTTAAAAATTATAAAAATCCTATTGTTAGAATTTTTCATTTAACAAAATTAATAGAAAAAATAAAAAAATTTAACTACTCTTTTATACAAGGGCAAATTACACAAATAGTTCCTATAGTTTGGGGCTTGTGTCACTTTGGTCCCTGACTTTTCAATTGTGACACATTTGACCCTAGATGTTGAATCTTGTTTCAAATAAGGATAATTGAAGATATCATTAGATTTTTCAAGGGTAAAATTGTCAATTTGATAAAATATAAACTAATTTGACAAAAATAAATGCCAAACAAATATTTTGAAATTTTTAAAAATTATTTCTACCTACTAAAAATAAAATTATGTAAAATTGATAAATCTTTTAGACATTTATTTATTTTTTTTACCAAATTAATTTTTATTATGTATTTGGATGATGATCATGTAAAATTAATTTTAAAAAATTAATCATGTAATTTTTATTAATTTTACATAATTTTATCATTGGTGGATAAAAATAATTTTTAAAAAATTAAAAATATTTTTTTGACATTTATTTTTGTCAAATTAGTTTATATTTTATAAAATTAACGATTTTACCCTTGAAAAATCTAATGATATTTTCAAAATTCAGGGTCAAATGTGTCACAATTGAAAAGTCAAGGACCAAAGTGACACAAGTCCCAAACTATAGGGACTATTAGTGTAATTAACCCTTTATAGAATAAAAAAATTACCTGAATTGTTAATTGAAATATATTTTTGAAATTAATAAAATTGTTAATTAACTTGGGAATTTATTAATAAAATTGGTCATTTGTTATGTGATTAAAAATTTAAAAAGGCGGAAGATGTAATTTTCAAAATCATAGTGAGTAATTTGTATTTTAAATAAATCTCGTAGGGAAATATTTACAATTTACAATAAAAAATAAGGGGGACTTGCGTGTAGGTCATAATAGGTGAATTTATTGTTCAATACATCATATAGTAATTAATAACATTTTTTTATCAAACATTATTAAAAAACGTCACTAATTATTAATTTTCAGCGACAATTTAAAAATTGTCATAAAAATGTTACTAATTATAAATTTTAACGACAGTTTAACAAAATCGTTACAAAAATGTCACTAATTTTTAACTTTTAGAGGCAGTTTAAAAAATTCGTCACAGAAAAACGTCATTAATTATAAAATTTAGCGACAATTTATAAAAACTGTGACAAACAAATCACTAATTATCAATTTTTAGTGACATGTAAAAAATCGTTATAAAAAATTATTTTAGCGATGATTTTACTATAACTTAATTTTAATAAAATTTGATAAGAATTAAATATAATTATTAGGACCTATTGATAATTTATTTTACTTTTTGATTTTGTTATGTATGAATTATTGAAGTGAAGTAGGGATGGCAATTTGAAACCGGCCCGATGGAGATCCCCGATTCCGACCCCGATTTAAGCGGGTTTTCCTCGAAAAATACCCCCGACGGGGAGAAGGCGGTATCTGAAAATCAATCCCCGATCTGTTTCGGGCCGGGGACGGTGATCAGTGTTTAAGCCCCGGCCCGGCCCCATCCCCGAATTTTCCCGAAGTAGAATTACTTTTATACCCCTTATATATATATATATGAAAAATGATTTGTCCCCCTAAAAATACCCCCTAACACTCAAAACGACGTCGTTTTAGGTATTTTTTTATTTATTTTTGCCTTGGTCTGAAATTTCGAGAGATTAGGGAGCAAAAAATTAAGACTAAAGGGTTGTGCTAAGGAGCCCTAATTTTTAATCCCCTAATCTCCCGAAATTTCAAACCAAGACAAAAAATTAAAAAAAAAAAAAAAAAAAAATTAGAACTCTCTAACACAACCTATAAAATAACAGTAATGCTAGAGGCCCCAAATATTCTACCAAAAGTTTTACCAAATGTCTCACATGGGTGTGGGACCCACACAATGTGGGTCCCATGTAGGTCCCACACCATGTGAGACATTTGATAAAACTTTTGGTAGAAATTTTGGGGCCTCTAGCATTTTTGATAAAATAAACCAACTCTCTCACTGCATCACACGAATTTCCCCGTGTATGACACATTTCAAGCTGGACAGGTGGGGACACTATCACATAAAATAGTTGTAAGAGCATCTCCAACCCATCCTTCATATCTTCAAATATGAAGGATGGTCTCCTCCAACCCACCCTCTAAACTCATCTTCATTTGGGAGGAGCATGAGTTCATCCTTCATATTTGAAGGGAGGATGAAAAAATGAAGGCTCCTCCAAAACACTATTCACTTTTGTGTTTCTTATTATATTGCAAATAACTTTTAATTTGTAAATTTAATTTTTATAAAATTGACATCATTAAAAAGTATAAAATCATACCTTTAAAATGAGTATAATATTAAATATATTTTACAAAAATTTTAAAATTAAATATTTATTAATGAATAAAAATTACTTTTTGAATAGAGTTTGAATGAAGGAAATGAAGGATTGTGGTTGGAATTTGAATGAATAGTGACTTCCTCTATATTTACTTTTTGAATAAAAAACATTATTTTCATCCTCTTAGGGAGAGTATTGCATTGGAGATGCTCTAAGGAAAGTTTCAACTCTCTCACTCTCTCGTTTCAACTCTCTCTCTCTCTCTCTCTCTCGTTGTTCTCTCTGGCCTCGACCCCCCCTCTCTCTCGCCGACGGCGACATCACCACCGCCGCTGGCCCCGACCCCCCTCTCTCTCTCTCTCTCTACCCTCTACTCTCTCTCCGTCTCCGCAGCACAGCCGCCACTGTCCGCGAAGCCGGCGTCGCTGTCCACCTCGCACCGCCGCTTCACCTCTGTCGACTCCGCCGTCCCTTCCACCTCCGTCGCTGCCCTCTCTCTTCCTGTCCGTCGAGTCACCGTCGTCGCCGTTACACAGAGATCTCAGATCTGTGATTATACTATAGATCTGGGTAATTATCTATAGATCTGATTTCATTTATAATTTCTATAGATCTGTATACATGTAAATTTCATTTATAATTTCTATCTATTGTAGAAAATAAGAAAATACTATAGATCTGTATGTGTTTTGTGTATCTGTGTGTGTTTTGTGTTTTGAATGTTGAAACAGATTTGGATCGGGGAGTTTCGGGGTCGGGGAAACCCGATCCCCGTTGGGGGCGGGGATGGGGACAGTCATAGGTTTCCCGTCGGGGATAGGGGCCGGGGCCGGGGCCGGGGCCGGGGCTGGGGCTGGGGACATTTTCACCATCGGGGATCGGGGACGGGGAGGGTGATCCCCGGCCCCGCCCCGTTGCCATTCCTAAAGTGAAGAGTGCTTTGACTTCTTTCTATCAATATAACAATTCTGGATGCATTTGTGTTAGGGGCATTAATTTGACAATAATGTAAACAAACAAAAAAATAAATAAATAAATTGCTTGGAGAAGGAGAAGTTAATGAGTTTGACAGGTTTGTCGTGGGGTGGAAGTGTCTTGGTGAGCAAGTAGGTCAACATTAATGAGTTTGACAGGTTTGTCGTGGGGTGGAAGTGTCTTGGTGAGCAAGTAGGTCATATGATTCAGAATTTTTATAAATGATAGGTTTTTTCATCTCTTGGTCTCTTATCTTGCACAGCCAAGACGACCCTTTTTTCTTTCTTCTTCCAATTCTCAGTAAGTAACACCATTGATTCATTCATTCTCTCTCTATATTAGTGGGATCATAAATTTTCTGTTTTGGGGTTTATTATTAGATGAGATACGATAATGAGATATAAAATTTAATGTGTTTTAGATTTATTTAAGATGAGTTTTTAAAAACAAAAATAATAATAATTTTTTTTCTTCTAATTGTGTTATTTATTTTCTCATTATGAGCTATTTATTATTGTAAGATTTGAGTTTTTTTCTTTTTGCTTATAATTATTAGTTATTTCTTGTGTTAATAGTTATCAGACTATAGTTATTCAGTTTGATATTTCAGTCTGATATAATTCTTATTTTGCGTGGTTATCACTACACTTAAAATTAATTTAGATCACACATTAATTTTTATGCGTACATTTTTGTAATTTTTGTGCATGTAGCTCATTAATGTTTATTGTATAATATCTTTCGATTTCATTGACCAATCTCAATAATCAAATATTGATTGAATATTTACAGTCAATACCCAAATGTTGAATTTTTTTATCCTTTTATCTTATGAAAAAGCTCAATGATGAAGAACAACAACACAGATCCTCTTAACACTTTTTCTCAACATTGGATGCAGGTGAATATGGAGGTGTTGGAAGCTGACTTCATGCAAATGGCATTGAAGGAAGAAATTGAAGCCCAGGACAATTGTTTGGATGATGAGAAAGAATTTGGGCCTATATCAAGTTCAAGAGATGATCAGCATTTAATACAAGTAAACTTCACAAAGGATATTCATGATACTGAGAAGCTAATTCAGAAGAAAAATGAAGCTTATTCTCAAATTGCTGAAAAATTACTAGAAAGGACGGTATGCCAACCCTGTATAGCTTTTATCATTTTTGCTTTTATCATTTTTGCTTTTATTTATAAGTTTAGAGAGAGTTGGTCTGTTGGATGAGTGACTTTCTTATCGAGCAACTAATATGATATTTGAGTTTGAATCTTATCATTATGCCATATAGTTTATCTTTTTTCTCTTCTATTGGTCATATAATTTCTCATTTCATACTAGTCCATATATGTTGAAATTATGTAGTTATGATTATAGAATCAATATGTTGTGGGATAATATGAATTTGATCATCCTAAAACCACTTTTAAAAACTCATTATAGGCATTACAAAATAAGCTTATCATTATCTTTTGAGAATGAGATTTTCCAAGCTATATGTAGCTGTCATGGACGTGAGGCTCTTGCCTCAGATGGTTTTAACTTCAACTTTATCAACCAAGGGAAAAAAAAAAAGGAATTTGATTAAGGATGATGACCTAAAACATAATTAATTAGTTGTCAAAACGGTTTCTAACCTTTTATCTTTTTTGAATTACCAAACAGGCGGATCGGGACCTTGTAATTTTAAAATTACGAAATCTACACTGGAACTATTCCAAATATGCTTTATCATGGCGGAGGAATGAAATGGAGACTTTGCAGGAATGTTTGAAGGAATTTCAGCCTTCAAAGAACCCTAACCCTAGCCGAGGGAGAGACTCTCAGAGAGTTATAATTGGGAAAAGCTCACCACCTGGATACCGTGTTATTTCAAAGTTCGAGCACCAACCACTACAATATTCAAATAGTTTTTGGTTAAGGAAGAACGAAGTCGAGAATTTGCAAAATTGTCTCTTAGAGCTTCATCATTCGAAGAACCTCATCCGAGCAAGGAAAGCTATTGTAAGTTTATTATCCAATAGTTCTTATCATAGTTAATGAAATTTTTCATCAAATACTATTAAAAAAACGTTACTAATTATTAATTTTGTAATATATTTTTAAAAGGATAAATTACAAATATAATTATTAATTTATCCTTTTTGTGTTAAATGTTAATTTTTAACTTTCAACAACAGTTTGAAAAATTCGTCATAGAAAAAGGTCACTAATTGTAAGTTTTAGTGACAATTTATATATAAAAAAAAAAAACTAAATTGTCTATTTTTAAAGACATACAAAAAATTGTCATAAAAAATTATTTTTAACAACGATTTTACTTGAAATTATTTTTAATAGGACTTAATGAGAATTAAGTCTAACTATTAGAATTTATTGGTAGTTTATCCTAAATTATATATATTTATATGTATGTTTTGTATTTTTTTTAGAACTATAAATTATGTATTACTAGTTAGGTAAAGAATTAGTTATAAAATTTGAACTAAAAGGTTGGAACAACTTAAACGGCACCCAAATGATTAAATTAATTATAATTTTATTTTAAAATATGAAAATAATATTTATATTAAATAATGTCCGGACCATGTGGCAACTTGTGATTTTTATTTCATTTTTGAACAAACTTGAAAATAAAATATAGGCCCAATCTCAAGGTGATCCAAATTTAAGAAATGATTTCAAGTATTATTATGTAATACGGGGCTGGCCCAAACCCACCAAAGCCGAACTTGAACCCATGTTCACTGCTAAAATCTAGTTTGTTATATTTGTAATTGAGCTAATTATAGCGTATAAACTAAGAAATTATATTCCAAACAGTAATAAAAAAGATTAAGAAAATCATTGGCAATTTTAAGTAAATTTGTTTTGAATTTAAAAAGGAATAATTACAAAGACAATAAATAATGTGGAATTATGAATTGCAGGTAAAGAGTTTGAACTATAAGATGCAACACGGTAGTAACAGTCTTGCAGAGGAGAAGAAGCTTCTTAGAGAGATAAAGCAGAATGAAGCAAAAATGGATAATATTAAACTTAATAATAATAGTAATAATAATAATGTTAATCATGCTTCAGAAGCTGCACAGATTCGATACTGCTTGGGCTCCAGAAAAGATATTCAGGCTTATATTCAGGTAAGATATTTTTGTGAAGGGTTGTTTTATTTTTAAAAGGCATTACAAAATAAGTTAAGGTCAGAAAATAAGTTAGAAACTATTTGAGTTATGGAATTTTTTTTAAAATGGCTCGAGTTTTATGAAAAAGTCTCACATGTATATATATATATTTGCTCTTATTGTAGTTTATACGCAATGAATTGGAAGGACTACAGGAGGAAGATCGAAAACATACCGCAAACATTCAACGTCAAAAGCGAGAATTAAAGGCTATAGAAAGGAATATTAGTTCTCTGCGGAATAAATTGGCAGATATAAATAGAGAAAAACATGAAGCATGTGAATGCCTTCTTCAACTCAAAAAGAAGGGTGGTGATAAAGAAGCAACCAAACTTCCTCCAATGTAAGACATGAACAACTGCAGATCTCGTTGTCCATTTATTGCTTTTGTGAAAAAAATTGGTAGGCCATTTTCTTGATCGAAACCACCAGGGATAGTAAAAAGTGCAGCGTAACTGACGGTGCCAATTATAGTGGAAACAATCATGTCAAGCTACTATTAATATCTTTGATTGCTTTCTCAGTTTCCTTCGTCATGTCCTGTACTCTTCCTCAAATACTTCTTTTGCTATCTTCCAATCAATGTTTTGATGATGTATCAAATGTGGATGACAGTCATTCTGTACACGCAGTGGAAATTCAAGGAAACCATGCAAGAGGACAATATTAAAAAGGAATTGAAGAGTTTCTAGCATTAATGCTTTAGATTGTAACTTATCTCAAGGTTAATTGTAACAAGACCTTCTCAACTATAAACGAATGTTACTTTGATCTCTTATCTATGAACTCAAGTTGTTAGATTATGTATTTTGCTATAATTAAAAGCACAAAATCATTGTAGAGAAATTATGGTAGAGGATCCTTGGATCTCTACTTCTAGCTAGCTACTGCTAGTATTGCAAGTTAATATATATATAGCTCAGGGAGAGTACCTTAAACCAAAACACATCCCATGTCATTCGGTTTACAGGTCCAAAAGGATCTCGAGGAAAATGATCTTTTTTGTACTTGTAGGCTGCAAGATACAAAATAGTGTTCCCAATGATTATCAACATCAGCCATCATTCTATCTGCGTGATTAACAGTCTTCTTCAAGTGGTCATAGAGAATTCTATCTTTCAGCTGTGCCGCTATGTGTAGTATATTTCTTCCATTCTCATCAAATGTAGTCGCAACATTAGGGAATGTTTCAAGGATTTCCTCTACCATCTCATTGATGCATGTGTTTCCTCTACCATCTCATTTCTTCTTCTGCTTCGGTGATGAAGTGGCATCTCCAAAACAGTGGACTGCATACACATGTAAATTTCACAATTTATGTAATCAATCCAACCATTGTCTTTTTCTATCAGCCTTTTTGTTAGCTCTCTTGCAAGCACATGCTTTTGCTTTGCATCATTAATTGGTTTAAACCAAGCACAAGCTTCATGAGAAAAAAAGAAGACAACAAAGAAGCATTAAATAATAATAATTACTTGATATACATTTAGTAAAATGATAAGCTAGGCAAACCATCAATTGTCTAGTGAATTTTTCTTTAATTTCTACTGAGGACTGATGACAAACAACAGAAAGCAAAGTCTGCAATGATTCATATCAGGATCATAGCCTTTTTTGTTCCGTAGTCTGATATCATGCGTTTTGTTCAATTATCCACAACACTTTTGCTCTTTTTTTTTTTATTTATTATTTAACATGTAGCAAGAATCTGTGAATTGTGGGCACAAAAAGCACCCCAAATTTCAGATTTAACTGTATTCCAAAACTACGAATAGCGTATAATTGAAGATTAAGAGCAGCGAACCTGTGATGATCCTTCTGTATCCTGTAACAAAATACCATTGCAGAATAATTAATAAGACAGACGAAAAAGTTGGGCCTTTTTTTATCAATAAAGTAAAGACATTTCCATTCAGCACAATTACCTGAATACTTAACTTGCCAGGATCAAACCCACAACACTAGTCAAAATTCCCTTTTTCTTTTTTTTTTTAAAATTTTTGGGTAGGGTAAACTATATTTAGAAAAAATATTGCACATGTCCTTGCATTATATAAATGTCTGTACATAGAAAAAAAAAAAAAAGGAAAATAATATAATACTTGACATGTTTCTGTATACTATCATATTTCTTTTCTCTACAAAATTTATTGCTTATCTAAAAAATAATAATACCTGGCATTAATTTGGATAACAAAGTCCCAATTCCTTGATTTAGAGAGATCATGTAGACTCTCACGCGGGTCTTCCACGTCACCAGCAGTTTTTGAAACAATAACCACAGATGGAATACCTGCTCAACAACAAAAACAAATAGTCATCCCCAGATGTCTTTTCAATTCAAAACTTTAATTAAATTGTTAAATCAATTTGAAATAATGAACCTGTTTTCATAATCATAATGTGGAGACTACAAAGCATAATATTTAGAAGCAGATCATTCAACATCTTTTTCATCATTAGCACAAATAAATAAATAAGTAAATACAACAAAATAAATAAGAATACACGTATATTGTATACATAAAAGAAGAAAGAAGATATTAAGCCAAAAAGTGGCAAATTGGTGGAGTTAATTGAAATAAGGGATGCTTTCGGGGTGAAGTCATTTTATTCTCTAACTGAATTTGCAGTAGATGATTTCATTCTCTTGTTTGTTGGTATTGAATTTTCTGTTTCTTCCTCCATTTTTTATTTATTTTTTATTTTTGCAGGTGTTGTTTCATTCTCTGACTGAATTTTTAGTAGATGATTTTTTATTTTTATTTTTCATGGGTAAATTTCACTAGTAGTCTATGTAGTGTAACCCATGTTTCAATATATTCCCTATTATTTCAATTTGTCCTCCAATTTTTTCCATGTTGTATCAATTAAGGACAATTAATAGTAGGCAAACAAATTCTCAACGGAAAATGGTCCCATGCATGTAAGTGACCAATTTGCAAGGGCATAACAGTCATTTTCTCACCTTAATCTCTTTATCTTAACAAATAAAAAATGTTCATCTTGCCTAACCATGTCTTCGCCACACCAAATCATTCCTTCCTCTCACTCTTCTTCACCCCACAGCCACAACCGCCCCTTCCTCATCCATGGCCGACTAGCCTCTCCTCATTGTCCAGCAACCACCCACCTTATGGTCAACCATCTCATCCTTTTGTTAGCCAATGACCGCACACCTCCTCCATGGCTGACCACCCCCACATTCTTCTTGGCCATCGACCACCCCTTCTTCCTTAGCCAACAACTACCCACTACCACCATCCTACCTCTCCTCCACCACCCACCAACAAGCCTAAAACATCTGCCACCCATCAACTAGCCACCAACACCATCGACTACCACATCTCTACGCACATGATCACCTCCAAAACCCCTTTCCATTGCCATCGAAACAGCCACTACCAATCAACCAATGATCACAACAAACAACTACCAGCTGCTATATTCCCCCTTCCCTAGCCACCACCCCCTGCTTCCCATGTCCCCATTTCCCTAGCATCACCACCACTACAACATTGAACCACAACCATCAACCAAACCCACAAGATGTCACTAATAAAAAAGCCTCTAACATAATCAATTTTGTGACAAATAAATAAGTCTCTGGCATAATCAACTTTAGGCAGCCGATCCCATTTGATGGGACTTAAGGCTTGGCTTGATTTGGTTTATAATCAACTTTACGCAGACACCCAACTCCATATTCAAGACATGTGAAACTACTGGACGTAGGCAACTTAGTTCAAGACTAAAGGGTGTTTGTTGTGCTACCTCATCAATAAAGATTTTAATTTTTATCATGGGAATGGAACATTAGTTCTTCACACCCAAATTTCCAATGACATTACAGCAATAGCCAAGCTTGTCGTCATCACTCACTAAGAATGGAAAACAAGATTAAGCAGAAGATTAATAATTTCATTTTTTTCTTTCTTCTTTTAAGATATTTCTCAGCAATTGAAGGGAGATTGAGAAAAATTATACCTAAGTTTGGGGGTGTTGGCTTTGGTTTTGGTGACTAGACCACATGTAACCCCAAAACCCTAGCCCAATCTTGCAAGCATTATTAGCTCTGGGGTTGAAGTGATGAAATGGAAGAGAGAGAGAGAGAGAGAGAGAGAGAGAGAGAGAGAGAGAGATTGTAGGGGGTAAGTGGTGAGGAAGATGATGGCTGGACTCATGGTTGTTGTAGGTGGTGTGGAAGATGTAAGTGAATGATCAAGAGATGTAAATAGGTCTTACACTTTGTTTGTATAGACTGATTTGGCAAGAAAAAAGAAAAATGTTGAGAAAATTTTGGTTTATGAATTTGGGAAAATTTTAAGAGGGGAAAGAGAAATGCGTGTGTAATGTAATTGGAATGAAAATTGATTTGTAGCTCAAAAATCTTTCGGCTTGAATGGTCCGACTGCCCAAAACGACGTCGTTTTGGGCAGTGTTTTTTTTTTCTCTATTAAATCTCTGAAACAGGGACAAAATAGAGGGACGAAGAGAGAGGAAGAGAAAGAGAAAGAGAAAGAGAGAGAAAAGAGAGGAAGAGAGAAGAAAGAGAGAGAAGAGGGAGAGAGAGCTCCACTAGAGACTTCACTGATTTTTTTTTTTTCTTCTTCTTTTTCTTATTCTTTTTTCAGGGTTTGAAATCGATCGATTTCATCGAAATAGATGGATATGGATTTCACAAAATCGATAGATGTTGATGATGATGATGATGTTGATGAAGATGTTGTTGTTGATGATGAAAATGTTGTTGTTGATGATGATGATGTGTTGATGATGATGATGTTGATGAAGATGTTGTTGATGATGATGATGTGTTGATGAAGGTGTTGTTGTTGATGAAGATGATATGTTGAAGAAGGTGTTGTTGTTGATGAACCAGCTTCCGCTTCTCTTTGTGTTCTTCATCTTCAAAGAGAAAAGAGGAAAAAAAAAAAAAAAAATTCCAAAACGACGTCGTTTTGGACTCGGGCCATTCGAGTCGTCTTCTTTTCGAGCTACCAATTAGAACTGAATTGGAATATATTTATATTTTATTTTTTTAATTATAGCCTCGTTTGATAAGTGGCTTTTTTAGTCAAAAAGTCAAAAAATTACTAAAAAAATCAAAAAGCCAACAACTTTAATAAAAAAGTCAAAGATTCCCTTTTCTCTCTATTTTTTTGCACATCTTTTCATAAAAAATCAAAAAGTTATCCCAAACATACTAGTTTTTTTTTACATCATATTTTAGCCAAAAAGCCAAAAAGCTACTAAAAAAGCATGTTCCCAAACGAAGCCATATTTGATTTATAAATTTATGAAGAGATTTAGAAATATAAAAAACAATATGTAAAATGTAAGTAAACTATAATTATATTTCATTTGCGTTTTTTCTTTCTTTTTTTTCTTTTTTTTTTTTTACTTTTCAAATTATTCTCCAAATTTATTAACTAAATGAGTCTTAGCTATTTGGATGCTTAACTAAACGGTAAATTACTACCGGGGTTGGTGGCGTAGTGGTGAAAGCATTGCCTTCCCATAGTAGTGAGTTAAGTTCGACTCCTAAGGGGCACGAAATTCTGGATTTATCGCATATTTCGATCAAACCTTGGCCCTGCTAGGGGGTGGTTAATGATGTCACGACCCAAATCCGCCTCTATAGATTTTGCATCGTAACCGACCAGTAATCTTGGGATTACTCAAGGCCTCTGAATAGATTAACTTAATAATAAGGGGCTGCGGATACAGATATAAAAACATATGTAGTCTATAGAGCTGTGCAAGCATACATGATATGCATTTTTTTTCCTCCAAAACATGATCAACTGAGATGTTTGGCACCAAAACATGGTGAATTCTTAAACATAGCCAAGGTAAGAACTTGCATGTGAGAATTTCTTAGAAAACATGCTCCAGATGCCATAAGATGCACATCCATGCATGAATTGGTTCCCAATTCCATCTTTTAAGCTTAATTCCCATGTTAATTCACCTCCTTCACTTGATTTCACATACTTAACACCTCAATTACATAACTAAAGGGTTGAACTCTTACCTTTAAGTCTTAATTTGTAAGAATTTCTAGTTGTTCCTCCCAAAATTCCTTGTTGGCAATGCAAACATCGGGTCACAAAATCTGCAATGCTTTTCTTCATTCTAGGCCACCAGAAATTCTGTTTCAAATCATGATACATCTTTGTATTCCCCGGATGCATAGCAAATTTAGAATTATGAGCTTTAGTCATAACACGCTTTCTCAAATCAAAAAAATCCAGCACGTAAAGTCTATTTTGAAATTTCAACACATCGTTTGCCAATATAAATCTCGGCCTTGGTTTTGAGTCCATCTCATCCACAATCTTTTTTAGAAATTCATCTTGCAGTTGCTTCTCTCTAATCTCTTTGATGATTGCAGGCTGAGCAGAAATAGCGGCTAAGATCCCACCCTATTCACACATCACAACCTCAATCTCATTCTTTTCCAGATCACATAACAATTCCTCCTGGTCGGTGAGCAAACATGACAAATTCCCAATGGATTTTCGGCTCAATGCATCTACAACAGTATTTTCCTTTCCTAGATGATACAGAATTTGCAGATCATAGTCTTTGATCAATTCTAGCCATCTTCTTTGTCTCATGTTCAGTTCTTTTTGGGTAAAGAAGTATTTTAAACTTTTGTGATCGGTATATACCTCATAAGTTACACTATATAAATAGTGTTGCCAAATTTTCAATGGATAGTTCTTTTTATGTGGTCGGAGTTGCCGAGAAGCATAAGCAATCACCTTACCATTTTGCATTAACATACAACCCAAACCTTTGTATGATGCATCACTGTAAATCTGAAACCCATCAGTACCATTAGGCAAAGTTAAAATCGGTGCAGTTACTAATCTAGTTTTCAACTCTTAGAAGGCAAACTCTCTTTGATTGTTCCAATTGAATGATATATTTTTCTGAGTTAACTGGGTCAAAGGCATAACAAGTTTTGAAAAGTCTTTCACAAATCTTCTGTAGTAGCCTGCAAGTCCCAGAAAACTTTTAACTTCTGCCATATTAGTTGGTCTTGGCTAGTCCACAATGGCTTCAACTTTCTGAAGGTCAACAGGGATATCGTTCTTATTGATTACATGTCCTAAAAATGCCACATTATCAAGCCAGAATTCACATTTGGACAATTTTGCATACAACTTCTTTTCTCTTAAAATCTGTAAAGCAGTTCTCAGATGATTCTCATGTTCTTCCCTGCTTTTAGAATAGATTAGTATGTCATCAATGAATACAACAATAAATTCATCAAGAAATTTTTTGAACACCCTATCCATTAAGTCCATAAAAAGTTGCAGGTGCATTTGTTACTCCGAATGGCATGACCAAAAATTCATAATGCCCGTATCTAGTTCGAAAAGCGGTTTTCTCGATGTCTTCTGCTTTCACTTTTAGCTGGTGGTATCCGGATCTAAGATCTATCTTAGAGAACACTTGTGCCCCTTAGAGTTGGTCAAACAGATCATCTATTCGGGGTAATGGATATTTGTTCTTCATGGTTACTTTGTTCAACTCACGATAGTCAATGCACAGCGTCAAGAACCCTTCTTTCTTTTTGACAAACAACACTGGAGCTCCCCAAGGTGAGGTACTCGGACGGATAAATTTCTTGTCTAAGAGTTCTTGGAGTTGGCTTTTAACTCCTTCAGTTCAGAAACCGACATTATATAAGGAGTCTTAGAGATAGGTTGTGTTCCAGGTACTACATCAATAGCAAACTCAATTTCCCTATCAATTAAGTCCCCGAGTAGGTCATTAGGAAACACATCAGGAAATTCACAAATCACAGGAATAGTTTCCACATTGGCACTATTCGAAGACACAGTCAACATACTACACAAGTAGCCCCGACAACCTTTTCTCAACAATTTTCTAGCTTTCATAAATGAAATCAAGTATGGTGGAGGAACTACTCCATTCCCAGTGAAAACAAACTCAGTCATACCAGGTGGTTTAAACATGACGGTTTTATTCACACAATCAATAGTAGCACAATACTTCAATAACCAATCCATGCCCAAAATACAATCAAAGTGGTCAATGCTCCAAGGTAGCAAATCAACGTACAATGTCATATTACCAATCAAAACATCACATGCCGGATATATATAAGTACACATCATAGAACTTCCCAATGGTGTAGACACAGATAGTATGCAATTCGTAGGTTCTAATGATCTAGTCAACTTCCGAGAAAAAACATGCGATACAAATGAATGCGTAGAATCAGAATCAATCAGCACATAGGTATTTTGTGCACAGATAGAAATTATACTTGACACCACTGGCTCAGTATTTTGTACATCTCCGGGTACTAGCGTAAACACTTTCCCCTGTTTTAGCGTTTCATTCCCGATGTTATTCCTGGCATTAGTTTTTGTATTGGCCCTGGTTACAGGAGTAGATTCGGCTGAACTTACTGCCAGATGGTTTGCATTGTCGAACCTCATTGGACAATCCTTAATCATGTGACCGGTTTTGCCACACTGAAAACATGCGCTTGATGCACAATGACACATGCCTTTTTGCTTCCTTCTACATTCTGAACAGATTGGCATAGACCCACTACTTTGGCTTGAACTGCTTGAAGATCTAGTATTTTGCTTTTTGTTCGTGAAGAATGAACGGTCCTTCCGAAAATTCAATCCAGGTCTTTTGTTTCTCTATTCTGTTGTTGGTGCCTTAGCTTGTTTCATTGCTGCTAGGGTGACTTCCGTTATTATCGCTCTGTTTAAAACTTCCACATAGGTAGGCAATTTTAAGACGCCTACGTGGTCAAACACTTCCAAATCCAAGCTGCCTTCAAATTTTTGTGCTTTTTTGTAATCAGTATCCACCATATGTGGAGCAAACCGAGCTAGTTTGGTGAATTTGGCTTCATACTCAGCTACAGACATCCTACCTTGCTTAAGTTCTTGAAACTCTAACACTTTCTGATCCCTGAAGCATTGGAAAAAGTACTTGTTGTAAAATATCTCATTGAACTGAGTCCATGTCATGTCTCCGTTATTATTTCGAACTAACAACCACTATCTCGGGCTTCATCTTTTAGAGTGTAGGTGGCCAAGAGTACTTTCTGAGTCGCGGAGCAAGGGAACACTTCAATTAACTTTTTCATTTCAAGCAACCATGTTTCTGTCTTTAAGGGTTCAATACCACTCAAGAAAGTTGGCAGTTTCATCTTCATAAACTTCTGGGTTAAGTTGATTATATCATTGTTATTCGGTTTGACTTGCACCGGTGGAGGTGGAGAGGGAAAAGGTTGTTGCCTCTGCTGTTGTTGAGCCATTGCCTCAGTTAAAGCTACAAGCATTTGTTCCATGTGACTCATTCGAGCCTAAGATGATTCAACTATTCCATCATTTTTTGTATTTTCCATTTGCTGTAGGTGAACAGAACATTATAAATATAGGCAAATAATCTTTTTTACAACATTCAAATAATTTGTTTCCATATCATGTGGTCATGATCATATTTAGTTTTCACTTTCAATGAACACACACTCACATATGCAGATGGAATGCCTCTACTTCTGACTAGGACATTCTAAGCTCATATGGACTCGTGTGTATGGTAGAACACGTGCTC
This sequence comes from Camellia granthamiana, assembly GCA_036172215.1. NCBI lineage: Eukaryota > Viridiplantae > Streptophyta > Magnoliopsida > Ericales > Theaceae > Camellia > Camellia granthamiana. Next base: position 102,697,498 of record CM069903.1, on the reverse strand, counting down.
TGATACCAATCTGTCACGACCCAAACCCGCCCCTATAGGTTTAGCATCGTAACCGGCCAGTAATCCTTAGATTACCAAAGGCCTCTAAATAGAATGACACATAAGTAGGGGCTGCGGAAGCAATATACAGAAATATACATGGTTAATTGAGCTGTGAAGACGTACATGAGATTGATAATCTTAAACTTTTTAAACATACGTGCAACATCAAAAGATACGGTAGTTACATGTCACCCCATGCACTGTACATATAATAGAAATTTTGTCCGTAATTCAAGTCAAAAAGAACAAAGTCTTAAATATTCACAAGAATATGGCCACAAGACTTAACATGATCCGGAACCTCCTCGGGAGGCATAAAGGGTAGCTGACAAACTCAAAACTCTTCAGGCATCATCTTAAGCCTGGTCGCACTTGGTCACCTACATATATAATATAAATAGTGAGCGGAAGTCCAGTGAATAATAACAGAGTAAAGGGTTAAACGAATGATGTCCCATAATTAATTCAGAAACCAGAGTTCATATCGAAGACAGATTCACATTCTTATTCTTGTTCTGAACATATACAGAAATCAGAGTTCATGCTTAATTTTACATGGTTTATCTGTTAGCGCTAACAAATCATGTACACAGCATCGAAGATCATACTTGTTAGTTCCATAAAGGAACCTCCGGACTGGGAACGGATAACTTGTCAGTTCTATAAAGAAATCTCCAGCCGGGTGTAGATAACTTGTCAATTCCATAAAGGAACCTCCAGACCAGGAACAAATAACATACTTATGTCACAAATACTTATCGAAAAGTGGACAATAATTCATAGTACAGAACATAACATTTCATAAAACAGATCTTAATTCATATATAGAAAAAAATTTAACTTGAACATAGCTTTACTAAGTTATTACTCATAGATATCGAATGGCTACAAGTAAATAGATAGAGTAGGCAATTCAGATATCTTGTGGCGTGTGACCTACACAGATACATAATGAATACATACCGAATTACACACCCGAAATCATTAACTTAGTTCTTTCTTGTCTTGGTGTGTTTCTACTTCTTATCCTCATTATTGTGTCTTAATCTTGACCTAGAATGCCTAGGATGCAATGAGGATGCTAAAATGCACTTGAAAACACTTAGCAAAACTTGCTGAAAACAGGGTCCTCGCTCGAGTGCAAATTCCTTTGCTCGAGTGGACATGCAAAATGTGAGTGGTCGCTCGAACGCAACTTCTGTCACTCGAGCGGTCTGTAAACTTTTGCAAAAGTGCTGGTTGCTTGATTTTCACGCTCGACGGATGCTCGATGGTCGCTCGAGCGTGTGACTCAGGTCTTCGCTCGAGCGCAACTTTTGTTGCTCGAGCGTTCTGCAAAACATATGAACTTCTGAGAGCATGCATTTTACGCTCGAGCTAACTTCGCTCGAGAGGAAGTTCAGAACCACATAGTGGTCGCTTGAGCGTAGGTTCTATCGCTCGAGTAGAGGGTGCAAATTCTGAAATTTCCAGATTTGCCTTCAAGCTTCAAAACTCAAATTCAAAGTCACAAATCATATTCATTTGGGCCAAAAACTCAAGAAAACATGTCTAACTTGAAAAACATTGAGAATTAAAGATCATTTCATGAAATCAAGGCCCATAAGCTTGTCCATTTGAGCAAACTCAAACTTGAATTTTGCAACATAATATAAATATAACATGCATGTATTACCTTGACTTCAAAACTTCCAAGACATAATCTAATGACACAAAATGACATGAAACTTGATGAACTCTTGAAACTAAGGTGAAGTAGTAACATGCATGAAGAGATTCTTGGAAAAACAACTTCAAAATGTTATGAAATATGCATGCATCCATGGTTTGAGTTCATTCTTCAATTCTACTCAATTCTCATGTTAATCTATTTAATTCTCTTGAATTCATGAACTCACCAACTCAAAAGCAAGATGAAAGGCTTGATGAAAGGCTTGAATTCTTACCTTAAACTTTGAATTCACAAGTGTGGAGGATTAAACTTCAAAATTCTCTCCAATTCTCAACAATCCTAGCAATTCTCCTCTTTCCATTGTTGATTTCACTTGTTCTCTCTCTCTCTCTCTCTCTCTCTCTCTCTCTCTCACATACACACACACACACATTTGGAGTCTCAAGATGAGGAAGTAAGAGTGTGTAGGTGTGAGTGGGGTCATATAAGCCTTATACAGCCTTAATTAAGAGTGAACTAATTAGACTTTAATTAGTCTAAGCAATGGCCATTAATTATTTGAATTAATTTGTTCCGAATCGAATTTTAATTAAACTCACCATAAAATTCTAAAAATTCCAACGAACACATAAATCAAGTTAATTTCGTGGTCGGATGCCGCTAAGGCCTTCAATTCGTAGAACAAAATAGAAACGGAAACAAATATTTCTACGATGAGCAGATATAAGCACAATAAGGCAACACACACATGTAATAAATATAGAATTTCACCTAAATTACTGATTAGGTTTATTTAACCATGAATTAACACAAATTAGAGGTCGAGGTTATTACAGTTTGGGTTTGGTTTTGGCTATGTCTGGAATTGGTCTTCTTTGTTTGAGATATTTTTCGCCGACGCTTGATCAATAATGGAGTTGATCTTCTTGGTCTAATTTGACAGTTTAATTTGCAATTTGTAGTGTTGTGGTGATATTTGAAAATAAGACCAATTGTAAACCAAAGAAGATGTCGAAACTCCTTTTCGAAAAACACCATTGCTCTCTACAACATTGTGCTTGATTTTGTTTAGTTAAGTTCAAATTTGTATTTTAGATCTGTATTTCTTTACTTCTGTTTTGTATTTTCATTGTTTAGATATGTATTTTCACCGACTTCTTATTCGTGGTTTAGATTTGTGCATGATGATGATTTTGTTGTTATTGTTGTTGTTGTTGTTATTTTTGATGTTGATGATGAAACAGATTGCAATAGATAGAGAAAAAGAAGATAACCAAACCAAACCAAACTAAGCCTTAAGTCCTATCAAATGGGGTCAGTTACATGAATCCTTCTTCTCCACGCGGCCCTATCAAAGGGTTTGGTGATTTGGTTTGGCTTTGTATTTCAAAAGATTAATAAATAAATAAATAAAATAGGACATATAGAAAAATTTGAAGAAAAAAAATTCAATAGATAAGAAAATTTAAACAGATAGAAAATTCACAAAGAAAAAATTTGGTTAGGTAGAAAATTTACACAGATAAAATTTGAAAAAATAGATAAAATTAAACAGATAGATATAAATTTGAACTAATAGTCAAAAAACTTAAACAGATTGGAAATTTTTTGAACAGATAGGAAAAAAACTTGAATAGATAGTCAACGGATAAAAAAGTCAATAGATAAATTAAGGGTAAAATTAAAAACAAAATGTCTTTTAAAATAAACAAAAATACTTCTTACTAAATTATTTCATAAAAAAAAAATCTCTCACTAACAAAAAAAATAAAAATAAAAATAAAAATAAAAAATCCACTCAACTTAGTGTCTTATCTCTCATTAACTTGAACTTTTCAGTAATCATTCCCAAAATAAATCAAATTATAAAAATAAATTTCGTGGTGAGTTGGAGAAAACCTAACGACATGGTTTAATCTTGTTACTCAGCTAATCAAAGAGAGGTTGGACCCCTGACGTGGTCACTTAAAATGCATAACACCAAATAACGATAAAGTAGTAGACATCACGTGAAATTACAGTACAAGCAATCAACAATTTCTGCCGTGGAAGTGGAAGACAAAGTTCTTAAAGTCATAAAATAAAATAAAATAAAATCACTACAAGAAATGACACTTTTGGCTACTAAAATATTGATTGTCAAAAGTCCGATATTTGGACGCTGAAACGATTTAGCGACTAAAAAGTTCTGTCGCCAAGTTCGTCGCCTATACCCTGTCAGCGATAGTATTGGTGACCAAACTTTTTTTGGTCGCCGAAAGTGAAACATTTGCCTACTAAATTTGTTTTAGTCCGCAAATGTTATCTTTTCGCGACTAAAACCTTTAGTCACCGAAAGTTACTTTTGGCTACTAACGTTCGTTTGGTCAGGGAAGGTGTTCCTTTTCTCTACTAAAGAATTGGTCACGTATTTGGCTATGTTTTTGCTACTAAATTATTAGTCGCCAAAACATTTGATTATATATTTGGCTACCAAAATATTTGGTGGCCAAATATTTTTTTTTTTTTAAAAATTTCTGAACAACCTGTATCCATTATTAGTACAACCTGTACCCTGTATAAACATCTATCAACGCTAAATATATTATCAACCATTCAACAACGTGCACATATTTCACTTCCAACCATCCAAAAAATTAATATTGAACGACCAATTCTATATATAATACAAATTCCATACGAACCAAGTCTAATCCAACGTCAATAATTTAATTCCATACATAATACAAGAATAACCACATTAATTAACAAAAAGGACATATGTACCACAATAAAAATTTAATCTGTACTGCCCCAAAACTATTTTGTACGACGTGCTATGCTAATTTTTACCATGCCAAATTAGCTGATATTTGCCACACCAAAAAAGTAATTTGTACGAACCACTATATATACGGATAGAGGTATAAAAACAATGCCCTCCCGTACTTGTCAAAAAAATTCATATCCACATTTGTATGTCCAAAACCATCTAAAAAAAAAAAAATTCATTAGTTTGGTGCCTATAGAGGCACTTTTGGACGACATATAGCAACTGTATTAATTTCAAACATTAAAATACAAGGACATTAATAGCTATTAAATAATGAAAGACACCCAAACATGGACTAGTAGACGAGCATCGATTCTATGAATTAATGCCAAAAGTTATGTTTATGGCAATTAAAAGGGCCACAGTCAACAAAAGCACTAAACAATTTACCAAAAATATTGTTCTACATAAACTAATAAGGAAAGAGTTAAACAAACTATAGTTTAAGATGGTATAACCAAAATAGTTACCCACGACATGAGCATTTCATGTTCTACCACATAAACACATTATTGCCCCCCAAATGCTTTTTTTGACTATTTTTATGGCATTTTCAACTCTAACTCCCAACATAGGTGTCCTATTTACGTACCGTCTATCCCTACATGTCACATTTGGCACCGGGAAGCTTCCTGTTATGTAAAAACAGTGGTTCGGGGGGTGTTTTGCATTTTTGCCCCCCGAACCCCTTTTTTCGACTAAATTTATGACATTTTCAACTCTAACTCCCAACGTAGGTGTCCTATTTACGTACTGTCTGTCCCTCCATGTCACATTTGTCACCGGGAAGCTTTCCGTTACGTTAAAACAGTGGTTTAGGGGGTGTTTTGCATTTTCACCCACCGAATCCCTTTTTTCGACTAAATTTATGACATTTTCAACTCTAACTCCCAACGTAGGTGTCCTATTTACGTACCGTCTATCCCTACATGTCACAAAAAACAATTCATAGAAATATTTTGAACCCTTTTTTATATGGAAATTTTTGCCTGAAACTATTTCCTATGACCATTCGAGGCTATAAATTAAGTACTAAAATATATCATAAAACAGTGTGCGAAAATGGATCAATAAATGAATAATTCAATTAAGATATGTCATGACTATACAAACAAATCAGTCCAAAAACCCAATCTATCAGAGTTTTAGCCCATTCATAAAATGCTAACAATTTCATAAAGATAAATAAGCATTCCATTGCATCTTCCACAATTGAAAGAATATCATTCTTGGGGAAGTTTGTAAACTTATAGTTATCAATTCTTCAAAACATATATTCATTGTTACACAGACAACATGTTTTTGGTTAATCTTATGTTGCTTATCCTGCACTGGAAAACAAAATAGTTGAGTAATGGGGGTAAATAAAACAGTACCACTTCGATTTTCCCAAGAGCAACATCTAGCTTCTTAGAGAGCTCAGAATTTTCATTTTTTAAGGCTACAATCTGCAATAACTCAGAAACAAGGAAATAAGATTACAGATTTGTAAAGAACAAAAAGGCACAACAAGGCACTAAAGAAATATAACCTTCTTTTGTGAGTCAATATACAAGCTTTTGTAGTTGAGATCAGCAGAAAAGCTGTCACGTTGGAAGTGTCTCTTGGGTGCCTGTTAAACATTTTGATGAAAACACACATACAACAAAATAAATAAATAAATGAAGAAAATATTTTAATCAAAAACTCAAGAATAATGGCGAAAGATAATAAGGTTAGTGCCAATTAATTAAATGCCTTAGACTTTAATTCTTCTACAGCTTGAACAAAGATGCCGAATATTGTAATTAACCCGACCTCCGATTAATGCTAAACCATGATGATTTATGCCTAACAGTAATTAGAAGGAATCCGGAATTAAATCGCATATCTATTGCATTGTCTTTGTGTTTTTATCTGTTTGCCATAAAACGATCTGTTTATGTTTTGACTTTGAACTGCGAATTGAAAGCCTTATCGGCGCTCGATTCAGAAATTGATTAGTGATTCATGTTAATTAGAATTTATGTGATTTTATGGTATGTTTAATTGAAATTTGATTTGGTATGATTAAATTAGATTAATAATGTTAAATTGCATTAGTTTCATTAATTACCAAACTTGCCATTAGTGGGCCACTTCTACAATCTTGTTTGGAAGCCTAGCTTTGCACCATCTCATTCATTTCATCTAGAGCTAGCCGATTGAAAGAGGGAGAGTAGGGGAATAGACTTGAGTTCATCAAATTGGCTTGGAAATTTGAGGATTTGTAGAAGAACTACACAATTGAGATAGCACACCTTGAACTCAAGACCTAAGGTAGAGATTTCATCCCCTTGAACTTGAATTTGAATTGTTTCTTTCTTGGTTCATGGTTAATTAGTGTCTAAAGCTAGCAATTGGGTTAAAATGTTGAATTGAGGATTAATTCATGCATGCATGCATAAATTTCCATGCTTTGAGTTGGAATTCTAAGATTTCTTCCATGCATGTGTCAATTTCACTCACATTATAGCCATTCAACTTGTTTTCCATCAAATTATTAAGTTTGGTTATGTTTTGGAAGGTTTGAATGCAAAAAGGTCCTTGCATGTTGAATTGATGGCATATTCATAAAGTTCATGTTGATTTTGCACAAATTGGGTTGCTCTTGGGCCATGATTTCTTGAAATGATTCTTCAATCATGTTGTTCTATGAGTTATTAAGTGTTTTCCAAAGATTTGGCCCAGAAAAATGAGTTTTGGTTGGTTGAAGGTTGAGTTTCATGCTTGGAGGTCAATCTGGATTTTCCAGAAATTTGACCCACGCTCGAGCGGGTACTTTCACGCTTGAGCGTGAAGCCTGAGTACATGCACTTCCGCTCGAGCGGCGAGAGCCATGCTCGAGCGTGAAATGCGTATACCCAGAAGTTTGTGTGTTTTGCAGTCCGCTCGAGCGGGGGAAGCCGCGCTCGAGTGAGGGTCTGTGTCACATGCTCGAGCGGGGGTCGAGCGCCCGTCGAGCGTGAATTTCTTACATCTAGCACTTTTTCACGAGTTTACAGTCCGCTAAGCGGGGAAGTCCATGCTCAAGCGGAGCTTCATTGTCTACATGTCCGCTCGAGCGGGGAAAGCCACGCTCGAGCGTGGACCTTATCTTCAGCAAAATTTGAGAAATGGTTTTCAATGCATTTTTGCATCCTCATTCCATCCTAGGCATTCCTAGGCCATGTTTAAGACCCCATAATGAGGATAATAGATTAGAAACACACTAAGAGCCAACGAAATAAGTTTTGTACAATTAGAACGTGTGTTTCAAGTGTGCATCTATTATGTGTTGTGTAGGTCATGTGCCATGTACCGTTTGACCAAGTTTACTCCGTCTGTTTGTCTCAAGGCCCACTGTGAGTAATAACTTAGTAAAGTTATGTTCAACTGTATCTATTTTCTGTGTGATAAAATAAGATCTGTTTTCCGAAATGATATGTTCTGTACAATGAATGATTGTTCAATTTCTGATATGTATTCGTGATATCCTTAGCATCATGTGATATCTATTAGTTGTTACTCGGTATCGAAGGTTCCTTTATGGGACTTAATCTGTCTGCACTCTGTTACCCGTACTGGAGGCTCCCTCACCGGGGCTCAGCTTCTGTTCTGTTATCCGGATCCGGAGGTTCCTTTAAGGAACTGGTTACTTGTAACCCTCACGTGTCTACCTCTGTTCTGTATCTGCTCTGTTATTGCTAATGGATGTATCACGTAAACTTAATCATGACTTATGATTTCTGTCTGTATATGATCTGGACAAATTATGATTTTGATATGAAACTGAATTATGATTTCTGAATCTTTTCGGACTCATTCATTGAAACCCCTTTACTCTGTTATTGTTCACTGGGCTTTCGCTCACAGTTTATATTATGTATGTAGGTGAGCCGGCGTGTGACCAGGGCCAGAGTTGACGGCCTTCTGTTCTGTTTTTGTCAGCCAACTGTTGCGCCTCTCGAGAAGGTTCCGGTCGAAGCCTAATGCTATGGCTGTTTTTGTATTCTTGCTAGTCTCTATATGTGTTTTGTAAAGACAAGTCTTAGGATGTACACTTTGTAAATATTGGTGTCCTTGACTGGCATGCTTATGTATATATACAAGTTTTGAACTGTTTTGTCCCATGTACGTTATCACAGTTCATTAGACCTTGTCTATTTTGTATTATTGCTTCTGCAGCCCCTTATTATTTGCTAATCTGTTTAGAGGCCTTTGGTAATCCACGAATTACTGGCCGGTCACGATGCTAAACCTACAGGGGCGGGTTTAGATCGTGACAAATATGGATCTGCAAATATGCATCTATAGTTTGAGAGAGAGAGAGAGAGAGAGAGAGAGAGATGATGGAAGAAAGAAAAAAAAAAGATGTCGAATAATAGAGAAAAAGAAGGAAAAAAATAGCAGCAAAACAAAGAAACATAGAACCATTACCGGCGTCGGTCGGTCGCTCACTTGCCGCCATCGTTTGCTGTTCGCACCGTCGTCGCTCACTCCCCGCCGTCGTTTGTTGCTTGCCGCCGTCGCATGCTGCTCGATGTTGTCGTTTGTTGCTCGCCATCGTCTGCCGTTGCTCGCCGTCTCTCTATCTCTATCTCTCTCTCTTCTCTCTCTCTCTAGAGAGAGAGAGAGAGAGACAGAGCGAGAGACAGAGACAAAGAGACAGAGTCGTAAGAAGAGATTAGGGATTTTTGGTTGAAGGGGATTTTGGTTCAACAGATTGGGGATTTTTAGTTAAGGAGAGGAAATTCGAGCGGGAATGGAAAAAAAAAAAAAGCTAAGATTTAGATTTTGGTTTTTTTTTTTTTTTTTTTCTTTTCTTTCCCTCACAAATGAATATTTAAACAACAAAACGATGCCATTTAACTCTCTTTTTTTTTTTTTTTTTGCGACGGGGGGTTGCTGTCGCCAAAAAACTTTATTTTTTGTTAAAATAATTTTTTTTTGGTTACTAAAGTTGAAAATTTATTTGTTTCATTTTTATTTTAACAAAAAAAAAATTTATTATTATTTTTATTTGGTAGAAGTATGGGTAATATTTTAATGAAAAATATTTTCTGTTAAAATAAAGTTAATTTTTTGTGGTCAATGAAAAATATTTTTCTGCGACCCATTTTTTTTTGTTACTAAAAATTAGGAACTAATTTTTTGTGGTAGAGGAGAGGAAGTGGCAGTAGTGGTGAAGGTAGTGGATAAGAGGTGATGGTGGTGGTGGTGGTGATGGCAAATGAGATTAGTGGTGAAGTTATGGTAGTGGTAGAGGAGATGGAGTGGCGGTGGTGGAGGAGAGGTAATGGTAATAATAGTGGTAGTGGTGGTAGTGGAGTGGTGGCGATGGTAGTAATGGTAGTCGTAAAGATGGAGTGGCAACAGTGGTAATAGTGGTGGTAATGGAATGGCATTTGCAGTAGTGGTGAAGATGGTAGAGGAGATGGGTGGTGAGAGAGAGAGATGAGTAAGAGATAGATAGAGAAGAGAGAGAGAGAGAGAGAGAAACAGAGAGAGAGAGACAAAGGGATGAGCGAGAGAGAAAGAGACAAAGTGGTCGCTAAAAGTGCATTTTTTTGTAGTGGATTGATAAATTGAGAGGGAGCTCAGTAAATAGAGAAGATGAGAGGGAGATAGTGAGCAAGGCGAACACAGTAGGGGAGAGAGAGAAAGAGAGAGAAAGAGAGACTGAGAGACAGATAGAAAAAGAGATAGAGAGAGAGAAACAAGAGATGAGCAAGAGATAGACAAAAAGAAAGAGAAAGAGAGCGAAAAGAGATGAACAAGAGAGAGAGAGACATAGAAAAAGAGAGAGACAGAGAGAGAAGAGAGATGAGCAAGAGAGACAGAGAAAGAGAGATAGAGAGAAGAGAGATGAACAAGAGAGATAGAGAGAGAAGAGAGATGAAAGAGATAGAGATAGAGAGAAGAGAGATGAACGAGAGAGAGAGAGAGAGAGAGAAGAAAGATAAGTGAGAGACACATAGAGAGAGAGACAGACAAACAGACAGACAGAGGGAGAAGAGTGATGAGTGAGAGACAGAGACAGAGACAGAGAGACAGGAAGATGAAAAAATGGGTGAAAAGAGAAATGTTATATCAAAAGAGTAAGACGACGTCATTTTTTTAAATTTTTTTTGCGACAGAAAAATATCGTTGCATTTGTTCAAACCATTTTGTGACTATATATATATGAAGCCGTCTTAAAGCCATAATATATATATATATTTGCAATGGTACCTATTACAATCGCAAAAAACTCACTTTTTTTTTTTTTGTGACTGCAGCTGGTGCCGTCACAAAAACTCTATTTTTTCGCGACAGTAATCTTTGCTGTCACAAATACTCTTCTTTTTTTGCGACAACAATTTCTGTTGTCACAAATACTCTCATTTTTCGCGACAGCTTTTTCTGCTGTCCCAAATACTCTATTTTTTCGCGATAGCAAATTGTGCCATCGCAAAAACTCACCTTTTTCGCAACAGCAAATTGTGCTGTCACGAAAACTCACATTTTTCGCGACAGCAAGTTGTGCGGTTGCAAAAAGTCACTTTTTGAGACGGCAAGTGTGCCGTCGCAAATGCTTCCATCTTTTAAGCCCACTTTTCTTGTAGTGTACTCTCAAACATGTCATTCACTTATTTGGAGGAAAATTCTTAAGCCTTCTAAAATATTAATTCCAAATTTACTCGTAATATTTTTATATCCACCAGTTAAGATAATTCCTTAACTACCAAATCTATGATTCCAAAAGAAGGGAATGGATTGTACCAAAAACAAAAAGAAAAGGGAATGGGTGTTCTTGTTGTCTGTGAAGCATGACAGGCACTGTTGTGTGTGCTTTAAGGTGTATTTTGAATTTTATTTTGACAAATTGAATTGTTTATTTTTTTTTTTAGTATACCTCGTATAGAATATGCGCAAAAAAAAAAAAAGTTAATTGAATATTGATAACTTTTTCATTAAAATATATTTATATTCAAAAAAATGAAAGATAAGTTTTATTTTAAATATAAAACTGCATACAAATATATTTTGATAAAAAAATAATTCATATTTGATCAACTTAAAATTTTTCATGTATATTCTACACGATATATTTCAAAAAAATGAATAATTTCCATTATAAAATAAGATCTAAAATTCTACCCATCAAATGGGGACAACAATGCACAAGAAGACCCAAAGTAATGTGGATAAGCCACATCATCAAAGCAAAGTCACATCACTTTTAGCTTTCCCTCATATATGGGTAATATTATGGTCACCGACAAAAGGATATGTATCATATGTAAGTTGTGACATTTTATAGGTTTAAATACTATAAATGTCATAACTTAATTCTATGGGGAAAAAAGAAGAAGAAGAAGAAGTTACAATCAAAGATCACATAAGACATAACCAAACAATTCTTGGATCATAATTAAAATTTTGTTATAACCAACATCACAATGTGTCATAACTAGGGCAGCAAACAAGCCGAGCTGAGTTTTAGTATGTTTGGACTTGTTTTTAAGATTTTTAGCGAGTTCGACCTCGAACTCAAACTCGAGCTCAATAAAAATTTAACGAACTGACCTTTTCTTATCAAAAAAAGGAATATCAATATTTCCTTCTTCAGACCATTTTGTTTGAGTGTTACCACTGTATTGTTCAAACACTCTTGCAGAAAAGAAGTTGAATTTTGAAAGTTTATAAATTTCTGGAACAACAACTTCTTGCATTTTTTTAAATTTTGCTAATTCTTCGTCGATAAAAGTTTTTTCTTCTTCAATTACATCTCCAAGTCGAATGGCTTGTAATTCTTCTTGAGATATTTCTTGACCATTATTAGTCATCATGAAGATTAGTTTTTCATCTGAACTTTCTTTGTCACTAGAAATTTCGTATAAAATTTCTTATTTATCAAAAATTTCTTCGCCATATATTATTTCAAAATCTTGTTCCTCAAGACCTTTGATCATTTTCTTTGCACTTTTTCCTCTTTTTGGGCATTCGGGTGCATAGTGACCGGTACTTCCAATGTTAGTATCATTTTTAACTTCATTTGTTTGAATAAAGTCAAAATTTTCTCTATCTCCCCATGTGCCAAATAATTCGGGATCAATTGGCTCTTCTACCTTTCTTTTCCCTTTATTTATTTCTGGTGAAATATCTTGATCTAATGTTTCTTCATATGAGAATGATTGGTTGTCATCATCATTAGTTGACATATTAATATCATAATTAAAGTATTATAAAAGGGCTTTATGTTCTAGGTAAGTTTCTCTTATCTAATTTAGTAGCCTATTTCTTTCATCAATACCTAAATCTGGATCTTTATATAATTTTCTCCAATAATCCAATATTTCAACAATATTTTCATATTCACTCCTATTATAGGTATTGGTTTAAAGTACCATATTATCTTCTATACCATAAAATAGCCTAGAAATGTAATTATCTCCTGGACTATTCATTCCATCATTATTTATGAAGGATATAGTTTCTAATTTTGTCACCAAATTGTATATTTGGTTTTTTGCTTCTTTGTTTAAGTCAACATTTATTATAGAACCGAAATTGTCTATTTTAGATTTTATAGACTCAACTTTGGTATCTAGATAATTTTGATTTATTTTTTGATTTTTATCTAATTTAGAAAACCAAGAACACATAATATCAGTAATATTATTTAAACTAGAACACACTATTTATATTTGCAGACTCTTTAGTAATATGTAAACTATGGTCATATTTATTATTAACAGTATTTTTTGTATTTCCAAAGCATATATTGGTACCTAAGATCCTCCTAGTGTATTTATCCAGTGCTTAAAACCTCTTTACGATCTTAAAGACTTAATTATGGCCAACAGTCAAAAGATCTTAATGAGTATATGGGTTTTGACATATATTAAGCATATAGGTTTTGCGACAATTATAACTGAAACAAATAATTATGAAGATAAAAAATACAAAGGATACACAATTAAAAACTTTGACGAATAATTTTTTTTTTTTTATAACATAAAGCACACCACACACACTTATATATATCAAAAATTTAGACGTAGAGAGAAATACTTACATAGCTTGATTTTGCTTTTAAAAGCTCTTCACCAAGCTCTGATACTAATTACAAAACAAAAAAGGAAATGAGCTTTCTATTTTTTTATTATGGAATTATGATGGAGTTATGGAGTTAAGAGAAGTCAGAGACGAAGTTGGAAGCACAAAGATGGAGAGAATTTACATTGTTTATTATGTTGGCTTCAAAGCCAATTTATAGACTACATTTTACATATACAAACAAAAAAGTCATCAAACCTAGCCGTAGGCTTTTTTTTGATTTTCCAAAGGCTAAAAGCAAAAAAAAGTCTAAAATAATAAATGCATTAGATACAACAATAATGATAAGGACTTTTTAGTTCATATCTTCTGACAAGCTTCTACAGTTTCTACAATTATATACACTTCTACAATTCTGACAAGCTTCTGCAGTTTCTACAATTATATACACTTCTGCAATTATACATTTGTCTACCCTCCCTAGTTTTCAAAGAGATAGACTGTTGTAGCTAGGCTTTGGCTGAGCTGATTTGTCGTGTAGCAGCGACTGAAAGGATTTGTCTGACCACTTTCTGCCTAATAATGCAGGTTGCTCTATATGTACTGGATAAGGTTGGAGTCGATCAGGAGACAGCTGCATGTGATAGTGGGGTCCACTATGCTTCCATCCTGTTGATGAGATTGTGATATTCTTCATCAGTCTTTGATGAAGGAGAATCAGGATCCTGGCTGTATTGCTCATTCCGAAAATGTTCTACATCATCCACGATCATGGCTAGTTCCAACGGAAGATCCAAATTATTTCTCTTTTTAAGATTGAATAACATGTCAAGAGTCTCATTAATTTGTGCAGGAGACCTTTGATATGTTATAGGAAAATGGGTTATAAATAGTATTCTACCATCCGTGACCCTAAATGGCAATTTTGCTGAGCCATGGATATTTGACACTGCCTATGAAACAGATATTAGACTGTCTATCCAATATTCTGTCAAAGAAAGTTTTTGAATATTTTCCAATCGCTCTCTCTGGCGATCTTCATCCAAATAATCATCTTCAAATTCAAAATCTTCAGTTTTTTTAAGATACCAAATTTGGTATGGTTAGAAAAAATGTTCTCGTTCTTGCTAATCAATAGTGCTGGAGATCTAGAAAGTAAAATATTTGCTCCATCGGAAGCCTTTTATTAACCATGAGAGCATTGCTTGATGATCATTGGATATTCTATCCATTGGATTGGATCTAAAATTTGGAAAATAACTTGATTAGTTATTCCCTAATCTATGTCTTCAAAAACCACATGTCATGGTTTGTCATGATGGTAATAATGATGGACAAGGATTGTGCCCAATCATCAATTGCTTGTTCCTAGGACTAGAGTGAGGGCTTCTAGTTTCTTCGATTAACTTTTTGTCTAAAAGTTCCTAGAGTTGAATATCAAATTCATCTATATCTTGTCTAGTATAGATTATTGGTTTTACTCTAATGATAATATTAGGGTCTTTTAATTTTAAACTACAATAACGTGGACTACGTTGCCATAGTTTTAATGGATGTTCACTAAAATTTTCTTCTAAAATTTTATAAATCCAATGTGATTCATCAATGGTTTTGATAATGGAGGTCAAATCACCATGCGGCACGGGTACAAACTCTTTATCACAAATATATTTATGTTGTTCTAATAAGGGAATATGAATTAAGACATTGTTTATGCTTAATGAAATGGCTTTTTCCTGTGTTTGCATTGGAAGGTATTTATATATAAAATTGGTTCCAAGAAGGAAATCTCTATGCATATACGGAAAACATAAAATTTTTGGTATAATGAACTTGCTATCATTTAACCAAATAGCTATATTTTTAGCCTTGAATTGTATGGAATTATGGTTGCCATTAATTCCAATAACCAAAATTGGATGTTTCATTAATGTCCATTTTTCTTTTGGTATGGCATTCCATTTACATGAGCTGACTGTAACTCCTGTATCTATGAGAACACTGAGGCTATAGGGTTTATAACCTGCAAAATTAAATGTTCCCAATACATATGTGTATCTTCTTTTTCCTTGACTAGGAGAAAAAATAATATCATCATTTTTTGTTTGAAAATGATACATATATGCAGATTTAATATGGTCAAGTTGTCTTTTTCTTCCTGGAAAAACAGGAATCTGAACATTATTTGAAGTAATAGATTTTTGATTAGAATTATTACTTGATTCTCCAATGCTTAATTTTGAAAATGATTTGTTAGGAAAATCTTTTTCAAATACAGAAGTTGATCTTTTAATTTTTGGAACCGTATTTTCAATATATAAATTTTTTCCTGATGCTTGCATTTGTAATTGTGTAGGATTTTTTTTTTGTTTTAGAATATTCTTCTTGTCCCACTAGGTCATGGATTAACCATTGTCGTGGGACTTCTAAATTGCTCCAATTCATTAGACGAGGTTGTATTACTGTGTCAAATGGTCTTGGTTCAAAGATTTCAACAATTTTATTATCGTTTGATCTTGTTTTTGTTTCAAGAAATTTAGTTAATTCGGGAATTGTTTTCCAACGAATAATTGTAGAAGTGTATATAATTGTAGAAACTGCAGAAGCTTGTCAGAATTGTAAAAGTGTATATAATTGTAGAAACTGTAGAAGCTTGTCAGAAGATATTAACTAAAAAGTCCTTATCATTATTGTTGTGTCTAATGCATTTATTATGTTAGACTTTTTTTCCTTCTAGCCTTTGGAAAATCAAAAAAAAGCCTACGGTTAGGCTTGATGACTTTTTTGTTTGTATATGTAAGATGTAGTCTATAAATTGGCTTTGAAGCTAACATAATAAACAATGTAAATTCTCTCCATCTTTGTGCTTCCAACTTTGTCTCTAACTTCTCTTAACTCCATAACTCCATTATAATTCCATAATAAAAATAATAAAAGCTCCTTTCCTTTTTTGTTTTGTAATTGATATCAGAGCTTAGTGAAGAGCTTTTGAAAGCAAGATCAAGCTATGTAAGTATTTCTCTCTACGTCTAAATTTTTGATATATATAAGTGTGTGGTGTGCTTTATGTTATATAAAAAAAAAAATTTCTTCGTCAAAGTTTTTAATTGTGTATCTTTTGTATTTTATATCTTCATAATTATTTGTTTCATTTATAATTGTTGTAAAACCTATATGCTTAGTGTATGTCAAAGCCCATATACTCATTAAGATCTTTTGACTATTAGCCATAATTAAGTTTTTAAGATCATAAAGAGAGGTTTTAGGCACCGGATAAATACACTAGGAGGGTCTTAGGTACCAACAATAATCTATAATAGCAATTAACCCTGAAGATATAATATGCTTTGAAAATACAACAGATACTGTTAATAATAGATATGACCATAGTTTGCATATTACTAAAGAGTCTGCAAATATAAATAGTGTGTGTTCTAGTTTAAATAATATTACTGATATTATGTGTTCTTGGTTTTCTAAATTAGATAAAAATCAAAAAATAAATCAAAATTATTTAGAAACCAAAGTTGAGTCTATAGAATCTCAAATAGACAATTTGGGTTCTATAATAAATATTGACTTAAACAAAGAAGCAAAAAACCAAATAAACAATTTGGTGACAAAATTAGAAACTATATCCTTCATAAACAATGATGGAATGAATAATCTAGGAGATAATTACATTCCTAGGCTATTTGATGGTACAGAAGATATTATGATACTTCAAACCAATACCTATAATAGGACTGAATATGAAAATATTGTTGAAATTTTGCATTATTGGAGAAAATTATATAAAGATCCAGATTTAGGTATTAATGAAAGAAATAGGCTACTAGATCATATAAGAGAAACTTATCTAGAACATGAAACCCTTTTACAACACTTTAATTATGATATTAATATGTCAACTAATGATGATGACAGCCAATCATCCTCATCTGAAGAAACATTAGATCAAGATATTTCACTAGAAATAAATAAAGGGAAAAGAAAGGCAGAAGAGCCAATTGATACCGAGTTATTTGGCACATGAGGAGATAGAGAAAATTTTGACTTTATTCAAACAAATGAAGTTAAAAATGATACTAATATTGGAAGTACCTCCAATCCTACACCTGAGCTAGTAATATCTAGAAAATATAATAATCATAAGTATCCAATAGCTCAAAATGATACTTATTTAGACTTGTCTCATGTTCCATTTAAGGATCAGGAACAAGCAATTGATGATTGAGCACAATCCTTGTCCATCATTATTACCAATTATAAAAATAGTCGGTCAAAGGAAAAGTTCATTGATTATATTGCAACAACTCTGCAAGGAGATGTGTTGCAATGGTTAAGATAGTGGGAAAAATCTGAAATTGGAAAAAGTCAAAAAACGGCTTTGTTGACAAATTTTCTCACACTTGACACAATTTTAGCTAAGTTTGCAAAAATCATAAAAGAAAATTTATGTGGTTTTGCAGGAGATACTAATTTGCAAGTAGATGCAAATTATATTTTAACTAAATTAGAATTATGTAATATTTGTCTTTTTGAAAACTATATTCAAACTTTTAAAAAATATTATTATCTTATTGATCCACCAGGAAATCAACCCTGGTTAGATCAATTTTTTGATAACCTCCCTAATCCATGTGATGAGTTATGTATTAAAACCTATCCTGGATTTCTCAAAAAAATAGGGAAGGAAGAATATGATAATCTTGGTTTTCGCATTAATTATGTTCTAAGACTGATAGCAGATCGGTGTCTAGAATCAAAGACGAAAAATAAATAAAAAATCAAATTTTCAACTCACAATACAATCAAAAATGTTGTGATAAAATTTTAAAAGAAAATTAGAAAATTGGTTGTAATACATTTCTTAAATGAAAAGGATTTTTCAAAAAATGCAGAAAATATAAATGGAAACCTTAGAAAAAGTACAAAACTTTTTCAAAAAATAAAAAGTATATTCGAAAAAAGAAACCAACAAGTGTTTCAAAAAAGAAAACTTGTAAATGTTACATTTGTAACGAAGAAGGTCACTATGCACCCGAATGCCCAAAAAGGGAAAAAGGTGCAAAGAAAATGATCAAAGTTCTTGGGAAACAAGATTTTGAAATAATATATAGCGAAGAAATTTCTGATGAAGAAGAAATTTTATACGAAATTTCTAGTGATGAAGAAAGTTCAGATGAAGAACTAATCTTCATGATGACTAATACTAGTCAAGAAATATCTCAAGAAGAATTACAAGCCATTCGACTTGGAGATGTAATTGGAGAAAATTTTTTTTTTACCGACAAAGAATTAGCAAAATTCGAAAAAATAAAAGAAGTTGCTGTTCCTGAAATTTATAAACTTTCAAAATTCAACTTCTTTTCTGCAAGAGTGTTTGAACAATACAGTGGTAACACTCAAGCAAAATGGTCAGAAAAAGGAAATATTGATATTCCTTTTTTTGATAAGAAAAAGGTTGCAAGATGGAAAAAGAAATATCTTGAAATTCAATATATTCATATTGGATTAATTCAAATAACCATAACAGCCTTATTTCGCCAAGGGATAGATACTCCTATTTTGACAGTAATTTTTGATAAAAATTTTCTGACCCAATGAAAGCAATCATTGGAGGAATCCAATCTAATTTGGCTAATGGAATAGTTTGGTTTAATGTTAGACCAAATTTCTTTATTTCCATAAATGATCCTAATCTTGAAGACACAGTTAGAATAAGAATTAAAACACAAGGATTAGGAATGAAATCAAATTCTCATGATTTGGCTATTTGTTGGAAAACAATTCACGAATTAACCAAATTTTCTGAAACAAAAACAAGATCAAACGATAATAAAATCGTTGAAATCTTTGAATTCGAGCTGAGTTGGCTTAGGCTTGACTTGAGTTCAAATTTGTTCATGAACTTTAACGAGCTAAAGAAATTACAAATTCATACTTGCGTATGAGATTAAAATTATAATTATACAATTATATATACAATATATTAAAAGAAAAATCAATATCTTATTAAAATAATAATATCTATCATCACTATTATATAAATATATTATCTATAGTTACCGTATTTACATATAAATAAATTTAGCTATTATTTACATTATTTAAATATATAAATAGCATATTTATCCTATTTTTATATATATTTTTACATTATTTAATATATAAATAATATATTTATTCTATTATTTAAATAAATGTTAAACGAGTTGAGCTAACGAGCTGAGTTTTACTATGTTTAGGTTTGCTTATTAAGATTTTAATGAGTTCGAACTCGAGTACGAACTCAATAAAAATTTAACGAACTAAGTTCGAACAAGTCCTTACTGAGCCGAACTCGAGCCTATTCACGAACGATTTTGTTCATTTGTAACTCTAGTCATAACTAACACCACAATAGTTTATAACCAAAGACACAAATGTCGTAACCAAAAGGGGTGTGTACTAAGGGTGTTCCTGTAACGCCCTCAAAATAGGCCCATAAATCATACAATATTGACATGCTTAGACAAGAGAATAAGCTTAAATACATTTCATCAGAGTATTCCTTACAAGGGTATTACATGTTAACAACAAAAGCAAATGCCCTACGGGCTTACAGCTTTCCAAGTCAACACTTGGTTACAAAAGTAAGAGTACTAACTCTATACAAAATAAGCCCTTGGCTTGATATACATGTAATACAAAAATGTAATAAAAAAGATGACCCAGCCACTAAACCTCTCAAGCTACGTCCTTGGAGGTGGCATACTACCTGTACCTGAAAATGATGTCCCATATAGGGTGAGCAAAAAACCAGTAGAGATATGCTAAACATAATATAAGCAATAACTAAGACATTAGCAATCGATAAATGTTTATCTCATATAAATCAATTCATGACCCATTTCAATTACATTACCCAGTGACCATGTTTCATTCCATTTTCCATTTCTTATCCAATTCTCAATTCATAACTATGGCTCAGAACCTGGCCAAACCATTTGATTGAGATCACATCTCATATCAACAGTATTTCTATTTCAGATGAGATACTAACTCATATTAAACATTTCACACTTCATAACAGATACACATTTTGGTGCTGTATCAATAACACATGACAATACTTCCATACTTCACAAATGATACACATTTTAGTGCTGTATCAATGTTAAACAAAAACACTTCCATACTTCATAAATTATACACATTTTAGTACTGTATCAATGGAGTCCATCCCCTATCTCCTCCCAAACAATATCCGGTTTAGAGATCCATCCCCTATCTTCCCTTAAACCATGGAGTACATCCCCTATCTTCTCTCACACAATACAATGTATATAAACACATATCATATATATAATCAAATCAATACATAAAATTCATGTATCATATCAACCGCCATATTCGATGGCATACTCATTTGATTAGTTTTAGTTTGCCTAATCATCATGCATTGTCTACAACAATCAAGACTATTCTCCACCGATAGCCCAAAGCAATTATTTCTAAACAGATAATAAATGCATCAACAGGTAATTTATCAACATTTTCAAAAGTTAGCGATTAATAAATCCAATTTCACTATTCCATCTCATATTGAGCCAATTTCATTATTTTCAACTCAATTTCATTATTTTCATCATAAATGTCATTAATTATATAAATGACCCAATTATACCCCAAACATGGCATTTTTCCCATTTTTTTCCAATATTGACCCAAAGGTCTAAATATCATCAACTAACATCAATAATCACCTTTTAAGACCCAAAACATACACATTTTAGTCCAAAGGACAAAACCCCTCTTTTTATAAAACACAACTCAAACCTTAACTTCTCAAATATCAACCATTTATACAAATAGCTCAACACCTATGTTAAAGCGTATAAGAATGAGTACGAATCCCTACCTCAAATTTCGAAGCTCAACGGGGAAGAAGATGAAAACTCAAAGTGCTCCAAATCACAAGATTCTTAGATCAAAAGATAGCCCTCGACAAACTCAACACTTTTTGTAAAGGCTCAAGGGTAGGTGATCACTCTAACTAGATCAAATCTAAGAGAGAAGGTGAGGTTTTAGAGAGAGGTGGTCTCCAATGATGGTTTTCAAAAAGTAAGAGAGAGAAAGGAAACCAAAAAGTGATCCAAAAAGTCGAATCCCGAAGTGATATACCAGTCGCCCCGCTCAAGTGTGGAAACCCCCGCTCGAGCATCAGACACAGACTCACGCTCGAGCGTCAAAAGCGCCGCTCGAGCGTCGATTGCACACCTGCAGAAGTTTTGCAGACATGGTCCCCGCTCGAGCGTCAAAATCCCCGCTCGAGCAGAAGAACAAAATCAAAGGGTCACGCTCGAGCGTCAAAACTCCCGCTCGAGCGTACGAAGACCTGCAGAGCAAAGTACTGGGAGATGGAAAATTACGCTCGAGCGTCCAAACGCTCGCTCGAGCGGATAAGAAATAACAAAGGGCCCGCTCGAGCGTCAAAAGCCCCGCTCGAGCGTGAAGGCCAAATTCTGGGCATCGACTTTTGGTTT
Organism: Camellia granthamiana; assembly: GCA_036172215.1. Lineage (NCBI taxonomy): Eukaryota > Viridiplantae > Streptophyta > Magnoliopsida > Ericales > Theaceae > Camellia > Camellia granthamiana. Next base: position 102,675,399 of record CM069903.1, on the reverse strand, counting down.
CAAGGCACAACCAACCTGTTTCAAACCTGCCCAACACAACCCAAGACTCAAATACAAAGAGTAAAGGATGGAAAAGAGGTTGAGACAACAACACAACCAAGTCCGGGATACAATATACAAAGGAAAGGAAAACCGGGATCGCTATAACCTTTCCCCCTTAAAGAATTTCATCCCCGAAATTAAATACAAGTTTTTCAAAAACAAGTTTTCTCATCTCCCGACAACATTACATTTCAAAATATAACAACTTGACCCATTACCGGTCATCTCATCTCTTCTCAAGAGGCAATTTACAACATTTTCCACAACATGCATTATAAATATGCAATCCTTGAAATTCACAATTTCCAAAACTACATTCCACAATTCTATATCATATTTAACGTTCATCATATATTTCCATTTCCACAATACTTTCAACATATGCAATGTTACATTAAACTTCCATTTCAAGGCAAGTTTCAAAATACTTCCATAAACCAAAACATATACAATGTTTTACAACTTAAGACATATATAATGCTCTTAAAGTCTATCAGTATTACAAAATCTCAATACATGATTATACATTAACAAACAAGTCCGGATATTTTTCACGGACATCCAACTCACGTTCCCAAGTGGCTTCTTCCACTCCGTGATATTTCCACAAAACTTTCACCAAGGGGATGGTCTTGCCTCGCAAGACTTGCTCCCGCCTATCCAAGACCCGAACCGGTCTCTCCTCATACGAGATGTCCTCGTTAACCTCCAAGTCGGTCCAATCCAACACATGGGACGGATCTGGCTCATACTTCCGAAGCATACTAACATGAAACACATCATGCACTCCGGACAACTGCGGCAGTAAAGCCAAGCGATGGGCAACCTCGCCAATCCTTTCAAGGATCTCAAAAGGGCCGATAAATCGAGGGGACAACTTCCCACTCTTCCCAAACCTCATCAAATCCCGTCTAGGTGATATTTTCAGAAAAACATGATCACCCGTCTCAAATGCCAAAGGCCTCCTCCTACGGTCGGCATAACTCTTTTGGCGACTCTGGGCTGTAATAAGCCTCCTACGGATAAGCTCAACTTTCTCCGTCGTTTTCCTCACCAACTCTGGGCCCAACAAAGGTGCATCACCCACCTCGGCCCAACAAACCGGAGACCTACACGGTCGGCCATACAAGGCCTCAAACAGTGCCATATCGATACTAGACTGAAAACTGTTGTTGCAGGCGAACTCCACCAAGGGCAAGTGCCTCTCCCACATCCCACTAAAGTCAAGGACACAACCTTGAAGCATATCCTCAAGGATCTGAATAGTACGCTCGGACTGCCCGTTAGTTTGAGGATGATAAGCCGTGCTAAAGGTCAATCTAGTACCCAAGGCACTCTGCAAACTCTGCCACAACCTAACAGTAAAACGAGGATCTCTATCAGAGACGATCGACACTGGGACCCCGTGCAACCTCACTATGTCCCGAATATACAAGTCGGCAAGATGATCTACCGAATCTCTCACGCGCATAGGAATAAAGTGCGCTGACTTAGTCAACCGGTCTACAACCACCCAAATAGCATCATTACCCCGCTGAGTCCTCGGAAGACCTACAATGAAGTCCATAGTAACATGCTCCCACTTCCACTCGGCAATAGACAAGGGTTGTAACAAACCCGCTGGCCTCTGATGCTCGGCATTCACTTGCTGACAAGTAAGGCACTTAGACATGAAAACTGCCACATCTCTCTTCATACCCCGCCACCAAAACTGGCGACCCAAATCATGATACATCTTAGTGCCTCCCGGATGCACCGCAAAGTGTGAATGGTGAAACTCTCGGAGTACCTCCTCTCGGCAGGACTCCGGTACAAACAATCGGTCTCGGTATCTTACACTTAGGTCGGGATACTCAGACAAACCCTTCTCAACCTTCCCGCTGGAGATCTTCTCTCAGAGGGATTCTACTTCAAGGTCACCTCTCTGTGCCTCTAACACTTGAGTCATAAGTGTAGGCTGCGCAACGACAGAAAACAAGGCCGCAGCTTCAACGGATTCGCCCAGAAGCAAATCAAACTCGGTAAGTGCACCCAACATCTCCCACTCCTGGATGGCTATACAAGCTACATCACTAATGGATTTCCTGCTAAGGGCATCGGCCACAACATTGGCCTTTCCCAGGTGATAGGGCAACTCAAAGTCGTAGTCCTCAATGAACTCCATCCACCTCCTTTGCCTCAAATTCAAGTCTCTCTGTGTAAACAGGTACTTTAAACTCTTATGGTCCGAGAATACCTCGAACCTCTCACCATAAAGGTAGTGCCTCCAAATCTTTAGGGCAAAGATCACGGCTGCTAATTCTAGGTCATGTGTAGGGTAATTCTTCTCGTGTATTTTCAACTGACGTGAGCCATAGGCTACCACTTTCCCCTCTTGCATCAACACACAACCTAAACCCTCTCGTGAGACATCACAATAAACCGCATAACCCAAACCCCTTTTCGGAATAATCAACACGAGAGCGGTGGTAAGTCTAACTTTCAACTCCTGGAACGACTTTTCACAAGTCTCACTCCATACAAATTTGACCCCTTTCCGCGTCAATCTAGTCAATGGCAAAGCTAGCCTGGAGAAATCCTTTACAAACCGACGGTAATACCCAGCTAATCCCAGAAAACTGTGGATCTCAAACATACTCTTAGACTGTGCCCAATCTTGCATTGCCTCAATCTTGGATGTATCAACGGACACCCCTTTCCCGGATACCACATGGCCTAAGAACTTGACTTCCCCTAGCCAGAACTCACACTTCCCAAATTTGGCATACAATCTATGGGCCCTAAGCAACTCAAGCACCACTCTCAAGTGTTCCTCGTGCTTCTCCTCCGACGGTGAATAAATCAGGATGTCGTCCACGAAAACAACCACAAAACGATCCAAGAATTCCCGGAATATCCGGTTCATCAAGTCCATAAAGACTGCTGGTGCATCGGTGAGCCCAAATGGCATCACCAGGAACTCATAATGGCCATACCGCGTACGGAATGCCGTCTTAGGAATATCCTCCTCCCTAACCCTCAACTGGCGGTAACCCGATCTCAAGTCTATCTTAGAGAAACAACGGGAACCCTTCAACTGGTCAAACAAATCATCTATACGGGGCATAGGGTACTTATTCTTGACCGTAGCTCGATTCAACTTCCGGTAATCGATACAAAGTCTCAAGGCACCATCTTTCTTTTTAGCAAAGATGGCCGGTGCTCCCCACGGCGAAACACTAGGGCGAATGAAACCCTTATCTAGCAACTCCTGGAGTTGAATCTTCAACTCACTCAATTCGGCTGGGGCAAAACGATAGGGTGCCATAGAAATCGGTGCTGTGCTGGGCACTAAATCAATAGAGAACTCTATCTCTCGGTGAGGTGGCAAACTGACAAGATCCTCGGGAAAAATATCGGAATACTCACAAACCACTCTCGGCAACTCAAGCCCGGTCTCATCACACTCACTACTCATAAGGCTAGCATGAAGACCACTAAGCTCACTCCGCCCTCGCGGATCATACACCGGTGGCAACACACTACCAACCCGATCCCCCAAGAAATAGAAACAATTCTCGCTCAAGGTACATACTGTGACCCTCTGGCGGTAACAATCAATAACAGCCCGGTATGACGATAGCCAGTCCATACCCAAGATAACATCAAAACCCGACATAGCCATAACTACAAATAAAAATAGGAGTCGACGATCAGCTACCTCTATATCACAACCTCTACACCCTTGTTTCAGAATCAACTCACCCCCAACAGGTGATATAACACAAATAGGAGATGCTAACTGTGCTAACTCCAAACCCAAAACAGATGCAAATGCAGCAGATATAAAGGAATGAGATGCACTCGTATCAATCAATACATTGGCAACCGAGTTGCAAAACAAAAAGGTACCTCTTACAACTAATGGAGCCAGTACAAGGTCCTGCGCGGTAACATCATACACGCTCCCTATAGGCCCCTGATCTATCTGCTCACTTCTAGGAGCAAAAGACTGCTGCACAGACTGGGACGATGAAGCTCCCTGATTGGCCCTCGAGGCCTGAACTGACTGAGCTGGCTGAAAACTCTACCTCTGCCTTGATGCACCAGAAGTGCCACTCAACTGCGGGCAAAACCTCTTCAAGTGCCCCGCCTGACCACACTGGTAACAGGACAGTGGCTGCCCTCTGCCCTAACTCTAACCCTGAGGTCGAGCCAAAGATGAAGCTGCTCTCTGTCCTCTTCCCTTCTGCGAGCAAGCTGAAGACTTGTGGCCCAGCTAACCACATTTGTAACAAGTCACGTCTCCCTGACTGTCTCTCCCAGAGCCTGCACTCGACACTGGAAAGGTTGATCTAGCAAAACCTCCTTGAGACTGTTGAGGGTTAGAACCCCTCTGTCTCCTGCCATCACCCTGGCCATCTTGACTCCTCTTGGAGCCTTTCTGTCCTTCCTCTTCCTCCTGCATCATGATCTCCATATGGGCTGCAGTATCAACCAGACGCCCATAGTCTCAAGTCATAGACCCTCAAACTCTCATCTTGAGGCCACGCCTCAACTTCTTCTCAAACTCCAGACAACGGCGTTCCTCAGACGCCACCAGCTCAGGTGCAAACCTGGACAGACTAGTAAAAGCGGCCTCAAACTCGGCCACAGACAAACTCAGCTGCTTAAGCTGGCAAAACTGGTCCCTCAACTTCTCCCTGGCAGATGGAGATAAGAACTTCTCCTGGAAAGCATCTACAAAAGCCTCCCATGTAGCACCAATACGACCCTTCACGTATTTCCACCACTGACCCGCTTCTCCCTTAAGCTGGAAAGATGCCAAGGTCACCTTCAAAGCCCCATCTTCGATGCCTAGCATCTCAAACGTCTTCGTCATTTGTTCCAACCACTCATCCGCCTTAAGTGGCTCCTTCGGATCCCCAACAAACTCATCCGGATTAGACCGGAAGAACTCCCTCTTTAGAAAGGAAGGCCTTGCATCAACAACCTGGGCCTGAACTTGGGCCTGAACTGGATTCTCGGCTCTGAGAATGCCCATGGATTCCCTCAAAGCATCGGCTATCCCACGGGCTAAAGCGTCCATAGCTTGCTGACCTGCTGGCTCGGCCACATTGGCCTGGCCAACCTCCTCCTACTGCGCCGGAATGTCATTCGGTATAGGCATCTCCTGCCTCCTAGGCCTACTACTTCTACCACCACGTTCTCATCTTGACATCCTAATAAAAGTAACGAAGACATTAGCACATTCACAAATGTGCCGAAGCTATAACACTCGTGTCCTAATGCACAGACAACTGTAATTCACTCCACGTAAGCACATAAACACATAAGCATTTACGAATTTCATTTCCGGATAATGATAGTCCCGAGGCGTTGCTAGAGTTCCGGTTAGAAATAGCATTGATCAAGTGCTTTTCCAACAAGACTCATAGAAATCCAAGGATCCAATCAACATCCTAGAAACCAAATCCCATACCCATATAGTCACATAAACATGTTATCACATAAGCACATAACATTACATCTAAGTCTCTAACAAGCGAGACAAACCCATTGTGATACTAATCACTTCCCACGTACCCAAAGTATTCAAACCCGGTACGCTCTGATACCAAGTTGTAACGCCCTCAAAATAAACCCATAAATCATACAATATTGACATGCTTAGACAAGAGAATAAGCTTAAATACATTTCATCAGAGTATTCCTTACAAGGGTATTACATGTTAACAACAAAAGCAAATGCCCTATGGGCTTACAACTTTCCAAGTCAACACTTGGTTACAAAAGGAAGAGTACTAACTCTATACAAAATAAGCCCTTGGCTTGATATACATGTAATACAAAAATGTAATCAAAAAGATGACCCAGCCACTAAGCCTCTCAAACTACGTCCTTGGAGGTGGCATACTACCTATACCTGAAAATGATGTCCCATATAGGGTGAGCCAACGCCCAGTAGAGATATGTTAAACATAATATAAGCAATAACTAAGACATTAGCAATCGATAAATGTTTATCTCATATAAATCAGTTCATGACCCATTTCAATTACATGACCCAGTGACCATGTTTCATTCTATTTTCCATTTCTTATCCAATTCTCAATTCATAATTATGGCTTAGAACCTGGCCAAACCATTTGATTGAGATCTCATCTCATATCAGCAGTATTTCTATTTCAGATGAGATACTAACTCATATTAAACATTTCACACTTCATAACAGATACACATTTTGGTGCTGTATCAATAACACATGACAACACTTCCATACTTCACAAATGATACACATTTTAGTGCTGTATCAATGTCAAACAAAAATACTTCCATACTTCATAAATGATACATATTTTAGTACTGTATCAATGGAGTCTATCCCCTATCTCCTCCCAAACAATATCCGGTTTAGAGGTCCATCTCCTATCTTCCCCTAAACCATGGAGTACATCCCCTATCTCCTCTCACACAACACAATGTATATAAACACATATCATATATATAATCAAATCAATACATAAAATTCATGTATCATATCAACCGCCATATTCGATGGCATACTCATTTGATTAGTTTTAGTTTGCCTAATCATCATGCATTGTCTACAACAATCAAGACTATCTTCTACCGATAGCCCAAAGCAATTATTTCTAAACAGATAATAAATGCATCAACAGGTAATTTATCAACATTTTCAAAAGTTAGCGATTAATAAATCCAACTTCACTATTCCATCTCATATTGAGCCAATTTCATTATTTTCAACTCAATTTCATTATTTTCATCATAAATGTCATTAATTACATAACTGACCCAATTATACCCCAAACATGGCATTTTCCCCTTTTTTCCAATATTGACCCAAAGGTCTAAATATCATCAACTAATATCAATAATCACCTTTTAAGACCCAAAACATACACATTTTAGTCCAAAGGACAAAACCCCTCTTTTTATAAAACACAACTCAAACCCTAACTTCTCAAATATCAACCATTTATACAAATAGCTCAATACCTATGTTAAAGCGTATAAGAATGAGTAGGAATCCCTACCTCAAATTTCGGAGCTCAACGGAGAAGAAGATGAAAACTCAAAGTGCTCCAAATCACAAGATTCTCGGATCAAAAGATAGCCCTCGACAAACTCAACACTTTTTGTAAAGGCTCAAGGGTAGGTGATCACTCTAACTAGATCAAATCTAAGAGAGAAGGTGAGGTTTTAGAGAGAGGTGGTCTCCAATGGTGGTTTTCGAAAAGTAAGAGAGAGAAAGGAAACCAAAAAGTGATCCAAAAAGTCGAATCCCGAAGTGATATACCAGTCGCCCCGCTCGAGCGTGGAAACCCCCACTCGAGCGTCAGACACAAACTCACGCTCGAGCGTCAAAAGCGCCGCTCGAGTGTCGATTGCACACCTGTAGAAGTTTTGCAGACATGGTCCCCGCTTGAGCGTCAAAATCCTCGCTCGAGCGGAAGAACAAAATCAAAGGGTCACGCTCGAGCGTCAAAACTCCCGCTCGAGCGTACGAAGACCTGCAGAGCAAAGTACTGGGAGATGGAAAATTACGCTCGAGCGTCCAAACGCCCGCTCGAGCGGATAAGAAATAACAAAGGGCCCGCTCGAGCGTCAAAAGCCCCGCTCGAGCGTGAAGGCCAAATTCTAGGCATCAACTTTTGGTTTCAAGGCACAACCAACCTGTTTCAAACCTGCCCAACACAATCCAAGACTCAAATACAAAGAGTAAAGGATGGAAAAGAGGTTGAGACAACAACACAACCACGGAACCAAGTTCGGAATACAATATACAAAGGAAAGGAAAACCGGGATCGCTATAGTTCCAATTATCTAGTGAACTGAAAAACTGAACTAAACCGACCTCTTTGAGTTGGGTTGGATTGGTTTTTGAGTACATTGGTTTGGTTCTTGATCTTTAATTTTTCTAAACGATATGATTGAGTTGGCTCTTAATTTAGGCTTTACCTAAACCGAATCAACCCGAAAAAGTAAACGTAGGAAGTACATATATTTAAAATTTTAATATATAATTAAAATTTTATTTATATTGACCTGTTTTTACCTAATTGCTTTATTAAAATGGACTTGATTATTCATAATATTTTTTACATACAAGAATTATTAAGTAAACGAAGTAAGTTTTAGAAATTTGAGTCAGATTTCACAGTTGATTTAATTTGTATAAATTGTGTTAATAGATTTAATTTGTATTAGTTATATTTAAGCTTGAATTTAATTTAATTTGTATTGGTTATATTTAAGTTCAAATTGGATTTAATTTATATTGACTTATATTAAATAATATTTTACTCTTTATTTGTGTTATGTTTAAATGTTAAAGACTTATTTATTTTAATTATTTATTATTGATTGATTGATTTATTTTTAATATAGTGGAACTACATTGGGTTGGGTTAGGTTTTGATTGATTTGGTTGTAGGTTAAAAAATTTGGAACCAATCATGATTGAAATGGTTTCAAATTTTGTACCAAACCGATCCATGAACACCCCTGGCATGTACTATAGAATTTCCCTTCATATATTGACACCTTTAAATTTTAAAAATTAAAAAGTAATTCTACCTTATTTAGTACTATAATTTTGTAATTAAACTGTAGTAATTAGATATTATAAAATAAAAAAAAATATTGTAGAAAAAGATAATTATAAAAGCTATTAAAAAAAAATATATGAATTATAGTTGTTTAAAAACAAAAAGTATAATAGGAAGATATGGTTGTGATAAAAAATCAAAACTATTGCTTAAAAAGACAAAAATGGTATAAAAAAAAATAGAAAAAAAAATCCAAAAAAAAGGATTAATTTTTGAAAATAAAAATAAAAATTAGAACAAATATATTATAAAGAAATTTAATAAATTCATAGAAAATATGAAACTTCCATGTCCAGAAAGAAAATCTCTTACGTCATACTTGGTTGGGAGATTTGAGAATGAATTTAAAAAGGGAAATAAAAAAGTTGTGTGAATCTAAATAAAATATAGGTATATTGTATTACGTTTCACCTACTTTTTCTTTTTTCCTTTTCAAATCTCACAATTAAACACAACATTAAAAAATGCAAATATTAATTTTGTAGAGGAAGTAGACCTTTTACAAATAAATGTACTAACAAATAAAAAAAAATATGTTAAATAAATTTTACTTTTTTAAGACAAATAGAAATCCGTATGAAATATATGAAATAGAATGTGATAATGAAATAAAAAAATTCATGTCAAAATATGAATGAATATTGGCCTTGTTTGGGAGATTGGCTATTTTAGTAGGGTATTTTAATTTTTGGTTATTTTAGTAGGTAATAATTATATTTGGGAAGAGGGTTAAATATTTTTATAGTTAGATGTGATGTTTGTAAGAAAACAAATAAAATAATTATAAATTTGATATGACATTTTATTTTAAGACACTCGATTGAGAAATTCAATTTTAAATTTTCTTGGTCTAAAGATCCAGGGCTGATTTTCTTTGCCTATAAAGACAAGCATATGTAAATTGACTAACGTACCATTCTATATATAAACCACATACAACACTGTCCAAACCTTAAACATTCACACTCCTCTCTCTTTCTCTCTTCTTTGCCTCACACGACGACAACGACACCGACTCCATCGCCTCAACCCCTCTCTCTTTCTCTCTCACACACACACACACACACACACACACACTTACTTACAAACCCTAATTTTCTCTTTCTAGAAATCCTAGTTCTGGCATAGAGGCTTTCGGATGAGAAGCACTCAGTGGTGCCGACGGAGCGGAGAACGACAATAAGGGAGCAGAGGACCCCCACCGCTGGCGCCCAACGCCACATCGGATCACTGTTGATCTCAGCGACGAGATCACCTTCGTTGTCAAAGCAATAAGATCATCTTTGCTTTCATCGTCGATCTTAACAACGAGATCCACCACTACTTCTGCCCCAGCAACGCTGTGATCTCGTTGTTGGGCTACGCCGTCGCTAGCTGTTTCGAAGCCATCGAGATCTACATACTTTTCTCTCTTTATACATATGTTCATAGATTGATAGTGTTTGAGTTCAAGATTTGATCATATATATATATTTGATTCATAGATTTGCTCAGATACAATTTTCCATGCAAAACCATATATTATTTATATACATGAAATGCCATATGACTTTTTCCCAGATTTGTTAATGCTTAACTTATGAAGAGGTATCTCAGTAACTTGAATTATATGTGTTGTTGGGCCCAAATTGAATGATAGCAATTTTAGTCAATGAATTTTTTTCACTCAATGCTTCACCAAGTCTTTTATCAAATTCAAATATTGATCCATTTGTATGTATAGGTATTGTTGTTGTTGTGTGTGTATTTCAACTGTTTGATGATTTGTATTTGAATAGATAAAAATTTGATGATGATGATGAAACAGACATATGATTTTTATTTGTGCAAATCAAATTTTTGCAACTAAAATTTTTATAAATAAATGGTTGCCTTTTGTGCGGGAAGCAAATATTCCGGCAAGCCCGCACTCCTTTCTTCCAAGCTCCTGCCCGTCCGATCGACCTGCGTACACAACGGCGGTGAGCTACCCGGCGGTGTGTGACCGGAAAACCCCTCCGACGGTCAAGTTAGAACATACACAAGGGTAGAGATGGAGAGAGGACTGAGTTGTGTTTAGTGTATTTCTCACCAAAATGTCATCTATCTCAGCATGGGGGGCGCAGACTCACTTATATACCTTCTGCGCCCCAAATCTACTCCTATTCGTATCTCGACACGTGTTGCTGCTATCCCATCTGTCAGCATAAATCTTGCTGAATACCACCAAACCAAATTGCCAGCCTACTCTACTGGGAGCTCGGCAGCCGTGCTGCATCTTCTCGGCTATCAACGGCCGTGCTGTGCAGCTGGCCAGAGCGCTCCGCTCGCTGTGCTCAATGAGAGCCGAGCTTAGTTGCATCCTAGTATAGCCGAGCTCGGGACAGCTCATGCTGGTTTGCCGTCGGCCTTCCTGCCGGGCTAACTCATGAACCGTGGAACAACTACGCCTTTCCTGGCGCCGGTCATCTCACTTGACCGGCCTCTATACCATAAAGCCAAGTAGCTCGGTCCAACTACGCTTTTCCTTAACCGAGCAAATCCTTTCTGACAGGGTCATGCTATCTTGGCCCAATCTTATTCGGCCCAAATCTGTCCGGCCATTACCTCGGCCTAATCCAGATCATAAATCTCCCTCTCACCTTTGATCTGTCCAAATTAAATAGAAATTTTTTCAAGAGAGAAATAGATAGGGGAAAAAATAAGAAATTAAACAGATAAAAAATAGAATAGATAGAAAAAATAAATTATAAAAATTCAACAGATGAAAATAATTTAATAGATAAAAAAATATTTTAACAGATAGACAAAAAATTTGAATAGATAAAAAAATTTAAACAAATAGTCAACAAAAGTCAACAAATAAAAAAAGTCGACAAGGGTAAAATTATAAACAAAATGTCATTTAAAACCAATAAAACTATTTCTCACCAAACTATTTTACAAAAGGTAAATCTATCATCAAGAAAAAATATTCACTAGACTTAATGACTTTGATACTTTCTAAATTAAATTTATCACCAATTTTTCTTTATTTTATTAATTATTATAACTTATTTTGTCTTTTAATACTATTTTAACTTTAAAAAATCAAAAAAGTCTTACCAAATGCATGAAAGATAAAGAAATTCAAAAAAAATTCCTAAAAAAATATTGATAGGCGCCACTTGAATGAACACTATGGCCACGTGCTCGAGATTAGGGGAGGGCGCAAGTCAGTTGCGATCACAAAATTTTTAATTCGTCATCTGTCTGTCAGATTGGCAGATTGGAGAAAATCAATCCGCATCCGTTCGTCAATTCGACGGATATGGATTGAACGGATTAGTGGATGGATGCGAATCTGTTCGGCGGTTTAAAATTTTATAAATTTTTAACAAAATTCAACTTGTGTACTTTCTAAAAAATATATATATATATTACAGTTAATGGCTTACAAAAAATTACAATTACTGCATGTCTCATCCACACATTACAATCACAGCATGTCTCATCCACATAAAGTATTACAATATGTGGTTCTTAAAATATAAAAACAATTCAAACCACTAAAATCATGAACACAACAATAGTAAAGATTGTATGCCTTTGTATTATTACATTTATATCTATTTTTGAAAACAAAAACCAACCAGCATATATCATCTTTTTTATTTATTATTTTTAGAGTTAGATTTAAAAACCAAAAAATATAGATAAATAATATATTTATTTTTTTCAATTCAAAAAATATATTCAAGTTGAAAACTCTTTTTTAACAGAATATTAAAACTCTTTTTCAATTGAAAATACAAACAGAATATCTAAACAAATTGAAAATACAAAGTCTTACAAATTACTAAGAGTACTCGCGGTTTGGCGGTTCGGTTGCGGCCAAATGAATCTCAAATTCATCATCCATCCAAAACTAGATAGATTGAAAAAAATCAATCTACAACCGTCCATTTATCATCACGTATCCATTCAAAAAGAGACCAATCAATTCGATTCGATTGATTTGAGGGGATCGGTGTATCTACAATGGAAAATGATTGGTGACCCTAAAAACTGTGGCTCAAATGGCTCAAATTGCCAGTTTTGGTAACTTTATTTTTTATTTATTTTACCTGATAGGAAAATTTGAGCCATTAGGGGCACCCAAATTCGGGCCCCCTACCATTGCCCATCTACAATCACCCCTATTCGAGATAACCAACTCGAGATAATCAGGCAGTGACCATCCGCAGCGAAACGAACGACGTCGTATTTTCCTTCTCACTTCTTGATCCTCTCTGCTCAAAAGAAAAGAAAACAAAGTTGAGACCCTATCCCAACTAGGAATGGCAACGGGGCGGGGCGGGGCCGGGGATCACCCTCCCCGTCCCCGATCCCCGACGGTGAAAATTACCCCGTCCCCGGCCCCGATCCCCGACGGGGGACCTATCTTCGTCCCCGCCCCCGTCCCCTAACGGGGATCGGTTTTCCCCGACCCTAGAAATTCCCCGGGCAAAAAAAAAAAAAAAAACAAATAGAACAGCAATAATCTAACAATGATAATAATCTAACAATCTAACAATGGTCTAACCCCTGTTTTATCTGAGATGAACTACAATAACAACAATGAACAACACTGTGTCTGAATAATAACAACAAGATCATACACACAGCAGCAAGATCATACACATGAACAATAACAACAGGATAAAACAGGGGTTAGATTGTTAGATCGTACACACAGCAGCAAGATCAGATCTCAGATCTCAGTTCAGAAAATACAACATCATCAGAAAATACAACTCATCTGAGACAGATCTGAAACAGATCTAAAAAAAAAAATATTGTGAATCAGATCTGAGATCTGAATCAGATCTGAGATCTGAAACAGATCTGGAAAAAAAAAAATCTCATCTGGTGGTCGAGGCTCGTCGAGAGAGGGAGAGTGGACTGCGATGTGGTGGTGCGAGGCTCGGCGGTGGTGGTGCGAGGCTCGGCAGTGCGAGGCGGTGGTGGTGCGAGGCTCGACGGTGCGAGGCGGTGGTGGTTCGAGGCTCGACGGTGGTGGTGGATCTGAGAGAGAGAGAAGTCAGTGAGGCAGAGAAATGGGTTTGAGAGAGTTTAAAGAGAGAGCAGAGAAGAACGAGAGAGAGATGAGAGTCAGTTGAGAGATGAGAGTATAATAATAATAATAATATAACTAATAAACAAATATGAGAGAGAGAGTGTGTTACATAAATATAATAATAATATAACTAAACAAATAAACTTCCGTGGGAAAAACTGAACATATACAACTAATAAACATATATATTATACGCGGGGATCTTTTCGGGGAAATGTCGGGCCGGGGCCGGGCCGGGGCCGGGGCCGAGAAATGTATCCCCGTCCCCGGCCCGAAATTGATCGGGGATTATTTTTTGAATACCATCCCCTCCCCGTCGGAGGTATTTTTCGGGAAAAAACCGCTTAAATCGGGGTCGGGATCGGAGATCCCCATCGGGCCGGTTTCAAATTGCCATCTCTAATCCCAACTCCCACCGTCTTCTTCCCCTTCTTCTAGTATGGTATGGCATAAGAATCTTAGCAGTTAATAATAATTCATAATAATCTCTTCACTATTTCTCTACCTACATCAAAATCCACGAACAAAATGTCCGCCATTTCTCTCTCTAAATTTATCTCCACACTCACAGACATCTCTCCACCCTCTTCTTCGATTTCCTCAACAACTCTATCCACTGTTTCGAGATTTTCCACTTTATACGCTTCACCTTTCGTCAAATTCCCTACTTCTTCTTCTTGCCCAGCATCAGCAAGAAGAAGAAGAAGAAGAAGAAAAACCCTAGTTTTGTCAAAGTCGTCCGAAGAAGCAGAGGTCTCTGCTGCAGAAGAAGACGACGAGTGGCTCAAGAGGCTACCTGACAAGAAGAAGCCTTTGTACTCTCACAGCTTACCTTGCGTTGAGTCCTGGTTGAAGCAATTAGGGTTTTTCCAGAGTAAAGACGATCGAGCTCTTTGGTTCGTCGAAAACCCCGATTGGCACGCTCATCTTTCTCTTGATGTCACCGACCTCTATATAAGGTATATATATATATATATAAATTGTTGAAGTTCAAGTTTTTAAGGTTTTTTGCGCTTGCTTTGGTGTTGTTCAATCCATGTCTCTCTGATTTTGTGTTGTTTAGTCCCAAGTTAGTGATGAATTTAGGATTTTGTGGAGTTTGTTTTTGCGGATTTGTTTTCGTATTATTCAGAAGAGGGCTTTGGTGGGTGATGGCTTGTGAATTTTACTTGTGTCATTTTCATGCCACAAATTACTGTTTGATTGATAGCGTGTGTAGGTTTTCACATTTCAGTGTCTCAAATGAATTAAGGTCTTGAATCGATCAATGAATAGTGTAGATAGGGCTCCTAATTTAGTCAATCAATTAGGAGCCCTATCATGTTTGAGTGTTTTGGCAATTGATTGACTAAATTAGGAGCCCTATCTACACTATTCACTGATCGATTCAAGACCTTAACCTTCATTTGAGTGTTTTTGGCAGTTGATTGACTAAATTAGGATTTTGCTTTCCAGATGTTTGCAAAGAAAGTTATGTTTTGGATTTTTATTTTTTTTAAATGGGAAGGAAAGAAATTTTTTTTATTGTTGGGTATTGTTGGTTGGTTGCTAATGAACTAGTCTTTATCTACTAGAATTTGTAAATAATCACTATTTTTATTGAAAAGTCCCTATTTTTTACCCTGGATCAATAATTTGCGAAAGTGCATGCTGATAAAAATAAAGCGTGTTTTGATCAGTAAAACTTCTTTGATCAATAATACTTATAGAGTAATGATATACAAATAGAATTTGTGTATAGAATGATGTGGCATCTTATGATCCTTGCATTCCAAATCAAAACATCCACTACATGGCTATAATTTTAAAATATGCCACTTCCACATCATTCTAAATGAGTTTTATGTATAAAATATCTGTTTGTAGATTATTTTCCATACTAACTAAGTATTTTAGTCAAAAAGTTAAAAAATTACTATAAGTTGTCACATCACTCATTCTACTTTTCTGCACATCTTTTTGTAAAAAGTTACTAAAATAGTTCATTCCCAAACGAGTGATTCAAAATTCATTGGTGGATGTATTAGTTTTGTTGAAAGATCACATAAGATGCATGTTTTTTACTATTTATTGTATCATTATCTTCATCTTCCAACCAAAAAGATCATAACTGAGAAAAATGAGGATGCCAAAATTTTTCTTTTTGACTTCTTGTATTTTACAAAAAATCATGCATGTTTGAGTTTTTCTTAGAAGGTTTTTCAATAATTAATTTTTGATATAATCCAGAAACCTATTAAAATCAGGTTAACAGTCTGCCGGAAGGTATGGATGGAAAAAGTATGATTGAAAACTTTGGCTTGCATAATTTTTGTAGCCTTGTTCCTAATTGCCATTGTTTGCCTGACTGGATCTATAGCCTCAAAACTCATGTGTCAAATGGAAAATATGTGGAAACTTTGGCTTGAATCGGTTTCTAGTGTCGCTTATTGTTGTTATCGTTGTAGGTGTATATTTGCTCAGGCAGAGGCTATTTTCAAAGCCATTATGGCTGTATGATGTATCCACTACAGCCTCACACTCGCATATGTTGTCCCACATATGTGATCGTTGCCTATAGGTCTAGTCATCATGGCTATGGAAATAGAACTTCTAATTATTTTTTTAAAAAAATGCTAGGGCCAGTTTTCTTCTGGATACTAAAAGCAAACCATTGTTGCATAGAACTGCACCCCTTATAATGGTCACTTAACCTACCCAAAATATACACAAGGTGAAAAAAGGTCTAAATAATCCATTTAAAAATTCATGAATGGAAAGTTTGTTAAATACTTAACTCCATATGATGAATTTATATCCTAAAAATCAGTTCCCCTTGTTTTGATTTGGTGTTTAGTTGATGTATGATATATCAGTTTCATTTGTTTATTTTTTATATTTATTTATTAGTTATTGTAAATATTCTAAGGAAACCAGGAAGTGAATATATCTTAGGGTAGCCTTATTTCCCAGGCTAAAAAATTGTGGAAGGGGGAAAAGTGCCCTGTCAAGATATAATAATGTACTTGATTTGGAGCATTCTCGTCATGCCACAATTTTTTCCCTGGCAATAGGCCACCCTATATCTTATTATTCATATTCCTCCAGCTTCGTTTTTAAAATTTTCACCCACCATCCAGGATTGAGCGTACTATTTGAAATGCAGGTACCTGAAGAGTGGACCTGGAAATCTTGAAAAAGATGTAGAGAGAAGATTCAGTTATGCACTGAGTAGAGAGGATATTGAGAATGCCATTCTTGGAGGACCATAAGGAGTATAACACGAGAGTCAATTTTTGTTTAGTATTCATGGTTTTCCTTCCTGCCATCACTAGAAAGACTCCACAGTTGCAGTGTTAGTTCGTCTTTCAATATTTGTTACTTTCTGCTCTTCTCATGTAATTTATTTTGCTAGTATCAATCATATATTTAGTATGTTCCTTTTTAATCATCAATCCTGTAAAGTAAACCATGTCAAAATAAAATTTCTGGTTTATGTTGATTGGCTTTACCATGATGTCAACAGAAACACTTCTTGGAAATACGGAAAATGCTTATGGAATTCAATCAATCATTTAGGATATTCTTGTTTCCTTCTAGTCGTTAATAATATTTAGTACATTTAAAATGTAATGACGGGACCTTTTTTCAGTAGTGCTTGTTTGAAGATGTCATTACCAATTTTGTTGTGGTTGTGAGAGCTTTCTATTTATTGCAAGGAAACAGGAGGGCTCCCCAGTCCCCCACAGCCATTATTTTATTCCGTCACCTAGCTAATAATATTCTATCCTTCCCTAACTTCTATCCTGTCCGTGGTTCTTCCATCCTAAAATGAAGGGAAGGGGGAGGAATTTTATTGCTTAAGATTGGAAAGTTAGAAAGTCAGTTATTTGGTAAAAGATATGTATGGGAAGGATGGATAGGCCGATGAACGGGCAGGAATGCTCTTTGTTGGCAGGCTGTTTCTTTTGTTATGTTTTTTGTAACCCTTAGGTTAAGAGTTTTTTCATTCAATTGTCCAAGAATGCCTGTGCAAACGTTGTCTAATAAATTCGGAAAATGTTCACAACAGGGATTATGCAGTTAATCTATGATGCCGGGTTGTTTATTAGAAATGAATATATTTAACATCAAGATCGTAGGTTAGTCTTGGGAGTCTGCTCTGTCTGTCCTATTGATTGGCTGGATCACCAAAGCACATTCAGTATATATACAATAAATGAACAATTCAAATAATTGAGTGAAAAGAGATGTGGCATTAACAAAAGTGAGTCGGCAGAAAGCCTTAAGAAAGAGCATGTAGCAAAGAGTGAGTCTGCAGAAAGGCTAAAGAATGCATTCCAAAGCAATGTTGTGTTTAAGAAAGAGCATGTAGCAAAGAGTGAGTCTGCAGAAAGGCTGAAGAATGCATTCCAAAGCAATGTTGTGTTTGAGATAAATGATAACCTACACTGCCTTACCAAAAATGGGTGCACAACACCCACCGAATACAGCAAGATACATTACACACAATGGCAAAATGGGATAGGATTTTCTGGTCCCCAACCTATTCCATTTTAAAAGGGTCTCCATTGTTATTCTAATACTATATATACAACCATCCCACTTGACAGTTTCTACCCTTTACTGTCCAACTTTTTCTCCTCCTGATCCCTCAAACCCAGTTTAGAAAGGCTCTTGAGAGTTCATAGTTTTCACTGGCTATCTATATGATGCAAACCTTCCTACCTCAGGGCATGGACTAACTGTGAAAAGATGGGTTTTTCAAACATGATACTGGTAGAATCGCCACATATGAGTACCGGCAACATAAGACATTATGGTAAGCATCAATGAGATTCTGCAGAGTGATAATGAGACCAGTATTCCTTGACAAGTTGCCCAAACAGTGAGCCTTCTGTTTTCATTAACTTCATTGGCTCATCATACTCTACCAATTTTCCTGTAAAAAGAACATAAAACATTGGCTTCAGAATTCCAGAAGGCTCCAAAATGAGAGTAATTGCAGGAAGTGCTATTAGGCGAGGATTGATTGAAAAGGACCAAAAAAACTCACCATCGCTCACAGCCAGAACCATCGTGCAATCCATCACAGTTGGTATTCTATGGGCCACAGTGATCACTGTGCAGTCCGCAAACTCAGTCCTGATGGTTCTTTGTAAAATCAAATCGGTTGCATTGTCAATTGATGCAGTAGCTTCGTCGAGCACCAATATCTTGCTTCTCCTCAATAGGGCACGCCCCAAGCAAAACAGTTGCCTCTGTCCCATGCTCCAATTCGAACCATCATCTGCAACTGAATTTAGGGAGAGAGAGAGAGAGAGAGAGAGAGAGAGAGAGGATCTGAGTGTTAAATTTACTAGGAAAAGGTAAATAGATCTGAGTGTCAAAATTTTGGCTTCTCACCCAAGGAGTCTAGGCCATCCTCTTTCTCCACAACAGCATCTCTGAGCTGACACTTTCCAAGAGCCTTTTAAAATAATAAAAAATATCATATGGTTAGAAATAGCTAGCTAACACAAATAAAAAAGAAGACCTTTTCTTAATATAATCATTGTTCTGAGTCAATAGATCGATAACCTTCCTAATGCTAATACTACACCACACACAACATGTACACAACAAAGGATTAAGAAATTACCTCCCATATTTCGTGATCGGTATGTTGAGATAAGGGATCCAAATTGTATCTCACGGTTCCATTAAAAAGAGTAGGATCTTGAGGTATAATCCCAAAACGTGACCTTAAATCATGAAGTCCAAGCGTAGATATGTCAATTCCGTCTACCACAATCTTGCCCCCTACAGGCTCCACTAGACGAAATAAAGCACCTATCAGAGTCGTCTTCCCACTGCCAGTTCTTCCAACAATACCAATTTTGTGCCCTCCTTCAAATGTGCAACTTATCCCACGAAGAACAAGTGGTGCATCAGGCCTATATCTGATCTGTTTTAACATCATGTATATATTTCTCAGTCAGTGTGCTACTATCCTTTGTCAGTTTAAATGCAAATGCACAAAAAACTTACCTGCAAATCTTGAATCTCCACTTTACCCACAGTTGGCCAATTGGCAGGGGGTCGGTTCTCTTCTATCAGTTCTGGAGCTTCACTTGGTATGTGCATATATTGGTTGAGCCTTTCCACAGAAATTATGTAATTTGCTAGAGTGCACTGGTTTTGAATGGACATAACAAAGGACATGTTCAATGAGAGACCATAGGACAAAGCCATTCCAATAAATCCTGCAAAAATAACACAAGGTAATGAGAAACATCGTATAAAGAATCAATTGCAGCCATTACATTTATTATTCTATTAATTCATTTCCAACAGATTTGCAGTTTATAGAGCAGCCACACTATTTTTTTCTTGTTCATATCTATTTTTTGTCTTTAATATTAGTCTATGCTATCTATTTCTACCTTACTTTCTCTTCTTTCTTCCCCTTATGTCTCAACCCTCTATATATATCTGTAAATTTGAGATTAATAATTATAATAATTTTGGTTCAGATGCACCCTAATTTGTTTGGGATATAGCAATAATAACAATAAAGGAAAATTAGATAAATACCCACCAGAGCTGAAAGTTCCAGAAGGGAGCAAAACCATGCACAGTGCTGATGAGGAGAGAACAACTGCAGTAAGTGTTTCGAGCCGCTGGATCAACCACTCATTTGCTGCAAAACTGTGGAAAAATGGACTAGCATTTACATCAATGAGGTCAAGATTCTTCACAAAGAACCGATCTTCCTCCTCAAAAGCTCTTATTGTCATGGATCCTGCTATGGACTCAGCGAGATGGTTTGCTACCAAAGACTTGGTTGTGCCATTGAGCCGCATCAATTCTTTCGCAGTGGCAAAGTAGTATCTCTGTGAATAATGCAAGTTTCCAACAATTTTACTAGTTGAGATTTGAGATTTAACACATGCAGAGTGACAAATCCACTCATAAGGAGGAAAAAGAAGCAGCAGGACACAAGAATTATCACCTTCTGCTTCATAAAGTTTCTGCAACATTAATTGTATTTAATTTGTTTTTCTACTTCCGTTGATTCATCAGTTCACATACCAATTCACCCAACCACTTTGTATTGATTAGGGCTTGAACGGACTCAAATTATAAGCTTTGAATTGTGAGTCATGATTTTAACAACTATGATCATTAATAACACCAATTGCCAAAAAAATCCTAAATCTCCTGATTGTCAACGCTTGCTTACTAAATTTCTTTCATATCCAATTGTCATATTATGTAGGAGATTTAAATAGCAGAAAATATTCCTCGTTAAAGACCTCCTAAGGATTACCTGTATGCGAATTGCAAAAAGAACCATTGGTATGGAGACAAACAGGACTGGCCAAGTAACGACAGCTAACACCGCAAGATTAGAATACGCATTTGTGGTAGCCCCAACACAGAAGATAAAGCTAAATGGAACATCAAGATCAACAATACTCAAATCAGATGACACCTACATAGAAGGAAAAAAAAAAAAAAAATGAAGATTAGGAAAGCTAGTTTCATGAATATCCTTGATATGCCAAAACACAATTCATACTTAGTGTTTGAGACACTTACTCGACTCAGTATCCTTCCCAAAGGTGTAGAATCATAAAATGACATGGGCGCACGAAAAAGGGAGTTTAATAACTGTGAAAACAAAGATTTTGATGATTGCAGACCCAAAGCAACTGTGGATAGAGATCTACCGAGCAAAAATATTGTCGAGGTAAATCCAATTGCCAAGTAAACTGTAATCAATTGCAATGTGCTGACTTGAGGATTTTCAACATTTGCAGCCATCCAAGAGTTCTGTAGTATCTGACCAATCACAAATGTAAGGTGACAAAAAGCAGCCATGGAGAAAAACAAGTAGCCTCTGTTCTGATTTAAATACTGTATATAGGGCTTCAATCCAATGTCTCCTACTTCTCTCTCTTCTTGTTTAATCAACTGATCACCTTCAGATGCTTTAGATTTCTTCTCGATATGTGTCTTCTTGATCTCTTTGGCTGGAGTTTTAGACTTCTTGGATACCTCTACAACCCTTTCGGAGCCAGCAGTCTCTTTGTGTGCATTGACAAGGTCCTGAAATTCTTGACTTGAGGCCAATAACTCGTGATAAGGAGCAGCATGCAGGATTTCTCCATCCAACATCAACTGTCAACAAAAGTGAACTTTATTACAACTGAATTGTGTAGAAGTGATGAACGTTAACAAAATTGAATGTTCACTTGGCTATGCACACAAAATGTGTAAAAGTGTCAAAAAAAGTCACCATTTCATGGGAAAAGAAAATTGGTTTCGTTTTAAGGCTATGCCATCGTGGTTGGATATTCAAATTTTTTAACAGCTAATGTGTTTCAAATTGGATGGAATTCACTAATCACATCATCTGATAATGTAATAAAATCCACTCCTCTCTACTCACCACATGAGAATTAAAAGCAATTGATAATATGAATTGCACCAAGAATGCAACAAAAAGAATTTATGAAGAATAGTGTAAAGAAAGCTTCTAAAATGGAAAATAAACTGACCAAAACAGAATTGAATGCTGGAAGAAAATCCACTTGGTGTGTCACGAGTAAGACTGTCTTCCCTGAAAGAGCTTCCATAACATATTCCTGTCAAAATCAAGCGAGCTTTCAGCATACGATAGCGTCCAAACTGGAATATAATGGAGCAACACAACAGTAGTCAAAAGGTAGTTACATTAAATAGGCTTGAGGCAGTGTGTGCATCAACGGCACTGAATGGATCGTCCAAGAGATATATATCAGCATCCTGATACAGTGCACGGGCAAGTTGGATTCGCTGCTTCTGACCACCACTGAGATTAACACCTCTTTCCCCTATTTCAGTGAGATCTCCGTGGGGTAACAACTCGAGGTCCTTCACCAAAGAGCACTTCTCTAATGTATCTTGGTATCTCTGATTATCCAAGGCTGATCCAAATAAAATATTTTCTCGTATAGTCCCTGTCTGGATCCAAGCTGACTGAGAAACATAGGCAACAGTCCCATATACTTGAATCTGCAGAATAGAGCAAATGGAACCAAATTCACATATATTCATATAACAGGACAAGACAAGACATGCTAAGATTGTTTGTACAGGATTAATATAAAAAGCAATTCAA
Source organism: Camellia granthamiana (assembly GCA_036172215.1). Lineage (NCBI taxonomy): Eukaryota > Viridiplantae > Streptophyta > Magnoliopsida > Ericales > Theaceae > Camellia > Camellia granthamiana. Next base: position 102,652,538 of record CM069903.1, on the reverse strand, counting down.
TTGTTTGTGTACTTAAGATGTACTCATTAACTATGAATGAAAAGAAGCGAGGAGTAAGATCTTACAGTTCCCTGGACATTTGGAACCTCTCCTAGGATTGCAGCAAGAAGAGTTGATTTGCCTGAACCGACCTCTCCACATATGGCCACCTTTTCACCAGGTTGAACCTCTAAATTAATATTTCTAAGTGTGGGCTTCGATGGATTCTCTTCCCATGATAGATTGGCGGATTTAATGAAGATGTTGTAGTCTTTCATTTCCATGTTGCATTTTTTCCGGGTATTTTTATTCTCCAGCTCAGGTGCCTCAAGAAAATTCACTATCCTCGAAAACGCCACGTTTGCTTGAATGACCACCCCAATTACATCAGGGATAGATCTAACAGGTTCCTGAACAAGACGTAAAGTTGCTACAAATGTAAAAACATTACTAGCATATAATGGTACTCCAAGGAAGTAGCAAGCCCCAAAAGTGGCGGTTGAGACCAATACAGGGGAAGACCAAAAGAGAAAGCTATTGTATGATTTACGCAACTGAACTGCTGATAACCATTTATATTCTACTTTCCTCAAGTTTTCGATGACATTCTTGAAATGACTTTCCCACGCATATAGTTTCAAAACTTTCATGCTCACGAGAGCCTCTGAACTAGCCTTGAGCCGCTCATCTTGGGCCACCATGAGCCTAGACTGGAATTTATGCTGTAATTTAGCGAGGGGAGTATTGCAAAGCACTGTGAGAATTATCACCACCAAGGCTGCAATAGTCGCAAGCCCTACTGCACGAAACAAGATTATCAAAGCAAAGCAGAGCTGGAGGCTTGTAGTCCAAGTTTGATGAAACCAATAAGGAAACTCTCCAATCCGATAAGCATCTGTGGAAACATAGTTCATTATCTCGCCAGCTGAGTGTGTGGCCTTAGCAGCATTGGATAGTCTTAATTGCTTCTTATAAATGGCTGCTGTTAGCAAAGACCTTACTTTTAGACCAATAAGTCTGCTTCGAAAGTACCACTGCCTTTGCGCCAAGGACTCTATGCTCTTTGAAAAGAAAAGAGAAATGGCCAACACATAACCCTCATATTTAAAACTTTCGTTACCTTCAGCAACTTCAATGAAAGCATTGAGAAGCAGTGGACCAGCAGAGATGGTAATGATCTTCAGTAGTGCAAAGAATCCAGACACTAAAATCTCCGTCCAGTGGCATATAACTATTGTCCTCCAAATTGATGGTTGAGATGATGGATCAATTTGTTTTTGCTTATTAAGTTGCTCCATGAATAGCAAGTAACATGCTTCTGCTCGATCTTCCTCAGGCAATTTGGGTATATCTTCATTGTTAAGAGTTTTCTCCTTGCCCCTTTTCATCAATGGATTCAACCACCAAAACGACATAATACTTAAAAACCCAGCTTTGGAAAATGGATTTATGGTAACATGCTCAGTTTTAGTGCTTCCATTGGCCTCACCATTCAAGGGGGTGTAACCAGTCTCATCAATTTCTTCATAATTGTAGCCCTTGTAAGTGCATACTAACAATAATATTGCTCCAACAAAAGAAAGGACATCTAAAGCTACCTTAGTTGACACTTGTTTGTTAGAAAGGGCAGCAAAGATTGACAAACCAAAAACAATTCCGGCAAACACGAAGGCAAGAATTGACAAAAGCCTCAACGGACCTTTTGGAAAATGTTTTCCTCTAAGGCTTACGGTTAAGCCCAATGACAACCATGTGAATCCATGAAACAGAACTAGAAACCACCAATGCAGAGGTAAAACAGTATGGGACAACCTTAACCTCTCCTCTAATATCCAAATACCAAAGCCCAGGTATAACAATCCCAAAACACCATTAAAAACGGCAGATATAATCTGCAAACGTGAATTTCCATGAACGTGGGCCGGAAAGTAAGCAGACTTTGATGATTTCTTCTGAATCACATTGAATAAGAGCATAATCAAGAGCAATGCATCAAAGCAAATGATCAATGCATGGTTGACACATGACAAAGGTTGTGTCACCATTGAAAAATCAGTGTCGCAAGGCGTTCCACTGACAGCCGAACAATCAGATTTTCCACAAAACACAGTCCACAGGCCCTCCATTTCTTTTTCTTAGTACTTTTTTTTTCTCTTTCCCCCCAGCAAACTCTGCAATTACACACAAGAAATGTATTCAGAAGACAAAAAAATTATATTTTTTATTAGATCATTGTAGGGTCTAAACAGAGTAAAACGTATATAATGACTAATTGAGATGATGAACTAAAACCTCCTTGTTTACCATGAGAAAAAGAAGTAGAAAAGCTTAACCACTATTGCAAAGATTGAAAGGCTTCTTTAATGGAATTGATTTTAAACTAGAAATTTAATGGAGGATTGATTAATTTAAACTAGAAATGCTCTCTCATTGAGCATAGAGAGAGAGAGAGAGAGAGAGAGAGAGAAGTAATAACATGGTTTGTGGGTGGTGTTGTCAGATTCTTCTCTCTCTACAAAGAAGCTTACAAAAAGTAGTTCAAGAATCAAAACTCACAGCACCGACAACATACCGAAAGTGGCCAAAAAATGCAGGGCCTTTTTTTTGATTCTCCTCTCAAACCGTTTTTGGCAGAGCTTTCTGCACATTCATCCACATTAAACCAAAACGCTCCAATTCCAAAAGTTTCAACACTGAGAAAAGAGAAGAAAGACATGATAAAGAGTTTTAGAGGTATAATATATACATCATAAAATGCAGAACAACCATTTGCAAGTTCCCAAAAAAAAAAAAAAAAAAAAAAAACACATGGAAGAAGAAGAGATTAGAATGTCAAGAAATAAACAAAAAAGGAAAGAAAAAAAAAAAAAAGAAAAGAAAAGAAAAAGAAAGAAAGCATTGGAAACGAAACAAGATTGACAAAACCCGTAATCAAACCCAGATAGGATTTGTTGGTAAAAATGATTAGAAAGACTTTACCGACATGATTATTGAACAAGCAATATTTGATATTGAGGAGGGTTTTTCCTCATACGAGTGGAAAAGAAAGTGAGGAGGAGGATGATTATATAGGCATGGCACATATATCAATTCATATCATGTCTGTGAGGTTCGGGTTAGGGGGAGGAATATGGAAAGTGAGAAATCGTCATGGCTCACGTCTGTTGGAGAAGGAACGAGGGACATGTGGGTGAGAATGTGTTTGTCTTGTTGCCCTCTAAAAAGGGTATATAGCTATATAATTTTTTAATTATAATTTAAAAAATTAAAATTATATTATTTTTTGTAAATTATAAAATATATGAGTCACATTTAGATCTTATTTAGGATGTTTTAAAAAAGTTAAAAAGTCAAAAAGTTAAAAAATTACTATCTTATTTAAGTCCCATATCACCTCTTTATTACATCACTTCAAATCTAACTCATATTTTATAAAAAGTTAAAAAAATATATGTATTCAGAACATTCCAAATAACCAAAAAGAGTACAAGTTGGGAATGTTTTTCAATTATTCATTTTCTTTTCTTTTTGGTCAGATTTGTCGTCTTCTTGTATTGTTTGTGATTCGTGATTTGATGTACAAGAGGCGTGCCTAAATGTGATACATACACATCAAATGCATTACACCTTTCGAGATTTAAGTTCGTGGTGGTGATTCAAAAAATGTTTACTCGGTAGATCAATAATGTTTGGCAGTTTTAATTTAAAAATTTTAATGGTGGGTCTTATATGATGATGTGATTTTTTTTATTTGACACTTCACTAATGCTGTGTTTGGTTGAGGGATTTGAGGAGGGATTTGGAAAGAGAAATGGAAAAGGTAGGTGAAATGTGAAAAAAACATGCCTACATTTCACATAGTTTCACACACCTTTTCCTTTTCCTTTTCCCTTTCCAAATTCCTTCCCAAATCCCCCAACCAAACACAGCGTAAAGCTCTAACATGAATTCTAGTATTAGCATTCTCTAACCTTTAGGTAGATTTTGAAATAGTAACATATATATAAATTAATCGGATATTAATAAATATATTAATTTATTATATTTTATTTTTTGAAGTAAATAATTTAACTTAAAATCATATTTATTATTAATTTTAATTAATATGTCTATCAATGTTAATCAAATTATATATATATACATATATATAATATTTTGTTCTAGATTTACGAAATAGACTATTTGAATGCCAATCGCGAGTTTCGTGGGCTCATGAAGTGAAGTCTTAATTGAAAAGAGTTGCTCTGATGCCACACACATAGGTCATGTTTGTTTAGTTTTATACGATGGGGAGCTTTAGAATACGATATAATTGAGTAAGAATATTATTAGTATGATAATATTAAATTGGAGATATAAGATAAAGAGTGATGGTTTGTATACCACCAAATTAATAATACTATAGATAGTATTAATATATTAAATAAATATTTTTTTATTTTTAGTATTTTTTAATATTATAATAATTATTTTTTATTCTAAAAAATATAAATTTTGCATAAAAATTATTTAAAATTTCATTAAATATAAAAAAGGGTAAAACGATCTTTTAATTTCAATCCAAGGAGAACGGATTAACAATCCCAACTCCTTAATCGATATGCTAATCCCACTTTTAAGGGAGATTGATAGTCCAATTGAACTAATAATCCTATAATATTTTAACACAACCAAACACGATTTTGTTGAGCCCACAAATTTTTAATCTAATCATCTCTTCTAAGAGACCAAACAAACGTAATCATAGACCCATTTCTTGTTGCCATTCGCTTGCTCATTGCCAAAATTTGCTAGGGTGAATTACACTGACCTCCTTGCAAGTTTAGAAAATTTATATTTTTTTAACATGATTGTACTAGTCTCTTTTAATGTTGTAAATCACGTAACAGTTATATTTCTTTTATTAATAATTTGTTAGTAGGATGTTAAACGAATCAAACTATTCAAGTTTAATTTATGTTCGATTCATTAAAAGTTTGTTTAAAATCAATTTATTATGTAAAAAAATCAAAGTTGATAACAATTTTAAACTCGTTAAATTTTTAAGTTAATTTTGAACAAATCGTTACTCAACCTGACAAACTTATATGCACTATAAAAAATCAAGTTACTCGAAATAAAAAGTGAACAGTTCCAATACATAAGTACTAATTTAATAATAAATAACAGACTTTTGCTGATAAAAAAAAAAATCCAAAATTTAAGCTAGTTTAGCGCATTTAATTTCTAAAAAAAAGGCCTTTTGGCTTTGAATTTCAATATATATATATATATACATATTTTTTTGGGAGGAATCATGAAACGCAATCAGTCCATATGATGCAAAATTTTTCCATTTTATTGTACTGAATTCTCCTTGTACCACATGTTTTAAATTGTCAACTAGTATTGCACGTGTGTTTTATAACCAACAAAGATTAAAACTTGAATTCCGCTGCAAAACACTCTAGGTGCTAGAGTTTATAATAATATAATTATTTAAATAGGGTACATTATACTAGCCTCCCTCGAGGTTTATCATAGTTATAGGGACATCTCCTATTGTTTCAAAAATTACACAGGCTTCCCTTACTTTTGAAACTAATATACAAATAATCCCTTCTGTTACCCACCCGTCCAAATTCAAATAGATTGGCTGATGTCATCCAAAATTATTCTTCAAATTCTAATACTGCCCTTACCTCTCCATACATATATATATATATACCCATATGTATATGAACACATACATATCTTTTCTATATATATATATATATCACTGTACGGTTCTTCCTTCTCATTCTCTCTTCCCTCTCACTCTCTCTCTGTGTTCTGCCTCTCTCCCTCTATCGTCCTCTGCTGCCTCGACGCTTCCTCTCTCAAAACCTTTGCCCAGTGCCACCGCCACCATACCAAACTCCTCTCTATACTGAACTCTTCTCTCCCTCAACTCATCCATCTCCACCACCACCACCACCACCACCACCAAGAACCCTAGATCTGATGAGCTTGGTGTCACGGTTGTCACGATCTGATCGCGAGGGTTATAGTGATGGCGAATCGCGATGACGATCATGGCGATTGCGACGATTGCAGAAAGAGTGAGAGAGAAACAGAGAGATCGCAGTGGTGGTTGAGTGTGATGGTGGCGATGCGATGAGGAGAAGATGTGAGGCTCAAGGAGGCAAGATGGCGGCAGAGTTCTCAACTAGATTACGAACAGATCTCATGTCAATCGGAACTTCAATCTCGATTTGTTATGGTCTTGAACCTTTGCACCTAATTTGACTTGGGTTGGACATGTTCTTGCCAAGCACAAAACAATTGTGATTGAGTAAAACACACACACACACACACACACACACACATACACACACACACACACACACACACAGAGCCATGGATTTGATTATTGGCGGAGGTGAAGAAATAACAGTGGGATGCATTCTCTCAATCAAAACCACACTCAGAGAAGAGCTCGAAGGCCAAGTCATGTTCTTCGATCCACACTCTAACATACTTGTTCTTCATATCCTTTTTTCTCTCTCACTTTACATATATGATTCCTTGCTTAAACCCTTGAATCAATTGTCGAATTATCTATGGATGCATTGCCAATTTGAATTCTTTAACACTCTGTGTATGTGTGTGTTTGATAGGCACAAGATTGTGGAGACACAGAGGTCTGGATAAAGAGTTTTATCGCAAGTTGAGTTAGCGATTTGGATGTGTATAAGAGGGGTTATTGTTGGTTAGGGTTTTGGGTTTTTGATTAGAGAGGTTTGGGAAGAGAGCGTGAGGAAGACAATGGCGAAAATGGGTAGTTGAGTGAGAAAGATGCTGATGATATAGAGTGGGTTAGGTCTTTGTGGAAGACAATGGATTGAAGGGTATTATGGTCAATTTCACTGTCAAGTTAACGTCGTTAAGGCTGTTTTGACGGGAAGGGGGTCTTTGTATATTAGTTTCAAAAGTAAGGGAGGTCAATGTAAGTTTTGAAACTATAGGAGAGGTTCCTATAATTAAGGCAAATCTCAAGGGAGGTCAGTATAATTTACCCATTTAAATATAATAAGATAAAAATATCAGAATATTCAGATATCATTATCATCCACATATGTTATATCATATTTTTTATTAGCATCTTAAGCATGTTTGCTTTAATCTATGGGCCATTTAAATATACCCATTTAAATATAATTAACATGTTTGGTAGGAAAAAAAAAAAAAAAGGGATAAATTACACTTACCTTTTCTGAGAATTTTGACAATTACAGAAATATCTTCTGTAATTTTAACAATTACACTAACCTCCTTTGTTTTTGAAACTATTATCCAAATCTGTTAAATTCGTGCAAAAAAGGCTAGTTGGGTGTAAAAATGACCATATTACCATTTGATTTGCACATGAAAAGACGAAAATACTCATAAACCAAGAAGTCTCATTCATTATCAATATGGGTAAATTATACTTAACTCACCCGACGTTTTATATATATATATATATTATCGAAGACTCATATATATTTTAGCTTTATTTAATAAATTTTTTAAATTTCATGTAATATTAGATATAACCCTTAAATTGTTAAGACATTATTAAAATATTTAATGAAAAAAACTAAATTTTTATTGATAAAATACTTAAAAATAACAATCTCTTTTTTTAAGTATGTTAAATTATTCCACACTACATAAACAATTTAGAATTTATCATTTTAAATAATGCATTTATTATTTAAATTTTTTTTGAAGTTCAAATAAATGGGTTTACTTTTTGGGTGAAGCACCAACAAATTATAAATTATGATCTTGTGAACGGTTTAGTTCTTATTTATTTATTTTTTATTTTTCTTAAACTCAAATGTCATATTAAAAGTAGAAATTACATAAAATGGTAGTCACTTATATTTTTAAGTTTAATTTTTTAGGGATAAAAGTAGGTTTCTCAAAATGTAAGATTACACATTTGGACAATCTGCACTATAGAAGTTTTGAATTGTTCTTCATTTTGAAACAAATTTCACATTACAAACAAAAATGTAATATTTTAATGTAACACACTAAAAAATTTCTTGGTGTATTATTCCCAAATGTAAAAAGGTAACACTAAAAAAACAACTCTTTAGTGTACTTTTTTTCCAAACGTAACACTTCAATGTAACCAAAAAAAAAAAAAAAAAAAAATCTTTAGTGTATTTTCCCAAACGTAACACTCCAATCAATGTAATCTTAAACGTAACACTCCAATGTAATACAAACAAAAATATCAAAAAACTCCTTAGTATACTTTTTCCAAATATAAAACTCACAGTTTGGAATTATGTATTTGTCCAAAACTTACTAAGGAATATTTGTACTCCTGTTGGAATGGTTTGAAGAATCTCACATCATTTTTTTTAGTGTTATATTTAAGAAAAGTACACTAATGATTTTTTTGTATGTTACATTAAAATGTTATACAAATTTTTTTTTTTTTGAAGTATTATATTGAAGTGTTATGTTTGAAAAAAGTACACTAAGAAATTTTTGTATGTTATATTAGAATGTTACACTAAGGAATTTTTGTGTATGTTACATTAAAGAGTTTTTTTGGAGTATTATATTAGAATGTTAAATTTGGAAAAAATACACTAATACTATGTTTGGTTGGGGGATTTGGGGAGGGATTTGGAAAGGGAAAGGGAAAAAGTGTGTGAACCTAGGTAAAATGTAGGTATATTTTATTCACATTTCACCTAACTTTTCTCTTTCTCTTTCCAAATCCCTTCTCAAATCCTCCAACCAAACACAGAGTAAGGAATTTTTTTGTGTGTTACACTAAGAAATTTTTTGTGTTACATTAGAATGTTACACTGAGGAGTTTTTTTGGAATATTATATTGAAGTGTTACATTTGATAAAAATACACTAAGGAGTTTTTTTGTATGTTACATTAAGGTGTTACACTAAATTTTTTTTTGGAGTGTTACATTTGAGTGCTACATTGGAGTATTACAATTTGAAATTATACATTTGACCAAAACTTACTAAATAGTTTTTATAATCCTTTTGAAATGTTTGAAGAATCTCACATCAGTTTGGAATGTTTGAAGAATCTCATATTTCAAGTCATTTTTGTATTTATTTTGAAATGTTTTCCAAATAAAAAAGATTTTCATATAAGAATTCATCCAAATTTGATTCTCATACATTATCTATCTTACTTTTCTAGCACAAAAGAAAATAATAGAAGGAAACATGATAAAAAATGATATAACCGTAAAGCTAATTTTTAAATAATATATTAAATCTACCTTTTCAAAATCAATAAAACTAATTGGTTTTTTAAGAAAATTCTTAGGATTAAATGGATCACCATTCCTCAAGATGAGATTTATAGGTAAATTTTCCTTATTTTTTTTTCTGTGCAATTTGCATTACTTATTTATTCATATGTAAAAAAAAAAAAAAAAAAAATTATTATTTTATCTTTTATCAATCATATATTATTCTAAAATGTTAATTTTTATCTTTGAGTTTTTAAACTTTTAGTCTATTCATATTTTAAAAAATGCAGGTTAATATTTCTTACATGATTAAAATTTTTTTTAAAATAAATATAAAGTAAAAAAAATAAAAATTCAACCGTGTAAGAAATATTAACCATGTAATAAAAATTCAACCATGTAAGTAATATTTTTTTTCCTTCCATATTTATTTTTAAATTTTTTGATCATGTAAATATTAACCTGTATTTTTTTAAATATGTATCGATTAGAAATTTAATGATTCAAAGATAAAAATTAAAGCTTGAAAATAATATATGATTGAGAAAAGATAAAATAATAATTTTTTTTATATATGAATAAATAAGTAATGCAAATTGTTAGGAAAAAAAAAAAAACCATTTATCTCAACTTAAAAAAAAAAATCAAATAATAAATGCATTACTTAAAATGATAAAATTTACATTTTTTTATATAGTGTGGAATAAGTTTTATATTAAATTATTAAGATGCTATCAAACTTTAATTTTAGAGAGATTATTTATTTTTAAGTATTTTATCAATAAAAATTATTATTTTTCCATTAAATGATTTAATAATATCTTAACAAATTAAGGATTTATTTAATATTTCATAAACTTTAATAATTTTATTAAATAATGCTAAAATATATATGATTTTTTGATAATATATATGCAAAATCTCAGGAGAGGTGAATAAAATTTCTCATTTAAATAGATAAGATAATTAATGGGTTATTTTGTCATTTTTATAACCTATGACATTAGCATGATATCAACAAATTCTGTTAAGTAGCCTAACAGAGAGTAACAATTGGGGAATCTTGATAATAGTTTAAAAATAAGGTAGGTTAGTATAATTATTGAAACCATAGAGAAAATCCCTGTAATTGTTAGAAACCCCAGAGGAGGTAAGTGTAATTTACCCTAAAAAAAAAAAAAATCATGAAACTATCCTATTTGGTTTTGGTTGATTTTTTGAAAATTGATTTTTTATTTTTAGTGAATTTTAAAAATATTTTACGCAATTTTTTTGTTCTTTAGATGTACTTAACCTAAATACACATAAAAAGTAAAATATTTATAAATATTTAAAATTTTTGATAAATACACAAAAATATGAAAATATACTGAATTTTTATAGATATATTTTTTGAATAATACTATATGCACCAATTGGTATACTAGCTAGTGTACTAATTGATGATGTGGTATAATTTAAGAGGTTTTTGGTATTTGTAATGTTATTAATAAGTGGGGTCAATAATAAGGTCATAACTAGTGTTGGTACACTAGTTAGTACACTAATTAATACATGTAGCACTACCAATATTTTTTTGTATTTGGTAAATTTGTTAAAGATTTTTTTTAATAAATATTATATATTTTTGGAAAAATTATTTATAAGTCCTATTAGGGAGACTTATGCTACATATGGTCCTACTAAAAAATTTATGTTCCCATAAGTCCTGTGAGAAGTTTGTTGACACATTTACCCTCAATATTAGTTGTTAATATCATAAATAATAGTAAAACCATTTATAAGAAATTGAATGCTACCATAGATCATATCTATAAAAATGTAACGTAACGTGACACCTACATAAACGTAACGTGACACCTATACGTAATGTGACACCTACATAAACGTAATGTGACACCTATGATCTATGGTAACATGACACCTACATAAACGTAACGTGACACCTATAATCTATGACAACATTCAATTTCCTATATAGGAAATTGAATGTTACCATAAATCATATTTATATAAACGTAACATAACGTGACACCTACATAAATGTAACGTGATATCTATGATTTATGGTAATATTCAATTTCCTATATAAGAAATTGAATGTTATCATAGATCATATTTATATGAAACGTAACGTGACACCAACATAAACTAGTAACATTTTCACATTCAATTTAAAAAAATAAAAACTTATTAAGTTTGCGAAACGTAACGTGACACGTTACGTTACGTTTATGTAGGTGTCACGTTACGTTACCTTTATATGGGTGTCATGTTACGTTACGTTTATGTAAGTGCCACATCACGTTACGTTTATATAGGATCTTGTGGAATACATTCCTATCTAAATAGGACTTGAGACTCTATAAGAAATTACACAGGACTTAACCTACCATAAGTGCTTGAAAAATGACTTATAAATAAGTCTCATTTATATTTTTTACAAGTATCTAGGTTAGGTATCTAAAAAATAAAAAATTTACTTAAATGCTATTAAATATATCTAATTAATAAATAAAAAGTTATAAAACACAAGACAATTTAATATAACATTAAATACACATAAACAAGTTAAAAATAAAATATACTAAACTCAAGATAAATTAATTCACTATCTCTACATTCATAATTATCTCATTTCTAACTCAACGGCACCACAAAATCACCCATAGAGTAAGCTGAGGCCTGCATTCCATAATTTTATTCAACATAATTTGACAAAATTTAAAAGTTGACACATTCATAATTCTTTTCATTTCTCAACCGTAAGATACTGCAAAGTCGCCAATCCTAGGTTTTATGCGATACTAGATTCTAATAGTGGGATTTAATTTTTATCAAATTTTATTGAGAATAAATCTTAATAAAATTATTGTTAAAAATATTTTTTTGTGATAATTTTTTACATATGTTGTTAAAAATTGACAATTAGTGATTTTTTTTAATCTTGATTTTTATAAATTGTCGCTAAAACATACAATTAGCAACATTTTTTTGTGATAAAATTTTCAAACTATCACTGAAAGTTGAAAATTAGTGACTTTTTTTTGTGACGATTTTTTTAAACTGTCGTTAAAACTATAATTAGTGACTTTTTTGTAACAATTTTCAAACTATCGTTAAAAATTAACAATTAATAACATTTTTTTTATAATATTTAATAAAAAATATCATTAATTATTATAAAATTTATTAAATAATAAATTCATTTATTAAGACCTACACATAAACCTTCCTGTGCCTTATTTATTAGTTTGCTTTTTATCTTACTAGCCGTCCTATTTATAACTCTCTACTTTTGAAGGTTGGAACTTTTATTGTTCACATGGTGATACTAGGCCACATTGGGAAGTTGTGTCACACTATCTCTTATATTTTTATTTATAAGACGATAAAAAAAATTTAAAAAAATTTAAAAAATCAATTTTTAACCAACTTTTTAAAACACCCCACTAGAAACAACTTATCAAACTTCAAAAAGCTTTATAAAAATATATATATTTAAATTTAAAACTTTTTATTATGAATTATGTAATGGTCTTATTAACAAGTGTTCTTAGGACACAAATCTACTGCTATTACAAAAGTGTGAAGAGTTTGCCATATTTTTTACTTTTTTTAAATCATAATTTTATCCTTTCAACTCTATTATATTTTCTAAAAATCATGAAGAGTGCTATATAAACCAACTATCCTTTTATTTTTGAACACTCAAAAATGATATATCTGCTTTTAAGAGTCCTATATAAATATAAACAAACTGTTTCCCTTATGAAAAAAAGAAAAAGAAAAAGTCATCTCTTTATTTTTTACATTAATAATGATTAAAGAACAAAAAACAATTACTCTATTTTATTCTTGTGTCTGTTTCTATATTGATATACATAATATTTACAATTGTCCATTATATATCAAATCACTATGAATAATTTTGGTTGAACCTTAAAGTTCTATATATTTGTTCGAATCTAGATAGAGGAAAGTGTATGCGTTTTTAAAATAAAGATTTGTACTACTTCTAAAAAATTCACAAGTTATCTTCATACACTTTGTTTTTATTTAAATTATATTTTATGAACTGTAATATTTTATATAGTACTTTAATAATCAAAGTATGATTCCAAAATTCTAAACAATAACCACTTTCTTGGTTTTATTTTTTAAATCTATTTTTCAGTTTTTGATTTTCATACTTTCTCAGTTTTGGTGATTAAAGATACTGGAATTTCTTCATATTTTATATTTAAATTATAATTTTACATAAAAATCTAATATCTAATAATCTAAATAGAATTAAAAAGTAAAATATGGGTAAATTTTTTTTGTAAATTCAAACATGTACTGATTTTATTATTATTATTATTTAATATTAATAAGTTTTTTTTAAAAAAAAAAGAATATACAACAAATTATTTTCTAAGTGTATTTAAATTAAGTGAATCTAAAAATAAAATAAAAGGGTTATTTAAAAAAAAGTGTCAAAGACAAAATATGAAAATAAAAAAATTCAAGACAAAAGTTTGAAAAAATAAATCAAACCAAACCCTATAAACTTCTCTTTTTTTTTTTTTTTTAAAATCTTTTTTTTACTAATATCTAATTTTACACAAATTATTCACAGATTCTTTTTAGTTTTTATGTGAATTTAATAATCTAATTAAAAAATGGTGCTTATACATAAAAATGTAACACTAAATATCTGAATTATGACCAACTATTCAATTATGAATAATTAACTTTTCATTATTACCTGTATTATATTGTTGCAAAAGATTTCACATATTACTTTTGTAATATGTTATATATGTCAATGTCTACATATAGAAATATATAAATGTAAATTTATATATATTACGGTATTCAGACATTGTTAATCTGTAATATTATATATTATCATCGGATGTTTTAATTTTCTAACATGTATCGCTTTAGTAATATAGTTATATTTGTGAGGAAAAAATTATGGAATTGTGTATTGTTCTCCTATCAACTTATGTTCAATATATATATATATATATGTTATACAAACAAATGCCCACAACAAACACTTTCAATAACAAACCAAAACTTTGCAAAATACTTACATCACGACAATAATTATACTTTATATATATATATATATTTTCATGACAATTGTATATTAATAACTGATATTATATTTTTTATCATACAAAATATTCGTGGTATAAGAAATGAGAGTCAACAATTCTTGATGTATAAAAATATATTATATATTGGTATTAATGCATTTTTACACCAATAGTATATAATAATATGCAATAGTGGGTTCAATGAATTTGTTTTATGAGATGAACTATTGAACAAAATTATGTAATTGTGTAATCAATTTCATACATTCAATTGTATTACAGGTACGGATTATGAAAAATTAAAGTGAAAAGTTGATATAAAAATATTTATGTAATACTATATATTTAAAAGACATTTTTATTGTTTAGTGTTTAAGATAAAATTGTGATCTTAACAATCTAGCTATAATTTAATGTTTACATTTATAAAATTTCTCATTTATCATTTAAATTTTTTAGGCGAGTATGTATTAATTTCTTACTCAGTTGTATTTTAGATATAGATTAATTTACCTATACAAGTTTCTATACCGTGTATATATATATATATATTATATATTAATTTAAGAGACACACATAATTACAGCACTAGCAATCGATGAAAAATCACATGCGTGTTGAACATATGAAAAACATTTGAAAAATCACATGTGGGTTGCCCAACCACTAGTAAAAAACAAAAAAATTTGAAGAGCACAAGATATTTTTCAATAAATTCAATGCATATTTATTGAAATCAATACAATTTTTAATAGTTTTACATATTTTTAAGACATTTTATGCATATTTTTTAACATTAAACAATGTATAGCAGGGGATAAGCTCTCCTCCATATTTCTTCTCTCTATACTTCTTCATACTTCTCTTATAGGACCCAATTCGGACTCACACAAATAATCCGAACCATCTATTTTATAAGTTTCATAATAAATGTCATCCATGCAAAAAATAAGTTTTATCAAAAAATTATAAACTTAAAAAAAAATCGCATTTTGTTTTATCAAATGAACAACAAATGTGATTATAAATTTAAATCATCTATTTTACAAAATAAAATATTTTTTGTTCCTATGTTTATAATTTTTTAATGAAACTCATTTTTTATATAAATGATTCTTATTATGAAACTTACAAGATAGACGATTTAAATTATTTGTACAAGTTCGAATTAGGATTTATAAGAGGGATATAGAGAAATATAAAAAAATAAAGGCATGGAAGGGAACTTATCCCGAAGACACAATCTGTGTTATTACATAAACCTGTATTGGCACCGCCTAAAATAATTAGATGAAAAATCAGGTTTATTTTCAATTCACAGGATGGACAAATAAAACCAATTAGCTTGTTTGGTTCTAATTTTCAGAAAATTTTACTTCTTTATTTTTCATATTTTAATGTTTTCAATGAATTTTTTAATATTTTAAGTAATTTTTTATAAAAATTTTTAGACACACCTAACAAAAACACACTTAAAAAGTATAATATTTGTGCAAAATATTATACTTAAAAAAATATACTAAATATCAAAAAATACAAAAATTTAGTACATTGTCGTATTTTTGTGTATTTATTAATTTTTAAAAATATTTTTCACAAATATTTTACTATTTAGATACATCTAAGTAAAGTGCATCTAAAAAAGTAAAAAAATTACTTAAAATTTAAAAAATATTCACTAAAAACAAAAAAATATGAAAAATAAAAAACTTAATTTTCAAAAAATTAAATTCAAAAAACTAAAATCAAATACACCGAATACAACCATTGGTCTGTTCAAATGCCAAATGGAAGATAAAATTTGTCTTACAATAAATGGCCCATGTGTGCCATGGATTCGATATTATTGGATTATAATGTATCAATAATATTAATATAATCATTTTTTTAAAATAAAAAATTTATATGAAAAATTTCACACTTTTGATGTGATAATAATATTTTAAAAATTATAAGTCATTTTAATAGGTCTTTTGGTTTAAAATGAATGGATATATATCCACTATCTCATTCTATATAAAAATTTTATATACATTTTCTATTTATATATCATCGCTTTTTTTAATTATTACTAGTAGTTGGAGACTAGTAGTTGGACATGTGCGTTGCACGTGACGTGTGATTTTTTTATCAACTGTTAATATTGTAATTGTGCGGATCTTTTAAATTGGTATATGATATGTATATAAAGTATGAAGATTTGTATAGATAAATTGATCTATATCTAAAATATAATTGAGTAAAAAATGAATATATACTTGGCTGAAAAATTTGAATGAAAAATGAGAAATTTTATAAACATAAAATGTGTTACATTGTTTTTCTTGAACTTTACAACAAATACGACAAATATGACAAATTGGTATGTGATATGTATATAAAGTATGAAGATTTGTATGGATAAATTGATCTGTATCTAAAATATAATTGAGTAAAAAATGAATACATACTTGGCTGAAAAATTTGAATGAAAAATGAGAAATTTTATAAACATAAAATGTGTGCATGAGTTACATTGTTTTTCTTAGAGAGCATGTTGCAATAGATCTTTTATAATTTTTGTTTTATCAATTTCTTATTTTTCTTCTTACTTACTGGCGCCGTCTGTGGGAAAGAAAGGAGAATAGATGGCCAACAACGGACAGAAAGAGAAGGTTGGGAACGACACTCCTACTGGGAGTGGGAAACCTGTAGACCTTGACGTCGAAGAAAACAACTGCAACAAAGAGATTCACGATAAGAATCACAAAGGAAAGGATGTCGGCCAGGAGGGCGACGTACCAAAGAAAACGGACCGAAGTAGGTATTACAATGAGGACGACCTTCAGGTATGGAAAGAAAGATGCCTACGGAGGGACAATGAGATAAAGGCCATGGCGAACAAATTGGCGGACCTACAAACAGTGGTCAATTTCATGATGCAGAATAACGTCATGCAGCCACCATACCCATTACAAGATACGCCGATTCCAGTGGCAAAGAAAGATGCCCAAAAAGAGGGGCAGAAAACAGTCCCCACAGTTCCCCAGCACACCAGGACTGAAAAACACTCTCACCGACCTTCAAGGGAGGTCGGGAGAGGAGAGTCAAAAAGGGAAGAATCGAGGAGGACGCATCGTACCAAGGAAGCCGACCCCAAACAACATCGGCATGTTCAAGGGCAGGAGTTGTGCTTCGACGCAACTAATGGAGAAAGGTCCAAGATGACTCACAATGACACAGGCAGTAGTGCACCAAAGAGGTTGAAATCCGGAGATAGCCGAGCTCCGGAGTGGACCAAAGAGGACTTGAGGGATTACCTCAAGAGGAAGCAACAAAATGCTGAGGTAACCTCCCCGGTTAAGCCGAGAACACCATTCTCGGTAGAGTTGGACAAATTTGAGGCCCCGAAAAGATTTAGTATGCCGAGGTTCCAAATATATGACAGTAAGTCGGACCCCAACTTTCACGTCGGTTTATACCTAAACTTGATGGCATTGTATATTGGGAACGAACTGTTACTTTGCAAGGTGTTCCCCTCATCCTTCGAGGAAATTGCATCGGACTGGTTTCACAAGTTATCGAAAAGAACTGTGAAAACCTGGGAAGGCCTGGCCGAGATGTTTGTGGCTAGGTTCGTGACAAACAAACTACAGCCATTGAGGGTAGACGCCCTGATGGCTCTGAAAATTGGCGAGGATGAAAGCCTGAGGGCCTATGCCAAAAGGTACTATGAGGTATTCAACCGAATACCAGAATGCAACCAGGAGGTGGCCGTCGTATTATTTAAAAACGTCCTGAAAGATGATTGCCCACTCTGAAAATCACTGGCAAAGATATTGCCAAAAAGCATGGAGGAACTTATGGCCAGGATAGAAAAGTATGCCAGGGCCGAGGAGGACACGCCGGGGACAAAGACGCCAAAACCAGAGAAGAAGAATGGCTCGCCGAAGTGAGGCCGAGGTGATGGTGGACATAACAAACCAGAGACAGGGCTAAGGGTTGCACAGGCAGTCACAACTGTATTTCGAATCCTGGTTTACAAAGTCTTGGAGAAAATCCAAAACCAGCCCTATTACAGAGCACCAGCAAGGGTACCAGGAGAATTTATGGGAAGAAGTCTTGGTAAGCACTGTACTTACCACAATGAAGCTAGACATCTGACCTAGGAGTACTTACCACAATGAAGCTGGACATCTGACCCAGGAGTATAGAGCCCTGAAGACACATCTGGAAGACCTGGTAAGACAGGGCCATTTAAGGGACCTGATAGACGAGGACAGGATAAGGGAAGAACATGCAAGATTACCCCAAGCACCAGCAACACTGCCACCCCCAGCACCGCAACCATAGGGAGGCAGCCCTTGAGTGATCAATGTGATTCACTCAAAGGTAAATGAGAATGAGATAAGAGGAGAAACCCAAAGAGTAAAACACCTACAACATCTGTATCAGGTCGGCAAGAAGAGGCCCAAGGCAGACAAGACCCAGGGACCAGTGGTGTCCTTTACTGAGAAAGACCTGGAGATGGTACAACATCCACACAATGATGCCTTGGTAATATCCCTCCAGATTGGAGAGTGCCAAGTGAAGCGCATCTTAGTTGACCAAGGCAGTTCTTGTGACATCATGTATGTCAGGTGTTACAAGGAGCTTGGCTTACACCAAGATGACTTGGAGTAGTCCAATGGCTCAATGGTTGGGTTCAATGGAACGCCGACGTGGCCCCTGGGAGCAGCAAGTTTGGAGGTGTAGGCTGGCACCAAGAAGCTAAAAACAGAGTTCACCATAATTGACACCCCCTCCCCTTACAATGCTATCTTGGGAAGGCCATGGCTGCATGCAATGGGGGCTGTTCCCTCAACGTTACACCAGCTATTGCGATTCCCAACAGAGCATGGAATAGAGAAGGTCAGAGAGGATCAGTTGTAGGTAAAGAATTGCTCCATGGCAGCGATGAAGTCAACCTACAACATACGAGAAGCAGAAACAGCCGAAATCGAGGACGAGAATGTGGAAAACCTGGATGACGTCGGCAAAGAGCCAGCCGAGAAGAGTGAAGAAGCTCTGAAGAAAATCCTTGTCCAGCAAGGAGATGAAGAACGCTTCTTCCTTCTCGGCTTGGGCTTAGCTGAGGAAGAGGAAAAAGAGTTAGAGGCATTCTTAAGAGCAAACCTTGAGGTGTTTGCATGGACACCATACGAGATGCTTGGCATTGACCCCGAGGTCACTTGCCACAGGCTGAATGTGGACAGGTCAGCCAAACCTGTAATCCAGCGAGTAAGGAGGCCGACATTAATGCATGTTGAAGCAGTGGAAGAGGAAGTAGATAGACTTCTGGAGGCCAGAGCCATTAAAGAGGTAAACTACCCGACATGGTTGTCAAACATAGTGGTGGTAAAGAAAAAGAATAGTAAGTGGAGGGTCTGTGTGGACTTCACTAACCTGAACAAGGCTTGTCCCAAAGACAGCTTCCCATTACCTAAGATTGACCAATTAGTGGATGCCACTTCAGGGCGTGGAAGGATGAGCTTCCTGGATGCCTACAGGGGGTACCATCAGATAGCTATATACCCCCCAGATGAGGAGAAGACTGCATTTATCACCCCAAAAGGGCTATGTTGCTATAGAGTAATGCCCTTTGGGTTGAAAAACGCAGAAGCAACATACTAGAGGTTGGTGACAAAGATGTTCAGACATCTAATCGGCAAAACTGTGGAGGTGCACATAGATGACATGGTCGTGAAGACCAAGGAACCTGAAGTTCATCTGGAAGACTTAAAGGCAGTTTTTGACATCCTTAAAGCATATCGGCTTCGACTCAATGCATCGAAATATGCATTTGGAGTCGGGTCTGGTAAGTTCTTAAGATACTTGGTAACTAGAAGGGGCATTGAGGCAAGCCCAGATCAGATCAAGGCCATCCTAGAACTGAAGAGCCCGACATCGGTAAAACAAGTGCAGATGTTGACTGGGAGGGCGGCAGCCCTAAATAGGTTCATAAGCAGAAGTTCTGACAAGTGCAAACCTTTCTTTAGCTTAGTAAAGAAAGTTGCAAACTTCTTATGGACAAAAGAGTGCGAAGCCGCCTTGGCTGACCTAAAAAAGTATTTGACCACAGCGCTAGTTCTCTCAAATCTAGTACCAGGAGAGGAACTGTTCTTATACTTGGCAGTTTCAGAGCATGCAGTAAGTGCAGTAGTAGTCAGGGAAGAAAAAGGAGAACAAATGGCAGTTTACTACATGAGTAAAACCCTGGCAGATGCAGAGATCAGGTACTTACCCTTGGAGAAGTTAATACTGGCCTTAGTAATGGCTTCCAAGAAGCTGAATCATTACTTTCAAACCCACAGAATTGTGGTGTTGACTGAGCATCCTTTGAGGTCACTACTACAGCAGGGAGATCCAACAGGCAGAATAGCCAGATGGGCAGTGGCCTTGGGCCAATATGACCTGGAATTCAGACCCAGGACAACAATCAAATGCCAAGTCTTAGCCGACTTTGTGGCCGAATTCGCACCAGACGCCGCCATACATCGGGCTTCGTTGAGCCAAGGTATGCAACGACCAAGTGAGCAAGAAAGAACCCAGCAGGGGATAGTCGAACAAAGTAAGGAAGAGAAACTAAGGCCCTGCAGCATTTACATCAGCGACTCCTTCCGATTGTTTGTTGATGGGAGTTCAAACCGACAAAGAGCGGGGACATGAGTAGTACTAGTGTCGCTAGATGGGCGGATACTAGAACAATCCATTCGTTTGGGGTTTAAAGCCTCAAACAATGAGGCAAAGTATGAAGCACTAATCGCAGGACTAAAGCTGGCGCAGTTATGGAAGCCGATGAGGTAATAGTCTTCTGTGACTCCCAACTTATAGTCAATCAGGCGACAGGCGAATATGCAGCTCGAGATGAAAGAATGTCGGCTTGTGCAAAGGAAGTAGGCAGACTGGTAGCCCTATTTCAAAATTGCCAACTTCAGCAGGTAAGCCGAGATGACAACAGCTATGCCGATGCTCTGGCCGACTTGGCTAGTGTAATGAAGCCTGGAGAGGCAAGAACGATAATGGTTGATTACTTGTCAGGTCCAAGCATAGAACCACTGAACACAGAGCGTGAAGCAATGTGTATGGAGATGGGACCAAGTTGGATGGATGTAATAATAGTATTCCTTAGAGATGGGAAGCTACCAGATGACCGTAAAGAGGCGCACAAGGTCAGACTGAAGTCGGCAAGATTCAGTTTGACAACAGAAAGACATCTCTACAGAAGGTCTTTTACTGGACCCCTTCTGAGGTGCATACAACCTACACAGGTTGAAGATTTTCTGTACGAGATACATGAAGAAATATGTGGAAGCCACGTTGGGGGCAGGTCACTTGCTCATAGGGCCATTACACAAGGGTACTGGTGGCCCTACATGCAGAACGATGCAGAAACCTATGTCAAGAAGTGTGAAAAGTACCAAAGGTTTGCACCTTTGATACACCAACCAGTAGCAGACTTAAACCCAGTATCCAGTCCTTGGCCGTTTGCCCAATGGGGCATGGATCTTGTTGGAAAACTGCCTCAAGCAACTGGGCAAAGGAAGTACCTGCTGGTAGCAACAGATTACTTCACCAAGTGGATAGAAGCTGAACCCCTTGCCAAGATTCGGGACGTGGATGTGAAGAACTTCATATGGAAGAACATCATCACTAGATTTGGGATCCCAAGAGCGATAGTTGCAGACAATGGAACACAATTTGACAGTAAGCTAATCAAAAGCTTCTGTGCAAAGTTCAAAATCAAGAATTATTTTTCGACCCCAAGTTTTCCTCAAAGCAATGGACAAAGAGAAGCGTCCAACAAAGTTATCTTGGATGGGATAAAGAAGAGACTGCAAGTAGCAAAGGGAAAGTGGATGGATGAGTTGCTCAGTGTACTCTAGGCATATCGGACTACACCGAGAAGATCAACGGGGGAATCCCCATTTGCCATGGCTTATGGCACAGAAGTAGTAATACCACTAGAGGTCAGCATCTCAGGGATCAGGACGCAGGGAGTAGAGAATGGGACCAATGAGGCATTCTTAGCCCAAGATCTGGATCTGTTAGAAGAAAGAAGGGAGAAAGCAGCAATTCAGTTGGAGGCATACCAGCGGCAGTTTGCTAGGACTTATAATAAGAAGGTCAACCCAAGGGAGTTTCAAGTCGGTGACCTCGTCCTAAGAAAAGTCGTCGGTAACAAGAAGGATCCCAGAGAGGGCAAGCTTGGCCAGAATTGGGAGGGACCCTATAGAATCATCTCGGTATTAGGAAATGGGGCATATCGGCTCGAAGATAGCGAAGGCAAAGAGTTGCCAAGACCTTGGAGTACTTGCAATTTGAAGTTTTTCTATCATTAGACTTTCTTGTTCTTTGTTATTAGCCGAAGTAATAATAAAGTTTTAGCTTGATTTTTTTTACACTTGTGACTGATAAGATACTTGACGATGTTTCTGGAATACATGTATAATGAGAACTCAAGTGGAACTTAAGTTCACATTATAGAGCAGAGAGTTGGAAAATGGTTCTTGGAAGGTGGAATTTACAAGCTAAAATTAGTTTAACGCTTGTTGAAATTTAAATTTACAAGTTGAAGTTAAACCGAGGTCATGTTTAACACTTGTTGAAATTTAAGTTTACAAGTTAAAGTTAAACTGAGGTCATGTTTAACACTTGTTGAAATTTAAGTTTACAAGTTGAAGTTAAACTGAGGTCATGTTTAACGCTTGTTGAAATTTAAATTTACAAGTTGAAGTTAAACTGAGGTTATGTTTAACGCTTGTTGAAATTTAAATTTACAAGTTGAAGTTAAACTGAGGTCATGTTTAACACTTGTTGAAATTTTAAATTTACAAGTTGAAGTTAGACTGAGGTTGTGTAAAAAGAAGATTGGTTTAAACACTTGTTGAAATTTTTGGAAAAAATTTACAAGTTAAGCCAAGGTTGAAACGAAAGAAGTACTTGCGTACTTGCCGAGATAAAAGCGTTGGTTTGTATAACCGAGATATATCACCCTGAGAAGATTACACAGTTAAGGTGTACGTTGAAGACATGTAAAATATTCTAAGTATAAGAGTCATACAATAGCAGAAAAAAGAAGACAGACATTCAAAGAAGAGATTAGAGAATCCATTCAGAAAAGAAAGAAAGCATTTTGGCCTAAACATTGAAAAGTAATTGTTCAGACTACAAAAGTGGCATGTCGGCCGACTTAAAACTTACATTATTCCAAAAAGAAGGATAAAGTACAAGGTACAAGGAGTAAAAGAAGGAAACGTCAAAATAAACTACTCGGCATTGGCGGCAGGTTGTGTCTCACCCCCAGAAGACAGTTGGGAAGACTTCTCAGCATCCTTCTCAGCCACGAGCTCGGCATCAATCTCCTAAAGAGTTTGATCAAGGCTCTTCTCGGCGATTGGCAACTTGGAGTCTGTCTTCTAAGAGGAGGCATCTTTAGAGACCTTACCCTCCTCATCCTGAGACAAGTCTATGACTTGCTCATTCAGAGTAGGGGACTTGGCCCCAGAAGCTTCCTTCGATTTCCTTACCAAAGCTTCCTCCTCAGACTTGGAATCGTCTTCGGATTGGCTTGGAGTAGGAGGGAATGGCAGGGGGAGGTCGTCGGCATTCTTAAGGAGGGAGTCCTCGGGGACATTAAGTTTTTTGAGGGCAGCCATCCAACTAAGGCTGAAACCCTTGTTGCATGCCTGCTTCACCTGACTCTTGTAGTCCGTCGTGACATCGGCCACCCCCTCAGTGTATGCCTTCTCATCAGTGGCCTTGATCTCGGCCTCTTTTGTGGCGAAGGCATCCTGGAGTTCTTTCTGGGCCTCGGCCATCTTTTCTTTGGCCTTTTTCTTTTGGGCCTCAAGAACCTTCTTAATGGCCTCTGCAGCATCTGCTTTTTCTTCGGCCTCATCTTTGGCTTTAATGGCTGCCTCGGCCTGGTCTGCCAGGGTCTTCATTTTTGCCTCGGCCTTTCTTAGGGTCTTCTGCAAACCAGCAACCTCCCTGATCTTGTCGGCCAACTCCTTCCTCATTTCAAAAGCTTGCATTGAGAAGGAGTGGGCATGTTAGATCGCCTAAAAAAAAATGAACAGAACAAAAGTTAGTAAAATTCTCTAAGTATGAAAGAATGGAGAAAGAAAAATACCGAGTGTGAAAGGCTTACTTGAACGGAATGCTGGAGCATCAGAGTGAAGTTTTCATACTCGCTCATTTCGGCGTTTTGGTTGAGATCATTTGGAAGGAGCAAAGCCGTAGAAAGGGCGACGCCGACTTCGAGGTCAGTCGCACTATCGCCAGCTCTGACCGGCTTGTCCTCTATGGTGATCGGGGGGGGGCCGCAAGGGGCATCTGGTTTCATTGGGCCCGAGGTTGTGGTCGACTCAGACCTCGGCCTTTTTGACCGAGTTGATTGGGATGGTTCGGCCTTGGCGGGCCTCTTCTCGGCGGCAGAGAGGGTCTTCTCACTTTCAGCCAATTTTGAAATTGGCAAGGTGTCCTTAGTATCAATCTGAGTCACTGTTGCCTTCGGTTGGGCTTTCTTTAGTCTTTTTTGTTTCGACTTTGGTTGAGCGTCAAATGTGGTAGAGATGTCGGCGAAAAGATCTCCTGCAACTGCCGTCTTACGACCCATCTCGGTAGCGATTGCAGTATGGCGTCGGCGTCGGTGTCGGCATTGAGATGGGGGGATTAGATATGGAGCTGAGGTTGATGGTTGCTCAGCTGGATCAGAGGTTGATCCCTGATCTGGCCGAGAAGATGAAGTTGTTAGAGGTGTAGTGGCAGACAAAGGAGACTTGCTCTTCTTTTTCTTCGGAATGTCGGGAAGAACCGACTTGAAAGTCGGGATGAAGTTGAGCAGTAGGGGGCTCTTCGCTTGTGAACTGGCAGGTCTAACAGCTTTTTCAAGCCTTTGCTCTGGAAAAAGGACTTGCGGAAATCCTTTGCCGGCTGGGGAAGAGTTGAAAGGAAAACAAACGTTAGAATGTATAAAAAACAAAGTATTGAAGACTTTGAAAACAAGTATTAACACTGGGCTCTTACCATTACCCTCTACGAAAACTGTTCGGCTAAGAGGGTAGAGGTGGAGGTCCTCATATGGAGCGAACTCCCAGTTCCCCGAGACAATGAAGTAATCGTCCCCGGCTCCCTTGTTGGAGTCTGGGAGGTCGGCAACAATTTTGTACTTTATGGACCTTGGTTTAAGGTAGTAAATGTAGCCTTTCTCTAACTTGAGGCCACACATGGTGCAGCGGTATTGGATGTCAGCTAAAGTTACCCTGGCATTCTCTTTTTTGGCTAAAGCTATTATACCGTTGATAACTCAGTAAGAGTTGATGGCGAGCTGCATTGGGTTCAATTTATAGTAATGAAGGATTTCTCGGAAGAGGATGTCGAGTGGGAGCCTAAGTCCGCACTCTATGAAAGCTACAACAGGGAAGGGCATGGAGTCATCCGTGGGCATAATAGAGGCATCCTCTCTTGCCAACCTGAGATGAACATCGGCAGGAATGGAAAACTCCTGCCTGAAATATTTCAACTTGGTTGGGGTGTCTACTCTATGCTTCCACATACCCATGACGTCGGCTTGATTGAAGGTGTTGGATTTCAAAAGGAAGTGTTTTGAAAGGGTTTGGGGGACCTCGGCTAAAACCTAAAAATGTACTATGGTAAGAGTTTGTATGGATCTAAAGGGAATTCGTGTTAGTTCTTCCCAAGGTTCGTAAGTTCTATAGACAAATCCCAAACCTAAGTCTAGGCAAGAGAAGATTGAAGGCGAGAATCTGGAAAAAAACACGGCAAACAGAAACAGGAATGTGATTCAGAATTAAGAACAGTGATGAATCATCAAGAACACAGTGATAAAAACTGTATAGGTGTGTAAGGCCAAGAACAGTGGCAGAAATCAACGAATATGTGAGCAGTGTGTGTATGTTCAAGAATGGATTGGGCAAAAACAATCATAAAACGAACATATTCAATACGTAGTGGAAAACAAGACACAAAGCTAAACGATCAAAGACATGAGCAAGTACGCAAAGGCAGCAAGTACAGCGGTGGAGTTCTTTGAAGCAAAAACAAGAAATTTAAAATAAGAGGAATAGAGGCTTACTAGAAAAATGAAGCCGGTGTTGAGTACGCTGGAGTCAGATGATGGCAGCGAACGGGGAAGATTAGCAAGAGCCTCGCCGGAGGAGGTGAACAGCGGTGGTAACATAGCTTGAAGAGTATGGAGCAATAGCGGATTTGGAGAGGAAAGAGAAAGAGTTTGCGCGAGAATGAAGAGGCAAAAGTGAAGTGACGAAGTGAGAGGGAAAAGTTTTGTCAAAACTCGAAATGGCGGCATAAAGGCAATTAATGTGCCTAAGATGGCGTACGTATCAGATGGCACACGCAAAAAGCAATGTGACTTAGTGGCGCGTATCAGGTACAACCCAGAAGGAGAAAGACGCGTGGCAAGAACGGTTGAGTTGTTATGCGTGACAGCTCATACGCGTGAAGGAGCTCTTGGAGTTCTTGATTTAATGGAGCAGTACCTCGGCTTGGAAGATGATCTCGATTGAGAAACTTGAACAAACTTGGTTAATGGTTCTGAGGCATTGGTGAAAGCAGGCTATAGGTCTTGGACATATTGAGCTGACATGCTCTGACTTCGGCAATAAATGTTGAAATGAGCTTAATCGACGCGCTAGATAGAAGAAATGATATAGGTTCCATCACCTCAGTATGTCGAGGTAATAGAATCTAGGGGGCAGTTGTGGGGACATGAATTTTGAATGACGACACATGACCAAGGTGGCACCGAAGTGTAAGCCGAGGTGCCACGTGTCCTGATCATAACGCCGAGGTGATCTCGGTTAGGCCGAGGTTATCTTCGAAGATATCGGAGTCCGGAATAAGCGGATAAGGGACAAGAGTCCTATAACGAGGAAAGACTTCAGTTTGGATAAAGATAAGACTCTTAGGGAGTTTATCCTAATCCTACTGGGAGTCCAAGATTAGCAGTAATCCTAAGTCCATTAGAGCTAGGCTTCTATTGGGACTAGGATTAAGTTGGCTATAAAAGAGAGGCACCCCCATGAGTCTAAGGTACGCTTTTTGTATTCTGAATAGTGAGTTAAACACTTTTGCTATCTTTGAGAGATAACTGACTTGATCGTCGGAGTGCCCCCGGGTGGATGAACCACCGCCGGAATCTCTTCTTTCTGTTACAGGTCATTTAGGCGTCATCTATTCTGCCAGTGCTCTCCAGTTGAATACTAACTTGGCAGTGTGATCAGAAATCTGCTCACACACTCACCATTGTAATAAAAAATATTTTGATGAGTAAGAGTTTGAGACAATATCATATTGTTATGAATTTCTAAATTTATTTTCAAGGAGAAAAAAAGTACAATTATTGTCGTGATGGAGGTGTTTTATAAAGTCTTAATTTGTTATTAAAAATGTTTGTTGTAGACACTTATTTGTATGACATGTATGTATATATGTATTGAATATAAGTTAACAGGAGAACAATACACAATTTCGCAATTTTTTTCCTAACAAATATAACTATATTACTAAAACGATACATGTTAGAAAATTAAAATATCCGATAGTAATATAGCATTATAGATTGACAATGTATGAACGCAGTAATATATATAAATTTACATATATAAGATATCACAAAAGTAATATGTGAAATTTTTTGTAACAATATAATACATGTAACAATGAGAAGTTAATTATTCATAATTAAATAGTTTGCTATAATATAGATGTTTAATGTTATATTTTTTAGTGTACATACCATTTTATGATTAGATTATTAAATTCACATAAAAATTGAAAAGAATTTGTGAATAATTTGTGTAAAATTAAAGATTAGTGAAGAAATATTTAAAAAAAAAAGAAAAGAAGCTTATAGTGTTTGGTTTGATTTGTTTTTCCAAACTTTTATTTTGAATTTTTTTGATTTTCATAGTTTTTGTCTTTTGACACCCTTAGGGAATTTTTTTTTTAAGGTCCTTGGTATTAAAATTTTATAAGATAAAGGACATGTAATATTTTCATAATAGGTCCCTCAACATTTTTTCAGAGAAATTTTGAAACCAGAGAAATTTCAAAACCAGAGAAATTTCGTTGAGTGTGTTTTTATATTCATGTTTGAAATTTCTCTAGACAAATCAGAATCCCTATAACAACCAAAAAATTTAAGTTGTCCCTTAAATTTTATACTAGTATTGTGGTTGTATGTGATAAATGTTACTAAAACAATAAATAAATAAATAAATACATAATTAATAATAATAATAATAATAATAATAATAATAATAATAATAATAATAGTGACTATGGTAGTAAAATAAATAATTAATTTTTTGTTGGTATACGAGAAAGTATAATTCAATTAGGGATTAATTTGTTCATATAGTTATATTAGAAAACTGGGCCAAAAGGTAATTATGACACATATTCATTAAGATAAGTATAAATCCTGGTGAGTTATGAGCAAATCTTCGAGCTGGCCACGTGTTGGCCTGATGATGCTTTTACCTCCCTATAAATAGGGAGGAGTGGATCAAAATCTGGAGGAAGAAAAGGAAAGGAAAAAAGAGTGAGGGAGAGGCACGTAAGATATTGGAAGTAGAAACTTATGGTAAAAAGGTTGTGATAGTGAAAAGCAAGGCTAATGGTCAATATTAAAGTGAGTTATATTATACCTTGCGTCACCATAATATATTTTACGAATGTTTTGAATTACCATAATTTATTTTATACAAGTTGTATTTTATTAGTTATATTAATACAAGTTATATTTTATAAATATTTCAATTACGTTGATTAATTTTTGAACTCTATTTGTTTAAAATGAAACCCATAGATATGTTTGTTTAAATTTTAAAGAATATTTGACTATAACCTTATAAACAATTATGTTTTGTAAGTACTATCACGGGAGTCCCACGCCTTGGGAGACTTAAATAACCATTGGCCTCTGTTTGGTCACTTTATGGCCCTCTATTATCATGGATCTATTGACCTCTATTCTGTGCGGAGCAAAGTGCTATGCGGAGATAAGTGCTACACTATTGTGGGAGCCACCTCTATAATCCGTACGAGCTACCTCTTGAATCCGTGCCTCTATTCTTATTGTCACTCCTGTGACCTCTGTTCTGTTCTATTCGGTACCGTGGTTGCGGTTATTTATTTACATAATTTCTGTTTTGCTACTTAAAGGATTATTTGTTCAGACTAAGCTATCTTAAATATTTTAGTTACATAACTATCCATGGTTATTTTGTATCCCTTATACTTTTGGCATAATATTTTTCACTCTGCCATGTACTTATAGATATTTACCAATTTTTAGGAAACAGTGCAATTCAGAAATAGATTTTGGAAAGTCTTAGACGCGGGGCTACGGAATAGACACACATAACACTTTATAATATTTTTATATGTAAATATCGACCTTTTAGTCAATAAATTTTGTAATAAAAATAGAAACTCCAATGATTATTTTGGTACCCTTATTTAAATATTATTTCCGCTCGTATTTATTAATCTGTTCAAGAATTGGCCGGAGGTAATTTCAGTTACTGGCCATCACGATGCTTAACTCTTGGGTACGGGGAGCGGGTCGTGACGATCCTCTTAAAATTTCTTTGAGTGTGTTTGTCTGTTCATGTTTAGAATTTCTCTAGGCATTTTCATTGAAATTTTTCTAGATACATCACAATCCCACAATGTTTGAGAAAATTCACACAGTGACCATAGCCAGAGAAAAATAATACAGTGATCACAACTAGAAAAAATTTACAAAATTACAAACAGTGACCACACATCTAGAGAAAATTCACATAGTCAGAGAAAATTCACACAGTCCAGAGAAAATTCAATATGATTTGCTCACACAACTTTCAATCTAATTTTCTCACACATCACAATCCCTTTGTCCAAATTCGCTACATCCATGAGTTTATTGTTGTCCATGATCACCCATTTTGCAAATTCAAATTTGGGTTGCTTAATCAACCATTTTTTATACTGAAAACTCAAATAGTTTGCTATTGTTTCTTTATCACGAAACCAACTAGGTGTGTAACGCCTCAAAATAATTACAATAATCCATTCACAATATCCATTTACGACACCAATAATAAGAGAAATATCTTCCATTAAGTCCAACGTGATTTACAAAAGGAAACCATATGCGGAATACATTCATAATGCATAGCCCTAAATTTATAGCATATGTTGCAAGCTAAAAGAGAGAATGGAAGGTAAACAAATATGTCACAACCTAAACTCGGTACCCAAAGGCTCGACGTCGCAACAAGAAAAAAATAAAATAATTCAAATAATTTTGTAGTCGTAGCGCAAGCGGATAAATTAAATAAATTAAAATAAAATAATTGGGTACCAAATGTTTATTAAAAGGAAACAAAGTCATTTGGGCTTTATTGTATTACAAGAGTCCGATAAAAAAAAAAAAACAAATAGAGATCTTAAAAAAGGAAATAAAAAAAAAAACAACATAGCGATTCATTCCCCATCTTGATCCCGCTAAATCTCGTCACCTGAAAAGGGTAACAGCTATAAGCACATAGCAGAGTGAGAAATATTATACTGTGAGTATAGGGGTACAAAATAGCCATGGATAGTTATTTAAGCTAAAACATTTAAGTTGCATAAATAAATTATTTAAGTGGCAGAAACTGAAATAAAAATTACGTAAATAACTATAATCATGGTACAAAACAGAACAGAATAGGGGTCACTGGAGTGACAATCAGGACAGGGGTCAATGGATCTATGACAAAAAGGAGACTACAAAGTGGTCAAATAGGGGTCAATGGTTATTTAAGTTCCCCCAGGCATGGGACTACAGTGGTGGTACTTACAGAAAATAATTGTTTACAATATCATTGTTAAATAATTTCTAAAATTTAAACAAACACATCCATGGGTTTTAATTTAAGCAAATGGAGTTCAGGAAATAATTCACGTAATTGAAACATTAACATAACCATAAAATATAAATTATATAAAATAAATTATGGTAACTCAAAGTATTCGTAAAATATATTATAGTAACTTAAGACATATTTAAAACATGTTATGATATCTCAATATATAATATAACTCACCTTAAAATTATTCCTAAATTATTCTGAGCTCACTTCCGTTTCTAAAACTCCTCTCTTGAATGCTTCTTATTTGAGTGTTCTTGCTACAGCACCAACCTCCCATTTACACATGTCTTAAAGTGAGGCCCAAGCAAAACAAACACACACGTGGATAATTCATCTCCTTGCCACCCGTTGCCACCTGTTCTTCACTCCTCAAATTTTAACTCTTTATTGACACCTATTTCACCCTTTAGTTGTTTCATCTCCATGAATTCACCAAGGGCCAAGTTGACCCTTGGCCCACACCGAAATTTACTTGGCTTTTTTTTTTTTTTTTATTTAAAAATTCAATTTTAAAGGTTATAATTCCTAAAATTACCTATGATTATATGTTAATTTTATGTCTAAAACCACCCAACTATAAAACATTACTTACCACTTACTGAAATATTTAACGTGCGGTGCCTCACAATTTATTTCCTTAACAATTTAATCGATTAATTCCCAATTTCTTAATTATTTATTTTATTTCATTATTATTATTATTATTATTATTATATAATAAAGAATTCTATTTATTGCAGTGATAAATAAAATTTACAAATTCGGGTGTCACAAGATAAGAATGCCCTAAGGGCTTACATCTTTCCAAGACGATACTTGGTTACATTAAAAGTGGACTTAAGTCCAAAATAAAAGAAAACAGTAAATGCATAAAAGAAGCTCTCGTTCCAAGTCCTCCCAAGCTATTACTATAGCGATTTTGGTTTGGACCCGAACCATTTGATATTTTGGATCTGGGTTTCATTGCCTTGTATAATCATTTATGTCTTGCTTCCCCTTATACCTTTTGGAGTTTGGCTTTTGGGTTGTGTTGGTTACGTCTGGAACAAGTTGGTACCTTATTTTTCAAATACCTTCTTGTCCAGAATTTTGCCTCTACGCTCGAGCGTCACTTTTTGCGCTCGAGCGGCATTTGTGAACTCTGAATACTTTTGCAGACCTACAAAACTATTGGGAGAGTGTTTTCTACGCTTAAGCGGTGCTTCCTGCACTCAAGTTGTTGCGTGCTCGAGCGACTCTTCTTGAGCTCGAGCGATAGGTGTTTGTTTGTAAAACTACTGGCAGAGTGTATTCTATGCTTGAGTGACACTTCCTGCGCTCGAGCAGTAATTATTTTTATGTCTGGACGCTTGAGCGTCACTTCTTGTACTCGAGCGGACTGTGCGTATATTAGTCTATAAAAATCACTTTATACATCACTTTTTCATATATCTCTCTCCCTAAACTTTCTAAAAACCCTAAGTTGAGACTCTCTCTCTCTAAAACTCACATTCTATCTTTTAAAACACTTGTATCCATTGATTTCTCTATCTTACTTCCTTTGAGAAAAATGTAGAGCTCACCTAGAGCTTCGTTTTCATCCGAATAGAGTTGGGTTTCGGCGTTGTGGAAGTATCATCACTCTCTCCTTGGTCTTCTAGCTTCAAGGAAGGGATTCTCTACACTCTTTTATGATTTTTAACTTAGCTATATGTTTTTTGTGAAACAATCTTGTGATTTTGGATGATTTTGAACAAACCTAGGGTTTTGGTTTAAAATTAAAAGAGAGATTTTCAAATGAATGTATTGAAAATGGTTGAGGGATTGGAAATAAGGTTGAGTGGTGATAAAATTATTGATTTGGTACTTGGATTGGATTTTGGAAGAAAAATGTGTTTTGCCTTAAATGTCTCAAATATTTATTTTGTATAAATAAATGGAATTGATGTTGAAAATGTGAAATTGAATGAATATTGATATGGATGATAGAGTTGGATATTTATTATTACTCACATCTTAAATTTTGAAAAGTTTATCTGTATTGGAGATTTTATATCTATTTAGAAATATCTATTTTGGGCTATCGGTGGATGATAGCTATGATTGTTATAGAAATTACGTGAGGATTAGGTGAATTGAAACTATTTTTTCATTTATGTGCATTGAACATTATTGCTTATTTAATACATTGCAAATGTATATGAATTTGAGAAAAAATAGTGAATGTTGGAAAGAGGTGTGTATCACCAAATTAAGTTGGCCTGTGTATCCTGGGTGAAAGTCTCCAAAAAACACACGTATACATGGGTGCTGATTCGCGTAGACGAAATATCTGTAAAATAACAATAGTAGTGCTTGTATAGACTACGTTTACATGGGTACCGTTTGATAGTTTCCCACGAACGAAACTGGTTTGAGATTTTCTCTCTTGTTTTCTATTATAAAGAGCATGACTTGAGAATTGTGATATAGACTGAGCATGGAATTGTTGTTGGAAAGAAAATGTAAAACGTTTTGATATGGGTATTGCATATACATAAAAATTTTATATCTTTGTTAAGATTCATATATTGTATTGGATTATTTCTACTAGGCTTTGGTTCATCCTATATGGAAAAACCATTTTCAGGTGTTGGTGAGATGCCTCCGCCAAGGCAGTAGCTTGGGATGATTAGAGCAAAGGCTTCATTTTATTTACTTCTTATTATTTTGTACAAGCCTATGGCTTTATATGTATTGGATTTAAATCCATTTTGATGTAACCAAATATAGTCTTGGAAAGTTGTAGCCTTCAGGGCATTTTATTTGTTTAACTTCTATTGCATATCTTTGTTATTGACACATGCTATGGATTTAGGGTTAGGACTTATGAATGTATATCTGCATGTGTCACCTTTTTGTACAACTGAGTCTTATGTAATGGAAGAATATTATACTCTGATGTAGATTGTTATTTACTTATCTTCGTGGATGATTTATTATAATTATTTTGAGGTGTTATAATTGTCTTGGCAGAGGCATATCATCAGCATTTGAAATGTTTTTTCCGCATAAGGGTGAGCCAAAGCCCAACAAAAATAATCTAACACAGTATATGAATCTTAACAAAGTTATAAGGTGAATGTATATGTAATACTCGTGTCAAAACATTTTTATACCTCTTTCCAAAACTATGTAATGCCAAATTAATATCTTGATTCATAAATCATTTTCATAACAATAGAAAATAGGACAGTGAATCACACTCTAGGAATTTCAAAACAATCCAACATTTCCAAAAAATTTCGTCCAGAGGAAACCGTAAACCAGGACCCATGTAAACGTAGGCTATACAAGTACTACTATTGCCATTTCACTGAAGTTTCGTCCGCGGGATCGGCACCCATGTATATGCATGATTTTTGGAACTTTCACCTTGGACACTCAAGCCAACTTGATTTAACAATACAGTTCATATTTCCCAATTTCACCATTTTTCTCAAAACGATAAACATTCTCAATGTATAAATGTGAGATAATGCTCAATGCAAATGAATGAGACAACATTTTCAATTCTCCTAATTTACATGCAATTTGTACAACAATCATAGCTATCTTTCACCGATAGCCCAAAACAAATATTTCTAAATAGATAAGTTATATTCCTTAAAGGTAACTTTTCAAATTTCAATAAGTGAGTGATAATACATATCTAACTCCACTAACCATATCAACATTTATCTAATTTCACATTTCTAACATCAATTCCACTTATTTATGCAAAATAAATATTTGAAACGTTTAGGACAAAATCCCCTTTTCTTCCAAAACATATTCCGAGTATCTAAATCAATAATTTTATCACAATTTAACCTCATTTCTATTCTCACAACCATTTTCCATACATCTATTTAAAAACCCCTCTTTTGATTTCAAACAAAAACCCTAGGTTTGTCTAAAATCCTCCAAAATCATATGACTATTTTATAAAAACAAACAGCTAAGTTAAAAATTATAAAAAAGTGTAGAGAATCCTTACCTCGAAACTAGAAGATGAGAGAATGAATGAAGAGACTCCAACCATGCCGAAACCCAACTTTGTTCGGATCAAAACGAAGCTCTAGGTGAGCTCTAGGTTTTTAACAAAGATACATGGCACAAAGATCGACGGATCTAGATGGATTCAAGTGAACTAGATGAGTTTTAGATAGAGAGACATATATATATATATATATATATCAATGTTTTGGAATGTTTAGAGAGAGAGATGAAAAAGTGACTTTTACGAATTGATATCGCACGGTTCACTCGAGCGCAGGAAGTGTCGCTCGAGCGACCAGAAACAATAAGTTGTTCCGCTCGAGCGCAGGAATCTTCGCTTGAGCGTAGAATACAAGCTGTCAGAAGTTTTACAAACAGAAGATTGGCGCTTGAGCGCAAGAAGTTTCGGTCGAGCGGAGAATACAAACTCCTAGTATTTTTGCAGACCTACAAAAGTATTGAAGTTTCACAAAGACCGCTCAAGCGCAAAAAGTGGTGCTCGAGCGAAGGAACAAAAATCTGGGTAACAAAAGTTTGAAAAATAAGCTGTCAATTTATTCCAAACGCAATCAACACAATCCAAATCAAAGAGATGCAAGTGGAAACATGACATAAATATCTATATGTGACAATGAAACCCGAATCCAAAACATCAAATGGGTCGGGTCCAAACCAGGGTCGCTATAAGGTGCAAAAATTTCAAATTTTTAATTTTATGAATCGAGTTCTAATTGAGCTTTTTCTAATTTTCTCTTGCTTAAACAAGCAAGTTCATACACTTGCAACACAATTTCCCTACAATGCTTCTAATGATTACAAATTTTATTTTGTACATGAAACTAGCAAATTGGCCATCAAAAGTACAACCAATCAAAGAAACATTCCCCTGGAAACTGAAACTATACTATAGACATAAAGAGACATGAAAACCATATTGTCCCCGTCACATGTATGACTCAACATTCAATTATACAAAACAGTAACAACGTAGCACTAACCAAATTCGAAACAAACGAAAGCTACAAAATTTAATGTCTCAGAATTAATAGTTTCTCCAAGAATTTTCTGAACTCAAGCAAACGAATCAATGAATAAGTTTTGCAAGAATAGAAAGAAAGTGAGGAGGAGAGAGAGAGAGAGAGAGAGAGAGCCACTCACTGAAACTATCGATTGCGTCTTTTTTGGTGAAGTATCAATTCCCTGCTTTGTCCATTCCCGCCAATGATTGGTTGCTGAACAACCTTACAATCTTCGTCCACAGCTTTGACATGTCTTCTCACCTCCCATCTATCTCTCTCTCTCTCTCTCTCTCTCTCTATATATATATATATATATATTTATATTTCAAATTGGACTTGTCTTCTACATCATAGCACTACATTGAGAACATGATCATTGGTGCCGCCCAAATATTAGACAATCACGGGGAGAGAGAGAAGAGAGAATGAAGAAGGGAGATGAGGGAGGATATGACTGAGGAACCTTAGACTATAAAAAGAAATATTGTGGACCTCTCAAATTACTAAAAGTTGGAGAGAGATGTTAGACTAAATTTTCCTTTTTCTTATTCATCTTATGTAGATTAATTTAAAAAGAAATTTTTAAAAAAAAAAATCTAATTTTTTTAAAAAAAAAAAAACCCCAAAATAAGCCAAAAAATATACTTTTTTTTGTGTGTGCTTAGTTTTGTCTTTTCTGACATTTTTTGAATTTTTGAAATATTTTCAGTTCGTCTTGTCCAGCCAAATGTGAAAGCCCAAAATTTTTATAAAAAAATCACTAAAAATAAAAAAAACCAAATAATCAAACCCGTTTAACCCATAAACTCACTGAAATATTATTGTACCAATTTCATGGAATCAGATTCTACTTTCATGTCGGTCTCCAGAGGTTATTAACTATGCTTGGTTATCATTTTTTAAAAATATTTTTCAGAAAATTCTACTTTTTTATTTTTCGTATTTTTGTTTGTTTTTACTGAATTTTTTTAATATTTTGAGCAATTTTTTTAATTTTTAGACATACCTAACATAAATATACGGAAAAAGTAAAAAAAAATTGAAAAAAACCTTTTAAAAATTCACTAAATACCAAAAATACAAAAAAAAAAAGAGAATTCAGTACATTTTTTATATTTTTATGTATTCATTAATTTTTAAAAATATTTTTTCATAAATTTTTTATTTTTTAGATACATCTAAGTAAGGTGCATCTAAAAAAGTAAAAAAAATTGTTTAAAATTTTAAAAATATTCACTAAAAATAAAAAAATACGAAAACTAAAAAACTCAATTTTTAAAAAATTTAATTCTTAAAATTCAAACCAAACACACTGAATATACTTTGATGGTTGTTGTTGGGGGTTTGCTTGGCTTTTATATATTTATTTATTTATATTTATTTTCGTTTTTAGTAAATTTGTTTATTTATTTTATTTTAAGTTTTAGGCTTGTAGATTTAATCCCGTGAGACGAACTAGAAAAGATTTTTTTTTTAAAACAATTTCAAAAATAGTTCAGAGAGGATAAAAATAAGCTAAAATATATACATATTTTTGCTTATTTTGGCTTTTAAATTATTTTTTCTTTAATTTTCAAATTTTTTTAAAAAAAAAAATTTGTCTACACAAAATGGATCAGAAAACTAGGCTCTGTTTGGTGAAGCTCTGGAAAGTTAGTTTCAGAGCTTCATTTGAACATAATGTTTGTTTAGGATTTTCAAAAATTAATTCCACACTCAATTTTGAAAACACGGTCGGAGGCGGGAAAAATTTGGGCTACCAGTCGTCCGGCCGGTTGACCGGAACAGTGCAAATTTTATTTTATTTTATTTTATTTTTTTTGCACTTAACACATGTTAATTTTTATATATTCAATAAAAAATATATTTTCTGAATTAAATTTTTTTTTTTATGAGTTTTAATAGAATTTTGAGTTGTGTGTTTGGTTATGAGTTGTAAGTTTTTGTATCAAATATCATATGTCACATCAAAAATTTCCAACTCAATTCAAGACTTTTTTCAAAACTCTCTTCACTAAACAAATTTTCTACACTCAAATCATAATTTCAAAACTCACAAACTCAAAATACAACTTTATTCTCAAATCATATTTAGAAAACTCTACCAAACGTAACCTAAATTTTTTTTGACATAATTTAAAAAAAAAATTGTAAAACACAAAAAAAGAAGAAGAGATAGCTTCTTTAACTCATCCGAACAACATCTTAGTATTCTTGAAATAAATTAATAGTTATAATGTGTCTCATGGGAATAATTATTTAGTATTCTTAAAATAAATTCAAATGATTCTTTAAATTAATAGTTATTATCAGTTTAAATTATAAGATTAACTACTTTTGTGTTAGAATTTTAAGAGATAACTTGAAATGTATCATCAATTAAAAAATAAAATAGAGTATTATTTCAAGAATAGTAAATATTTTTTTCAAATAAAAGAGGAAACCAAATATGGTATTCTAATATTATTGATAAAAAAATATTTGGTTGATGAGCCATGTATAAAGTGACCGACCACTGATGTAAGCCATGCTGCTCGATTTATGTTCTGATTGTTTGGATGAAAATTAATTTTTAGTGAATTTTAACATTTGAAATGATGAGAAACATAAGGCCCT
Source organism: Camellia granthamiana (assembly GCA_036172215.1). Classification (NCBI taxonomy): domain Eukaryota; kingdom Viridiplantae; phylum Streptophyta; class Magnoliopsida; order Ericales; family Theaceae; genus Camellia; species Camellia granthamiana. The sequence continues at coordinate 102,613,618 of CM069903.1, read as the reverse complement.
GAGAAATCTTTTTTTTTTTTAATTAACGAAAACATTTTTTAAAAAACTTTTTTAAAGTGAATATTTTTCGAATTGGAGTCTTGTGAACAAAATGTTAAAAAATTTAGATAGAAGTCGACCTCAATAGTTATTTTGTTTGAGTTAGGTGGTATGTCTTTTGTAATGGTGTCATGACCCAAACCCGCCCCTAAAGGTTTGGTCCATGACCGGCCTGCGCATAGGCCTCAAAACAGAATTTTATGAATACTTATTCAAATACGGGGCCTTAAGCGGAAGCAAATATCAATATAAGGATAACATCCATTGAGCTTCTGCATACATGATGACTTAAATAGATTTAAGCATTAACTCACATCTCTGTATTTACAAATACAATCACAGAATTTATATAGATCTCACACACACCTACATAGAACTCAATGAATTGCATAATTCTCCAATACAAAATTTAAGCCTCAACACAGAGGCGTAATCCGGGTGGCTTGACAGACATGTTGACCTCAATACAACTCTAGTGTTGGTCCTCGGCGGCTCACCTACATAAATATACATAAAACGGAGTGAGCAAGGCTTAGTAAATAATAGCAATGTAAGGAGGTTAGGTGAATGAGCATAGCCTTGGAAAACATAAATATACATATAACAAACCAACCATATATGAGTCTTATCCATACCATATTCAAAACGGTCTTAGGCTCACATGTAATACAGAACGGCTTCGGGCCCACATATGATACAGAACGGCCTTAGGCCCACATATGATACAGAACGGCCTTAGGCCCACATGTAATACATAACGGCCTCGGGCCCACATATAATACAGAACGGCCTTAGGCCCACATAACGACAGCTGCCCACACATTGGAGGGTAGGTAGAACATCGACATGTACATTACCTCTCTTGGCCTCTGGCCATGAATCATAATCAATTACATTATAACGGCCTCGAGCCCACTTTTATTAAGGGGACAGAACGACCTTAGGTCCATATCAATGCCATTGTTCAATCATATCCATAAATTCAATCAAAGCCCAATATCAATAGTATATCCTCTTCACAAACAACGGTATATAAACCATAATAACAAAAGGTAGATAGAACATATCGTTACACTACTATTACTCACAGTGATGGGCTTTTGGTAGCGGTGGGATGATGTCCCCGCCTTGACCTACAAACACAATGCACATAGCATAACATAAGAACATACTTGATCCCTTTCTTTGCTCTTAAATCAATTAGTCATATCGGTTCTAAACTCATTAGTTTTCAATAGGTTAAAATCCATGTCTCAGAAAATAGGAGGAATCGGTAGGAAAATGGTTTAGACGAAGAAATGGTACAAAATCGGTAGACAGAAAGTGAGTAATCTTCACTAGTTTGGGCATATCTATTTGTGTACTTAGAATTTGGGAGTGAGACCACCACCATTGGAAACTAGACTTCCGGGGCTTGAATTTAGGCTCAAGAATCACCTAAAACGGAGTCCGGATGCAAAAGATATGCTTATTTGAAGTTGGTTGAACAGAGCTGTCCCCGCACGTGCGGGAAATAGGGCTGCATGTGCGGGAAGACCCGCCGCACGTGCGGCTTTGGGCCAATTTGGCTGTCCGAAAATGTTATGTGCTCTAACACTTGTTCTTTCCATTTCTAGGCTTGGGTTCCAACTCAAATCACCCAAAAACATGTAAAATTGTCCCACAACATGATAAACTAACATCAATCAAGTGTAATTCCATTTCAAACAACCCAATTTTGCCACAATGTTCAAGATCAATGCTCTAACTTTCATGATCTTCAAAGTTCTCAAAACACAACCCACAAATACACTTAATTCTTGCTTGATCCTATTCTTTGGACAATTCTAAAGTCCTTTTCATGTGGTATTCATAAGATTGAGCTCCAATCATAGCAAAATTATAGAACTCAAGTTCTACTTCCTTAAATTTTGCTCAAACAAATACATACATAAAACCTAACCCAAACTGGTTCAATCCTTCCAATATCTTTATGATTTCACCAAATTGATGCTTTAAACATGAGGTTTCAAGATAGATTTTCATACCTAGCTCAATCATTGTCTTTCTCTTAGCTCTCTTCAATTTCCCCAAAGCTTCCATGGTTGATTTTCTTTCTCTTTCTTCAATTATCTTCAAACCCCCATGGATGTGGAGAAGCTTTGTCTCTCTTTCTCTCTTCTTGCCTTTGAGTTCTCTCTAGAACCCTCTTCCTTCTCCCCCTTATGTGTCTTCCCCTCTCTTTAGATATTTTTGAGCTCCAAGAGATGAGTCTAACTCTTATATCTCATACACACCTATACATTCAATTATATAAGCTTATCACAAATAGAGAGGGCCAAACACGCCTTTACGAGTCACACAAAATCGAATTTCAATTAAACTTCCCAGATGACTCTAAAAATTATGCTGATTATAAATATGTCATCTGTTCTGATTTTTGAAGCCTCTAAGGCCTTCAATTGCAGTACAAAATTAACCACTCAAACATGCATTAACGAATCAGACGAATTAAATTTCCAATTAATTTTCCCAAATAGCTCTAAAAATTCCCATTAACATATCCATGCACTCAATTCTGATTTCTGAACTCATAAAGGTCGTCAATTCTAGTTTTAAACTCGTAACCCAACAGATAATTCTTCAATTCGAATAGATATAATTAAATTGAAGCACATTAACCCACAATTAGTTAAAGATAATTTCCGATATGCATTTTAGGGTCGTTACAGATGGGGTCACAATTCTTAGTGGATGGTTGCAATCTTTTTAAATAGTCACAACAAAACTATAAATTGGATACTTCATTTTTGGCATTGAATTGGACCATTTTTTCTCTCTCCCTGCATTCACTCTCTGTACTTTTTGTGTCTGATTTTTTCAATAAAGAGTTGCAGTGGTATTACTACTGCAAGATGATGATTATTGCACCATGGGAGGTAGATGTTCATTAAATTCTAAGTACCGGTGAAAGGATGAATCAGTTGTAAGAAAATTAACACTAACCTCAATCAAGTTTATTGCAATATTTGTATTGTAAGTTCTATAAGTTATTATACAAATCGTTTTTAGTTTTGGTTTTACACACACACACACCAAAAAAAATAAAAAAATAAAAAATAAATGTTTAATCTTAGTTATATTTTCTATATAATTTTGTAATGTTTTTCCAACCGCCAACACCACTTAACCACCTTGTAGCGTCACTGTGATTACCATCACTGGTGTTGCCAAACCACAAACAATCACCCACACAATACCATCTCTAATGACAGGGGTGGACAAACCTCGACTCAGATTGGATCGGTATTACATAATAAGAGATTTTGTATCTGTCCAAACCCAGCCTAGCCCTAACATCGGGCACTACATAATAAAAAAATTACAAAAATTCAGTATATGTTTGTATTCTTGTGTATTTATTAATTTTTTAAAATATTTTTACATTTAGGTTAGGTGAATTTAAAAAGTAAAAAATTTACTTAAAATATTAAAAAAACATTCATTAAAAACAAAAAAAAATATGAAAAATAAAAATCTTAATATTCAAAAAATTAAATTCAGAAAATTGGAATCAAACAAGGTGAATATCTTGAATTAGAGTGGTGGTTCGGATGCATTTCTTTTTGACAAGTTAGTTTCGGCTTTTAGTAAAAGTAATACTATAAATTTAAAATTATCTATTTAAAATTTATCTGGAAATAATAATCAATGATTCAAATTCATTTTACTTGTAGATCTCACACTTTATTAATTTAATGTTCACCACACATACTTATTTTGGGTAAAATCTAGGCTCTTATTCTAGGATTCTAGACTTTTCCTTTAGTAAATGTTAAGGGTTGTTTAAGACAAATCACAAGAGAGGGTAGAGCTTCTCTCTCTAACCCTTTTTTCTTGCTTCTAGGGTTTTCTTTTTTGAGCGCCGTTGGGGTGTGGGAGGGGGGCTTAAGTCTCTGGCCGCCTTTCTCTTCTTCTCTACCCCTTTCTTTCTTTCGTTTCCCTCTGCCATCTCTGGTCAATAAACTTTGGAAGCTTTGCTTTCCATCTTCTCACTCATTGTGAGGTATTTTCCCCCTTTTTGTGGATTTTCGTCTGTTTTTTTCTTTACTTCCTCTTTCCCTCTGCCTTACCCCAGTCGAAGCCTCTACCAGATCCGTCGTCCCCCTCCTCTTAGCTTCACACCGGCGCCGCTGCCACCACCACATCGTCACCAAATCTTCCACCTTTTGCCGGATCTACGGCCTCCACCATCTGGCCTCCTGGGTTCTCCTCCCCCAACTCGTTTGGTGTAGATTTGGGACAGATCTACTGCCGATCCAGTTTGCAGTTGAGTTATGGTATTTTTTTTGTTTTTGTTTTATTTTAGTTTGATTTTGTTTCTGGAATCCATTTGTGCTTCATGTTTCTTACCCACATTGTGGTTGCAATCTATGTGATCTATCCTCGGCATGTTCTACGGCCGTTTGTTGGCCTCTACTTGCAGTACGAGCATAAGCACTTGATGTGCAGCTGGGTTTTCTTCATAGGCTTACTTTTGCTTTTTCTTTGATTTCATCTTTCCTTTGATGGTATAAGATTATGTTGGATGGATTTATATCCTTGTAAGTGCTGTTTGGCTACTTTAATGGAAATTACTCTTCTGATAAAAATAAAAATAAAAAATGTTAAGGGTTGTTTGGGATGTGCTATATAAGTTTACTTTTTGACTAAAAAAGTAGAGAAAAAAAGATGTATGTTTGGGATAACTTTTTAAATTTTTATAAAAAATTGTGTAATAAAAGATTATAGATGCATAGTACACTGACCAAATTGTTGACTTTTGGGGTATGCATGATTTTTTTTTTTTTTAATGAGAATTCATGGCTTGGGATGTGCCACGTCTTCTCGCTTTACTAAATGTATGTGCAAAGTACACTGACTGAACATGTCAGATATAAAAAAGATAAAAATAAATAATAGCTTCCTCACACACTTTTAGTATGAATATTTTAATTTTTTTAATAATTTTTCAACTTTTTAACTTTTGTAATAGATCTCAAACAAACACTTTCTCAGTCTGACATTCAACTTCTTACTTTTCTGGTCTTTTAATTTGCGGAAATTATTTTCTTTTCTGGTCTTTTAATTTGGGGAAATAACTTGTCGGTAGTAGTAATAGGAAAAATTATTATAAAGTGATAAATCTTATAAATATTAATAATTATAATTTTTTTTTGTTAATATGTAATATTTTTTTAAGACTATTACTAGATGGTAATTTTTTCTTTTAATTTTGTCTTTTGTTTTTTGTATTTGTTTTTGAGTAGTGTTAGATATTCACAAATTGGACCTTTAAATTTACCCACAATGATGTGGTAAGAGAGATAAGCTCCACACAATTAAGTATGTGACAAATCAAAAATTGACATGTATCTAGCCACATCATTGTGAATCAAATTATGAGAAGATTTTTGTAAGTCTTAAACATTTTTCTCTATTTTTATTTTTATTTTTGTGAAAAGCTAAAACTGAAAACTAGTAAAACAAAAAAAATTAGAAGCGAATCACTTAGGGGGTGTTTGAGAAGTGGGTTGGGTTAAAATAATCTACTAAAAGACAAATAGACTAAAATAGTCAATAAGACAAAATATTACATCCAATCTATAATTATTTCATTTTTTCTCTCACAACCATCAAATCAATTACAAAAAAAAAAAAAAAAATCAATTTCCCAATATAACTATTTTAGTTAGGCTAAAATAATCAAAAAAAAAAAAAAAAAAAAAAACTAAATAATCAATTAAAATAGTCAATTTCCCAAACAAGTCCTTAGGAACATTAGGAATAATACATATCATTTGGGTGACTTGATGAGCTGGTCATATGGTGTGTGGATTTATTTATTAACTTGTACTTTTAAAAATTTAATTGCATCAAGAACTAGAATAAACAATTCGGACGCGTACAAAAGGATATATTTCAATAATAATGGGGGCATAAAATAGATTAATTGGAGCTTTGGACGCTAATCATTCTCGCACTTGTTTAACAAACTCTCCCTCTCTCTTTCTTGAGTATTATAATACCAAAAGATAGTAGAGTGTCTTGAAGTCAATGGATCTCGATGCGGCACGGTTTCAGTAAGAAAGTCTAGCATTCACAACCTCAATATAAAAAGAGATAATAATAAAATCAAGAACACTCCAAATCCCAGTTGATTGTAACTTGTAAGGCTTGTTATGCAGGTGTTCTATACCCAAAAAAAAAGAAAGAAAAAAGATAATAATAATAATAATAATTAAAATGGTTGAATATTTATAATCACATAATAAATACAATATGTATTTATTTATTTTATATAAATGATATATGTTAGGCAAAGTCTACAACACAGATCATTAACATCACACCAAATACTATTCTAAAATAGACTAGTGACTTAGATTTTTTTATTTTATTTTTTTTCTTTTATAATATAATAATTGTAAAATCACATTCTCACAAGATCGGAGAAGAGATTCGCTCCGGATGTGGGTGAGACAAGAAATTTCAGTGGGGTTGAGGTTGGTTAGTGTAATTTTTTTATACACATAGCATCATTTTGTGAGTTTTTAAATATGTGTCTCAAATTTATTTTAATAATTTGAATCATTTATATTATAAAATTTATTGAGTAAATTATTTATAAAAAAATTTAAATTAATTAGATATTTGTAATCCACAACAAAACCACGTTTATGTTTAGAAAAAATTAACGCTTAGCATGATTTTAATATTTTTTTAAGGTTACTATTCAGGTTAATCATGGAGTTAGACTTATCCGATTAAATTTATTTTTTATATGAATGATATACTCAACGAAATTTTTTATATGAGAAGGGAAATTGTGCCAGACTATGGGCCGAGCTAAACCAATATTGGACATGGTGTTGGGCCGAGCTAAAACAATAGGGAACATGGTGTTGGGCCGGGCTAAGACAACACGGGACATGGTGTTTGGCCGAGCCAAACCGACACGTGACATGGCATTGGGCAGAGCTGAACTTATGCGGTCTTTGACTTCTTGTCGAAATAGGCCATGCTTGGACCGCAGGAATGGGCCAAGATACGTGCGGTTTGGGCCGCAAGCGAAAACTAGGTAGAATGAATATGGGTTGTGATCTACGGCCGAGCTGGTGACCGACATATTGACCGGTCTAGGAGTGTAGTGTCCTTGAAACATTGACTGAGAATGGAGCCGGCTGGAGAGCTGGTCTCACTCAGAACGACGCAAGGTTGACCTGAGCAAGCATTCTGGGAATGCCACAAGTGATTGCTCAGTTGAGGCACTTTACGTGGTCCAATGACATAAGGAGAGAAATCCACTCTAGGCACGCATCAATACCATTTGACCAATACTGTTTGGCAGTATTGACGCATACACGTGTAAGGAAAGAAGAGAGCAGTACAACCACACGCCTAGCAAAGAACGACAGAGGTAGTGTGTGCACAATTTGGGCTATATGGCAAGCCTAGATAAAGGGCGCGATCAGACTCTGGAAAGGTAAGCACACTTTAGCAGTTCTCTCTCTCTAGAGTGCTCTATATTCTTTCTCTCTCAAATGAACTAACTTGACCGTCGGAGGGGTTTTCTGGCAAACCACCCACAGGGTAGCTCACTGTTGTTCTATTTGCAGTGAGTTTGAGATCATTTGGAGCGAGATGAACTTGTAGTAAGATGTATGGAAGGTGGCAGATATTTCTCCCCCGTACAATTGGCGTTGTCTGTGGGAATTCTTAACATTCAAAACCTTGTCTTCCAAGATTTTCTAACCAACTTCAATGATGAACAATGACGAGATTTCGTTATCTTCTGTTGACGGCATCACTCTAGAGTTAGTTCGGAGGTGAGGCGACCTGCTCGTCGTTTTAAACACGGTTGGTTTGGAGACGTGCACCACAGGACTATCTAGAGATGCGTAAGGAGCTTTGAGCACTCGCAGTGCCCTGAGGGACACCAACGACGAAGAGGGTCACACACTCAACATCTGGAGCACAAGCTGAGAGACAAAGACGCCATTATTTGGAAGATAGCGGAGGAGATGGAAACTCTGAAAGAACAAATTAAAGGGAAGGGTGTTGCTAATGTGGAAAACCACAGTGAGCACGCCCAAACCTATCGCTTTGGTAGTCGGAGCAAATGGGAGACTCATTCCCTCTCCATTACCAGAAGCTACGGAGTTTGTGACTCCGTCCTACTGGCGAAGAGATCGTGCACACGGGACAATAACTATCATCCATCGCGTCCACCGACATCGTCAAGATATTCTTACTCCGCTCACTTGGAGGACTTGAGGGACGTTCTATAAGAATGGGCCCACCGAAGGAAGGCTCAGAGGATGCTGGCGTTGCAGAGGTTGGCCTCTAGAGCCCATGCGAGTGAGGAGATTGTGATGTTGCCACCTCGAGTGATGGCACTGTAGACACCCCATTTTTGACCGTTCTCAAGACTTGGATGTGCTTGCAGGTACATCCAGCAACAAGTTTGATTGTTCGCCGAGCACTCGAATTTCACAACGGAACGTCACAGGTTTGAGCTTTCCAAACCCTGTTTCATTTCTGCCCCATTTTTGGACCATGCTTTGGTCCCTCCTTAGTGCTTGTTTTAGTGCACTGCCGCCCATGATCAAGGGCTGCCGGCCATGGTATCTGCCCTGCCGGCCATTGATGAGGCATGCTGGCCATCAATGAGGCATTGCCGGCCACCACTGATGGTCAGCCGGCCACCATGTTTCAACAGATATTATTTTAGATATTTTGAGCCAGCTGTGGCTCACTGAGCCATCTTCCATATACGTGTATGGAGGGATGAAGGCAAGTTTCAAGCTTGCCAAGCAAGCTTTTGCTTGCATTGCTTATATAAGGGGAGGCCCCTCTCCCTCTCCAGAGGTTCATATTTTTTAGAGCAAAAAAATCTACTCTCTCTAGAATTCTCTCTCTCTCTCTCTCTCTCTCTCTCTCTATATTTTTGTGCTTGAAAGGGCTTGAAAGTGGGAATTCTTGGTGTATTTGCAAAGTGGCTCTTGATCAAACATTACCATCATTGACCTGAGGTTCTTGGAGGTCATATTTGGGGCTCAAAAGTTGGTTTTGGGCTGAAGAACTTGCTGTTATTGCTGTGCTTCAAGGGTGAGATCTATATCCTCTTTAAAGCTTTATTTTAATTGCTTGTTTGGCCATCCTTGCATGCTTTTTTAGGCCTTACTCTCAACTACAAAAATCTTTGTTTTTAAGTGTTTAAGATAGTTGTTTGAGGTCTTGTTTGAGTTAGGGGTGGTCTACCCCCTTTTGTGGCTTATTTTGCTTTGCTTTGTGCTCCATTTTAAAGCCTTTCAAACACCCTTTGTTTGCCCTTTTAACCACTGAATTCTAGAGGAATTTCAGTGGAGGAAAGTGGGTTTTGAGACCCAAAATAAGTGGGGGTGGTCTCCCCCCTTTGTACTTTGTTTGCATGTGTTGATGGCTCAACGCTTTGGCATGTTTTTCTACTTTTTTAGGGCCCTATCTTAGCATGTTTTAGGCCTTATTTTAACATGTTATACCTCCGTTTTTGGCTAGTTTGGTCACCTCTTGCATGCTTCATACACTTGTAGTGAAATCCTACTTGCTAGCCTAACATGCTTCATGTCTTAGCCTATAATTCTAGCATGTTTCAGCTCCACTCCAGCATGTTTTTGGCATTGTTTTAGCATGCTTAAACTCTGTGCCAAGTGGTCTTAGTCATGTATGGCTTGCCTTGTATGGCTATAGCATGATAGGTTTTCATAGTCTTGAGTTTTGAGACCCCTAGCATGCCTTATTTGTGATGTTTGTGTGATATGGCACCATTTGATATGTAATTTTAGAGCATAAACTTCTGTCATACTCTCATGTTTATCACTCTTTCATTGTGTTTAAGAGTTGTGCCCCTTATGCCTTGTTTGTGAGCTATCAAATGAGTATATTTTTCTAGCCTTCTATTCTGCAGGTCTAGCATGTTTTTGCTACTGTTTCGACCTGCCTTAGGTCTATTTTGAGTGGTTAAAGTCATTTGAGCATTGCTTAGTATGGTTGTAGTGTAAAGGGCCTTGACTAGCTTTGAGTTTTGGGGCCTTTAACATGTTGTGCATGTGATGTTTGTATGGTATGGCACCATTTGGCATGTAATTTCAGTGCATATAGTGTAGTCACACTCTCATATACTTCACTTCTTCATAGCTTTTGAGGGTTGTGTATTATGCCTTGTTTGTGGCCTAATATGTATGCATGTTTGTCTAGTCCTTTGAGCTTCAATTTCAACATGTTGTAGCCTCTGATTTGGCATGTTTGAGTTCTGTCCAGAGCTAGTGTGGTTGTTTAGGCTATGTATTGCATGCCTCTTATATGATGCTCTTCACTGGCCTTAGTGTTTTGGGCCCTTAACATGTTTTGCATGCATTGCTTATATGATTGAGTCTTGTGCATGCCGCTTTAGCATTGAAAGATACACGTGTTGTTTGCATTGCATGGTGTTCAACCGGACGTTATGTTGAACACAAGGTGGATTGGCCCACTTCATACTCAAAGTGATGAAAGTAAGCCAATCCCCTTTGTCTCCATTGTCTTTGACCTCTCATGAGAAGGCCATGGTCTTAGAGTCTTGTTTGCATTGCATTCATTGAATATGTACAAGATTGGATCTTTGGCCATCATGCATTGCATGCTTGATTGATGGTCTTGGGTCCAATAGTGCCTCTCCCTTGATGTTTTGAGGTGATATGGGGTGGCATAGTACACACATGCCCTAGGGAGACCCTTCATTTCCTCTGTTTTTGTGCTCTGTTGTAGAATGGTGTCATAGCACACCAGTGGCCGGCAGTGCCACATTGATGGCCGGCACCCTTCCATCCTTGGCCGGCAGGTGGCCGGCAACCACCTTTCATGGCCAGCAGGCCACTGGTGCACTCCCCAGCTTTGGTTTGGTAAGTTTCAACAGCTAGTTCTTGAAGACACCCTGCAAACAGAGCCTCAAGAGAGCAAATCGGAGGGCTTTTCGGGGCGGAAACCGAGGCATGCATGTTCAAACTTCTTCAACTTGTTGAGGCAGCATAGTTTAAAGCTTTAATTATTAGTTTGCTTGATTTTATAATGTAATGTAATTAATTTGTTAGTTAGTTAATTGTTCTAATAATTAGTAAGTAGTTTGCTAGTTATTCGACTGGTTTGTAATAATTAGTCTAATTAGCTTGATTAGATTAGTTCATTAGCTTAGCTTAGATTAGCTTAGCATATTCATTCGGACCCTCTTTCGCGAGGGCACAATGTTGTAATAAGGGTGCGTGTGTGTGCATGTCTTCCAACCCCATTTCTTTCTCTCTTTTGCTTATCAGCTTTCGATGGTTAGTTTAGGGCATATTTCGATTAGCATACCTTATGTTTTGCATGTGTGCATCATTCATTCGTCTTGCATGCACCGGGCTCGGTGCATCATTCAAACCGCATTATATTTCAATACCTACTTGAATACATGTTTCAAAGCATGTTATCAAGTGTTGCATTCATATGCCATCTTAGGTGGCCGAGCCTATTTTAGTCGCATTTTGCATGCGTTACGTTAGGCACTTAACATAGCTAGGATCATGCATGATTTCTAACTAGCTTCTGTTCTGGCTTGGAGTATACTGTAAATTTTTACGCTTTAGTATACTTGCATGAGTGTGAGTGTTGTCATGTTTAGCATGCTTGCCATGAGGCTATTTGCTTATATGATTAACTGTATGAATGTCTGTGGATGAATGCTTGATTGCCTGAATTGGAACAACTAGATGATTGTGAGTTTTTAAGCCCACTTTGCGGAGTGGCAAAATCATGTTGTTTTAAGCCCACTTGAGAGTGGCAAATCCGCGTTTTAACCTACTTACGAGTAGCACTTTCAAACAATTTTCAAAAAACAAACATGAGTTGTTTTATTCCAATCTGCGTGATTGAGTCTATACTTGTATGCTGTGCGCATCACATAGTAAGCTAGATTAATAATCAAACAAGAACACATGTGTTTTTAAAAACAACATATCATGTTAGTAGAGGCCGATCCTTTGATCGGGCGAGCGGGAGTGCTCATTTCAGGACCTTCCCCTCTCGTACCCAAGTTCCCGAGCCGAGGCAACTTTGGTGATGACGGACACGTGGCCTTAGGCACGAGTCGGGGTTTTCTAAATTTTTCAAAAATAAAATATTTAGATGGCGACTCTGAAATCTGGCAAAGTAGTTCATGTTTGGCGCTTTTTGATTAAAATCAATTTTTCAAAATGATTTGCCGGATTTGGACTCTTTGGTGATTTATCAGTCTTACATTGCACTTTGTGAGATTAGATTCAGAACTGTGACAGGAGTCCGAACTGTAGTAGCTAGAACCCAATTCGCGCCCTCTCCGAAAGGGGGTCGCGCGGAGAGAGTTCCGGGCGGTCTACAGGCACAAGCGCCGGTGGATTGGGACTTGGTCAGATTGAGTGCTATCCCATTCTCCCCTGAGATCGAGAACACCCCACTTTCACTTGCCCAAGTTTATGTTGTACGATGGAAAGATGAACCCGTACATGCACATAAGCCATTACTGACAGGTGATGGCTGGGCACAGGTGGAATGATGCTTTGATGTGTCTTATTTTCCCTGCAAGTTTGCGAGAATTGGGCCTAAAGTGGTTCAAAAGGTAGCCCGAAGAGGGTATCGAGGGGTGACAGCAATTGGCAGAGGCATTCGTCACAAGATTTAAGCCGAACACAAAAACACCAAAAAAAGTGGATCACCTTTTGGGTGTGAAGATATAGTCGAGAAGTTCATTGAAGGTGTACAACACCAAATACTGGGAGACATACAACGTGATCCCCGACTGCCCTACAAACTTGGCGATAGCCCAATATAAACAAGACTTGCCAGTCGGACATAGACTGAGGGACTCACTTATGATGAACTAGCCCACCACTATGGTGTCGTTGATACAACGAATCAATGAATATATCCAAGTCAAAGATGATACGATTGTTGCGACCAAGAAGGCAAATTTGGTAGAAATCAACAAGCGAGTAGCTGGAAAGGTCCACTTTGTTGGACGGGAGGACAACCGTCGAAACAACTGAACAAAAGATTAAAGCTGCAGTGCAAACCGCAATAGCCAGAATAAGAGTCATAGTGACAATTAGGCTAACGACCCTCGCAATGAGGAAGAAGATGCCAAAAGAAAACTGAAGGCACGAACTGATATTACCACGGTCTTCAAAATTCCAATTTTATCACATCTTCAGTGAAATTCACGATAAGAGATACGTCCTATGGCCAACAAATTGGGAGACATTCAGAAGGGGGTTCAATCCAAAATACCGCTGCACTTATCATGATGAATGGGGGCATCGCAAGGAAGATTGCATGCCATTAAAGAAACTTTTGGAGGAGCTAGTGGCAACGGGGTACTTAGATCGGTATATTGATGGCGGTGTAAGAGCTGTGCCCTAAGGGCAAGTTGAACCAAATGGGTTAGTTGTTTTGGATGTCGACCCCCAAGGCGTTATCAATGTCATCCATGGAATTGTTGAGCCGGCTCGAGTTTGCAAGCCCATGGGGATGATTAGAAAGGCGGAACATATGAGAGAGGTGTCATCCGTCTAGCCAGCCATTAAGAAAGGAAAATTCGAGGTGAAAGACATCGTGACCTTTTTAAGCAAAGACTTAGGCCCCGTTTGGGAACCAACCCATTTAGCCAAAAAGCCAAAAAGTTACTAAAAAAGCCAAAAAGCCAACAATCGATACCAAAAAGTCAAAGATTCTCTTTTCTCTCTACTTTTTGTAAAAAGTCAAAAAGTCATCCCAAACATATTAGTTTTTTTGAGCTCATATTTTAGCCAAATAGCCAAAAAGTTACTAAATTAGCCTGTTCCCAAACGAGGCCTTAGAGAGAATTCAGACACCCCAAAACGACACACTAGTTGTCACTCTTTGTGTCAAGGACTTCGACATCAAGAGGATTCAAGAAAGCTTAGTCGAGATCACGTATTATGACACGTTCAAACAGATGAAATTGGAAGACAAAGACTTGGCCCCAACCATTTCTCCTTTCGTTGGCTTCAACTCATCACAGCTGGAATAGCTAATCAACAAGATCATACTACTATTTAAAGCTGGCTCGGTCACAAAGTAAGTGGAATTTTGGGTGCTGAAGGAGCTGTCCACCTATAACTTAATCCTTAGGAGGGGATGGTTGCACGCCATGCAAGCAGTGGCGTCGACCTACCACCAAGTCATGCGCTACCCTTCGGTAATCGGATAGATAGAAGAAGTTTGGGGAGATTAAGTTATGTCGAAGCAGTGTTTTGTTACAATGAATGGTAGCTGAGCTGCTAAAGGCTTTGTCCAAATGATAGAAGGACCGCAAGGCAAAGAAGTTCTTGATGATGCGGGTAACAAAGCTGAATGGAAGTCTATTGGAGATTTAGTAGAAGTATGAATTGACGAGAGTGATCTGAGCAAATTCTTTCTATTAGGCTCTTCTTTATCTGCTGTCGAACGGCTGGAATATGTGAACTTCTTGGTCTCCAACATTGAAGTATTTGCATGGACGCCTTATGACATGCCTGGCGTCGATCCAAACTTCATTTGCCATCAACTTAATGTCTTCCCGAATGCTCGACTAGTCATACAACGAAATCGGCGTTCAGCTTTACACCACGCTGAGGTATTCGTCGAGGAAGCTAAGAACTTGTTGGAGGCGGGAGCGATCGAAGAGGTGCACTACCCAAAACTGATTTCCAACATGGTGGTAGTGTCGAAAAAGAATGGCAAATGACGAGTTTGTGTTGATTACAAGATGGTCAACCAAGCTTGCCCCAAAGATAGCTTCTCATTACCAAGAATCAACTAGTTGGTGGACCTTACCACTGGCCACAAGAGATTCAGCTTCCTCAATGCATAATATCGCGGCTATCACCAAATAGCCATTTATGAGCTAGACCGAGAGATCACTTCCTTTATAACACCGAGAGGCTTGTATTGCTGTAAGGTTATGCCTTTTGAGTTGAAGAACATGAGAGCAACCTTCTAATAGATGATTACCAAAATGTTTGCCCCATTGGTCGGCCGTACGATGGATGCATATATTGACGATATGATGGTCAAAAGCAAGGCCGAATCTAAACACCTCAGTGACCTAACTGAAATGTTCGCAATTCTTAAGCATCACAAATTGCGCTTGAATGCATCCAAGAGGGCCTTTGGCGTGGGGACTGGGAAATTTTTGGGCTTCTTGGTGACAAACTGGGAAATAAATATAGGTCCCATGCAAATAAAGGTGATCGAAGAGCTAGAGTGGCCGAATTCCATGAAGGACGTGCAACATCTTGTTAGGATGGCAGCCGCACTTAATAGATTTATTAGTCGGTCACCGGATCGTTGCAGGCCCTTCTTTTAAACATTAAAGTCTAAGTTCTTTTGGGATATGGAGTGCGATCAAGCTTTGTCCAATTTGAAAGCATACCTTTCCTCCACCCCAATCTTGGTTACTCCAAAGCTAAGTGAAGAGCTTTACCTTTATTTTGCCATCTCTGAACACGCAGTCAGTGTGGTGCTTGTGAGAGCCGAGAGAATATAGCACCTCCCAATTTTTTATGTTAGCAAAACATTGCTTCCTACCAAGTCGAGATATCTACCCTTAGAGAAGCTTGTTTTGGCATTGATGATGGCCTCTAGAAAGTTAGCCCACTATTTTCACGCTCACACGATAGTGGTTCTAACATAATTCCCATTGAAGATGTTGGCTGAATCCTAAAATAGGGAGTTGAGTTAGGGCAATATGACATCAAATTTCAATCAAGAATTGCTATCAAGGCGTAGGTGCTAGCGGACTTTGTCACGGAATTCGCCCTAGGCACTCACCTGGTTTGCCAAGTCGACTTGACTTAAACGACCGAGCAAGAAAGAATAGCCAGTACAGAAATAGCACGGTTGACGGCGAGTCCATGGCCAGAGAAAAAATTTCCACCTTCTACTCAGTCTTCTAGTACACCGTTGGGTTTGGAATCAACTGAGCAATCCACTACACCCAATGCTGCACTGTTGATGGAGAGGAGAGGAGAAACAAGTAGTAGAAGGGCAAGAAAGCAATGAGCAGCCCGAAAAAAGAAGTAGCCGATCGACCAAACAAAAAAGCAGTCGAGGTCCTAGATCTTAAGAAGTCTAAAGACCCTTCAGAATGCTGGAAGCTATTCATAGGAGAAATGTTGAAACTCTTAGTGGATAGAGCATCCAATATGCACGGTGCTGGGCTGGGTGTTGTGTTGACCTCACTAGAAGGGGTGACAGTGAAGCACGCAATCTCACTGGGATTCCTAGTGTAATAACCCTCACCATTGATTGCTGATAACCCTACTGATTACAGCTAAACTGAGACTGAACATGATTAGTAATTGAATTGATTGAAATACTGAACTGCTCGATTGAATGTGTTAGTTTAAATGCATATCTATCTGTTGACTGTTAAATTATCTGTTTATGTTTTATGCTTTAAACTGCGAATTGAAGGCCTTATCGGCGGCCGAATTTGAGATTGATTAATGTTTTATGATCATTGGAATTTATATGATTTTATGGCATATTTATCTGAAATGTGATTTAGTGTGACTAAATTAGATTAAATTAAGCTAATTGGCAAGAGTTAAACTTATTTACTATAATGCCATTGAGTGGGCCACTTAGCCAACACATATTGAAGCCTTTGTATACATTCACACAACATTTTCCTCAGCCAATTTCCTTGTTCTAGCCGACTAGAGTGAGAGAGTGAGAGGGATTGAGTTCAACTTGGAGATTTGCTGGGAAATTATAGGAATTGAAGGAGTTTTGCATAATTGAACCTCCAGACTTGTAATTGAGGAACCTAGGTATGAATTTTATCCTCTTAATTGTGTATTTAAGTTCTATCTAGCATGGATCATGGTAGTTTAAGGAGCTAAGTCAAGAATTGGTCTTTTAATGTTGAATTGAAGCTCATTCTATGCATGCATGTTGCCATTCATGAGTTTTGAGGTGTTTGTTCATGGAATTACTCATGCATGTTCACATTTTTACAATGGACCATGAATTCATCTTGTTTTTGGAACAATTGGCTCATTAGAGCAATTATTTGAAGCTTGAAAGTTGTTTGAAGTCTTGCATGTCCAATTGAAGTTATGTTCTTGAGTTTTGGTTTGAAATTGAGTTGAATTGATCTTCCTTTGGGGCTTTGGTTTTACAATTGAGCTTTGAATCATGCAATATTATGAGTTTTGAAATGTTTTCTAGAAAACTAGCCCAAAAAGGTTGGATTTGATACATTTGAACTTGATTTTGAGCTTGAGGTTCGAATCTGGGAATTCCAGATTTTGAACTCACGCTCGAGCGGGGTTACTAGCACTCGACCGTGAAAATCGTGCTCCCAGTATTTTGTTGTGTTTTGCAGTCCGCTCGAGCGGCGTATTGGACGCTCGATCGGGAACTTGTGTCTCACGCTCGAGCGGCTAGCGAGCGCCCATCGAGCGTGATTTTCACACATCCAGTACTTTTGGCATATTTTACAGTCCGCTCGAGCGTAGTAACTCGCGCTCGGGCGGAGTATTTTGTTTGCCTTTACGCTCGAGCGGGGTAACCTGAGCTCGAGCGGATCCCTTGTTTTCTGGAAATTCTGAAAAAATGTTTTAAAGTACATCTTTGTATCCTCATTTCATCTTAGGCATTCTTAGGCCTAGTTTAAAGCATCTTAATGAGGATATAAATGTAGAACCACACCGAGTCTAAGTAGGGACTAAGTCTTTGATTCCTGAATGTGAACTTAGTGTGTGTTCATCCTGTAAACTGTATAGGGTTGGCATCTGAGGACACGCTCTAGCTTATCTATAGCCCAGAACTCTGTGAGTAACAATTGTGTAAAGATATGTTCAAATGTGACTGTTTAAACTGTACTGTTTTTGAACTGATACTATTTACTGATTGAATGTTTGTCCTCTATTCTGAACTGTATTGTGGCATCCATAGCAACTACTGTTTATTGTTACTGCTACTGTTACGAGATCTCTATCAGTGCCTATCTTGGAACTTCTGTTTACTGTTATGATGGCCATCATTGACTGTTCGGTCTTTTAAGACCTACTGTTTACTGTACTGCTATGCTAATGGATGTACCGCATATGACTGTTATGACTGAAATACTGATTTAATAAACTGCTTTCATTACTGTAAGGACATTCATTCTTAACCTCTTTACGCATTATGTTATTCACTGGGCTTTGGCTCACTGCTTATATATATATATGTTGGTGTTCAGGCACCAGACCGGAGCTAGGAGCGTGGGTTAGGCTCCTTTTTGTCAAGCCAACCACTGTGCCTCACTGCGAGGTTCCGAGCCCGCCAAGCTATGGCTTAGGGGTGTTTTATTTCCCCCGTCTATCTCTGCATCTGTTTTGTAATAACTGTTTAGACTGATACTGTACTGTTTAATAGGGATTAAGTCCCTGTTCTGAATGATTGTAAATGTTGTACATACTATTTTGTACTGTTTATGTATATATGTATGAAAAGTCTTTTCGCATACAGACTGTCACAGCTCATTGGACATTGTTTAGATTACTGTTTTGGTTTCCGTTAGCCCCTGTACTCTGTTTTACTGTTCTACTGTTAAGCAGGCCTTCGGTAATCACGGATTACTGGCCGATTACGGTACTAAACCCATAGGGGCGGGTTTGGGTCGTGACAGAGTGATATCAGAGCAATACTTAACCACGAGTTATACCGCACACACGTGTCCAAATGAGCTATAGGGTGTCCTGGGAAGGCAATTCGGGCATCACATGAGCATGAAAAGTGTGTGTGGACATGAAGTGACTGTATGTGCTAATGTATTTAAACATATATCTGCTTATGTTTATAATTGCTATAACTGCTTATAGTGAAATGGACTGTAATACCCCGACCCTCGTACATAATTCTGGTATCCTTTCAGTCCTCTATTCTGTGTGTTTGAATATCTATTGTGAAACTGTATGTGTAAGTATGAAAAATTCCATGGAACTTAGACAAATGGGTCTCTATCTGTTGAGTTGAAATCTTATCTGTTACACTTAAATTCTTTGAAGCTAAAATTGGGCACCTTAGAGACCTAATTCTCAGAAATTGATTTGATATTTGGAATCTGCATGATTTTTAAGCTCTAATGGGATTTTCTGTGAAATTTTCATTTCGGCATCATAAAGCGATTGATTTTTGTCTTTTATGCTCCTATATATTCTATATATATATCTAAGTCTTGTTTGAGCTTATGGTAAAAAAAAACGTGAGGCTCTAAGGGAGGAACTAAGAGAGAAAAGAAGAGAGAAACGTGGGTGAAGAATTGGGGGAAACTTGATTCACCAAGGAAGCTAAACAACTTATTGGATTTGTGTGATTTCTTTCAAGGTAACTTAAGTTCTCATGTTGTGATGGTTGAAGATTGAAATATATGTTTGTATTTGGTTCATGATAGATCTATGTTTGATTGTGAGGGTTTTTCATGAATTGGTTACTTCAACACCTTAATTGTGGGATGCATGAATTATACTTCAAATCTTTGGTTTATCTCATCATTCTATGCATCTATATGTTGTGTTTGAAGAACTTAACTATAGAATGGAATTTAAGGGAGATTAATGATTTGTTGAAGCCTCTAAGTGAGGGTAAATTGCTATAATCAAGGTAGAATCCATGTTATGGTGATGTGAGGTTGAAGTATTGCATTAGATTCATCTTTGGTTGCATGAAAATTGGGATTTGATTGCTAAATTTTGGGTTGGAATCGTGCTGCCCTGGATCTGGGTCGAAGGTCCGCTCGAGCGGAGACAAGTACACTCGAGCGGGAAAATTTATCTTTCAGTAGTTTGCTCGGAATTACCCTGTCCGCTCGAGCGTAGAAATGTCCGCTCGAGCGTAAAAACCAACCTTCCAGTATTTTTTGATAGCATTGTACTGTGCGCTCGAGCGCACAAATTAGCGCTCGAGCGGAGGACTGTTTTGTGACAAGAAAATGTGTTTGTTCAGTTTTACGTGCCGAACTCTTTGGTACTTTTAGAATAATTTTCTGATGAGTTTATGATAGTTATAAATTCGTACGAATTGCGGTAACACATGAATTGACTTCCTAAGAATTTAAAAAGGAAAGAATACTAATTTATCAGTCATGTGGTGTACAGGGCACACTCCAGAAGGAACTAGTACGCCACTACAACACTGTGAGTAATAGTACGCTATATGTACATTTTACTTTCTGTTATAACGCTCTAACCCTTGTAAGTGATTTCACTTCAAATGGAAATACGTGTGAACGTTGAAAAAGCTGCATACAGTGGTGTAACTATGGAATTATTCTGCTCTGTCTATATTACATATTCACTTTCTGTCATCTGTAAGCAACTGGTATTATTTCCTGTTATTACGAGGCAACTATTTTGATGGATCAAATGCACATACTGTTATCCGCAAATTAAGGACATTGATTCATGATGATAAGCAAGTGAAATGTGGGTACATTATGATACTATAGTATTTATGTACCCTTGGAATTAGTGGATGTTGTTGGCACTTTGTGATAAGTAACTTAAATATGCTAACTCCTCTAAATGATAAAAAGAAACTATGTGTCTCTATATGGCTGTAAGGCTAGTCTGTTTTGATGACACTACGGTTGTTCCGCTATGATACTCGTTTTGTTTATGATATGACATGATGAAACTTATTGACTTCTGGTGTGGAGCAAAGTGCTGTACGGAACTAAGTGCTACACTTTAGTGGGAGCCACCTCTAGAATCCGTACGAGCCACCTCTTGAGTCCATGCACATTTCTGTATATTTCTGATATATTTGTGTGCCGAAAGGCTATCTGTGTGCCGAAAGGCTACCTGTGTGCCGAAAGGCTATCTGTGTGCCGAAAGGCTATCTGTGCCGAAAGGCTATCTGTGCGCCGAAAGGCTATCTGTGTGCCGAAAGGCTACCTGTGTGCCGTAAGGCTATCTGGGCTGAAAGGCCAATCTGATAAAGTTGGGCCAATAGGTCAATCTGTTAAAAATTAGGTAATAGGCCAAGAGCCGTCCGAAGGTAAAACTGTATTACTTTTGTACTTGAGTTGATGCATGTACAGCTACGCATTATGATTTAATTGTTTAAGTACTAATATTCACTGAGCTTGTCTCATTCTGTAATTTTGTCTGATTTCTGTAGGAAGCCAGCTTGGAGATCCGTTCTTGCAATTGCATTTTTGTCAGCATAAGGATAACCAGGCACCTAAAGGAACCCTTGCATGATTGTCTATGTATTTTTGTACCCATATGTGGTTGGTCAAGGTTATTGTACCTAATGTTTTGTATACCTAAAGTCTGAGCTGGGTTTATAGACGTATCTGTAACCTAATTTCATGTACATATTTACTGTAAGTTAAATTTCAAGATGGTCCTGGCATTTTGGTAGTTGCTCAATGGATGTATCCGAATGTTGTTCTAATTTTACTGCTTCCGCACAAGCCCCAAAAATCAATTATTATAGGTCATTCTGTCTGTTTCTGAGTAGGTCATGCCCAAACCTTTTAGGGGCGGGTTAGGGGCGTGACAAGTGGTATCAGAGCACGAGTTGCTATCTCACACACGGATCCATTGAGCTCTAGGATGTCTAGAAAAGCTTTAGGCATCTTGCATGACACCCTGAAAGTATCTGGAAGATTGATAGCAACGTTAAGTATTCTGGTAAGGCTAACAATTGTGAATTATGTCTACTGTATAATGGTTATTGTGCAGATTGTGGCGAGAATAAGGACAAGGATCCTACCTCCGTTGGAAAAAAAAAATTGTTGGTAGACTGTATAAACAAGCAGGTGGAATTGGATCAACAAAGTTGCCGGTAGAAGTGGGGTAAGAGTTCGAGTTGACTGGTAAGATAATTTATGTGTCCACAATGAAGTACACTTTTATGTTATTGGTTGTTATTGATGGATTGATATAACAACGATTGTGCCTTCTAACACCTGTTCAGCTGAATGGCTCACACATTAAATATGGATTATTCCTACAACTTAATGAGTAAACCAGATAATATATACAATATGTACATTTCGCAGTATAGTCACGTTCACTGTATTATAGCAATGTTCAAACCTGCGGGGTGCTTGTAATTAGACTTTCTGACAAGAATAAGTTTTGCATGACGTTCTGTAATGTGTTGAGAAGGACTGACTGTGATAAGAAGTTAGGTATAGAGAGACTCTTATAATTATGTAAGGAAATAATTGATTATATCCTGTTCCCTACTGATAGTTCATACGAAATAAGGGAATGATGTACATATTAGTTATGTTTGGACATGTGAAGATTGACATTGAATCGATTTGTTCAAGTACTATGACTTCTGATTTTGGAATAAGATGTAAATACTACGAATTTGTGAGCCGACACATTTATTGTCAATGTCTGAGGGACTGAGGGGTTTGTTTACGAAAATTTGAAACCTGTAATATGTTTTGTTATGTATAATCGATAATCCGTGACCAAGATTTCTTATAAAGAATGGTTGGACGACATGAGGAATTTCACCCACATTACATCCTGTTTATATGAGTTCACGGTTTAGGATTGTGAAAGCCTTCAGGTGCGAACCGTTCTGCATGACAATGTGAATTCGAACAGAAACAAATGGAATTGGGAATATGTTATGTTAATGATTTTTGTTTTTAGGTTCGAACGATATTTAATACATGGTTACGAATTGTTTTCCGATATTATTATCTGTTTAGTTTTGATATTATTGACTGTGCTAACTATGAATACGGCATGTTTAATGGGGATTTGCGATTTTGTCAATGCGAAGTTTAGATTCTGTTGTGTTACGTAGGGACCCGAGCTGTTTAAAATTTCGGCATGAAAGCAAAAATTTGACTCATTAAAATGTGAACTATTTATTTTGTTAAGTATACCCTAATGACATGATATGATAAGAAATATCTGATACGTTATGTTTCAAATTTGCTTGTTATACATAATTTGTGATCTGATCCCTGCTTTGTTTATGTCGAACCTGTAATCTGCCCTTGGGGCTTCGTATAAGGAGGAGTCGAATAACATAAGGAACCCCGCCTATAATCCGTGTCTGTCCACATAATACTGACAAAGCAATAGCTGACCACCAAGTAAATTGTTGGTAATGAGATAGGTTACTGTAAGAATCAACATCCTATCTTTAAGAATAAGAAAAACACGTCTGTGATAAAATTTTGGGTGAATATGGCAAATTATCAAGCCAACCCCTATGTTGTATTTGACGGCAATAAGACAAGCTGTTCGGGGTGCCACTGTGAATTTTGACAAAAAAAAAAAAAATATATATATATATATATATATAAACAAAATAAGTAAACCCTGGAGTGATGATGGAAAAGGAAGAAAAGGGAAGCGATGCACTTAGTTGTAGTAACTGAATAGGAGACTTAAGAAGAGTGGGTGTGGTACTACATCATTATGATTGAGTGCTGCAATACGATCCTAAATATGATTCCTCACTTATCTTTAATTGGCTCTTTTTGTTTGAAACGACAACTGTCGTAATTCTATTTGTTACTTAGATTTGTATTCATGAAATGTGTCCAAGTTTTATGATGATAATCTGCATGAAGTTATGTAAATGTTAGTCTAATTGTTGACCGGGGTGTGATTTTCTTTCTAATTTGGCACTTACCAGTAATGTTATCAAAAACTAACAATGTGTATTGGGATTTCTTATTTTTGTTTTGCTGTTGTGCTAACTTTTGTTTTAAAGATGTGTCGTTCTTATAGATTTGTTAAAAACCAATGTACGTAATTCTAAACTACTATAATGGTATGCTTTTGGAATATTTGTGAACATTGAAGACCGTGAGACTAGTGGATATATACTTCAGCGGCTCCTTTATAACGGCCGAAATAAATTATACATGTTTAGGTAGGGCCCTGCTGGGTGAACTTTGATGTTTGACTGAATTATACACAATCTGACTTGACTCTTACCACGAAAATGAGTGAAAAAAAAAAAAAAAAAAAAGTGGTTGGGATTAATGTATGCTACAAAAATATGATTTATGTGACTCATGAGTTTAAGGTAACAATATCTATTATATTCTGTATTTGGAAATTGTATGCTTCTATCCGTGAAAATTTCTTGTATCAAACTTATGGATATGATTCGATATCCTGCCTATTGGCGATTATATGTCTGTAATGCCCTGTTCTGGATTCATGTAATCTTGTCCTGTGATATTTTGTTTTTACGTGCCCACTGCATATTAAGTCGACTGGTTAAATAAAACGGTAAGATATTGATTGTGGCGACACCTTCTGAATGATTACGGTAAGGACCGGAGTAATCTATAAATCATTTGAACTGCAGCGTTATGTGAACCCTTATAAGAAAAGGAGGCACTGAAATGAGATTAAGATTTCTACCTTATTATACGTTGAAACAAGTTTGGAGGACCAAACTTAATTAAGGGGGGGAGAGTGTAATACCCCGACCCTCGTACATAATTCTGGTATCCTTTCAGTCCTCTATTCTGTGTGTTTGAATATCTATTGTGAAACTGTATGTGTAAGTATGAAAAATTCCATGGAACTTAGACAAATGGGTCTCTATCTGTTGAGTTGAAATCTTATCTGTTACACTTAAATTCTTTGAAGCTAAAATTGGGCACCTTAGAGACCTAATTCTCAGAAATTGATTTGATATTTGGAATCTGCATGATTTTTAAGCTCTAATGGGATTTTCTGTGAAATTTTCATTTCGGCATCATAAAGCGATTGATTTTTGTCTTTTATGCTCCTATATATTCTATATATATATCTAAGTCTTGTTTGAGCTTATGGTAAAAAAAAACGTGAGGCTCTAAGGGAGGAACTAAGAGAGAAAAGAAGAGAGAAACGTGGGTGAAGAATTGGGGGAAACTTGATTCACCAAGGAAGCTAAACAACTTATTGGATTTGTGTGATTTCTTTCAAGGTAACTTAAGTTCTCATGTTGTGATGGTTGAAGATTGAAATATATGTTTGTATTTGGTTCATGATAGATCTATGTTTGATTGTGAGGGTTTTTCATGAATTGGTTACTTCAACACCTTAATTGTGGGATGCATGAATTATACTTCAAATCTTTGGTTTATCTCATCATTCTATGCATCTATGTGTTGTGTTTGAAGAACTTAACTATAGAATGGAATTTAAGGGAGATTAATGATTTGTTGAAGCCTCTAAGTGAGGGTAAATTGCTATAATCAAGGTAGAATCCATGTTATGGTGATGTGAGGTTGAAGTATTGCATTAGATTCATCTTTGGTTGCATGAAAATTGGGATTTGATTGCTAAATTTTGGGTTGGAATCGTGCTGCCCTGGATCTGGGTCGAAGGTCCGCTCGAGCGGAGACAGGTACGCTCGAGCGGGAAAATTTATCTTTCAGTAGTTTGCTCGGAATTACCCTGTCCGCTCGAGCGTAGAAATGTCCGCTCGAGCGTAAAAACCAACCTTCCAGTATTTTTTGATAGCATTGTACTGTGCGCTCGAGCGCACAAATTAGCGCTCGAGCGGAGGACTGTTTTGTGACAAGAAAATGTGTTTGTTCAGTTTTACGTGCCGAACTCTTTGGTACTTTTAGAATAATTTTCTGATGAGTTTATGATAGTTATAAATTCGTACGAATTGCGGTAACACATGAATTGACTTCCTAAGAATTTAAAAAGGAAAGAATACTAATTTATCAGTCATGTGGTGTACAGGGCACACTCCAGAAGGAACTAGTACGCCACTACAACACTGTGAGTAATAGTACGCTATATGTACATTTTACTTTCTGTTATAATGCTCTAACCCTTGTAAGTGATTTCACTTCAAATGGAAATACGTGTGAACGTTGAAAAAGCTGCATACAGTGGTGTAACTATGGAATTATTCTGCTCTGTCTATATTACATATTCACTTTCTGTCATCTGTAAGCAACTGGTATTATTTCCTGTTATTACGAGGCAACTATTTTGATGGATCAAATGCACATACTGTTATCCGCAAATTAAGGACATTGATTCATGATGATAAGCAAGTGAAATGTGGGTACATTATGATACTATAGTATTTATGTACCCTTGGAATTAGTGGATGTTGTTGGCACTTTGTGATAAGTAACTTAAATATGCTAACTCCTCTAAATGATAAAAAGAAACTATGTGTCTCTATATGGCTGTAAGGCTAGTCTGTTTTGATGACACTACGGTTGTTCCGCTATGATACTCGTTTTGTTTATGATATGACATGATGAAACTTATTGACTTCTGGTGTGGAGCAAAGTGCTGTACGGAACTAAGTGCTACACTTTAGTGGGAGCCACCTCTAGAATCCGTACGAGCCACCTCTTGAGTCCATGCACATTTCTGTATATTTCTGATATATTTGTGTGCCGAAAGGCTACCTGTGCCGAAAGGCTATCTGTGTGCCGAAAGGCTACCTGTGCCGAAAGGCTATCTGTGTGCCGAAAGGCTATCTGTGCCGAAAGGCTATCTGTGCGCCGAAAGGCTATCTGTGTGCCGAAAGGCTACCTGTGTGCCGTAAGGCTATCTGGGCTGAAAGGCCAATCTGATAAAGTTGGGCCAATAGGTCAATCTGTTAAAAATTAGGTAATAGGCCAAGAGCCGTCCGAAGGTAAAACTGTATTACTTTTGTACTTGAGTTGATGCATGTACAGCTACGCATTATGATTTAATTGTTTAAGTACTAATATTCACTGAGCTTGTCTCATTCTGTAATTTTGTCTGATTTCTGTAGGAAGCCAGCTTGGAGATCCGTTCTTGCAATTGCATTTTTGTCAGC
The DNA here is from genome assembly GCA_036172215.1 of Camellia granthamiana. Lineage (NCBI taxonomy): Eukaryota > Viridiplantae > Streptophyta > Magnoliopsida > Ericales > Theaceae > Camellia > Camellia granthamiana. Next base: position 102,586,711 of record CM069903.1, on the reverse strand, counting down.
ATAAGGATAACCAGGCACCTAAAGGAACCCTTGCATGATTGTCTATGTATTTTTGTACCCATATGTGGTTGGTCAAGGTTATTGTACCTAATGTTTTGTATACCTAAAGTCTGAGCTGGGTTTATAGACGTATCTGTAACCTAATTTCATGTACATATTTACTGTAAGTTAAATTTCAAGATGGTCCTGGCATTTTGGTAGTTGCTCAATGGATGTATCCGAATGTTGTTCTAATTTTACTGCTTCCGCACAAGCCCCAAAAATCAATTATTATAGGTCATTCTGTCTGTTTCTGAGTAGGTCATGCCCAAACCTTTTAGGGGCGGGTTAGGGGCGTGACATGGACAACGCAAGAACTACTGATAAAACTGAATCATCCGAAGCCAGAATGGCGAGACTTGAAAGAACTGTAGAACTGCTAACTGAGGCCTTAAGGCAACAGCAACAACAGAACCAACTGCCCCCACCTCCTCCGGTACAGCCGGAACAGAATGTGAATGATGACATCATCACCCAACACAGAAATTTAGCAAGATGAAACCGCCATCCTTTCAGGGAGGCCTTGAACCCTTGAAAGCTGAAGCTTGGGTTCTTGAGAGAGAAAAATTGTTCGAAGTTTTTCCATGTTCTGAAGCACACAAAGTGCTATTGGCCACTTTTACTTTACAGGAAGAGGCCAGAAGGTGGTGGATGCTAGTCCGTGACACCAACACCGTTATGACTTGGGCTCAATTCAAAGGAGCCTTATTCGAAAAGTATTTCCCTCAGTGTGTCAGGGACAGAAAAGTGACTGAATTTGAACAGCTGAGACAGGGTACTATGTCCGTTGCTGAATATGAAACAAAGTTCACCGAACTTGCTAGATATGCACTACACATGGTGGACACTGACTACAAGAAGGCCAGGAAGTTTGAAGGCGGCCTTAATGTTGCAATACTGGACATAATAAATGTTTTAAAGCTACCGAACTATGTAAATGTTCTTGACCGAGCATTAATGGCTGAGTCGAACATCGAGGCACTGAAACAAACGGAAGTACCAGCGTTTGAATGGCGTGGTAAAAGGCAAGGTTTTAAATTCAAGAAAGGCAAAAACAGCCCGTTGAACAAAAAGCAAAATACAGGGTCAACGACTACTTCTAGTCAAGGGAACCGTTCCATACCACCTTGTTCTGAATGTGGTAAGAACCATAAGGGAGTTTGTTATAAAATTTCTGGTGCTTGTTACAGGTGTGGCAAGGTGGGCCACATGGTCAAAGATTGCCCTTCTACTTCACAGGGCAATAGTACAGCGGCATCAACTGTTGCGCCAAAACCTAACCCTAAGGCTACCGGGAAAGAGCCTATGAGGTAAGGCCGAGTGTTCGCACTCGTACCGGGAGATGTGCAGAATACCGAGACCGTTGTGTCAGGTATTCTCTCTATTTGTACTCAAAATGCTTATGTTCTGATTGATTTGGGGTCTACACATTCATATGTATCGCATGCTTTTTCGCGAAAATTGAATAGACCATTGGAACCCATGAATTACTTGTTAGCTGTATCTTCACTTGTTGGAGGATCTGTGACGTGTGCTTATGTGTACCCTGCATGTGAAATTATTGTTGGGGATATGCATCTGTATATTGATTTACTGCCTCTGAACATTGATCATTTTGATGTAATATTGGGAATGGACTGGTTAACAAAATATCATGCCACCATAAACTATGTAACAAAACAAGTTGTTTTCCGTCCACCTGGATTGCCTGAATTCGTATTTAATGGAGTTGGAATGGTACCTCCCCCATATTTGATTTCATCTATGAAAGCATACAAACTGATTAGAAAGGGGTGTAAAGGGTATTTCTGTTCTGTACTGACTATATCTACTGATGTTAACGCTAACGTGAACGGTATTCCTATAGTTAGAGAATTCCCAGATGTTTTTCCAGATGATCTGCCAGGGGATTTGATTGATAGGGAGATTGAGTTCACTGTTGATGTGATTCCGGGTACACAGCCAATATCTAAAGCTCCATACCGAATGGCACCTACCGAATTGAAAGAACTGAAAGTTCAGCTGCAAGAACTGTTACACAAAAAGTTCATCAGGCCTAGTACTTCACCGTGGGGCGCACCTGTCTTGTTTGTGAAAAAGAAAGACGGCTTACTGAGACTTTGTATTGACTACCGTGAACTGAACAAGGTAACTGTGAAAAATAAATATCCATTACCGCGTATTGATGACTTATTTGACCAGTTATAGGGTGCTCAAGTATTTTCTAAGATTGATCTCAGATCCGGATATCATCAGCTGAAAGTTAAACTAGAGGACATTGATAAAACAGCTTTTCGAACGAGGTATGAACATTACGGATTTTTAGTTATGCCTTTTGGAGTTACCAATGCACCTGCTGCATTTATGGACCTCATGAACAGAATCTTTAAACCATTCCTCGATGACTTTATTATTGTATTCATATATGACATTCTGATTTATTCCAAGAGTAGAGAAGAACATGAACATTATCTGAGACTTGCCCTACAGACCCTAAGAGAACAGAAACTTTTTGCTAAACTGTCTAAATGTGAATTTTGGCTTGATCATGTTATGTTTTTGGGACATGTTATTAGCAAGGATGGAATTTCAGTTGATCCACAGAAAGTTGAAGCAGTGGTAAATTGGCCTAGACCAACAAATGTTACTGAAGTCCGAAGCTTTTTGGGATTAGCTGGATATTACAGAAGATTTGTCAAAGATTTCTCCAAAATTGCCTTACCATTGACACAGTTGACTCAGAAGAGGATATCATTTGACTGGACTGACAAAAGGGAATCAGCTTTCCAAGAGTTGAAAACTCGACTTGTGACTGCACCGGTTCTTACCCTACCTTCAGGTACGGATGGTTTTGCCATTTTTAGTGATGCTTCTCATAAGGGTTTGGGATGTGTTTTAATGCAGAATGGGAGAGTTATCGCCTATGCTTCCCGACAACTGAGACATCATGAAAAGAACTACCCGACCCATGATCTAGAACTTGCTGCAGTAGTATTTGCATTGAAAATCTGGCGTCACTACCTTTATGGGGCGACATGTGAAGTATATACCGACCACAAGAGTTTGAAATATTACTTCACACAGAAAGAACTGAACATGAGACAGCGGAGATGGCTAGAATTGATTAAAGACTATGACCTACAGATTTTGTACCATCCGGGAAAGGCCAACACCGTTGCCGATGCATTGAGTCGGAAATCGATTGGAAACTTAGCTTGTTTGCTCACCGGACAAAAAGAGTTGCTTTGTGACCTTGAAAAATCTGAAATTGAGATTGTTTTGCAAGAACAAGGTGGAACAATAGCTGCTATTTCTGCTCAACCGGCACTGATTGAAGAAATTAAAGAAAAACAGCAACAGGATGACTTCTTGAAGAAGATCATCGAAGAACGAGAATCTAAACCGAAACCGGACTTCAAATTTGAAAATAATGTATTGAAATTCCAGGGAAGACTGTGTGCACCGAATGATTCTGAACTGAGAAGGAGAATTCTGCAAGAGGGCCACAATTCAAAACTGTCTATCCATCCAGGGAATACAAAAATGTACCAAGATTTGAAACTGAATTTCTGGTGGCCGAGAATGAAGAAGGAAATTGCTGATTTTGTATCGAAATGTGTTCATTGCCAACAAGTCAAAACCGAACATCAACGACCCGCAGGCTTACTGCAGCCCTTACCAATACCGGAGTGGAAATGGGAACATATCACCATGGATTTTATCGTTGGTTTACCTCGCTCCAGTAAAGGTATGGACTCAATTTGGATTATTGTTGATAGACTGACTAAATCTGCTCACTTCTTACCTGTCAAGACAATTTATAATGCGGACAAATTGGCTGTAATCTATATTGATGAAATTGTTAGATTGCATGGAGTGCCTGTGTCCATTGTTTCTGATAGGGATTCGAAGTTTACATCGAGATTTTGGCAAAGCCTACAGACAGCATTGGGTACTAAACTGAGACTGAGTAGTGCATACCATCCTCAGACAGATGGCCAGTCAGAAAGGACCATCCAGACTCTGGAAGACTTACTGAGAATGTGTGTCCTTGATTTTTAGGGAAATTGGGAAAGCCATTTGCCCTTGGCTGAATTCGCCTACAACAACAGTTATCACTCAAGTATTGGTATGGCGCCTTTCGAGGCATTGTATGGCAGAAAATGTAGATCTTCGATTTGCTGGGCAGAAGTTGGAAATGGGCCTTTGCTTGGGCCCGAGATTGTATATGAAACGACTGAGAAAGTAAAACTGATACAACAGAGACTGAAAACCGTACAGAGCCGACAGAAAAGTTATGCGGATGTTAGAAGACGAGACAGAGAGTATGAAGTGGGTGATCACGTTTTTGTGAAAGTGACACCGATGAAAGGCCAGACTCGTTTTGGAGTCAAGGGCAAGCTAGCGCCGAGATATGTCGGACCGTATGAGATTATTGAGAAAATCAATCCGGTGGCGTATCAAGTAGCGCTTCCTCCTGAAATGGAGCATATGCACAATGTCTTCCACATCTCTATGTTAAGGGATTACCTCCGGGATCCTTTCCACGTGATAGAGCCTACTCGTGTAGTGCTGAGTGATGACTACACTTACGAGGAACGGCCTATTCAGATTGTAAACAGACGGATCAAGAAGTTGAGGAACAAGGAGATCCCGTTAGTGAAGGTTGACTGGCAAAACCATGGTGGCGTGTATGCCACTTGGGAAAGGGAAGATGACATGGCTAAAAGATATCCTGAACTGTTTCCATTGAATCCTGTTTTCTTCCAGAACGAAGGTAATTCGAGTTTGGAGGACCAAACTCTTTATAAGGAGGGGAGACTGTAATAACCCTCACCACTGATTACTGATAACCCTACTGATTACAGCTAAACTGAGACTGAACATGATTAGTAATTGAATTGATTGAAATACTGAACTGCTCAATTGAATGTGTTAGTTTAAATGCATATCTATCTGTTGACTGTTAAATTATCTGTTCATGTTTTATGCTTTAAACTGCGAATTGAAGGCCTTATCGGCGGCCGAATTTGAGATTGATTAATGTTTTATAATCATTGGAATTTATATGATTTTATGGCATATTTATCTGAAATGTGATTTAGTGTGACTAAATTAGATTAAATTAAGCTAATTGGCAAGAGTTAAACTTATTTACTATAATGCCATTGAGTGGGCCACTTAGCCAACACATATTGAAGCCTTTGTATACATTCACACAACATTTTCCTCAGCCAATTTCCTTGTTCTAGCCGACTAGAGTGAGAGAGTGAGAGGGATTGAGTTCAACTTGGAGATTTGTTGGGAAATTATAGGAATTGAAGGAGTTTTGCATAATTGAACCTCCAGACTTGTAATTGAGGAACCTAGGTATGAATTTTATCCTCTTAATTGTGTATTTAAGTTCTATCTAGCATGGATCATGGTAGTTTAAGGAGCTAAGTCAAGAATTGGTCTTTTAATGTTGAATTGAAGCTCATTCTATGCATGCATGTTGCCATTCATGAGTTTTGAGGTGTTTGTTCATGGAATTACTCATGCATGTTCACATTTTTACAATGGACCATGAATTCATCTTGTTTTTGGAACAATTGGCTCATTAGAGCAATTATTTGAAGCTTGAAAGTTGTTTGAAGTCTTGCATGTCCAATTGAAGTTATGTTCTTGAGTTTTGGTTTGAAATTGAGTTGAATTGATCTTCCTTTGGGGCTTTGGTTTTACAATTGAGCTTTGAATCATGCAATATTATGAGTTTTGAAATGTTTTCTAGAAAACTAGCCCAAAAAGGTTGGATTTGATACATTTGAACTTGATTTTGAGCTTGAGGTTCGAATCTGGGAATTCCAGATTTTGAACTCACGCTCGAGCGGGGTTACTAGCACTCGACCGTGAAAATCGTGCTCCCAGTATTTTGTTGTGTTTTGCAGTCCGCTCGAGCGGCGTATTGGACGCTCGATCGGGAACTTGTGTCTCACGCTCGAGCGGCTAGCGAGCGCCCATCGAGCGTGATTTTCACACATCCAGTACTTTTGGCATATTTTACAGTCCGCTCGAGCGTAGTAACTCGCGCTCGGGCGGAGTATTTTGTTTGCCTTTACGCTCGAGCGGGGTAACCTGAGCTCGAGCGGATCCCTTGTTTTCTGGAAATTCTGAAAAAATGTTTTAAAGTACATCTTTGTATCCTCATTTCATCTTAGGCATTCTTAGGCCTAGTTTAAAGCATCTTAATGAGGATATAGATGTAGAACCACACCGAGTCTAAGTAGGGACTAAGTCTTTGATTCCTGAATGTGAACTTAGTGTGTGTTCATCCTGTAAACTGTATAGGGTTGGCATCTGAGGACACGCTCTAGCTTATCTATAGCCCAGAACTCTGTGAGTAACAATTGTGTAAAGATATGTTCAAATGTGACTGTTTAAACTGTACTGTTTTTGAACTGATACTATTTACTGATTGAATGTTTGTCCTCTATTCTGAACTGTATTGTGGCATCCATAGCAACTACTGTTTATTGTTACTGCTACTGTTACGAGATCTCTATCAGTTCCTATCTTGGAACTTCTGTTTACTGTTATGATGGCCATCATTGACTGTTCGGTCTTTTAAGACCTACTGTTTACTGTACTGCTATGCTAATGGATGTACCACATATGACTGTTATGACTGAATGACTGAAATACTGATTTAATGAACTGCTTTCATTACTGTAAGGACATTCATTCTTAACCTCTTTACGCATTATGTTATTCACTGGGCTGTAACTCACTGCTCATATATATATGTAGGTGTTCAGGCACCAGACCGGAGCTAGGAGCGTGGGTTAGGCTCCTTTTTGTCAAGCCAACCACTGTGCCTCACTGCGAGGTTCCGAGCCTGCCAAGCTATGGCTTAGGGGTGTTTTATTTCCTCCGTCTATCTCTGCATCTGTTTTGTAATAACTGTTTAGACTGATACTGTACTGTTTAATAGGGATTAAGTCCCTGTTCTGAATGAGTGTAAATGTTGTACATACTGTTTTGTACTGTTTATGTATATATGTATGAAAAGTCTTTTCGCATACAGACTGTCACAGCTCATTGGACATTGTTTAGATTACTGTTTTGGCTTCCGCCAGCCCCTGTACTCTGTTTTACTGTTCTACTGTTAAGTAGGCCTTCGGTAATCACGGATTACTAGCCGGTTACAGTACTAAACCCAAATGGGTGGGTTTGGGTCGTGACACCCAGCCTCAAACAATGAAGTGGAGTATGTAGCATTATTAGCTTGTCTAAAAAGTGCCTTCCGAATGAAAGCAACCGAGGTAATGGTGTACAATGTCTCCAAGCTTGTAGTTAACGAAGTTTTTGGATAGTACAAGGCAAATGATGACTGAATGACAAAATATCAAGCGTTGGTAAGAGTTGAGATCAAGAAGTTTAGAGCGATAAGGGTAGAGCAGATTGGTTAGAAAGGGAATAGCAGGGTAGACGAGTTAGCTGGGCTAGCTTCCATGGAAAACACTTCGATTTCCAATCCCCTACTGATTGAGTTCTTACCAAGGCCGAGCATCAAAGAGCTTGAAGAAACTGAAGTATTGTGAGCCGATTTAGGGCCCTCTTGGATGGACCCTATCATAATCTTTCTAAGGGATACAGCCTTACCCACTGAGAAGAAGGAAGCTAACAAGATAAGGGCCAAGTTAGAGCAGTTTTGGCTCTCTCCATCTGGTGCCTTGTACAAGAAATCCTTTACCAGGCCATATTTGAAATGCATCCATCCAAGTAAGGTCGAAGCTTTTCTTTTCGAAATCCATGAGGGCATGTGCGAAAGCCATATTAGGGGAAGGTTGCTGGCTTATTGTGCGATTTCACAAGGATATTGGTGGCCATGTGTGCGGGTCGATGAGCAGAAATATGTAAGAAAATGTGAAAAGTGCTAGAAGTTTGCACACCAAATCCACCAACCGGCCAGAGAATTTCTCCTATTGACAAGTTTATGGCCATTTCCCCTTTAGGGATTGGACATCAGGGGACCACTTCCCACCGTACCAGGCAATTGCAAGTTCTTTATCGCAGAAATAGACTACTTCGCTAGATGGGTGGAAGCTGAGCCGTTAGCGACCATCAAGGAAAAAGACATCAAGAAGTTCATCTGGCAAAATGTAATAACCCGGTTTGGAGTTCCAAGGGCTCTTATCTCGGGCAACGACACACAAATCTATGGAAAACTCTTCAGAGGATTTTATGAATAACTGAAGATAGAGTTCTACAATTTCACGTTGGCTTACCCTTAATCAAATAGGCAAGCTGAAGCCTCGAACAAGATCATTTTGGATGGACTAAAGAAACAGCTTGAGAAAGCTAAAGAAGGATGGACTGAGGAGCTCCCTAATGTGTTCAGGGCATATCGGACTACTCTGAGGCGTTCAACTAGGAAAACTTCGTTCACCTTGGCCCATGGTATGGAGGCCTTCATGCCATTGGAAATTGGCCTACCAACCATCCAAACTGAGAACTTCAAACCAAATTTGAACAGTGAGGCCATTGATTTGGAGCTGGACCTTGTTGAAGAGAGAAGAGAAAAAACACTAATCCATATCGTGGCCTACCAACAAGAGCTGTCAAGGAGATACAACAAAATGGTGTATCAGCGATTGTTCAAGTTGGAGACTGGGTTTTGGGAAAAGTGGTCGGCAACACCTTGGTACCGGGCAAAGGAAAACTGGAGGCAAACTGGGAAGTGCCGTATAAAATCATCGGCCTAGCTCAAAAGGGGGCATATCACCTAAAAGACCTGGACAACAAAGCCATTCCCAAACCGTGGAATGCAGCCAATTTGATGTTATTCTACTTTTGAATGTAATCTTCTTTCCTTTTAAGGAGTAACCCTCTCTACCCAATGTAACACTGCCATGCTATGTTAAGCCTTTTCTTTTGTACTCTATGAGTAATGAATTTAAGCAGTCTATTTTTTGTAAAATTGTTATATTTTTCGTAAACTTCTGTTGCGGTATTGAGAGGAGGGGCAACTGCGAGCTGACATTGCTCGCACCTGTAGACACCCCATTTTTGACCGATCTTAAGACTCAGACGTCATCGATTGAGCGCTCGGTGATTGCGCATGTTGTGCTCGTTCTGAGGTTACAGAGTCTCGGTTGAGAGCCTTGCCTCCGGGCCTCGGAACTCTTTTTGTGCTTTGCCTCGGTTTGCGAGCCAGGTTCTGTTTTCTCTTCCTGAAGGGAGGGAGAGGTCTCGTAGACCATCTCTCAGTGGCCGGAGGCTACTTTTCGTGGTCATAGGCCACTGTTCCTGTTTGGAGACCAGTTTCCAATTTTCGGAGCCGTCGGCCGTGCACCTCGGTTTGGGACCGCTTAACTTTCTCCGTTTGCTCCAGTTTTTGGCACACACCTTGTTTCCTCTCTCTAGAGGGACACTGTGGCCCAGGAGACCACCTTTGTGGTCGCACGCCACTTCCGATGCTTAACAGTCAATTTTCGGGGCACTCGGCTGCACGTTTTGGCCCCCGAACCCTCGTTTTGCATCCGTCTTGGTTCATTTTTGGTATGGACCCTATTTTCATTGTTTGGAAGGTGGTACAAGGGTGGGAGACCACCTTTTCTCTTGGAGACCACCTTTTCTCCCGCCGGCCGATTTTCTTGTCAGGAAGCTGGTCTCCTTGGTTTTTGAGCCACATTTGATTGGTCTCCACCATACCACTAGCTTGCTTTCCGCTTGGAGACCACCCTAGGAGGCTGTCGACCAGCTTTTGAGACTTGACCCTTTTGACCTGGTCAGCCAACCAGAAAAAGTGGTCGGCCAACCACCTAAACCTTTTGAATCTGGTCGGCCAGCTCTCACCTTTTCTGTCTCTGTGAGTGTATGCCAGCTGGAAGGCACAGAAGGGATCCTCCATACACGTGTATGGAGGATCTTCAAACTTGTTTTTTAGCTTCTTGGAGAAGCTTTGGACCTCTTTGGCTATAAGAGAGACCCTCTCCCTCATTAGCAAAGGTTCAGAAATTGGTCTTAGGCATGCACCATATATCTCTCTTTGTCTCTCCTTTTAGGCTTAAAAAAAGAGTGAGTTTCTTGGTTTCTTTGCACACCACTTCATAGCCACACACTTCCACCATTACTTGGAGGTTCTTGGAGCTTTTTTTCAGAGGTTGAGGGTTGCATTTTTGGTCCAGAAGCTGCTGGAGTTCTTGAGCTTCAAGGGTAACACACTATTCCCCCTTTTAAGCCTTATTTTGCTCTATCTTTTAGCCATACTTGCAAGCATATTTGAGCTTTGGTGTAGACTAAAAAAAGTCTTATTTTGAGGTCCTTAACATGTTTGTTTAAGATCATTTTTCTGTTGGGGGTCATCTACCCCCTTGCATGCTTCATTTTGCCTTATTTTGAGCCATGCATTAGGGTCTTTGCATTGACCTTTGTTTGGCCTTCTAGCCACTAAAATCCAATGGATTTTCAGTGGCTAGCATGCTGTTTTGGGTGCCAAAATGAGAGAGGGGTGACCCTCTCTCCCCTTGTTTTGTTTCCTAGCATATTTGGCCTAACAAAGGAGCCCTTATTTGCATACTTCCAAGCCATGTTTTAGGCCATTTTTGGTGGGTTTTAGGGCCTACATAGGCTCTGTCCAGAGCCCATTTTACCGTTTTGGGTGTCCATCTTGCATGTGTAGAACAACCCTCTTCATAGCTTATCAAAGGAGCATATCATTCTTGCATGCATGGATCATATTTCAGTGGGTTTTTGGGCTTTATTTGGCATGTCATACCTCTGAATTTTTCTGGTTTAGTGAGCTCTTGAATGCCTCACATGCTTATAGTGTAAATCCTCTTCACCAGCTCACATTGCATGTTGTTTTGGCCTTTGATTCTAGCACTTTTTGGCCATGCCCTAAACTGATTTTGTGCATGTTTTGGACTTCCTTAGCTCCATTTTTATGCCTCATGGTCGAATGATGCTTGCTATGCATGGTTGTAGTGCAATACCCTTGCCTAGCCTTGAGTTTTGAACCCTCTTACATGCTTAAGTTGAGGTGTTTCCATGTCTTAGCATCATTTTGTATGACATTTCTGAGCATATAAGGTTGCCATGTTCCCATGTTTCTCACTCCTTAGATGTGTTTGAGAGTTGTGCTTAAATACATCATTTATGGGCCATTGCATGAGCTTCACCTTTGTCCATTTCAAGCCATCATTTTAGTCCATATTTGCTACTGATTTGGCCTGCATAGGGACTATTTGGGGTTGGTTTGTCATTTGTGCATTGCTTTGCATGCCTATAGTGTAATCCACTTCACTAGTTTCGGTATCCGGGCCATCTAGCATGCATTGTGTGACGTGTTTACATGATTCGGGACCATCTTGCATGTCATTTTAGAGCTGGAAAATAATGTGATTGTATGCCATATTTCATCCCTTGCCATGCTTTGGTAGAGTTGCATTTGGTGCCCTAGGTTTGGTCCCTTGCATTTATGCATGTTTGCATGTGTTTCTATTGCCTAATTTCATCATGTTTGGCCACTGATTTGAGTGTGGCTGAGGCCCATTCATTTTAGTTTAAGTCCATCTTGCATTGTATATGCCATTTAGTCCATGTTGTTGCATGATTAACCATTGCATTGTGTATGCCTTGATCATTTCATTGTTAGTCTCCATGTGTGAATTGCGTATGCCATATAGTTTTCATGTGCATTGAGTATGCCATTGGTTATTTCATAGCATTGTGTATGCTAGTAGCATATTTGCATATCATCATTTGCATGTTTGCATCATTTAATGGCATTATGTTTAAGTTGCATGTTAGAGTTGCATTCATGCATGCCATGTGTATTGCATTGTGTTTGGAGTAGGGTTTAGTCCAAACACGAGAAACGAGGGATGTTTCCTACTCCAAGTGATGAAACGTGCCTCGATTCTCGGTCGCCGACACTCCGGATTACCCATGATGGAGTTTAGGCCTTGTTATGTATATATGTGTATTCATTTTACATCGAGTCGTGCAATCTGACTCTTCGGCCACATGCATCGAGATGCGTGATTGGTGGCACGAGGATCGAGGACTGCACTCCCTAGAGCTTACGCGATGACGGGGAGAGTGGTCATGCACACATATGTTGAAAATACTTTGCCATGCCCCTTTCTCGCTCTCTGTTGCAGCAAACCGGAAACCAACCGCAAAAACTGGTCAGCAACCTTCTGGAGCTTTGTACAGTGTTCTCGGACCAGTTGCAAACAGAGGCAAACCGGGGCATCGCGATAGATTTCCCAACAAGGCGACTTGAGCATGCATGCATTCCTTATCATTCAAGACTGAGCTGAGGCAGTCCATTTCATATGTTTGCATGCTAGCTTATTTATTTTAGTTAATTTGTTAATTAATTAGGGTTGTGTAATAATTAGCTGTAATTCGTTATTCATTCGTTTGTGTATTATTTATTCGGACCCTCCGAGGAGGGCAATGTTGTAATAAGTGTGCGTGTGTGCGATGTATGTCTTCCAACCCCACGTTTTTCTCCCTTTTATTTACTAGCTTATGATGGTTAGTTTAGGGCATGTTTCAATTAGCATCTATATGTTCGCATGTTTGCATTCATTCATCTGTATTGCATGCACCGAGCTCGGCGCATCATACTAACTGCATTGTATTTCAATTCCAAGTTGAATACATGTATCGATTGTTGCATCTCATATGCCATCTTAGAATAGCCGAGCCTATCTTAGTTGCATTCTTGCATGTGTTGCATTAGGCATCTCAGCATAGTTAGGATTCATGCATGTTTTCTAATTAGCTTCTTTCTTTGGCTCGGAGTACTCGGTAAGTGTTTATGCTTTAGCATCCTTGCATGTGTGTGAGTGACTGCCATGATAGCATGCTTACTATGAGGCTATGTGCTTATGTGATATAACTGCCTGAATGCCTGTGGGTGAAGGTTGGGTTGCTTGAGTTGGAATAATTCGTCGAAACCCGTGTTTTAGCCTACTTGCGAGTAGCAAACTTCAATCCATTTTCGAAACAAACGGATATGCGATGCTTTGTTCCAACTTAGGCAATTCAGTCTATACTTGTATGCTGTGTGTATCACATAGTAATCCTAGGTTAATAAACCGGAATAAGAGCGGATGTGTTTTCAAAAACTCGATATCAAGTTTAGTAGTGGCCGATCTTTGATCGGGCGAGCGGGGGTGCTCATGAAATGACCTTCCCCAATCGTACCCAAGTTCTCGAGCCGAAGCAACTTTGGTGATGACGGACACATGGCCTTAGGCACGAGTCAAGGTTTCCTAAATTCCCCCAAAGTAAAATATTTAGGTGGCGACTCTGTATCTGGCAAAGCAGTCCATGTTTGGCACTTCTTTCTAAAAATCAGTTTTTCAAAACGATTTGCCGGATTTGGACTCTTTGGTGATTTATCAATCTCGTATTGCACTTTGCGAGATCAGATTAAGAACCGTGACATTGATTCCGAACTGTAGTAAGCCCAAATGAACAAAACGGGATTTTCCCGGGACGTTCGGGGACGTCTACAGTTTCTGGCGACTCGAACTCATGATATCTTGTTTTGAGTACACTTATGTGTTTCTTTGTATTGCATGTGCATTGGTGCGCCTAGGACACCGTGTTTGCCATCTGTTATTCTTGAACGGTTTGCCGGAGGCTGCGTGCCATAAGGCTAACCGGTTACGGGCTCTGCCATGATGGGAACACAAACCTCGGTTTTACTGGGGCACCATTTTTGACCATTCGACCTAGTGCATATTTGGAATCCATAGTGACTATTCCAAACTAGGACAGGTTGCTCACCCGATTGTAGGTTGTGTGAAACCGCTGTGTGCGTAGTGAAACCCTACCTCCTGACAAAATAGGACAGGGAAAACCTTACCCCAACATAGGGGTGTTTTGGCTCTCACTTGTTTGCTATGTGCTTTTAGAGTGCGTCTCTACAGGAATGCATGTATCAGTTTACAAGTTTGGGTATCAGGCCTGCGGGCACCAGTTCAGTATTTTGGGAATCAGTTATCTGTGGGTATCAGATTTAGTTTTGGGGGCAGTGATTTGGGAACGATGATCAGTGTTTGAGAACAGTCTATTCAGCTTATCAACTGTCTGTTGTGATGCCCAACTGTGTGTTGTGTGTTTATTTACGCTGTTACGCTGTCCGTTTGTCTGGTTGTTTATTCCCTTATTATTGTTTTATTTATCTTTTTGCTAGGTAGTTTAGCACAATTGCTTCAGACCAAGCAGATATTCCCCAAGCACTCTGGACTAGAGGTCGCCGACTTAATCGATCTGAGGATCTGGTCGACGGACAACCAGTGTTTTATTCCTTACCCCCGATTATCAGATGGAGGTCGAGAAGACGCAGTGTATCCGAGCAGAGGTTGCCAGAATAGTGGTCTACCCCGTCAGTGGACAGTCAGGCTGAGGCTTCAGTTTTTACCACTGAGATAGATATACCAGTCAGTCAGTTGGAACAGCAGAACATGGCAGGGATGGAGGAAATGGTGCGTTAACTCCAAGAAAGTATGAAACTCATGCAGGAGGACGCTACTCGTCAAGCGAAATTTGCCAAACAGCAGGCTGTGGTCATGACTTGGCAAGCAGAGCTAATTACCCGGCTACAGTAGCAAGCCGGAGCATCAGCCTCACATCAAGCTCCTCCCCCACCAAGGGTCCCACTACCCGGGGAGACACCAAATGTCCAGAATATCCAGGAGGATACAGACATCCCAACAGGGCCGGCTCCGCCCCCCGATTCTACCTCAACTATCCAAGGCACCTACGCCTATCAATCAACCAGACTCTCCTTTTGAGTTCGAGGTGGACCCTACAACGTTGAAGTTGAGCAAGCTTGAAAAGTTGTTCAAGAAATCCCAAGGGGTAAAGTCCATCCCAGACATTGAGGACGGGTATACCGACACGGCTGTGACGCTGCCAGATTGGTTCAAGATGCCATAAATCGACCGCTTTGACGGGTTCGGGGATCCCATGGTGCATCTACGTTTGTTTTCAGACATACTAAGGCCGATGGACCTCACCAGACTATAGAAGCTTTCATTGTTTGGCCGGACCCTGTTGGGTGTGGCGGCCATCTGGTATGCAAAATTGGAAGACGATGTCAAGCGGAACTGGGACGAGATGGTCGAGGCTTTCATTGCACAGTACTCCTATAACACGTAAATCGAGATTACAACCCGTGATCTCGAGACAACAAGGCAGGAGCCTAAGGAGAGTTTCTCTGAATTCGTAACCCGCTGGAGGGCCAAGGCCTCAATGATGACCACTAGGCCCACTGACAAGGATCAGATTCGGATGATTGTGCGCAATCTCCAGCCCAAACTGATGCAGAAAATGATCGTGCTCCCCTTCCCTACCTTTTCAGATCTGCATGAGATGGGAGTACAGATTGAGGATGCCTTGAAGCAGGGCTTGATTGACAATGACAGAGAGCAACCCAGGAGAACCTTCAACCACAACACCAATACAGGCACGAGCAATGCCGCAATTGCCAGTGCTTCAGAAGTAAGCATGGTCACCACCACTCCCTCAAGAACCCTTGCGGCTACACCGTTCTCTGGTGCATCCGGGAGTAGCTTGCAAACAACCAAACACCAACCTCGAGGCCAAAGAACCTTCACTCCGTTATATATGCCCCTATCCAAAGCTCTGGGGGTTTTAATTAGGAAAGGGCACTTAAAGCCCCTGGAGCCGCGACCATTGCCAAATCCACTTCCCCCCTCCCATAACCCGACGAAATATTGCACTTTTCACCAACAACATGGTCATGATACTGACCATTGTTTTAGATTGCGTCACGAGATTCAGGATCTCGTTGACAACAGGGTGATTGTGCCTCTAGAAAAACCCAACATCACAACCAACCCTCTCCCACCACACAACCAAGCTCCACCTCCCAAACGAATCAACTTTATCCAGACCGGGGTCATGTCATACGACCCCAGTATATATATCACCCCGTCCCACCTACCCAAGCCGGAGGTGTTCCTTCCCGACAGCACTGACTTATGCATGTTGGACATCTCCCGAGCCCAACCTGAACCAATGGTGGTGACCATCGAAGATGGAACAGGGATAATTTCGGAGGAAAGTGGTATAGTGGATTCAGGGACTGAGGAATTGGGGAGTTTTGCTGAGGGGGTGTACAATCCGAGTGGCTGCATTGCGTCAGTGGGTCAGATTGGGCCAAATGTGGAATTGCCAGTAGGGGTAGAAATTTGTGTACTACAGGGGGATGGACTTGATTAGAGGATAGATGACTTAGCAGTTCTGGAAGGGGACTTTGCTGACCTTCAGATTTTCAATGAACAAGATCCGGGGGACATGACAGTCAACTGGTTCGATTTTGAGGACTGAGCAGAGGTCATAGGGTGGCTTGACGACCAACCAGATATTGTTGAAGAATCTTAGCTGGAAAAGGGCCCGTCAGGGGCAAGGACATCAATTGTGGCCGGAAGGGCCGGGAGTCAGAATACATCGCCGGAGAGCGCCGGTGCCAAGAATTTCGCTCAGGATTTGGACATTTTGGATATAGGAAATGTTGAGCAGGCTGTGTTGAAGCAATTAGAACAAGAAGGGATCGAAGATTCCGAAAGAGCCACAAAGGCTAAAGCTCCTGTGGCGATTGAAAGTGTTGTGTGCACAAGAACTGAATGTACTGCGAGCATAGGAACGCGAGGTGCTGCAGGCACATAGTTTTTTGTAATGGAGCCGGACAGGTGTCTGTCGGCTGCCGATGGAATGTGGTCGGAGGACGATGATCTATGTCTTGCCCACACGGATGAGGACTGGGGAAGCAATCAACCGGACGATACCTGCTATATTGGTGAAGTTGACCATATGACTAGGAGCGGGCGGTATTTCAAGCCCCCACACCTAGATTAGCCAGAGGCGTCCGGGAAGGACAAGGAGGCAAAAAAGCAAAAAGAGAAGCTGCTTGAAGAAGAGGCCGTGCTGAAACAGTTGAAAAAGATACAAGCAGACATCTCCATCTGGGGACTACTTATGGCATCACGTGTTCACAGATAGGCTGTTCTATCGGCCATGGACAAAGCCAAGCTCTCAATAGACACCACGCCTGAACAGCTGGTGGGATTGGTCTTTCCGGGAGGAGGTTCCCCGACGTTGACTTTTTCTGACAAAGAACTGCCGCCTGAGGGCGCAAATCATAACAAACCGCTCTACATCTCTATGGAATGTAGAAGCAAATGGATGCCGGTGGTTCTTGTCGACACGGGATCCGCCATTAATGTGTGCTCGTCAAGGACGGCATATGCAATCGGGTTGAAGCCCGCGGACCTCGTGCCAACTGCCCAGGTGATTCGGGTGTATGATAACACAAGTAGGGAGGTGATGGGGACTGTCAAAATTCAGACCCAGGTTGGTCCAGGACAACACGAGATCGATTTCCATGTCTTGGACGTTCCCGCAACCTTTAACCTACTTTTGGGGCGACCGTGGTTGCACCAGGTAAAGGCAGTTTCTTCCACCTTGCACCAGATGTTAAAATACCCTCACGGGAAGGGGGTAGCTATAGTTTTTGGAAATTCATCAATCCATCCGCCGCCGGAGGTGTCTACACCAGTCTTGGAAATCGAGCACGGCACGGAGGATGTGTTCTTATCGGGGTTTACTCTGGTTGAGGCTCGAGTCGTGCAAAATATCTTGGCTGATGATGAGGGGGTGTATGTCAGTGCACAATCAATATACCTCATGAATAAGCTTCAACACATCCCCGGGATGGGATTGGGAAAGAGTGGCTGGAAAGGCATCGCAGTATCGGCCGAAGTGCCGCACAACCCGCATACCTTTGGCTTGGGTTATCTGCCCACCAAAGAGGATTGGGTAAGGAAAGGTAAGGAGATGGCTGGGAGAGCCGGAGCAAAGTGGGTAGGGAAGCCTTTTGAGTTGATACACTGACCCATCCAGGGTACCATAAACGGATGCTTCGTTCAGGAGGGGGAAGACTTTCCATTTTGTGGCTTCCTAGAGCCATGGCTGAATGCCGAGAGGAAGCGCGTGCCAGGTTTTGAGATCTTTTTCGACCTGCAGTTATCCGAGGATGATGTTGCCGAAGAGCAGACAGGCCTATCAGCTGAGGTTGAGCAGTGTAAAAATGTGGATCTCGAGAGCGCTGAAATTGAAATGGGGGTAGCATTGGCTTGTCTACTTTCAGATCCTCCGATCGTACAGAAGTGCTTGGGGGATAACTTCTCGGTATCTATGATTGGGAATGAAACGGTTGCGAGCCTACCTGCAAGTATTTTGGATGCATCCATCGCACCCTCCCTCATCTGGCAATACGAGGAGGGATTTTTGTCAAGCAGCACCAGGTCAGGTAGTGAGCCGGAATCTGATTCCCCGAGTCTGTAGAGTCGGAATCAGGTTTCAGCTCGTTTGAGTCTGAGTCCGATAACCTTGGGGGTGATAACCCGGATGCCACAGTCCTGTCTAGGTCGTCTTTTTCTTTCTCTTTTGAGTCTGTTGTAACAGAAGAATCGGATGATTTGGAAATGCTTAATGAGAATGGAATGGATGTGGTTTCTGAGTACTTTTTTGTGCCCTTGATTTATTGTATTAATCAGGACTTTCAAAATTTTGATGAAAACGATGAGGAAGAAATTCCTCTGGTTTTGCAACGCTTAATTGATCAAGAGCATGAAAGATTTGTTAAACCTTTAGTTGATGAAATCATTACTGTTAATGTTGGTACTGAGGAGGACCCGCGGCTGGTCCAGATCAGGTCCACGTTGTCTTCGGAGGAACACGAGCGCTTAGTCGCTTTATTAAAAGATTTCAAAGATGTTTTCGCGTGGTCCTACGAAGACATGCCTGGAATCGATCCTGAGATTGTACAACACCGGATCCCTCTTGACCCAGAGGCCCGACCCGTTAAACAGAAACTCAGAAGGATCCGCCCGGACTGGGCCCTCAAGATTAAAGAAGAGGTCACCAAGCAAATTGACGCAGCGTTCCTGCTGGTATCCGAATACCCGACTTGGTTGGCCAACATTGTTCCGGTGCCGAAGAAGGATGGCAGGATCCTGGTATGCGTGGATTTCAGGGATTTGAACAGAGCTAGTCCGAAGGACGACTTTTCCTTGCTGCATATTGATGAGTTAGTGGACTTCACAGCGGGGCATGCTTTGCTTTTGTTCATGGATGGATTCTCGGGCTATAATCAGATAGTGATGGCACCTAAAGACCGGGAGAAGACTGCTTTCACCACCCCGTGGGGGACTTACTGTTACAGGGTGATGCCATTTGGGTTGAAGAACGCTGAAGCTACATATCAACGGGCCGCAACCACGATATTGCATGACATGATCCATAAAGAGGTGGAGGTGTATGTGGATGACATGATTGTCAAGTCCAAAGAAAGAGAGGGCCACTACACCGCCTTGCAAAAGTTTTTCCAAAGGATCAGGGAATTCCGGTTGCGGCTGAATCCTCAGAAGTGTACGTTTGGTGTCACAGCTGGGAAAATGCTGGGGTTTTTGATTACATAGAGAGGTATCGAGGTCGACCCTTCCAAAATCAAGGCCATCTTAGAAATGCCACCACCAAGGACTGAAAAGGAGGTGAGAGGCTTTTTGGGTAAAGTGCAATTCATAAGTCGGTTTATCTCAAAATTAACCTTGACTTGTGAACCACTTTTTTGTCTCCTGAAGAAAGGAAAGAAGTTCTAATGGGACGGCCGATGCCAAGCTGCTTTTGAACAGATCAAGGAATACTTACAGAACCCACCCGTGTTGTCACCACCTGAGTCGGGAAAACCGTTGATTTTGTACCTTTCAGTGACTGAAACTACGATGGGCTGCATGCTTGCGCAGGAATCAGAGGATAAAGTGGAGAAAGCTATCTACTATCTGAGCAAGAAGATGTTGGACTATGAGACCCGTTACACTCCACTCGAGAAAGCTTGTTTGGCTTTGGTATGGGCTACCAGGAAGCTGCGGCATTACTTGTTAGCTCACTCCGTAATGTTGGTTTCAAGATTAGATCCCATCAAATATCTCTTCGAGAAACCGGCACTTACGGGTAGGCTAGCTCGTTGGTTGCTGTTGCTTTCCGAATTCGATCTGAAATATGTGACGCGCAAGTCAGTCAAGGGAAGAGCGGTAGCGGAGTTCCTAGCCGATCACCCAGTTGGAGGGGATGAAGTAGTTGAGTACTTATTCCCAGATGAGGCTATTTTGCATATCGACGATGAGTTTTGGACGATGTATTTTGATGGAGCGTCAAACCAGTACGGGTATGGGATAGGGGTGTTGCTGATAGCACCCGACAAGTCCCGTATCCCTCTAGCATTTAAACTCCAGTTCAAGGTCTCGAACAATGAAGCAAAGTATGAAGCATGCATTGCTGGTTTGGAAGCTGCCCTAGAACTAGGGGCAAAACGGTTGGACGTCATCGGGGACTCGAACCTGGTTGTATCTCAAGTTAAAGGAGAGTGGAAAGTCAAAGAAGAAAAGATGAGAATCTATCCTTAGACCTTGGACTTGTTGATTCCTCGGTTTGAGAAACTGAACTTCGCTCATCTGTTAAGAGAGAACAACAGGTTCGCAGACGCACTAGCAACTCTATCTTCCATGATAGACATCCCTTTCGGAGTCCGGATGCGTTCGATCATCATCGACCAGAAATTTGCGCCGACTTACGAGTCGATTGCTGCCATAGAAGAGGTTCAAGATGAGAACCCCTGGTATTACGATGTCTGGAACTTCTTGGAGAAAGAAGCGTATCTACCAGGGGCAAATGCCAAGAATAAGAGGGCAATCAGAAGAATGGCTGCTCAGTTCATCATCTGCGGAGGAAAACTGTATAAGAGAGGTCATCTGGGAATGCATAAGCTATGTGTTGAGGCTGAAGAGTCGAAGCGCTTAATGGAGGCCATCTATGGAGGAGAGTGCGGAGCGCATATGAACGAGGTAATGTTAGCTCGGAAGATCCTCAGACAGGGTTACTACTGGTCCACCATGGAGGAGGATTGTATCGGCTTTGTTCGGCGATGCCACAAATGTCAGATCCATGCAAACCGCATGAACATCCCGCCGTCGAAGCTATACAATATGACTTTGCCATGGCCATTTTCAGTTTGGGGAATCGATGTGATCGGCGCCGTCACTCCGAAGGGGTCTAATGGGCATGAGTTCATTCTGGTCACGATAGATTATTTCACGAAGTGGGTCGAGGCCCAATCTTATGCGGTGTTGAAGACTTCACACGTTGCAAAGTTCATCCGGAACAACATCATCTGTCGCTACGGGGTCCCAAACGAGATTATTTTAGTTAACGGTTCCCACTTCAAGAAGGAAGTGATTGATTTGTTGGAAAAATACAATGTGGCTTTTCATAAGTCATCCACATATCGGCCACAGACCAATGGAGCAGTTGAGGCCGGCAACAAGAACATCAAACACATTTTGCAGAAGATGGTGAAAACCTACCGGGACTGGCCAGATAAGTTGCCATTTGCTCTGTAGGGCTACCGGACTTCAATTAGAACTTCTACTGGGGTGACTCTGTATTCATTAGTTTATGGGATAGAGGCCGTTCTACCTATTGAAATTGAAGTTCCGTCATTGAGAGTGTTGGCTGAGTGTCAGATAGCCGAAGCAGATTGGCAGCAGAGCAGATTCGAAGAACTCATGCTCTTTGATGAAAGAAGACTGAAAGCACTGTACCATGTTCAAGGTTATCAGCGCAGAATTGCCAAGGCTTTCAACAAGAAGGTTAAGTCCCGGAATTTGAAAGAAGGAGATTTGGTGCTCAAAGACAACCGAACCCCCATCCATGACCCTAGGGGCAAGTTCAGACCCAATTGGACTGGTCCCTACATTATTAAGTCTATCTGGTCAGGTGGAGCTGTCGTTCTAATGGACCTAGATGGCCTAGAGTTCTCATAGCCGATCAACATGGACAAGTTGAAGAAATATTACCCCTGAGTGGCTCGCTAGGCCGAAAACCCGAAAGGGCGACCTAGGCAAAAGTTAGAGCATGAAAAATTTGAAATTACAAAAACTGAGCTCGCAAGGTTGAAAACCCGCAAAGGGCAGCCTTGGCAAAAGTTAGAGCGTAAAAGGAGAGTGAAAATACTCGAGTGAACCCGATCCGAACTACGTAAGGCTTGATTCCCATCTTTAGGATACGTAGGCAACTTCATCCTGAAGTCCAGCCATAAACTTTTCCCCGATCAACTTTGTCCATTTGATCATCTCTGTCCATTTGATCATCTCTGTCATCTTTGTCTATTCAGCATTCAAGAGTTCAGTTGTGATCTCCGGTGCAGTGCTACTCAGACTAGGGGCAACTTTCCAGTTGCTGGAATCCGGGGTTGTGCATCTCAGTGACAAATCTCAGGCGTGTCCAGTTCTGATCCATGTCGAAAATGGTTTTGAAAAGTTTTAATAAAAGCTGATTTTGTTCAAATTAATCTTTTTACAACTTAGACCATTTTTGGACCAAAGCGGAAAATTTTCAGTACCCACAACCCTCAATTTTATTGATTTCAATACAGAGTCCTCCTGCTCTTGCATACAAATTGAAGTTGCTTTTGGTTACATTCATAAAGAAAACTTGAAAGTACTAATAAAGCAATAAATCCGGGGCATAGCTAAGTCAGGTGTTCCTGCGCCCCCTCCCAGAGCTGGTCGAAGCTTCTGACGCCAAAGTGGGCCCAGTCTGTGCCTCTTCATTAAGCCAATCTATGCACTCATCAGACAAAGTGCAACTGAAAGTGGGAGCGGGGGCCAGGAGTTCTCTCATCCTCCATGCTGTGGCATACCGAGTAAGCTGTGCGCCTTGGACCGGGAATGCAGCAGGATACTCTATCCCCTCTGGCAGGCAAGTCTGATCATGGCCGAACTGGCGCCGGAACTGGAAAGGAAAGTAAAACACGCAGTGCGTCAGACCAATCAACTGAATCCCAGTCTGCCGGGACATGCTGTAGCTCATTGTTGGTAGATTGAGCCAAGGACAACGCCAAGCAATGCGGTCTGCAGACAAATTGCACATCCAGTCGAACCACCATCCCTCATCAAGGGCATCGACTAGACGACGTCGGAAGAAGTAGCCACGAGCTGAGTATGCCGGGCAAGAGTCCACAACCTGCAACTTATCCATCAACCACACTTGGGGAGGGATGAAAAATGAGAGATTAAAGAATAGAGAGGTGTACGTTGAGAGAAAAGTGAGAAAAGGGTTTTGTGAGAAAAAAACCGAGCTTGAGGGCCGAGTGATGTGAGCAATATATATATGAGATAGGGAGGGAAACATTACCTGCAGCAGTAGTGGACTCCCCACAAATCTGGTTGTTTCCCGGTGATGGAAAGCATCCAAGCCCATCAGTGTCTCGGCCAATGTCATGGCAATGCAGCTCTTTCCATCTTTCAAGCCTTGAGCAACTTCGATCAGACGAATGCTGGACCCGTTGAAGCCTGGGGCAAGCAAAAAGTGAGATAACATGCACAAGCAAAGGGCATGTCGCTGAAAGCCCTGCCAATGATGGTCACCGCGGTCACCGGGATCAGAAAAACAATGAATCAAGCTGAGGATGTCCAGTTCTCTGCTGCAGATCAGAGACCGAGCGTCGTGCATAGTGAGCCCACACATTGGTCCTAAGGCTTGAGCATGGCTGAAGCGGAATTGGGGCAAGATCTCCTCGTTGCGCTCGGACTCCATCAAAGCTTGGAAATCTTCGAAGGTAGGACATATCTCTTGCTCGCCGAAGCTAAAGACATGTGTTACCAGATTCCAAAACCTCGCCGTGGCATGGAGAAAGGGAAGATGCAGTGGAGTGCGGCTCAACGTGAATAGTGCATTCAAGCCGAAACCCCGGAAGTTCAACTTTTCCGAGCCGTCTAAAGTAGCAATCTAAGCCGCGAGATTTTCGATGAAGAATGCCTCCATTTTGATGCAAAACTGAGATGAAATGAAACAACCACGAAGTTGGAAATTTTATAGAGGATAAGGCACTGTTTGGGGACACGTGTCAAAAATCTGGTGGTCGCCAAAACCAGGTGGTCAGCCGACCACTTTTTTTGGTAGGCCGACCACCCCTTTGGTCTCCAAGGAAAATAGCTGGTCGGCCAGCTCCTTCTGGTGGTCGGCCATGGAGAAAAGTTGGTCTTTGGTCTGTTCCTGGTTTCTAGAAGAGAG
Source organism: Camellia granthamiana (assembly GCA_036172215.1). Taxonomy (NCBI): domain Eukaryota; kingdom Viridiplantae; phylum Streptophyta; class Magnoliopsida; order Ericales; family Theaceae; genus Camellia; species Camellia granthamiana. Next base: position 102,562,507 of record CM069903.1, on the reverse strand, counting down.
ATCCTAGCTTTTCCATGCGTTGGAAGTGTCGAAGGTCCGAGTTTACCTCTGTTTCGGATGCGTTCCGTCACTCCAATTGTCCGAGTTGCATTTGCTTATTGAGTTGTTGTTCTCTGTTTATCGAGTTGTTGTTTGGTTTTGCTTATTGAGTTGTTAAAGTTTTGTTTATCGAGTGATTGCTTATCGAGTCGTTGAGTTTCGTATATCGAGTTGTTACTCTCTGTTTAATCAACATTGTCGGGATTTGCTTATCGAGTTGTAAACTTGCTAAGATTTTGTTGTTTCTTAGTAAGTTAAGTTGTTTAGTTTGTTGTGTCAGTTCACTAACTGACTTGGCCATTTTCGACGCTCAATTTTCATTCAATCTCATTTTTGTGCAAAATGATGCGATGCTAAGAATACAAAATACAACACTTTTTCAAACAAAAAGCTGTTTCATTCCATCATAGCTTCCTTTGTTACAACATTTTACAACAAGGGTACAAGTTTCACAGAAAATAAAACTGCCTAAAAGCTAATGTGCTACAACTACTAGTAATAAAAGAAAATAAAGCAAGAACATCTACATCAATGCTATCAAGCGCAAGAATAGGAGGCCTTCTTCGGCTGAGAAGTCCCTGCACCATCTCCACCTGCACCACCATCTGAATCGGAGCTGCTGTCCTCGGAATCCTCCTCGGCATCACCTCCGCTCTCAGAACCAGATCCAGAGTCGTCCTCTCTACCCGCAGATGTCTCTGATTGAGGATGTGCAGACTCCTCCTCCTCGCTGGACTCCGGATCATCTCTGATAGGTGCTTTACGCCTACCTCGGCTATGAGTCGAATCCCCTCTCCCAGGTCCCTTTGTTCTCCATGTGAACTTTTGGTGATGATTGGAGTCCCTGGCTCTCGAGAAAGTACAAAAAAAGTGCACTTTTCGGCGCGAAATGCCTCCGCCGGAACTTCAATTCAAGTCTTCGACGTATGGCTCGTCATTACTCGCCAAGAGCAAGGTGTATCCTTTTTGAGTACGTTGCGACCCCTCTGAGAGGTAAATCGGAGGTCGCATTTGAGTTGCTTTCTTCGCAGCTTGCACTTCTTTACTCAACATTTTGTTTCGAGCATGCTTTTGAAGTTGTACTTATCTTGCATTGTTATGCACACCACTTGCATTGTTGTGCACGTTTCATGGGTATTATCATGCCTCCATGCTTTGCATGCATTGTCGCACACGTTTCACTTGCATCGTTATACACTTCGTCATCGGCACCATACGTGTCCGCGTTTGATATAGCTCTGAACATATGTTGCTAACTTATTGTACCTATTAAGTTCCTTTCTTTTACAGGCATGATATTGTATGTACGGTTCATTCAAGAGAAGTTCCGATTCAGTTTGAACGTACCTTTTCTCCTCTCGCATGTGGTGCGTTAGGACATCTTCGGTTTCGAACATTCGGATGAGCTCCGGTGTTCATTCATACCTTTTCTCCTCTCGCATGTGGTGCGTTAGGACATCTTCGGTTTCGAACATTCGGATGAGTTCCGGTGTTCATTCATACCTTTTCTCCTCTCGCATATGGTGCGTTAGGACATCTTCGGTTTCGAACACTCGGATGAGCTCCGGTGTTCATTCATATCTTTTCTCCTCTCGTATGTGATGCGTTAGGACATCTTCGGTTTCGAACATTCGGATGAGTTCCCATGTTCATTCATGCCTTTTCTCCTCTCGCATGCGGTGCATTAGGACATCTTCGATTTCGAACATTCGGATGAGTTCCGGTGTTCATTCATACCTTTTCTCCTCTCGCATGTGGTGTGTTAGGACATCTCCGGTTTTGAACATTCGGATGAGTTCCGGTGTTCTTTCATACCTTTTCTTCTCTCGCATGTGGTGCGTTAGGATGTCTTCGGTTCCGAACACTCAGATGCGTTCCGTTGTCCATTTGTTCGCTTTCTCCTTTTGCGTTTGATACGTTCAGAGTTGTTTCGTTTGAGACTCCGGGTGTTCTTGGTAGTCGCTTTTAGCCTTCTCTGCGTGAGACGCAGTGAGAATTGTATAATTTTCTTACATCCTTTCTGCATGAGATGTGGTTTGGCTCGTGTTTACTTGCTTTGCATAACATTCGCTTAAACTGTTGCATTCATTGTGTATATTTGCTTCATTACAGCGTGCTTTGCATGATCATAAGTTATGTTCGGCTTTGTGCATACCCCTTTGCATTTTGCCCCTACCTGCGGGCACATCTCTTGTTTATCTCGCCTGTTTGTCTAAGTCTTCGGCCTTGTCAAAAATGGGTCGTCTCTGGGCTTTGACATTCACTCCCGTCACTTATGACTTTCGAGTTCTGTCAAAGAGGGGCAACTGTAGACACCCCATTTTTGACCGACCTTAAGACTCACACGTCATCGATTGAGCGCTTGGTGATTGCGCATGTTGTGCTCGTTCTGAGGTTACAGAGTCTCGGCTGAGAGCCTTGCCTCCGGGCCTCGGAACTCTTTGTGTGCTCTCCTTTGGTTTGCGAACCAGGTTCTGTTTTCTTTTCCCGAAGGGAGGGAGAGGTCTCGTAGACCATCTCTCAGTGGCCGGAGGCTACTTTTCGTGGTCGTAGGCCACTGTTCCCGTTTGGAGACCAGTTTCTGATTTTCGGAGCCGTCGACCGTGCGCCTCGGTTCGGGACCGCTTAACTTTCTCCGTTTGCTCCGGTTTTTGGCACACACCTTGTTTCCTCTCTCTAGAGGGACACTGTGGCCCGGGAGACCACCTTCGTGGTCGCACGCCACTTCCGATGCTTAACAGTCAGTTTTCGGGGCACCCAGCTGCGCGTTTTGGCCCCCAAACCCTCGTTTTGCATCCGTCTTGGTTCATTTTTGGCATGGACCCTATTTTTATTGTTTGGAAGGTGGTACAAGGGTGGGAGACCACCTTTTCTCTTGGAGACCACCTTTTCTCCCGCCGGCCGGTTTTCTTGTCAGGAAGCTGGTCTCCGTGGTTTTTGAGCCACATTTGACTGGTCTCCACCATACCACAAGCTTGCTTTCAGCTTGGAGACCACCCTAGGAGGCTGTCGACCAGCTTTTGAGACTTGACCCTTTTGACCTGGTCGGCCAGCTCTCACATTTTCTGTCTCTGTGAGTGTGTGCCAGCTGGAAGGCACATCTTCAAACTTGTTTTTTAGCTTCTCGGAGAAGCTTTGGACCTCTTTGGCTATAAGAGAGACCCTCTCCCTCATTAGCAAAGGTTCAGAAATTGGTCTTAGGCATACACCATATATCTCTCTTTGTCTCTCCTTTTAGGCTTAAAAAAAGAGTGAGTTTCTTGGCTTCTTTGCACAGCACTTCATAGCCACACACTTCCACCATTACTTGGAGGTTCTTGGAGCTTGTTTTCAAAGGTTGAGGGTTGCATTTTTGGTCTAGAAGCTGCTGGAGTTCTTGAGCTTCAAGGGTAACACACTATTTCTCCTTTTAAGCCTTATTTTGCTCTATCTTTTAGCCATACTTGCAAGCATATTTGAGCTTTGGGGTAAACTGAAAAAAGTCTTATTTTGAGGTCCTTAACATGTTTGTTTAAGATCATTTTTCTGTTGGGGGTCATCTACCCCCTTGCATGCTTCATTTTGCCTTATTTTGAGCCATGCATTAGGGTCTTTGCATTGACCTTTGTTTGGCCTTCTAGCCATTGAAATCCAGTGGATTTTCAGTGGCTAGCATGCTATTTTGTGTGCCAAAATGAGAGAGGGGTGACCCTTTCTCCCCTTGTTTTGTTTCCTAGCATATTTGGCCTAATAAATGAGCCCTTATTTGCATGCTTCCAAGCCATGTTTCAGGCCATTTTTGGTGGGTTTCAGGCCATTTTTAGTGGGTTTTAGGTTTTGCATAGGCTCTGTCCAGAGCCCATTTTGCCGTTTTGGGTGTCCATCTTGCATGTGTAGAACAACCCTCTTCATAGCTTATCGAAGGAGCATGTCATTCTTGCATGCATGGATCATATTTCAGTGGGTTTTTGGGCTTTATTTGGCATGTCATACCTCTGAATTTTTTTGGTTTAGTGACCTCTTGAATGCCTCACATGCTTGTAGTGTAAATCCTCTTCACCAGCTCACATTGCATGTTGTTTTGGCCTTTGATTCTAGCACTTTTTGGCCATGCCCTAAACTGATTTTGTGCATGTTTTGGACTGCCTTAGCTCTATTTTTATGCCTCATGGTCGAATGATGCTTGCCATGCATGGTTGTAGTGCAATACCCTTGCCTAGCCTTGAGTTTTGAACCCTCTTGCATGCTTAAGTTGAGGTGTTTCCATGTCTTAGCATCATTTTGTATGAAATTTCCGAGCATATATGGTTGCCATGTTCCCATGTTTTTCACTCCTTAGATGTGTTTGAGAGTTGTGCTTAAATACATCATTTATGGGCCATTGCATGAGCTTCACTTTTGTCCATTTCAAGCCATCATTTTAGTCCATATTTGCTACTGATTTGGCCTGCATAGGGACTGTTTGGGGTTGGTTTGGTCATTTGTGCATTGCTTTGCATGCCTATAGTGTAATTCACTTCACTAGTTTCGATATCCGGGCCATCTAGCATGCATTGTGTGAGGTGTTTACATGATTCGAGACCATCTTGCATGTCATTTCAGAGCTGGAAAATAATGTGATTGTATGCCATATTTCATCCCTTGCCATGCTTTGGTAGAGTTGCATTTGGTGCCTTAGGTTTGGTCTCTTGCATTTATGCATGTTTGCATGTGTTTCTGTTGCCTAATTTCATCATGTTTGGCCACTGATTTGAGTATGGCTAAGGCCCATTCATTTTAGTTTAAGTCCATCTTGCATTGTATATGCCATTTAGTCCATGTTGTTGCATGATTGACCATTGCATTGTGTATGCCTTGATCATTTCATTGTTAGTCTCCATGTGTGCATTGCGTATGCCATATAGTTTTCATGTGCATTGAGTATACCATTGATTATTTCATAGTATTGTGTATGCTAGTAGCATGTTTGCATATCATCATTTGCATGTTTGCATCATTTAATGGCATTATGTTTAAGTTGCATGTTAGAGTTGCATTCATGCATGCCATGTGTATTGCATTGTGTTTGGAGTAAGGTTTAGTCCAAACACGGGAAACGAGGGATGTTTCCTACTCCAAGTGACGAAACGTGCCTCGATTCTCGGTCACCGACACTCCGGATTACCCATGATGGAGTTTAGGCCTTGTTATGTATATATGTGTATTCATTTTACATCGAGTCGTGCAATCCGACTCTTCGGCCACATGCATCGAGATGCGTGATTGGTGGCACGAGGATCGAGGACTGCACTCCCTAGAGCTTACGCGATGATGGGGAGAGTGGTCATGCACACATATGTTGAAAATACTTTGCCATGCCCCTTTCTCGCTCTCTGTTGCAGCAAACCGGAAACCAACCGCAAAAACGGGTCAGCAACCTTCTGGAGCTTTGTACAGTGTTCTGGGACCAGTTGCAAACAGAGGCAAACCGGGGCATCGCGATAGATTTCCCAACAAGGCGACTTGAGCATGCATGCATTCCTTATCATTTAAGACCGAGCTGAGGCAGTCCATTTCATATGTTTGCATGCTAGCTTATTTATTTTAGTTAATTTGTTAATTAATTAGGGTTGTGTAATAATTAGCTGTAATTCGTTATTCATTCGGTTGTGTATTATTTATTCGGACCCTCCGAGGAGGGCAATGTTGTAATAAGTGTGCGTGTGTGCGATGTATGTCTTCCAACCCCACGTTTTTCTCCCTTTTATTTACTAGCTTATGATGGTTAGTTTAGGGCATGTTTCAATTAGCATCTATATGTTCGCATGTTTGCATTCATTCATCTGTATTGCATGCACCGAGCTCGGCGCATCATACTAACTGCATTGTATTTCAATTCCAAGTTGAATACATGTATCGATTGTTGCATCTCATATGCCATCTTAGAATAGCCGAGCCTATCTTAGTTGCATTCTTGCATGTGTTGCATTAGGCATCTCAGCATAGTTAGGATTCATGCATGTTTTCTAATTAGCTTCTTTCTTTGGCTCGGAGTACTCGGTAAGTGTTTATGCTTTAGCATCCTTGCATGTGTGTGAGTGACTGCCATGATAGCATGCTTACTATGAGGCTATGTGCTTATGTGATATAACTGCCTGAATGCCTGTGGGTGAAGGTTGGGTTGCTTGAGTTGGAATAATTCGTCGAAACCCGTGTTTTAGCCTACTTGCGAGTAGCAAACTTCAATCCATTTTCGAAACAAACGGATATGCGATGCTTTGTTCCAACTTAGGCAATCCAGTCTATACTTGTATGCTGTGTGCATCACATAGTAATCCTAGGTTAATAAACCGGAATAAGAGCGCATGTGTTTTCAAAAACTCGATATTATGTTTAGTAATGGCCGATCTTTGATCGGGCGAGCGGGGGTGCTCATGAAATGACCTTCCCCAATCGTACCCAAGTTCCCGAGCCGAAGCAACTTTGGTGATGACGGACACGTGGCCTTAGGCACGAGTCAGGGTTTCCTAAATTCTCCCAAAGTAAAATATTTAGGTGGCGACTTTGTATCTGGCAAAGCAGTCCATGTTTGGCATTTCTTTCTAAAAATCAGTTTTTCAAAACGATTTGCCGGATTTGGACTCTTTAGTGATTTATCAATCTCGTATTGCACTTTGCGAGATCAGATTATGAACCGTGACATTGAGTCCGAACTGTAGTAAGCCCAAATGAACAAAACGGGATTTTCTCGGGACGTTCGGGGACGTCTACAGCACCCCCCCCCCATCGAGCTAATTTTGCTCGAAACTCCTTGAGTGATTTTGCTCGCTGAAGGCAAAAGTTGGTGCTTTCCTCAACTTTAGAGCCTTCTGTTTAGCTGATTTTGCTCGAAACTCCTTGAATTGATTTTGCTTATTGAGAAAAAAGTTGGTGCTTTCCCTAACTTTAGAGCCTTTTGTCAAGCAAATTTTGCTCAAAGCTCCCTGATCTGATTTTGCTCGCCGAAGAGAAAGTTGGCGCTTTCCCTAATTTTAGAGCTCCCTGCTGAGCATTTTGCTCGAAGCTCCTCGAGCAAAGTTTGCTCGTTGAGTAAAAAGTTGATGTTTTCCATAACTTTAGAGCTCTCTGCCGAGTTGATTTTGCTCGAAGCTCCCCGACCTAATTCTACTTGTGGAGGAAAAAATTGCTTTTCCCAACTTTAGAGTTCCCTGCCAAGCTACTTTTGCTTGGAGCTCGACGAGATGATTTTGCTCATTGAAGAGAAAATTTGGATTTTTCCCAACTTGAACCTTCCTAACTGAGTGGGTTTTTAGCTCGACATGGAAGAAGTTAGAGTTTTTCCCAACTTGAACCTTCCTTACTGAGCAGGTTTTAGCTCAGCAAGGAAGAAGTTAGAGTTTTTCCAACCTGAGCTTCTCTTAATGAGTTGATTTAGCTTAACAAGGAAGAAGTCGGAGTTTTCTCCAACTTGAACCTTCCTTTTTGAGTGGAATTTAGCTCGGTAAGGAGAAAGTTAGAGTTTTTCAACATGAATTTTCCTTACCGAGGGAATTTAGCTTGGCATGGAAGAAGCTGGAGTTTCTCCAACTTAAACCTTCCTTACCAAGCGAAATTTAGCTCGGTAAGGAAGAATGTTTGCGTTTTGCCCAAATCAAAGAACCCTTGTTGAGCTATATTTTGCCTGGCAAATGGCAAAAACAACATCAACAAAACAAGAAAGCTAATACGGCAACATCCAATGAAAAGTTAAATGTTGATTCAAATTTTTGGCTCGGTTACAAAAAGGGGGGCTTATAGCCCAGTTACAATAAAAAAGTAGCAATAAAAGAAGAAAAGGAAAAGACAAAAGAAAAAGAAACCTGATGAAGCCCCTGTTCACAAGTTAGATTGACAAATCGACAGTTTCCTTCCTGGTTAACTCTTTAACACCTTCAACACCAATGTCGAGTGGTGGATCGGTCTCAAGTTTGGTTTGGCTTGCATCGTGCGATGCCACTTCGTCTTCTTGAGAGACCTGTTGCAGAGTCTTGTCGGTAGGCTGGGTAACGGGCACTTTAACCGTGCTAGCTATCTTTGTAGCTTTAATCATCTTCTGTTACATGGTAGTAGCATAAGCCTGCATGTAAGTGGAATGAAGTGGAGTGGGGGAGTCTAGAAGAATTTTGAATCTTCTAAATGACCAAGTTTTTTCAGCAGTAGTTTTCAAACTACATTGGAAGAAAATGTCCTTGGTGGCTTTCACTTAGCGTTCATAAGCATTTTCCCCCTCCACAAAGCCCCGGTCCTCCGCATTGTTGACCTTCTATTTTAGCTCTGCTCAATGGTTGTCTTAGTGTTTCTTCAGCTTGGCCAAATACCTCGCCTTCTTAGCCTCCACTTCTTGCTTCTTGTCCTTATTTTCCTTGTTTAACCGCTTAGCCAATTGGTCTTTCTTGGTTGCGATTTCTGTAAGAGAAGCCTTTAGTTTTTCCAACTCGGTCTATTTTTCCTTGTTGTCACCAATGGCATCGTGAAAACTCTTCTTCAGCCCAATCATGCGTTCATAGGTAACAAAGTTCTTCTGTGTGGCCTGCAGACAAGAAGAATTAAGCTTATGGAGACCGAATAATAACATAAATGAAATAAAGATGCCAATCCTTACCAGCACTATAGATTTGGAGGCCGACCAGATGGCCTTAAGGTCAGACAGTTGTTCATGTTTTTTTATATCGGTTGAGAGAAGCAGACCCTTGGTTAGGTTGAAGCCCAGCGAGTTATCCTTATCCGTGTAGATCGAGTTAGATGTGGTCCTAGCTCGACCTTTGTATTTTAGCTCGGGTGACTACACCAGGGGGGCAGTGGTACGGCCAGGCTGCTCGGTGATAACCTGCTCAATCTGCTTTACTTGATCATCAACTGATAGCTCGATTGAGTCATCATCCACTAAATATTGCTCGATGAAGGCCTACCTTGCTTTCTTTATGGACTGAAAAGAAGCCCGTTCACTGGCCAGAGCCAGCACATGACTAGTTTCTTGCGTGACTTGCTGGCTAGCTGGATTGGCCCTCAACTGTCTCGGTCTGTGGAGAGGAAAAGCCAGGCCGAGCGGTGATCATTGACTTGATAGCTCTTATCTTGGTCATTTCTTCCTTGGTTGTCAAAGGGATCAAGTTAATTTCTGGATGATTTGGATATGGTTCTGGAGAAGGCTCATGCAAAAAATTAGTCACTTTGCTCTTGTGTGGCGCGTTGTACTGGTAGGTCGGTTGTAGCCTAATAACTCGTGGAAATTGTGATTGGGATATCTCAGCGTGGTTCTGATTGCGTCTTGGTTGGCGTATGAATAGTTCTCTGCCAAGTGGTTGTAATTTGCAAAAAAAAGGGGCAAGTGTTAGCTCGATAAAACATTTTACCACGAAAGAAAACCGAGCTATATCGCTCACCTGCACTTCCTTTCTTCTTATTTATATACTAGCTTGGTATATTTGCCTCAGTGTCTTCATACTTACTAGACATCCATAAAAAATTGTCATCATTTAACTCTTTGTCTGGCATGCTTTTAACCAGTTTTGCTCGGCCTTTCCTCACCTTAAGGTACCAGCAAAATCCCCCTTTATTTTTGCTAAGTGTATATTGGTGAAATATCTCGGCTAGCCCTAGTTTCATGCCATGAGTACAGTTTAGCATGGATACACCATTGATTATTTTTTAAGTGTTGGTTCGCACCTGAGTTGGGCACAACCTAGTTTGTCTTAAAAATTTGCAAACTAAGGGCTAGACCGGGAAGCGGAGCCCCTTGCTACTATTGACACTACTATAACGCCCTGGGCATGATCCTTTATAAATTATGTCCACTTGGGTTTTGCCCAACATAGAATTATGAGAGAGAAAAGTGAATTGATCGGTGCCTAAATATACATATTTAATCCCCTAATATACACTTTATTAGTTTATTAATTTGTATTAATTTATAATTTTGTGTGATTTTTGTGTGTTTGTATATATTTTAGGTGTTTGTACATAAATTAGTGTAAATAATGCTTTTTAATATTTTATATATTATATTATATATTTTATAAAATAAATAAAATTAAAAAATTAAAAAAAGAGAAGAGAGAGCATGCCTCTTACGCCTCTCTTTCTCAATTATATATATAATAAAATATTATATTATTATATTATTTTATATATTATATTAAAAAAAAATGAAATTGGCGATGGCTGCCTGACACCCTCCATTGTTATATATATATATATATTATTTTATTACAATATTATATTATTTATATTATTTTGTTTTGTTTGTTTTGCAGGTGATGGTGTGGAATTTGCCTATAAAAGGCATTCAAGAAGAAGCAAGAAATAGGGGGGGAGGCAGAGGCTTCGGCCAAGGAAGCCAAGGAAAGAAAGAGAGAAAGGAAAAACGAAAGAGAGAGTGAGAAGGTTTAGAGTGCATATATTTTATAGTGGTTGTAATATTAGTATGTGGAACTAATTTCCATTTCTTAGAGATGAAATCCTGACCAAGTAATTAGGGTTTTTTGTATTTAGCATTTTTAGTTTTGATTTGATTTGGATAAATATAACTTTCAGATATTTTTGTGTAATAGATGTTTTATTCAAATCATGTTATACAATTGTTTTCACTGCTGCGTATTAAAATTGTTAGACGAGTCATACCTAATAAGACGGGTCGTGCATCAACCATAGTTTACTTTAGTTTAGTGGTGACGGTTTGTGGTAAGTGAAGATGATTCGTGAATTTTTAGTTTTAATGTACAAATCTTCTTGACGATGTATTTCTGATAAACTTATATCATATTATCCAAATTAATGATTTTCTGAAAACTAATACAATAACCCCTAATTATAAGGTTAGCGGTCCCAACTTCTGGGCCGTTAATAAATTAAATCAACCTCAAAAATACAAATTAGCTCCAAAATAATTACACAAATGTCTATAATTTATAATTTATACAAATCTCTAAAAACAATATATAGTGGTGGGCCCAAAAATCTCCAACTCGGTAATCCTTTAAATCCTTCAACTCCAATCGCCACTAGATTTGCTCCACACCTGAAAAATAAATTAAATCGGGAAGCATAAAATACAACAGGAATAACAAGGCTCGTACAGAGAATAAATCAGCAGGGATCCAACAATTACACAACCGATTAGATTCGATAATCAAGCAATTTACCAAATTGCACAAACAAGTCAACTCGACATATGATAATTTATCCAGAACCAAATACCCGGTCCTACTCGATACATGACCAGTGACCGGCTTCACCCACCTCACCTAAGCACAACCGCTTATCCGGGCTATTGGTCCAAGCTATTGGCAGGGTCCACTCGATCCATGTACGGAGCATTTCTACGTCATTTAACCTGACAAATCAACATTGACTACACAGAACAACTTCAGAAACTTAACAAATGAGTAGAATAATCAAAAGGATCAACAAGAATGATTCCATAGAATTTAACATATGACCATGATAATCAAGAGGAGTACAAGTGTGTAGTAATTAAGATAAACACTCTTTGCAAGGAGGTTTAGAGGAAGCATATTGTATACCATCCGAATTACCTCAAATCAATCTCCTCTGTCGCCAACACTCAAATTTCGATATTTCTCCATGGATCTCCAAAGTCTAAGGCATAAGGTATGTAAGGTTTCACAAAATCTACATCTCTCCTCCTTTATGAAAATGCTTACTCTCAGTTTAAACATTCTTAATCTAAACTCTAAATCTCTATAACAAATGGAGAGAGATATGAGAAGAACCATAGAAAGAAGTTGAGAAGTGAGCTCAATTTATAGACAAGGATACTTGGGACAAAAGAAAAGGAAAAATAATAAAATAAAGTTTACTTGGTCGGCAAGAAAGGGGTGTACTTGGGGAAAAAGAAAAGGAACTTCCTTAGAGACAAAGTAACTTGGAGAGAAAGGAAACTAAAATAAATAAATAAATAAAAGACATGTATAATGATAATAATAAAATGGAGGTAAAAAGAGATAAAATAAATAGAGAAAATAAGTTAGGTTCTCATCTAAAAATTTTACCACCAAACAATCACCAATATCTCTCATTAAAATATTAATACCTAAAAAATACGGGGTTTCACAATAATCTTGAGAAATTTCTTATTTTATTTTATTTATTTTATGTTTTATTAATTTTAATTTTATTATTTTCAAAATCAATTTTCTTTAAATTCCTTTAATTATTATTTTTGAATCAAGACAACTCGATTAATCCCTGAGGATCGAAACCTGGTCTTAACCACTATACGTCAGAGTAGTAGTTATTACTTGGTTATAAACATAATATTTTGGTGTGCAAATGACAGTATCAAATCTTGGCACTATTGCCAGGGACTTCTAGTAAGTTTTCTGATTCAGAGGTAATTTTTATTATAATTCATTTTTTTTATTTTAATATATATAGTTTCTTGTGCAGGTGTTACTATTTTTTTTTCTTGTGTGCAGATTGTCTTGTGTAAATACAAAAAAAATAAAATAATAATAAAAAAATAAATAAAATAAAAAAATAACAAAAAAAGCCCATACTGTGACACAAATGAAACACCCATGCTGGACATTGTGGATGACCTTTGCTGGACATATAACTTTGAGGATAAAAAAAAAAAAACACGTCTGACTACTAACTATTGACTAGTAACTACTAATATTTATTTTATTGCAATTTACTTCATCCCATCATTTTTTCTTTATTTGGGAGGTTTTATATCCCCTTTTATTTTTATCGCACTTTTATTTATCGCAATTTAATTATTGCATTTTTGTTCTATTTTGTTTAGTACAAATTTGTAGGTTTTTCTTTAGTGTGCTTTTGAAAAAAAAAAAAGAAAAAAAGAAAAAAAAAGGAAAAGAAGAAGAAGTGAGTTGAGCATTCTTCTAAAATCTTTTTGACAAAAGCAAAAGTTAGAGCTATCTAGTGTTTTGGAGCCTTGTGTATAGTGGAGTTATGTCGTAATTTGGAAATAATTCTTGGGGATATGAGAGTTAGCATTTCGATTATTTTGAAACCCTTTTTGATTATTTTCAATATCAATATGAAACTTCACCTCAATATTCTCCCTATTTTGAAAGGAGAGTGTTGTAAATTCTTCATAGTACACAATTGTTACACTTCTAAATTCCACCTAAACAAAATTCAGATCACGAGGATAGAGTGTTAACATTTCTTCAAAGCAGTTTAGAGTCCACCTATGAGTTATTGCATATCCAGAGTCATTCGTTTGCTAGAATGGAAGCCCATTTATTCTCGATAGGAAAGAAGAGTCTGTCTTCTGTTTTTCGATAGGAAATTCTTTAGAAGAGTCTCGGGCTCATTTTGATTTTGATGACAGTGATATGGATGAGCCGTTGTCTACCCCTTTCAAAGAATTACATTTTTCTTCCATTGAGAATGATCCACTCTCAGCCCCATTTTTTTTTTCATCTTGTGTGGAAGTACCCCATCTGGAGTCAGAACCTTTGCCCACAGGTAATACTGATGGGTTTTTAGATAGGGTCGAGACTATCTCCATGGATACTCCTCTACCTAATTATCCAGTGTCTGAGAAAATAATGAGTGAGTTAAGTGGATTAGACAGTGATTTGGACTGGGACTTTGTGATTGGCGATGATCTTTTGATATCTATTCCTAGGGTCTATTTACATGATTTCTTATTAAAAGACACATACCCTAGATTTGCATATATTACTCCTGCTATGTTAAAAGATGATTTTGTAACTCACTTTTGTCCACTTTTGGATGGGTCAAATAATTTCTGTTGGGATGACCCATATATCATAAATCATAAGAAGCGGAAAAAGTGAAATTGCTGCACCCAGGTAAAATAGATTAGTTTATTTCGTTTTATTTTATTTTATTTTATTTCGTGTGTTTTTAATATTGTGTATTTTAAGGGAACTGATGAGTAAGACCAAAGAAATTTGGTCTGAGATGGATTACTTAAAAGAAAATATAGCATTTCTGGTGTAAACCTGACCTATTTGACTTTTGGATTAAGGTTTCTTTTCCTTATGTAGTTGTTCTTGCCTTGTTTCTCACTATTTCTTCTTGAGTTGGGCTTTTGGGTTGTGTTGATTGTGTTTAGAACAGGTTGGTAGCTTGTTCTTCAAACTTTTGTTGCCCAAATTTTTGTTCCTTCGCTCGAGCGGTCTTTGTGAACATCCAGTATTTTTGTAGATTTGCAAAACTACTAGGAATTTGTATTCTTCTCTCGAGCGAATCTTCTTACGCTCGAGCGATGACCTTTGCCTGCAAAACTACTGAGAGTGTGTATTCTGTGCTCGAGCGGCAAAACTTATTATATCTAGTCGCTCGAGCGACACATCTTACGCTCTAGCAAACTGTTGATATATCAGTTCGTAAACAACCCATTTTGAGTCACTTTTTCAATTCACTATCTCTCTCTCTCTCTAAACTTTCTAAAAATCCTAGATCTACACTTCTTTTCTCTACAACTCACATTTTCTCCTCTAAAACACCTAGATCCATTGATTTATCTACTCTATTCCCTTTGAGAAAAAGGTAAAGCTCACTTAGAGCTTCACTTTCATCCGAGCAAAGTTAGGTTTCAGCGTTGTTGAAGTTTCTCCACTCTCTCCTTAGTCTCTTAGCTTTGAGGTAGGGATTCTTCACACTCTTATATGAGTTTTACCTTAGTCATTTTCTATTTCAAAAGATTATAGTGGTTTAGGGGCTTTTTGTAAAACCTAGGGTTTGAAATCAAAATGAAAAAAAGAGGGGTTTTCAAATGGTTTCTTGGAAAAGCTTGTGGGTATGAAATTAGATTTGATATATGTTGAAATGAGGTATTTTCTACATTGAAATTGATTTTTAAAGAGAAAGAGATTTTGCCCTAAAATGTGAATGTTTGAGATTGTAAAGAGAAAATGAAATTGACATTGAGAATTATGAAATTGAAGTAATGTTGATGATGATGGTAGAGTTGGATATGTAATAGCACTCCCATCTTGAGATTTTGGAAAAGTATATCTTTAATGAAATTTATTTATCTGTTTGGAGATATCTGTTTTCGACTATCGGTGGAGGATAGCTATGAATGTTGTAGAAATTGCATGAGAATTAGGTGAATTAAAACTAATTTATCATCCGTGTACATTGAACATTGTTGCTCATTTAATACGTTGAAAATGTATATGATTTTGAGAAAAATGAGTGAATGTGGGAAAGAGGTGTGTAACACCAAATCAAGTTGGCTTGTGTGCCAAGGGTGAAAGTCCCAAAAAATGCCCGTATACATAGGTGCCAGTTCCTGCAGACGAAGCATCTGTAAAATGGCAATAGTAGCGCTTGTATAGGCTACGTTTACATAGTTGCCGTTTGACGGTTTTTCGCAGACAAAATATCCGCGAAAGGTTGTACTGGTTTGAGATTTTCCCCTAGTTTCTATTGTGAAGGGCATGGTTTTGAGAATTGTGATATAAACCTAGCATAGCACGACTTTTGAAAAAGGATATAAATGTTTTGGTACTTGCATTGCATATGCATAAAACCTTATGACTTTGTTAAGATTTTTGCATTGTGTTGTAATGTTTCTACTAGGCTTTGGCTCATTTTGTGTGGAAAAAATCATTTTCAGATGCTGGTGATATGCCTCCACCAAAGACTTAACTTGGGAGGACTGTGGAGCTGAAGGCTCAGTGTTGTTATTTTGTATTTAATTTTGTACAAGCCTAGGGCTTTATTTGTATTGAGCTTAAGACTCACCTTTGATATACCCAAGCATTGACTTGGAAAGATGTAAGCCTTTAGGCATCTGATTATCTGTTTAGCTTTCATTTCTTTTCACTATCTTGTAACACATGCTGTAGACTCAGGATTTACTGTTTATGAATGTATATCGCATGTGTCACCTTTTGTATATCAAACTCTAATTAGTGAAAGCTTATCAATTCATTTATGTTGCTATTTGTTGGTTGTTATGAGATGGATATATATTGTGTTTATTTTGGGGGCATTACAACTTGGTATTAGGGCGTACTGGGTTTGAATACTTTGGATACGTGAGAAGTGGTTATTACCACAATGGGTTTGTCTCGCTTGGCAGAGATATTTGTATATATGATATACTTATGTGATAATATGCTTATGTGGTTATATGGGTATGGGATTTAGTTCATAAGATATTGTTTGGGTCTAGGGGTTTATAGAAGTCTAATTAGAAGAGCACTTGATCACTGCTGTTTCTAGTTGGAACTCTGGCAATGCTGTGGGACGGTCATTATCTAGCAAGGAAATTCGTATATGTTTATGTGATTATGCGCTTATGTGGAGTGAATTACTGTTGTCCATCGCATTAGGACGCGAGTGAGTTAGTTTCGGAACATTTGTAAATATGCTAATCTCTTTTGTTACCTTCATTAGGATGTTAGGACGAGGACATGGTGGTGGTAGGCATGATAGGCCTAGAAGGCATGGGGTGCCTTTACCGGATGAGATTCCGGCATAAGAAGAAGGGGTTGGTCAGACCAATATGGCCGAACCAATAGGTTAGTAGGCCATGGGTGCTTTGGTCCACGAAATAGCCGAAGCTCTGTGAGAATCCATGGACATTCTCAAGGCTGAGAATCAAGTCCAGGCCCACGTAGCTGAAGCAGGGCCGTCGTTCTTAAAGAGGAAGTTCTTTTGATCTAATTCGGACGAGTTTTTGGGTGATCCAAAAGAGTCACTAAAGGTGGATGAGTGGCTAGAGCAGATAATGAAGGCGTTTGAGATGCTTGGCATCGAGGATGACAAATTGAGGGTGACCTTGGCATCCTTCCAGCTAAAGGGAGATGTTGGTCAATGGTGGAAGTATGCGTATGGGTGCATTGCAGTGACTTAGGGGGCTTTTGTTAACGCCTTTTAGGAAAAGTTCTTACCTCCCACAGTTAGGGAGAAGTTGAGGGAGCAGTTCTCAAAGCTCAAGCAGCTCAACATGCCTGTAGCCGAGTTTAAGGCAGCCTTTACTGGCCTCTTTAGGTTTGCACCAGAGTTAGTGGCAACAGAGGAACATCGTTGTGTGGAGTTTGAGAAAAGATTGAGGACTGGGCTTCTTGTAAGGTAGCCAGTTCGATGATTAGAGATTACAGGTGACTTGTAGAGTCGGTGGCTTATCTTGAGACTGTGATGCAAATGTAGGAAGAGCGGATGAGGGGCTCTAGGAGGAGTTAGGATGTTCAAGGGGACAGTAAGAGGCAGAGGGGTTCTACCCCATAGCAGTCCCAGGTAGCACAGTCGAGGTCCACTTTTCCAGTATCGAGTTCGGGTTTTGGGAAGAGTGGTTAGAGAGATTTCACTTGCTTTAAGTGTGGTCAGTTGGGCCACAAGTCTCCAGCTTGCCTACAGAGGAGAGGAGGGTAGCGGTCTATATTATCTTCAACTCGTTCTCAGAGTCGGAATCAGGGGAGAGGGCAACCACCTACCTGTTATCAGTGTGGGCAATCAGGGCATATGAAGAGGTTTTGCCCACAGTTGAGTGGCACACCAGGTGCATCTGGTTCAAGACAGACACAGAGCCACCAGCTTGCATAGTCAGTTTAGACCTCGAGGGCCAATTAGGGAGCCTCTTCGGCTTAGTTAGTGTATTAGACTTATGCTCCAAAGAGTAAGTAGGTGGAGCAGAAACCTTCAGGACGTGTGTATGCTGTTACCATGCCAGACTTGGTGCCAACACCTTCAGTAGTGAAAGGTACTTTCTTGTTATGCAATTCTATTGCCAATGTGTTGATTGATGCGGGTGCATCATATTATTTTATTTCTTCTGCATTTGCATTGGCATTGGGGTTAGAATTGGCTCGGTTAGTATCTCCACTCAGTGTAGAGTCACTTATTGGTGGTGAGATTATTCTGGAACAGGGGTGTCATGGTTGTGAGATAGAGGTTGCCGGTCGTCGACTTCCTTTTGCTTTTGTGTTAATCGACATGACGAGTTTTAATGCTATATTGGGTATGGACTGGTTGTCATCGTATCGAGCTATCATAGATTGTTACCGTCAGAGGGTTATTGTATGTACCTTGAGTGGTGATTATTTTTATTTCATGGGGGACATAGCTGATAGAGTTTTATCGCCAGTGTATGATTCGCGTGGTCGGAGTGTGCTTAGTTATCTTCTTGTGACCTTCTTGGGTAGTGAGTGTGACGGAATTCGAGTTGATTTGCCGAGGGTAGTCTGTGAATACCCGGATGTCTTTCCTGAGGATTTCACTAGTTTACCACGTTATCGTAAGATTGAGTTTTCTATTGACTTAGTGCCTGGCACAACACCGGTTTCTATGGCACCGTATAGATTTGCACCCGCCGAGTTGAGTGAGTTTAAGATTCAACTCCAGGAATTGTTAGACAAGGGTTTTATCTGCCCTAGTACTTTGCTTTGGGAAGCACCTGATCTCTTTGCCAAGAAGAAGGATGGTGCCTTGTGGCTTTGTATTGATTATCGAAAGTTGCACTGGGTAACTGCTAAGAACAAGTACCCATTGTCTCATATGGATGATTTGTTTGACCAGTTAAAGGGGTCTTGTTGCTTCTCTAAGATAGACTTGAGATCGGGTTATCACCAGTTAAGGGCAAGGGAGGAAGATATCCAAAAGACGACATTCCGTACGCGGTATGGCCATTGTGAGTTTCTGCCTTTTGGGCTAACTAATGCACTGACCTTGTTTATGGATCTAATGAATCAAACATTTCGTGAGTTTTTAGATCCTTTTGTAGTCGTCTTCGCTGATGACATTTTGATTTTCTCACCCTCCGAGGAGGAACATGAGGAACACTTGCGAGTTGTGCTTGAGTTACTTAGAGCCCACAAGTTGTACGCTAAGTTTGGGAAGTGTGAATTTTGGTTGAAAGAAGTTCAATTCTTAGGTCACGTAGTATCCCAGGAAGAAGTGACTGTAGACTGTTCGAAGATATAAGTAGTGCAAGATTGGGAACAACCTAAGAATGCCTTTGAGATTCGTAATTTCTTGGGGTTGGCTAGGTATTGTCGTCGGTTTATGAAGGATTTCTCTAAGTTAGCCTCACCTTTGACTAGACTAACGAGAAAAGGAATCAAGTTTTCATGGAATGAGACTTGTGAGAAGTCTTTGCAAGAACTTAAGGTTAAACTTACCACTACTCCAGTATTGATTATTCCGAAGAGGGGTTCGGGTTATTCTCTGTATTGTGACGCTTCACGGGAAGGTTGGGGTTGTGTTTTGATGCAGGAAGGAAAGTAGGAGCTTATCGTTCACGTCAGTTGAAAACACATGAGAGGAACTACCCTACTTATGACCTAGAGTTAGCAGTAGTGATCTTTACCTTGAAGATTTGGAGGCATTATTTGTATGGGGAGAAGTTTGAAGTATTTTCTAATCACAAGAGTCTGAAATATCTGTTTACACAGAAAGATGTTGGGTACTATTGGTGAGTTTGACTTGTATCTTGGCGAGTTTGTTGATTCGGCAACTTTGTTTTCGGTAGTTGCACAACCTACACTTGTGAGCCGAGTTATAGAAGTGCAGAGGGGTGACCTTGAGGTAAAAACCCTACAAGAGAAGATCTCCAGTAGAAAGGTAGAAAGAGGCTTGAATGTGTAATCTGAGTCGAGTATTAGATACCTTGACGGTCTTTTCATATCAGAGTCTTGTCGAGAGAAGGTACTCCGAGAGTTTCACCATTCACACCCTGTGTTGCATCTGGGAGGCACAAAGATGTATCACGGCCTTAGTTGTTAGTTTTGGTGGAAGGGGATGAAGAGAGATGTGGCCGTGTTTGTGTCGAGGCGCTTTACTTGTCAACAAGTGAAGGTCGAGTATCAAAGGCCAGCGAGTTTGTTGCAACCCTTGCCTATAGCTAAGTAGAAGTGGGAGCATGTCACAATGGATTTTGTTGTGGATCTTCCAGGGACTCAACGGGGTAATGATGCCATTTGGGTGGTAGTTGACCGATTAACCAAGTTAGCGCACTTTATACCTATGCGCACGAGTGACATGTTCTTGCCGACCTTTACGTTAGGGAGATAGTGAGGTTGCACGGGGTCCCTGTAATGATTGTTTCAGATAAAGATCCGCATTTTACGGCTCGGTTATAGCAAAGCCTGCAGAATGCCTTGGGCACTAGGTTGACTTTTAGCACCACCTATCATTCTCAGACTAACGGGCAGTCTGAACTTACTATTTAGATCCTTGAGGATATGCTTCAAGGTTGTGTCCTTGACTTTAACGGGTCGTGGAAGAGGCACTTGCCCTTAGTGGAGTTTGCCTATAACAATAGCTTCCTGTTGAGTATTGGTATGACACCGTTTGAGGCCTTGTATGGTCGAACGTGTAGGTCTCCTGTGTGTTGGGATGAGGTGGATGATGCACCTATGTTGGGTCCAGAGTTAGTCCGGGAAACGACGAAAAAAGTTGCACTTATCCGTAAGAGGTTGGTCACGACTCAGAGTCGTCAGAAGAGCTATGCCGACCGTAGGAGGAGACCGATCCTTTGAGATAGGAGATCAGGTCTTTTTGAAGATATCACCTAGACGGGGTTTGATGAGATTTGGGAAGAGTGAGAAGTTATCTCTTAGATTTATTGGGCCTTTTGAGATCCTAGAGCGGATTAGAGTGGTAGTTTATCGCTTGGCCTTATTGCCACCGCTTGCTGGGGTTCATGACATGTTTCATATCTGTATGCTCCGAAAGTATGAACCGAATCAATAGCACGTGTTGGATTGGACCGAATTAGAGGTAGACGAGAATACCTCGTATGAGGAGAGATTGATGAGAGTCTCGGATACTCGAGACCAAGTCTTGCGAGGCAAGACAATTCCTTTGGTAAAAGTATTGTGGTGATACCACAGGGTTGAGGAGGCCACTTGGCGAAACGGCAGTTCGTGAGAAGTATCCGAACCTATTTATTGATGTTTGAGAATGTATTGAAAACCTTGTTATGTTAATGTAATATAAACATTGTATATGTTTTAGAAATGTGAATTGTATATTCAGTGTTGAAAACTCGCTTATCATGTTGGTGGGAGAGGATGACCGGTGTATGGGTCATGGTGATGAATTGAAATTATTATCATTGTTGTAATTGGTCAAAACATGGTTTTAAATGTTTGGTTTAAATTTCGAAGACGAAATTCCTTAAGGGGGGGGGGAGGTTATAGCATTTTTGGTGTAAACCCAACCCATTTGACTTTTGGATTCAGGTTTCTTTTCTTTATATAGTTGTTCTTGCCTTGTTTTCCACTATTTCTCCTTGAGTTAGGATTTTAGGTTGTGTTGATTGCGTTTGAAACAGGTTGGTAGCTTGTTCTACAAACTTTTGTTGCCTCGATTTTTGTTTCTTCGCTCGAGCGAAACTTCTTGCACTTGAGCGGTCTTTGTGAACATCTAGTATTTTTGTAGGTTTGTAAAACTACTGGGAATTTATATTCTTTTTTTGAGAAAATCTTCTTGTGCTTGAATGACGACCTCTTTCTGCAAAACAACTAGGAGTGTGTATTCTGTGCTCGAGCGGAAAAACTTATTGTGTCTGGTCACTTGAGCGACATATCTTGCGCTCGAGCGAATCGTGCGTATATCAGTTCGTAAACAGCCCATTTTGAGTCACTTTTTCATTTCACTCTCTCTTAAACTTTTTAAATCCCTAGATCTTCACTCCATCTCTCTAAAACTCAGATTTTCTCTTCTAAAACACCTAGATCCATTGATTTCTCTACCCTACTCCCTTTGAGAAAAAGGTAGAGCTTACTTAGAGCTTCACTTTCATCCGAGCAAAGTTGGGTTTCAGCGTTGTTGAAGTTTCTTCACTCTCTCCTTGGTCTCCTAGTTTCGAGGTAGGGATTCTTCACAGTCTTATATGAGTTTTACCTTAGTCATTTGCTATTTCAAAAGATTATAGTGGTTTGGGAGTTTTTGGTAAAACCTAGGGTTTGAAATCAAAATGAAAAAAAGAGGGGTTTTCAAATGGTTTCTTGGAAAAGCTTGTGGGTATGAAATTGGGTTTGATATATGTTGAAATGAGATATTTCCTACATTGAAATTTATTTTTAAAGAGTAAGGGATTTTGCCCTAAAATGTGAATGTTTGAGATTGTAAAGAGAAAATGGAATTGATGTTGACAATTATGAAATTGAAATAATGTTGACGATGATGACAAAGTTGGATATCTAATAGCACTCTCATCTTGAGATTTTGGAAAAGTGTATCTTTAATGAAATTTATTTATCTGTTTAGAGATATCTGTTTTGGGCTATTGGTGGAGAATAGTTATGAGTGTTGTAGAAGTTGAATGAGAATTAAGTGAATTAAAACTAATTTCTCATCCATGTGCATTGAACATTGTTGCATATTTAATACATTGAAAATGTATATGATTTTGAGAAAAAATGGTGAATGTGGGAAAGAGGTGTGTATCACCAAATCAAGTTGGCCTGTGTGTCCAAAGTAAAAGTCTCGAAAAATGTGCATATACATGGATGCCGCTTCCCGCGGACGAAATATCCATAAAATGGCAATAATAGCGCTTGTATAGGCTACGTTTACATCGGTGTCGTTTGACGATTTCTCGCGGACAAAATATTCGTGAAAGGTTGTATTGGCATTGTTTGAGATTTCCCCATACTTTCTATTATAATGGGCATGGTTTTGAGAATTGTGACATAAACCTGGCATAGCACGACTTTTAAAAAGGATATAAACATTTTGGTACTGGCATTGCATATGCATAAAACCTTATGGCTTTGTTAAGATTTATACATTGTATTGTAGTATTTCTATTGGGCTTTGGCTCACTTTATGTAGGAAAAACTATTTTCAGGTGCTGGTGATATGCCTCTACCAAGGACTTAGCTTGGGAGGACTGTGGAGTTGAAGGCTCAGTGTTGTTATTTTGTATTTAATTTTGTACAAGCCTATAGCTTTATTTGTATTGAGCTTAAGACTCACTTTTGATGTACCCAAGCATTGACTTGGAAAAATGTAAGCCTTTAGGACATGTGATTATGTGTTTAGCTTTCATTTTTTTCACTATCTTGTAACACATGCTGTATATTCAGGATGTACTGTTTATGAATGTGTAACGCCCCAACTTCTGGGCCGTTAATAAATCAAATCAACCTCAAATGTATAATTGTAGATAACTCATAATCTCAAATATACAAATCGTCTCCAAAATAATTAACTCACATGTCTGCAAAACATAAATTTTACACATCTCCAAAAATAATATAAGTTGTGGACTAAAAAAATCTCCAACTCAAATAATCTCTTTAGATGCTTCAACCTCAATCGCCACTAAATTTGCTCCACGTCTGAAAAATAAATTAATTCAGGAAGTATACAATATAACAAGAATAACAAGGCTCGGACAGAAAATAAATCAACAGAGATCCAACAATTACACAACCGATTAGATTCGATAATCAAGCAATTTACCAAATTGCACAAACGAGTCAACTCGACATATGATAATTTATCCAGAATCAAATACCCGGTCCTACTCGATACATGACCAGTGACCGGCCTCACCCAAGCACAACCGCTTATCCGGGCTATTGGTGCAAGCTATTGGCAAGGTCTACTCGATTCATGTACGGAGCATTTCCATGTCATTTAGCTAGACAAATCAACATTGACTACACAAAACAACTTTATAGAATTTATCAAATGACCAAAGTACTCAAACGTGTCAATAGAATGATTTCACAAGATTTATCAAATGATCACAATAATCAAGAGGATTACAAATTGGAAGTAATTAAAATAGACACTTTTTGCAAAGAGATTTAAAGGAATCATATTGTATACCACCCGAATTACCTCAAATCAATCTCCTCCGTCGCCAACACTTGAATCTCGATATTTCTCCATGGATCTCCAAAGTCTAAGGCATAAGGTATGTAAGGTTTCACAAAATCTACAACTCTCCTCCTATATGAAAATGCTTACTCTCACTTTAGACATTCTTAATCTAAACTCAAAATTTCTATAATTTAAGAGAGAACAATATGAGAGAGATAGAGATATGGATAGACCAAGAAGAAGAATGATAGAAATGGTTGAGAGGTGAGCTCAATTTATAGATAAGGATAATTGGGACAAAAGAAAAGAAAGACTTGGGGCCAAAGAAAGGAACTTTACTCGGTGGGCAAGAAAAGGGATTTGTTTGTACTAAAGTACAATGATTATAGCCTAGGAGGTATGATGGCTAGCCATGTGCTCAAGATTTTGGGGGATATTCCTATTTATTTTGTGTACAAAAGATTTGATGAATAAAAAGTACAAATATATATATATATATATATATAATGGTGACTTGGTAAGTAAGGAAATGATGAAAAAAATAATAAAATAAAATTTACTTGGTGCCCAAGAATAATGAAAAAATATTAGAAAACAAAGCAGATGAATAATAATGAGGTGGAGAGAAAAAAAGATAAAATAAATAGAGAAAAATAAGTTAGATTCTCACCTAAGAATCTCACCACCAAACTACCACCAATACCCCTCACTAAAATATTAATACCTCAAAAATACGGGATTTCACAGAATGTATATCGCATGTGTCACCTTTTGTATATCAAACTTTGATTAATGAAAGCTTATCATTCATTTATGTTGCTATTTATTGGTTGTTATGAGATGGATATATTGTGTTTATTTCGGGGCGTTACAGAAAAATAAAATTTTCAGCCCTAAACCGTCTTGGAATTTGACTATAAAAGGCCAATTTTTATTTTTTGTGTTTTCTTCTCGTTCACTATTCTTGTCAATCCTTTATAGTATGTGCCATTACGAACAATGTCATTTAAGTTGGGGGAAAGGATTTTGTGTTTTATTTTGTGTGTTTATTTTTTTACTTTCAGTCATATTTTGCAACCAAAAAAAAAATTAACTTAAATTTTTGTGTGTGCTGTTGTTCGTGTTTTCAAAAATAAATAAATAACAAAAAATCATCAATTTTTCTTTGTATGTCCACTATTCGGTTGTAATTTAAAAAAAATATATATGTTTTTGTTACATGTGTGTGTGTGGGTTTTATTTATTTATTTATTTATTAATTTGTGTTGTGTGCGTGGTGTTAAAAAAAAAAAAAAAAATTTTGATTAATTGATAATTTTGTTGTCTTAGCAGTTTAATTATATCTTAGTTTATTATATTATCTTTTGATTAAAAATAATTTTCTGTCTCATATTCGGATGATATGCACCGAAATGTCATCCGGTAATGACACCTTCTGCTGCCTAGGCCTGCCACGCCTACCACCACCACCACGTCCACATCCACGTCCACATCCTAACATCTTAATAAAGGTAACACAATAAATTAGCACATTCACAAATGTGCCGAAGCTAATTCACTCACGTCCTAATGCGGTGGAGAACAAGTAATTCACTTCACTTAAGCACTTAATCAAATAACACACAAAAGAATTTCCTTTCTAGATAGTGACCACTCCGCGACATTGCTAGAGTCCTAGTTAGAAATAACAGTGATCAAGTGCTCTTCCAACAAGACTTCTAGGAACTTGTAGATCCAATCAATATCTAAGAAATTAAATCACATACCCATGTAGTCACATAAGCATGTTATCACATAGCATACCGGGTCTATTTCTACTATCATAAAACAAGAGACCTTATTATGGTAAAAACTACATCCCACGATCCCAAAGTATTCTAACTCAGTGTATAAACACCCCGAATTAAATGCAATAAACCAACCAAGACGATAAGTAAATGACATGGTAAATCAAAGAATGATGTCCCTCTATTACATAAGATTCAGTTGTACAAAAGGGTGACATATGCGATATACATTCATAAATAGTACACTCTGAATCTACAGCATGTGTTGCCAAGCAGTAATAGTGTAATAAAAGCTAACAAATGATCATATGCCTTAGAGGCTTACAAATTTCCAAGATAGTTCTTGGTTACAACAAAAGTGAGTCTTAAGCTCAATACAATTAAAACCCTAAGCTTGTAAAAAAGTAAATACAAAATAACAAAACTAGGCCTTTAGCTTCACAATTCTCCCAAGCTAAGTCCTTGGTAGAGGCATATCACTAGTACTTGCAAATATTTTTTCCACATAGGGTGAGCCAAAGCCCAGTAGAAATAATCTAACATAATATATGAATCTTAACAAAGATATAAGTATAATTTGCACATGCATGTCATTAATAAACCATTTCATAATTCTTTTGTAAACCATTCAGTATTGACTGTATATTTCAATTCATGAAATCAATTTCATCTCATTCAAATGACCAAACTGAGAATGCAACATAATAGGTTTCTAACAAGTACAATCATCATACAATCACTTCTATTTGCTATTTTACGGATATTTCATCCAGAGGAATCGACACCCATGTATACGTGTGATTTTTGGGACTTTCACCCTGGATACACAAGCCAACTTAATTCAATGGAGTACATCTCATTTCTTCTTCCACACATAGAGTACATCTCCTTTCTTCTCCCAAATATCATATATTTACAATGTATTTAAACATAGTCATATTCAATGACAACAAATGAGAGATTAGTTTCAATTCGCTTAATCCTCATGTAATTTCTATAACAATCATAGATATCCTCCATCGATAGCCCAAAACAGATATTACTAAACAAATATACAATATCCGAGATAGATAAATTATCCAAATTCCATAGGTAAGTGATAATACATATCCAACTCTACCACTTATATAGACATCTATCAAATTTCACATTTTC
The DNA here is from genome assembly GCA_036172215.1 of Camellia granthamiana. Lineage (NCBI taxonomy): Eukaryota > Viridiplantae > Streptophyta > Magnoliopsida > Ericales > Theaceae > Camellia > Camellia granthamiana. The sequence goes on along the minus strand of CM069903.1, from coordinate 102,535,775 downwards.
AATACCAATTTCATTTAATCCAATTTCACATTTCAATACCAATTTCATTTAATCCAATTTCACATTTTCAATACCAATTTCATTTACTTATACAAAATAAATGTTTGAGACGTTTTAGGGAAAACTCTCTTTTCGTCCAAAATTCAACCCAAATATCAAATCAACAATTTTATTACAACACAACCTCATTTTCACTCCCATAACCATTTCCAACACATCCATTTGTAAACCCCTCTTTTGATTTTAAACCAAAACCCTAGGTTTGTTCAAAACAAATTACTAAGTTAAAAACCATAGAAGAGTGTAGAAATCCTTACATCAAAGCTAGAAGACGAGCAAGGCAAGGAAGAAATTCGGATGAAGTTGAAACCCATGCTCTATTAAGATGAAAACGTAGCTCTTGAGATGCTCTACTTTTTTAACAAAGGCATACAGGTAGAGAAACCACTAAATCTAGGTTAAAACGTAGAGAGAGGGAGTTTTAGAGAGAAAAGCTCTAGATCTAGGGTTTTGAAATGTTTTAGGAGAAATAGCGTGATTACGAACTGATATACACACAGTCCGCTCAAGCGCAAGAATTGACGCTCGAGTGTTAAGACACAACAAGTTGTTCCGCTCGAGTGCAAATTACACACTTCCAGTAATTTTGCAGACATCAGACCAACGCTTGAGTAGAAGAAAGGCCGTTCGAGTTGGGACCGCTCGAGCGCAGAAAACACTGCTTGAGCGTAAAATACACTCTCTTAGTAATTTTGGAGACCTGCAAAAGTATTAAGAGTTTACAAAGCTTGCTCACTCGAGCGGAGGAGTAAAATTTTGGGTAACAAATGTTTGAAAACCAAGGTACCAAACTATACCAAATGCAACCAATACAACTCAATAGCCAAACTTAAGGAAATATAAGAGAGATAAGACATGAACAACAATACGAAATAATGAAACCCGAGTCCAGAATACAAATTGGGTTGGGTCTAAACCAGAAACGCTATAACCTCCCCCCTTAAGAAATTTTGTTCCCGAAATTTCAAATCAAGTTTTAAAACTATGATTAAACCAATTACAATAATGATAATTAATCAATTCCATTACTGTGACAACTCTACTCTGTGTTATACTAATTAATCTTAATTATGCTTATAATTATATGCTTGATATGATTTTGAGTGCTAATTATATGATTATATGTGTTTCTCAATTTGTAATATGTTCACCGTAGGAAAATCTGTTCGATTTTTTGTTATAAAATTTAAATTGGAGGCCGTAAAAGCGTCATAAAGCAAAATTAACTGCCCCATTGCGATTAGCGTAATTTTTAGAGCCTATGGTGAAATTTAATTAAAAATTGATTCGGATCAAAATAATTAGATTAATCTGATTTAATTATGTTCATTTGATTAGGCCTAAGCCTTAATTAGCCAATATGATTGGCGAGACCTATATATATACTAATTAGGGGCCTAATTCACATTTTTGAGCTCATTTTATCACCTCTTGGCTGAGTTAAACACTTTAGAGAGGGAAAACACTTGATTTAGAGAGAGAGGGACCAAATTCTTGGAGAATTGAATTCAAGATTGAAAAATTTGGAAGCTAGGCTCAAGAATTAGCCAAAATTGCAAGGGTGAAAGCTTCTAGGTGAGTACTTGAACTCAAATTCATGAATTAAGTTCATAACTAAATGAATTCAAAGTATATATGAAGTTAAATACATGAATTAAGCTAAGCTTGGTAAATTTGATATCATTGGATACATGCATGTGAGAATTGGCCATAATTTTGCATATTTGAATGTAAAGTATGTTGATCATGTTTCATTGAGGATTGTTTGACACATGCATGTAAGAATTTTCATGCATTGAGGCTTAATTTTAAGCCTTGTAGCTTGTCTATGCAAGATACAAAACATGGATTGTGTATATGTAAAGTTTATGGTTTAAAATTATTAAATCCATGGAATTTTGAACTACGGTTGAAAGTTCTCTTCAAATATATGTTTTTGGGAGTATTCTTGCATAATTGAGTAAGTTATACATGAATTGGACATTTGAAAATGTGTTTTGAGCTTCAAATAGAATTCTGGAAATTCCATAATTTGACCTGTCCGCTCGAGCGGGGAAAGTGTCAATCGAACGTGAAAATTTAGCTCCCAGAAGTTTTGTAGAAATTGCACGGTAGCTCGAGCGGCAAACCTTGCGCTCGAGTGAACCCTGTTTTGCAAGACTCATCGCTCAAGCGTCCGAAATCTTGCTCAAGCATAATATTCATGCAACCAGTATTTTTACAGAGTTTTACAGGCCGCTCGAGCGACTAAAGCTGCGCTCGAGCGGAGAGCCCTGTTTCAGAATTTTTGAAAAGTTGTTTTATGATTCGTTTTCTGTTCTCTTTTATTTCTAAGCACTTTAGGCATACATTGAACATTGTAAATGAGCTAAAGGGATAAGAAAGAGGCCTAAGAAAAATAAAAAAATTGAGAATGGATTGAATTGCTTATGACCCGATATGTTGTGAAATGTGTAGTGTCAAGCGCAAGGGCAAATCCATCTGTAGAACACTGTGAGTAATATCTTAGTAAGGATATTTTTATGCTACTTTCCAAATGCTTACATCTGTATAAGTTTCATGCGTTTGTTAATTTGAATTGTGAAAGAGTATTCGTTATGCCAATGATTGAATAAGGCTATTGGAATATGATTATGATTATGATCCCAAGTATGAAATGTGCATAAACATGAATGAATTGGGCCAGAAGCCATTTGACATGAATGAATTGGGCCTGAGGCCATTTGATAAGAATGAATTTGGCCCGGAGCCGTTTGATAAGAATGAATTTGGCCCGAGGCCGTTTGATAAGAATGAATTGGGCCCAAGGCCGTTTGATATATTTCGGCCTGAGGTCGTTTGATGTATTGGACATAAATATGAATGGGCCTAAGGCCGTTTGATATGTTTGTTAAGAATTTCATTCATGTAACTTCTCTACTTTGATATTATTCGCTGGGCTTTCGCTCACTCACATTTATATTTATGTAGATGAGTAAAGAGATGTTCAAACCCAGCCTCAGGGAAGGGTGTGAGAGGAAGTCAAGTTTTGTGGAGTCAGCCTGAACGTCTCACGCACGAGACTTTATTTCTTATACTTGTCTTTCCGTTGCACCTTACCACCTTAGTGGTTCTGTTGGATCACTTATGTATATAAACTTTTGGTTTGACTGACTATAAGTTTGAATGATCCTGTATGTACAAGATTCTAAGTTTGTTTGTTTTTGGTGTGGGTTATTAATGAATATATGTGAAATGTTTTGATATGCTATGTAAGCACAGTTTTTTGGATAAAATTTTTAAGTCTGCTTCCGTTTGGCCCCATTATTGTTATAAAATATGTTTGATTTTGTTTGAGGCCGTAGGTAATCTTATGATTACTGGCCAGTTATGACCTTAACCTACAAGGGCGGATTCAGGTCATGACAATTACTATAACCCATTCTCCAGTCATCCATTCTTATCAATTCGATACACAAGTTCCAACATTGAAAGTACAATTTACATTTTCCAAAACATATACAATGTTTACATTAAACCCATGTTTCCAAAACATGTAAAACATATACAATGTTTTCATACTTCATTAACATAACATAATCTCAATACCTGCTCAAACATCAGCAAAGAAGTCCGGATACTTCTCACGAACTTCTAACTCACGTTCCTAAGTTGCTTCCTTAACTCCGTGATGTTTCCATAACACTTTTACCAAGGAAATTGTCTTGCCTCGCAAGACTTGATCTCGAGTATCTAAGACCCTCACTGGTCTCTCCTCATATAAGGTATCCTCATCTACCTCTAAGTCGGTCCAATCCAACAAGTGTGATGGATCTGTCTCATACTTCCGAAATATACAAATATGAAACACATCATGAACCCTGGAAAGCTATAATGGCAAGGCCAAGCGATAAGCTACTTCTCTAATCCGCTCAAGGATCTCAAAAGGCCCAATAAATCTAGGGGACAACTTCCCACTCTTTCCAAATCTCATCAAACCCCGCCTAGGTGATATCTTCAAGAAGACATGATCTCCCACCTTAAAAGACGAAGGTCTTCTCCTAAAGTCAACATAACTTTTCTAGCGACTTTAGGCCGTAAGCAACCTCTTACGGATAAGTGCAACTTTCTTCGTCATTTCCTGGATTAACTCTGGACCCAATATTGGTGCATCACCCACCTCGGCCCAACATACAGGAGATCTATACGGTCGGCCATACAAGGCCTTAAATGGTGCCATGCCAATACTTGACTAGAAACTATTGTTATAGGAAAACTCCACTAAGGGCAAGTGTCTCTCTCATGACCCCTTAAAGTCAAGAACACAACTTTGAAGCATATTCTCAAAGATTTGAATAGTACGCTCGAACTGCCCATTCGTCTGAGGATGATACGTAGTGCTAAAAGTCAATCTCGTGCCCAAGGCACTCTGTAGGCTCTGCCACAACCAAGCCATGAAACGCGGATCTCTATCCGAAACAATCGTTACAGGGACCCTATGCAACCCCACTATGTCCCTAATATAAAGGTCGGCAAGATAATCTACCGAGTCACTCACGTGTGTAGGTATAAAATGCGCCAACTTGGTCAACCGGTCAACTACCACCCAAATTCCATCACTACCTCATTGAGTCCTCAAAAGGCCTACAACAAAATCCATTGTGGCATGTTCCCACTTTCACTCAGTTATAGGCAAGGGTTACAACAAACCCACTGGCCTCTGTTGTTCGGTCTTCACTTGTTGACAAGTAAGGCACCTCGATACAACCATGGCCACATCCTTTTTCATTCCCCTTCACCAAAACTGGTGACTAAGGCCGTGATAAATCTTTGTGCCTCCTGGATACACCGCAAGGCATGAATGGTGAAACTCTCGGAGTACTTCCTCTTGACAAGACTCCAATACGAAAAGACAGTCACGGTATCTAACACTCGAGTCGGGATACACATTCAAGCCTTTCTCTACCTTTCTAGTAGAGATACTTTACCGAAGGGTTTCAACCTCAAGATCACTCTTTTGCGCTTCTATCACTCGGTTCACAAGTGTAGGTTGTGTAACTACCAAAACAAGGCTGCAAACTCCATAGACTTGCCAAGATATAAGAAAAACTCACCAATAGCACCCAACATCTCACATTCCTGAATGGCAATACTAGCCACACTACCAATGGATTTTCTACTTAAAGCATCGGTCATAACATTAGCCTTCCCGGGATGATAATGTACCTCAAAATCATAATCTTCTATAAACTCCATCCACCTCCTCTGTCTCAAATTCAAGTCTTTCTGTGTAAACAGATATTTCAAACTCTTGTGATCAGAAAACACTTCAAACTTCTTACTATACAAATAATGCCTCCAAATCTTTAAGGCAAAGATCACTGTCGCTAACTCTATCTTATGAGTAGGGTAGTTCCTTTCACGTGTTTTCAACTCCCGCGAGCCATGAGCTACTACCTTCCCCTTTTGCATCAATACATAACCCAAACCTTCCCTCGAAGTATGACAATACACCAAATAGCTCAAACTCCTTTTCGGAATAATCAACACTGGAGCAGTGATAAGCCTAACCTTACGCTCTTGAAAAGACTTCTCACAGGTCTCATTCCATACGAACTTAATGCATTTCTTCGTCAGTCTGGTTAATGGTGAAGTTAATCTAGAGAAATCTTTCACAAATTGACGGTAATACCCGGCTAACCCCAAGAAACTACGGATCTCAAAAGCATTCTTAGATTGTTTCCAATCTTGTATTGCCTCTATCTTGGATGAATCTATAGTCACCCCTTTCCTGGATACTACATGGTCTAAGAACTTTACTTCTCTAAACCAGAATTCGCATTTTCCAAACTTGGCATAAAGTTTGTGGGCTCTAAGTAACTCAAGTACTACCCGCAAGTGTTCTTTGTGCTCCTCCTCAGAGGGTGAATAAATCAAGATATCGTCCACAAAGATAACTACAAAGCGGTCTAGAAACTCACGAAAAATCTGGTTCATCAAATCCATAAACACAGCTGGTGCATTGGTTAGCCAAAAGGGCATCACTGGAAACTCATAATGGCCATACCACGTACGGAATGTCGTCATCTAGATATCCTCCTCCCTTAATCTCAACTAGTGATAACCCGATCTCAAGTCTAACTTAGAAACGCAACAAGACCTCTTCTGTAACAGCCTTACTCTATGTTATGCTAATTAATCTTAGTTATGCTTATAATTAAATACCTGATATGGTTTTGAGTGCTAATTATATGATTATGTGTGGTTTTGAATTTCTATCTGTTCATCGTAGGAAAATCTATTCAATTTCCTGTCAAAAAATTTAAATTGAAGGTCGTAGAGGGGACAGAAAACGAAATCAATTGTACCATTGCGATTGGCATATTTTTTAGAGCCTATGGTGAAATTTAATTAAAAATTGATTCGGATCAAAATAGCTGGATTAAATTAAGTGTGGTTTATTAACCATAAGAGAGTTTGATTAGTTTAAACTAATCGCCTAGTATATATAAGGGCCAAACACACTTAAGCTCATATTATGAGCTCAAAATTTGAAAATACACTCTAAAGAGAGAGAGAGAGAGAGAGAGAGAGAGAGAGAGAGAGAGAGAGAGAGAACATAATTTGAAGGATTTAGCTTAAGCTTGGAGAATTTAGGAGAATTAACTCAAGAACTAGCTAGAATTTGGAAGATTGAAGCTTCTAGGTGAGTAATTTAACTCAAATTCATGGGTTTACATTCATAACTAAGTGAATTCAAAGATGATATGAAGTTAAGAACAAGGTTTGAGTTAAAAATGATGAAAATGGGATCAATATGTATAAGCATGTAACAAATTACTAAGAATCTTCATATTTGAGTTTATAGCATGTTAAACAAGTTGAATTGGTAGTCATTTGAGACATGCATCCATGAATAATGAGGTTATGAGGCTTAATTTCATGTTTTGAAGATGAAAGGATAAGAATTCATGTAAGATCATACATGCATGAGAGTCTTGAATATCATTTTGACAAATTTATGGAGAATATGGTACCAATGCATAATTTTGTTGAGCTTCATGATTTTGAACAACATTTGTATCATTTGAAATGGAATTAGAGTCTACATTTCACATGCATGCATAGTCCATGAAGATATGAAGCTTGGTTGCATGAACTTTGAACTTTCCAAGAATAATATGAAATTATTTAAGAATCGGATCATGATTTTGGATAATGGGTCTCAAATTACCTATGTTCCCATGTCATATAATGTTTTTCCATGTTTTTGTACCAAAAATACAAGTTTTGAGCCTTTAGAATCAAGTTTTGAACTTCAAACATAGTTCTGGAAATTCCAGAATTCGACATATCCGCTCAAGCGTGGAAAGTGTCGCTGTAGACACCCAATTTTTGACAGCCCTTATGACTTGGACGCCCTCGCATGCACACCCGATGAGGAACGTATTTACTCGCCAAGTGCTCGAAGTCCTCAACAGAATGTCACAGCTTTGAGCTTTCATACCCCACACCCTTGTTACCTCATTTTTGGACCAAGCCTTAGTCCTTCAAGCCTACAGCTTCTAGTGGCCTACTAGCCACCTTTTGAGGCTGCTAGCCACCTTTTGAGGCTGCCGGCCACCAATGACGGCTACCAGTTTCTTTTGCAGATATTTTATGCCAGTTGTGCCAACTGTTTGCATAGATGCATGCATCTGCACCTACGTGTAGGGCTAGATATCCTTGTAGAGAATTCATGTTTTCTATATATAGGAGCCCTCTCTCTCATGTTTTAAGGTTAGAAAATTTTGAGATCAAAAATTTTCCTCTCTCTTTCTCTCTCTCTCTCTCTCTCTCTCTCTCTACAATTCTCTCTCTCTTTCTCTACCAAATCTCTACACTTTTGCCTACAATTCCTTAACCTTTGCCTATACACCCTTAATCAAATCTTCCCATCTTTGAGCTGAGGTGTCTTTAAGCTTGGTTCGAGCTCTAGAGGGTGTGTTTGTCTTGGTTTATTGCTTGAATTGCTTCATCTCTTCAAGAGGTATAAAGCTTTGTCCCTTTACTTCCTTTTTCTACTATTGTACTTGTTGTTTTCCAACTTATTTTGGGTTGTAAAACTTCTATATTTTTGGGCTAAAACTTGGGTCCTAAGGCCATTAAAGGTTGAGGGGTGGTTCACCCTTCTTTGTACCTTGTTTTGGAGGCCTTAGCCTTTCTATTTCCCACCCTTTTACTATCTTTTTTCAAACTTTTAAAAACTTATTTTTAGAGCTTTTTTAGCGGCCAAAATCATGTTTTGAAGTTCAAATTTGGAGGGTTAGCCTCCTCTTCTTGTGTCTTGTTTACTAGCCTAGTTTATGTCATGTTTTAGCATATTAATCTAGTTATTGTTAGCTCAATTCCAGCATGTTTTAGGACTTGTTTTAGATTGTTTTAGCACTGTTTTGGGCTGTTGGTTGCGTTTGAACTTTGTTTTGCATGCTTATAGTGTAATAGTCCTCATGAGTTTGGTGTTCTAGGCCTTAGACACCTTCTCCTTTGAGTTGATATCATTTATTTATGCTTTTCCCACTCATTTTCAGCACTAATAATCTCTGCAACCTCCCTCCTTTCTTGGCTTTTTGTTTTGGTTTGAAAGTGGTTCAAACAACTTGTTTGTTTAAAGCATGAGATTGAGGTGTTATGCTTAATGGTTTAATCCCTTAGGGGGTTCATTACCAATGGTATGATGTTTCTTTCATGACTAAAACAACTTTTGGTTTGAGCCCTCTTTCCATTAGAGGACTTAATCTCACCCTTTGGACTCAATTGATTAAAGGATGGATGGTAATTAAAATGGAGTAACTAAAACTTGGAATTAAAGTGAGCAAGATAATAATTTGGTGTGTTCAATCGGACGTTAATTGAACACATGGAAACTTAAACCATTTCATACTCACTAGTGATGAAATGATTCAAGATTCCAAGGTCATCACTTCCCTTGATCATTCATCATAGTGAGGTGGTTTTGAGAGTCTCATTTTCATTGCATTTATTGAACTTACACACTTGGTTTCATAAGCCATCATGCAATGAAATTGCATCCATTGATGGTTTGTGAACCAAACTTGCTACTTCTTTGATTTGTTCATGAAAAGGAGGAGTGAGTGGTACAAACAAACCCTTGAAAATACCCTGTATATGCTCTATTTGTCCTCTGTTGCAGCAAGGAGAACTGGGCAGCAGTGGCCGACAGGCCACTTTCCATGGCCGGCAGGTGGCCGACAGACCACCTTTGATAGCCGGTCGACCATCATTGGTGGCTGGCAACCCTTCTCAGTGGCCAGCTGACCACTGATGCAAATTTCAGCAGTGTGTTCCTTTGGCAAAGAAAGTTATTCTGGAAGTAAGCAACAGTGTATGTGTTCTATTGCGCAATAGAGGCCCTCCGGAAACAAAACGGTGGTCTTTTTGGGTGGAAACCGAGCATGCGCATGAACATCCCTCGCATCCCGAGGTGGAGTAGTTAACTTAATATTTAGATTGTTTAGTTACTTAATTCTTTTAATTGCACTTGTGTTGTAATTATTTAACTAGTTAAAGTAGTTAACTAGTTGTGTTGTAATAATTAACTAGTTAGTTAGTTCATTAATTTGTTATAATAATTAGTTAAGTAGTTTAGCTAGTTTATTCATTTCGGTTTGTAATAATTAGCTTAATTAGCCCTATCCTAATTACTTAGTTAGTTAGCTAGTTTATTTATTTGGACTCTCCTTCATGAGAGTGCAATGTAATAATGTGTATGTCTTCCAACCCCATGTCTTTCTCCCTTTTGTTTACTAGCTTATGGTGGTTAGATTAGGGACATCATGTTTTCATTAGCATACTTCATGTTCGCATCCATTTGTATTGCATACACCGAGGCTCGGTTCATCATTCTGACTGCATTGTTAGTTTAATACTTCTTTGAATACGTGCTTAGACTGCATGCTATTTAATTGATTCATATGCCATATTAGTAGCCGAGCCTATTTAATTGCATATCACATGTGTTGCATTAGTCATATCGCATAGTTAGGATCATGCATCTTTCTAACTAGTTTCTGTTTTGGCTTAGAGTACTAGGTGAGCCTTTACTCGCTTTAGCATATTGCATGTTGATGTTGCCAATGTCTAGCATGCTTGCCACGAGGCTAAATGCTTAAGTGCTATAACTACTTGTATGCCTGTGGATGAAGGCTTATTTCTTGAATTAGAATAATTTGAGTAATGTTCATAGGCGATCACTTTTTCAAGTGGTACATATTCGAAACAATTTTCAAAACAAACATAAATCGAAATGTTTCAATTCTTGCAAAGTTAGTCTATACTTGTGTGTGTGCGAATCATATAGTAATGCTAGCATAATAAACCGGAACAAGAGCATATAATATAAATAAGATTCATATCATGATTAGTAGAGGTTGATCTTTGATCGGGCTAGCGGGGGTGCTCAAATGTATTCATGACCTTCCCTTCTCGTACCTAAGTTCTCGAGTTGAGACAATCTTAGGTGATGACGGACAAGTGGCCTTTGGCACGAGTCATGGGTTTCTTAAATTTCCCCAAAACAAAATATTTAGGTGGCGACTCTGTATCTAGCAAAGTAGTCCATTTTTGGCATTTTGATTCAAAATCAATTTTCCAAAAGATTTGTCGGATTTGAACTCTTTGGTGTTTATCAATTTCATATTGCACTTGTGAGATTAGATTCAGAACTGTGGAAGTCCGAATTGTAGAGATTATTTCGACTTTTGAAAGGTGGCGTGAAAAAGTCGGGCTACAATCGATTGAGCGTAAAAATCAAGCTTCCAAAAGTTTTACAGAGATTTGCAAGGTAGCTCGAATGGCAAACCTTGCACTTGAGCAAACCCTATTTTACATGGCTCGTTGCTCGAGTGACAAAAGTCTTGCTCGAGCGTAAAATTCATGCAACCAGTATTTTTATAGAGTTTTGCAGACCACTCGAGCGACCAAAGCTGCACTTGAGCGAGGTGCCCTGTTTCAGAAATTTTTGAAAAGCTGTTTTATGTTCCAATTTCCATTCTCTTCCATTTCTAAGTATTCTTAGACACACATTGAGCATCCTAAATGAATTAAAAGACACAAAAGGAGCCTAAGAACATTAAGCAAACTAAAGAACGGATTGAATTGTATTGTATTATGACCCAATGTGTTTTGAATTATGTAGGGTCAAGTGCAAGGACGAATCAAGCACCGGAACATTGTGAGTAATATCTTAGCAAAGATATTTTTGTATATACATTATTTTCTAAATGATGCCTATGTGGTAAGGTTCTAAACTTTTGAAGTGATATTGTGAATGAGTATTCTAATCACTTAATTCGAAATGAAATATGCGAAGTGATTGACGTATGAGTATGAAATGGGCCTAAGGCCATTCAGTATATTCAGTAAGGATGTGGATTGGGCCTAAGGTCGTTTTGTATAATTGTTAAATGGGCCGAAGGCCATTCAGAATAAGGAATTGAATGGACCTAAGGTCGTTTTGGATAAATGACATAATAATAATTCTAATTATTCCATTCAATCAAAACAATCTCAATTCAATTGGTCAAATCTCTATGTTTGTATTCCATATCATGTGAGAGATTTACAAAAGGAGTCCACATACAATACATATTCAATCTTCTTAAAGTTTAAAACCATAGCATGTGAGATAATTAGTACAAAGAAATAACACAAAAGAATGCCCCATGGGCTACAAATTCCAAAGCTTAGGCCTTGTTATACAAAAAAGATGGTTATCAAAACCCATACATACAAAGCCCTTGGCTTGCCAAAAATAAAAACAAGAGAAAAGAGCAAGTGCCTCGTGCTCTCAAAATATTTCACACGCCTCTAGCTAGGCAGGATCACCACATCATTCCTGTACAAATCCATTAAGAGTGAGTACAAAGCCCAGTATGAAGATCTTAACAAGGCATATATGTTTAAGCAATCTTATATATGAATGCAATGTCAAGTTGTGCTCCAAATTCACAAGTTCTATTCTTTTGAAATCACATGCAATGGTTTTTATTTATTTATTTATTTTTTAAAGCTCATTATCTCAATGAATTTCAAATATAACATACATGGTGATAAATACGACTCAGGTAATCCTTAGGCTGTTGTTTGCAAGTGGGCATATCAAGCACTACCAATGTCACGCCCCCAAGATAATTACAATAATCCATCTCCAACCATTTGTACAATGTAATATAAATAAAATAAGAAGCTTTCATTCATTAGAGTTAAATTACAGAAGGTAATATGCGATATACATTCATAAACTCTACCTTGAATTTATAGCATGTGATATCAACTTCATGATCAACCAATAAATGCCTTACAGACTTACAGCTTTCCAAGATTATAATTGGTTACAACAAAAGAGAGAGTCTTAAGCTCCATACATATAAAGCCCTAGGCTTGTACAAATATCAAATACAAAACAACAAAACAGAGACTTTAGCTCCTAAGTCCTCCCAAGCTAAGTCCTTAGAGAAGGCATGTCTCCAGCACCTGAAAATGATTTTTCCCAAGTAGAGTGAGCCAAAGCCCAATAAAGACAATCTATCACAATATATAAATCTTAACGAAGATACAAGCAAGATGCACATGTTCAATGCCCAATGACAAAATCTCTCACAACTCTTCACTAAAACCAAGGTATGCCAAACTTACATCTCACTTCATTTTATCTCAGTTCATTCATAATACCTATTTCATTTAATCGACCAAACAAAGGATACACCTCATAGGCCTCCAAACAATAAAATCAACATACAACTACATTAACTTGCCATTTTATGGACATTTCGTCCACAGGAATCGACACCAATGTATACGTACGGTTTTCGAGACTTTCACCCTGGACACTCAGGCCAAATTAATTTAATGGAGTCCATCCCCTTTCTTCTCCCAAACATGGAGTACATCTCATTTCTTCTCCCAAATATCATACATATATAATGTATACAATTCATAATCATATTCAATGATAATGACCAAGAGGTTGGTTTCAATTCGCCTAACCCTCATGCAATTTCTACAACAATCATGGTTATCCTCCACTGATAGCCCAAAATAAATATTTCTAAACAGATATACAATCTTTACAATAGATAAATGATCTAAACTTCCATACGTGAGGGATTAAACAAATCCAACTATACCATTCATGTAAACAACCTCCCAATTTCATACTTTCAATACCAATTTCATTACTAATACAAAATAATTATTCATGACATTTTAGGGTGAAATTTCATTTTTTCCCATCTCATCCCAAACACCAAAATTAAGCATTTTAATACCACACAAGCTCATATTTACTCCCATGCCTGCCCATTTCCAATATCTTCATTTGAAAGCCCCTCTTTCGATTTTAGCCCAAAACTCTAGATTTGTTCAAAATCACAACAAATCCCAACATTTCTTACCCATCAATAAATAACTAGGTTAAAATTCATAGAAGAATGTAGAAAGTCCCTATCGCAAACTTAGAAGATGTAACAACTTGAAAATTTAAGGTGTCCCTTAAATTTTATACTAGTATTATGATTGTATGTGATAATATATTATTAAATAAATAATAATAAATACAGAATCTGATTTGGCATTGGATTATCAAATATGGGATTAATTAGGGATTATTATTTAGGGACAAATTAACAGAAATATAGAATTATAATACTAGTTGGGCCAAATTAAAATTAAAGATAGTAAATCAATAAATATAAAAGTAAGAGTAAATAAACAATAATAATAATAATAATAATAATAATAATAATAATAATAATAATAATAATAATAATAATAATAATGGGTGTGGTAGTAAAATAAATAATTAATTTTCTGTTACTATACGATAGAGTGTAATTTAATTAGGAATTAATTTATTTATATAGTTATATTAGAAAACTGGGGCAAAGTATAATTATCTTAAATATTTATTAAAGATAAGTATAAATCCATATAATTTATGAATTAAATCTGGGGGAGGATATGCTTTGGCCAGCTAATGTTCTTACCTCCCTATAAATAGGGAGAAGGTGATCACTGTGTGGAAAGAAAAAGGAAAAAAAGAGAGAGAAAGGAAAACAAAACTAAGAAAGAAGAAGAAAATATTGGAAGTAAAGAAGGTCTTTGATAGTGGAAAGAAAGAGTGACGTGTTAAAGTTAAGGTGAGTTATATTATACCTTGAGTCACCATAATATATTTTACGTATATTTTGACTTACCATATTTATTTTATATAAGTTATATTTTATAAATTATTATAAATTATATTAATATTTCAATTACGTAGATTAATTTCTGAACTCTATTTGTTAAAATGAAACTCATGGATATGTTTGTTTACCTTTTAATGATTATTTGACTATGACCTTATATACAATTATGTTTTGTAAGTACCACCACGGGAGTCCCACGCCTTGGGGGACTTAAATAACCATTGGTCTCTGTTTGGTCATTTTATGGGCCTCTGTTGTCATGGATCCATTGACCCTTTGATTTTTGGTGTGGAGCTAAGTGCTACACTATTGTAGGAGCCACCTCTTGAGTTCATACATCTGTTCTGTTCTGTTCTGTTATGTTCTATTCTATACCGTGATTATGATTATTTATTTACATAATCTCAATTTTGCTACTTAAATGATTATTTGTTTAGACTAAGTTATCTTAAATATTTTAGTTACATAACTATCCATAGTTATTTTGTGTCATTTATACTCTTGGTATAATATTTCTCACTCTGCCATGTGCTTATAGCTGTTTACTAATTTTTAGGAAACAATGCAATTCAGAAAGAGCTTTTGGAAAGTCTTAGACGCGGGGCTGCGGAATAGACACACACAACATTTTTATAATATCTTTATATGTAAATATCGGCCTTTTGGGTCAATAAATTTTGTAATAAAAATAGAAGCTTCGATGATTATTTTGGTATCCTCACTTAAATATTATTTCCGCTCGCGTTTATTAATTTGTTCAAGAATTGGCCGGAGGTAACTTCAGTTACTGGCCATCACGATGCTTAAACCTTGGGTACGGGGAGCGGGTCATGACAGAAGACTAGGAGAGCAAAGGAGAAACTTCAAGAATGCCGAAACCAAGCTTTATTCGGTTCAAAATGGAGCTCTAGCAATGCTCTATCTTTTTATCAAAGAGAGTAGGGTAGAGAAATCCTTAATCTACGTGTATTTGTAGAGAGATGTGGTGTTCTAGAGAGAGAGAGGGTCGGTCTAGGGTTTTTGAGAGAAGAGATATCAAAAAGTGATGTAAAAAGGTTGTTTTGCGAACTGATATACGCGTAGCTCGCTTAAGCACGAGAGTTGTCGCTCGAGCGACCAGACACAAATAAGTCACCTCGCTCGAGTGCAGAATACATACTCCAGAAGTTTTACAAATAGAAGACTATCACTCGAGTGCAAGAGTCTTCACTCGAGCGAAGAAAACTACCCTCCTAGTATATTTGCAGGCCTGTAAAAGTACTGAGAGCTCACAAAGCTCGCTCAAGCGCAAGAAACCTCGCTCGAGGGATGAGGCCAAAATCTAGACAACAACAATTTGAATCAACTAGCAACCAACCTGTTCCAAACACAACCAAGACTCTCCAAAACTTAATTTCAATGAGGAATAAGGAAAAAGAGACAAGAACAACAATACATAATCATGAAACTCAAGCCCGGAATACAACAAGGGTCGGGTCAAAACCAGAATCACTATAACCAATCCCCACTTTATCGACTCTTAACTGGAAGGCATGAGGTACCTACTTCGTGCGTGTTTTCGGTCTTTTACCCTAGGTACTCAAACCAACTTAAACAATACCCCCAAACAATACCCCCTACCAAACCTATTTAGTCCAAAACATTTTCAAAGTCATCAATTGTTTTCTCAAAATAATAAATCAATTTCTGAAGTATAACCATAATAATAGATGTTCAAAGCTATGCAAGTGAATGGAATGCCAATGCAAAAATATATGATCTTATTATATAATTTTCTCACATACTTCAACATTTCCTCAATGTAAAACAACAATCATTATCCATATACATGTGACCTATGATACATTTTCATATTAACAATCAATATCTATTTTCTTTTCACAGCCCAAGAATATATAAATAATGCTAACCATATCTATTTCTTAACAACAAAACTTATCCGTACCATGGATATCTCAATCAACACAACAACATGTGATAATTCATCATTTTCTTAAGGAAATCTCCAACATTTGCATAAATCTTTCACAAAATTCATTTTTTCCTAATTTCCCAAAAATCTAGGGTTTGATCACAAATAGGGTTTCCTCTCATTTTCAAAGAGATTTTTCCTCCTGTTATAGCAATCCCGGTTTTGCCCCAACCTTCTTTGTATCCCGGACTCGGGTTTCGTGGTTTAATATTATATCCATATCTTGTTTTCTCCTTTGACTCTTTGTATTTGAGTTTTAGAACATGTTGGGTGAGTTTGGAACAGGTTGGTTATTAGTTGGGTTAGATTGTTGTTGCCCAGATTTTGGCTTCTTCGCTCAAGCGAGGGTTCTTGTGCTCGAGCGAGCTTTTTGTAGTTTGCTTCTTCGCTCGAGCGAGGCTTCTTGCGCTCGAGCGAGAATTAGGAGTCCTTAGGTTTCTTTCCTAGACGCAGAATTTTTGGGTAGATGAAGTTCTTCACTCTAGCGAGACTTCTTGCACTTGAGCGAGCCTTGTGTTATTTGTTCCTTTGCTCGAGCGAGGCTTCTTGGGCTCGAGCAAGGGTGTGCGTCTATGTAAGACCTGAAGGTTTGTATTCTACGCTCGAGCGAGGCTTCTTGTGCTCGAGCGAGGTCACTTGTTGTGTCTGGTCGCTCGAGCGACAACTCCTTCGCTCGAGCATAGACCGCATTTATCAATTCGCAGTAGAGATATTTTACTTCACTTTTTGATTTATTTTCATCCCAAAACCCTAATCCGGCTCCTTCTCTTCCTAAAAGTCTACTTCTCTCTACAAATCCCCTAGAATCTAAGGGTTTCTACTCTACTCCCTTTGAGAAAAAGGTAGAGCAACTTGTGAGCTTCCATTTGATCCAAGAAAGTTTGAGTTTTGGGCATCTTCAAAGTTTCTCCTTCTCTCCTTTGTGCCCCTACACTTGAGGTAGGGATATTCTACACCTTAGTATGATTTTTAACCTAGGTATTTGTCATTTTGTATAAATGGTGGAAATTTGGAAGCCTTTGGGTGAAACTAGGGTTTGAGTTGAAGATTTGAAAGAGGAGTTTTCTATTTTGGGTCATGAAAATATATGTAGAGTATTGAAGATAGGATTATATGGGTTAAAATGATAAAATTTAGACTTGTGATTGACATTTGGAAAAAGGAAGAAAATTGCCCTAATTTGTGTTAAATAATTATTATGTATAAACAATGAAATTGATAGGGAAAATATGAAATTGGGAGGATGTGTAAATGAATGGTGTAGTTAGATTTGATAAATCACTCACCTATGGAAAATTTGGCAAATTATCTATTTGATAGATTTGTTTATCTGTTTAGAAATATTTATTTTGGGCTATCGGTGGAGGATAATTATGATTGTTGTAAAAACTGCATGAGGACTAGGTAAATTGAAACTAGTCATATAAATTTGAATATGACAGTTTGATTAAATTGTTGAATGTGTGAATTTGGTAGTCATTGTATATGACATGCTTTTCAATATATTGTGTATGTATCATTGTTTGAGAGGAGATAGAGGATGGACTCCATTGATAATTAAGTTGACTGGAGTGTCCAAGGTGAAAGTCGCAAAATCATAGATGTATATGGGTGTCGGTTCCCTCGGATGAGAACCCCGTAAAATGGTAAGAAAATTGAAGTATTTGAATAATGGTTGTTATTGAAGTGTTGATAAATGAATTATAGCCTCGCTTGGGATTGTTTAGATAACAAGGGATTATATCTATGAGTTGATTTGAATAAATGAATGGAAATGGTTTGAGATATTAATGTCGTTATTGTTTAGTCATGAAAAGAGGATGTCAGCTGGTTTTAAGTGTTGAACATTTATCTAATGCTTATATCTTAGTTAAATCTCATCCATTGTGTTGGTATATCTCTACTGGGCTTTGACTCACCCTACTTGGGAAACCATTTTTAGGTACAGGTGACATGCCACCTCCAAGGGCATAGCTTGGGAGGGCGGGGCTGAAGGCTCTATTTTTTGTTATTTTTATGTTTATATGTTTTCTTTTTAAGCCGAGGGTTTTAATTGTAAAGAGCTTATGACTCTCTTTTGTTGTAACCAAGTTATCTCTTGGAAAGATGTAAGCCCATAGGGCATTTATTTTGTTGTTACTAATTAGTGTTACATGCTGTAGCTTCAGAATGAATATTTATGAAAGTGTAATGTATGTAATCTCTTTTGTAATATAAACTCTGATGAATGAAAGTAATATATTTCATATTATGTTTGTGAATCTCTTGGGTTAATTTATACCATATTTTGAGGGTGTTACATGCACTCCCAAGTGGCTCATAAGTTCACAAAATAATTTGGTTTGGATAATATCATAAGAAAATCACTTTTTCAACATTTTAAAACCCAACACCTCAAATCCAAAACCCTCTACTCAATAATCATAATAAAATAAGGACATGCTAAAACCATATATATAACTCAAAGAAACTCCCTACCTTAAGTTTTAGAAGGAAAATATGAGAAAATCCCAAAACTCAACGTTGACCAAATTCAATATCCACAGCACATGTTGTAGCTCTCGACGAGCTTTCCAGCTTTAGTGAAGGCACAAGGGTTGAATCTCCAATGGATTTGGAGAGATCAAGGAATTTATGATGTTTGGTGGGTCTTTCTAGAGAGAGATGAGAGAAAAAGAGAAAAGTGAAATGTAGAGAGAGAGAGAGAGAGAGAGAGGGGGGGGGAATAAAAAGTGAGAAAGAAGTATGTGATGGCTCAACTTTTAAGTGAATGGACACATTTCTCAGAACAAACTCTAGACAAACCGCTCGAGTAATGAATCCTGCGTTCGAGTGGTGAATTCAAACTTCCAGAATCTCTCTCTTCTATAAACAAACTGATCGAGCGGTAAAAGCATATTTTCAATATTTCAGACTTTAGAACAAAGAACTAGAAGAATGGGTTTACCACTCGAGCGACAAAAGGATCGCTTGAGTGGACTCAACTTACAACTGAGACAAAAATTAGCCTTAGAGCATTCCTACCATTCTCAGACTCACTCCAACACCCAAAGACACTAGTTAACACCTCGGAAAACACATTATGAGGAAAATGAATAATCACAAATAGAAGAACATATGACAAAATGTGACTCGTAGAGCTCAGTAGTAACAAGGACATTCAAAAGGAACATAAACTTTCAATTAAAACACTCAAATTGTATTTAAAAATATCCGAGACATCATAACCTCTCCACCTTAGAATTTGTATTTTTTAAATTTAAGTTGACTTTAAGTTGTATTGCCTTACATTAAATTATTCGTTATTGATTTGTGTTATATTTAAATATTAAAAACTTTTTTATTTTAATTATTTATTATTATTTGATTCACTTATTTTTAATATAATGAAACTGTGGTTTCAACTTGAACCAACCCGAGTTACATTGGGTTGAGTTGGTTCTAGTGGATAATTGATTTTTTATTTATTTTATTTTATTTTATTTTTTTGAGTCAAAAAACTTGAAACCAATTATCATTATATTGAGGCCTCATTTGGAGATTTGAAGTCTTAGCCAAAAAATTAAAAAACCACTGTAAATTGTCACATTACTCCATCTACTTTCCAAACATTTTTCGTAAAAAGTAAAAAAAATAAAAAAAAAAGCTAACTAAAATAATCAATTCATAAATAGGCCTAAACTTAGTCTTGGTTTGGCAACACCATAAATAAGTTGTTTATTGACTTATTGGTTTACTTGAGTCATATCATCTTTCTACTTTTTTACATATCTTTTTGTAAGGGTAGGCTTCTCTTATATTCACATTTCAACATGAGAGAACTTGAGGGACTCGTAGAGCTCATCATATGTCCCGTTTCGATGATTCACCGTTCATTTTTTAAGAGTTGTTGAGTAGGATATTTATGCAAAAAATTAAGACTCCGTTTGATTTAATTTTAGAATCATGATTTGAGTGGCGTTGTGTTTTGAGGTATGAGTTTTGAAAAAAGAAAATTTATTTAATTATGAGTTTTCAAAAGAGTTTTGAGTTGTATTTTAAGTTTTGAGTTGTATTTTGAAATTTTTTGGATTTATTTTTTAAAAATATTTACAATTTTTTTAATATTATTTTTTTAGGATATATATTTTTTATTATAAATATTTTTTTTAATGTGCGCTGTATTTACTGCATGTGTGCACTGTTTTTTTTTTAATATTTAAAATTTTTATTTTTTCTTTTTTTTTTAAAAATTTTTTAATATATTTTCTAATATTTGAAACACTTTTTTTTAAATTTTTTTACTATTTTTCTAAATATTTTTTTTTTTAAAAATTTTGAAAATTTTTGGATCGCCTTTATATATCTAAATCATAATAAATTATTTAGCGAATACATTAAAAAATATAACAAAATATTTTTTTCGAAAAATAAAAAGTATTTTTCTTCAAAAATAAAAATAAACAAAATATTTTTTGAAATTTTATATTTTTATATTTTTTCAAAAATATATAAAATTACAAAATTAAAAAGAACAAAATAAATAAATAAAAAATTGATTTTGTTTTAAATAGAATTTTTAAAAGAGTTTGGTTATGAGTTTTGAAAATAATTTTTGAATTGAATTTTGAATTGTGTGTTTAGTTATGAGTTTTGTAAATAGTTTTTAATTGAATTTTGAATTGTGTGTTTGTCTATGAATTTTTAAAAGAATTTTAAATGTTTTTTATTGGAATTACGATTCTAAAACTAAACCAAACACTAGTTAAGAAAATCGAATATTGGTAGTTATATGTTTAAATTAAGTTTATATTATAAAAATATGGATGATTATTCTTGAAATTATCTTTGTTGTCTGTTTTTGAAAAAAAAAAATACAATTCAAACATATACTTATCGATATCTAACCATATTGATTTTTGGGCAAACTTCACTTTATCATCCTGTGAGTTGGGCCGGGTGCAGATTGCCCCATTGACATTCAGAAATCATCACATAACCCCCATAGGGTTTGTGAATTGAAATGCACACTAACTTCTATTAACAGAAGTTGTAAATTGGCAGTTATACCCTCATCTTCTTCTTCTTCTTCTTCTTCTCTCCCTCTCTCTTTTCTTCTTCTTTTTTTTTTTGTTTTTTTTTTTATTATAATGTTTCCTAATCAAAGATATATATATATATATATATGTATGTATATACTCAGTGAAGAAACTTAAATCAAATAACACGATTTTGAATTTTTAATTCATTAAACACATCATCAAATCATCTGATTCATTAAATATCCCCAAAATTATATTTTACACACACATATATTGAAGCCCATGGAGGCTGGATGATAATAGAAGTTGTTTTGGGTAAATTTCACCTATTGAAGAAGACATGGTGCATAATCGCAAATCGAGGTTGGGGCGTTCATTGGTGTTGTTTGATTTAGATGCGTTTGATCATCTTCTTGAAGAATATATATATATATGCACAGTGAATCAAAGAATATAATTTTAAATTTCTTATTCATCAAACATCACCAAATCATCTAGTTCATCAAATATCCTCAAAATTATATTTTACACACACACACACACACACATAGATGCACAATGAGGATTAAAAAAAAAAAACTTTTCATGCTCATGTTTTATCCATAAATATAGATGCACAGTGAAGATTGAAGATTGATTTTGTTTAAACACATACACATATAAAAGTTATTAATTTTTTTTTCTTTTTTTTCTTTTTCCTGGATAGAGGTTTACAGATATTGATGATGAAGATGAGGGTTTAGTGAATCAACAAGGGTTTAATAAATCAACAAGCATTATGATTGTGGGTTTGGTTCTCAAGTAATTGATACTATCCTTTATTCTGAAAATGATAGCAGTCATATATATATATATAGTTCAATGATTAACTGTGAGAGTAGAGAGAGAAACAATAGAAATAAGGAGAGAGAAAAAATAATGGCATTTTTGGTAAATTAAAAAATATAAGAAGGGTATTTTCGTCTTAAAAATTGACTTACTCTCCACAAAGGCGTGCGGCTCTCACTGTCTGTTATCTTGATAGAAATGTTAACTGTGCATTTTAGTCCACAAATCACATGGAAGTTATGTAGTGATTTCCAAATGTCATGGGGTAATTCGCACTGGGCCTAAACCACAGAAGGTAAAGTGAAGTTTACCCTTGATTTTTTGACATAAATATTCTACTCAACGAATACAAAAAAAAAAATAAAAATAAAGGGCAAATTACTTACATCTCCTTGAGGTTTAACGAAATTACAGATTCTCTCCTTAGGTTTCAAAAATTACATTCTGCCCTATTGTAATTAACGCCATTAACGGATATCATAAATTGACTAAAATTCCCTTTTGAAAAATAAGAAAAAACTACCTACACCCCCTTGAGGTTTAGCTAAATTACAGATTTCTCCCTGAGGTTTAGCTAAATTACAAATTCTCTGCTGAGGTTTAGTGAAATTATCATTTTTAAATAAGTTACGAAATAAAAAACTAAAATAGAAAAACACTTATCACGCTACAAAAAAAAAAAAAAAAAAAAAGGGTTTTTGAGACCAAAATTTAGGGACAAAATTATTTTTAGGGGACCCAATATTTTTGTTGCAAAAAGTGTTGTTATTATATTTTTAGTAACAAAAATTGAACATTAGTGATTAATTATTATCTTTTTGGTATTAAATTTTTTGTCTCAAAAAATAAACCATTTTGAGACCAAATTATTTTGTCTCTAAAAGTCTATTTATTATTGACATTTTCGAAATTTTATCGCTAAAAGCCTTATTTTTGAATTTTTAAGGCGACCTTTTAGCGACTATCTTCACGGCAATAGAAATTGGTCTTTAAATGTATTTTGCAACAAAATTTTTACTTCTAGAGATCAAAAAATTTGGTCTCTAAAACTCTTATATGTTGTAGTGTCAGATGATAAAAATATAGCACTTGTACCCTTTTAAAACTTTTGGGAAGTGTATTTGAACCCTTTATTTTGTTCTGGGAACCTTTGGTGTTGTTGTATCTTGGTGTTTGAGGAGTACAAATTAATTTAAACTTGTTGGGATTGTTCGTTCACGCTTGTTTACGTTGAAAAATTGTTTGAAAACTTAAAAATCTTGTTCTGGGGTCGACACCGATCTTGGTGGTGTCGACACCTTCCTTTTATTGTTGGCCGCAAGGGTCGACACCAGTCTGGGAAGGGTCGACCCTTGTCTAGAATTTGCTTGTTGAAATTTGGTGTTGACACCAGATTTGGAAGGGTCGACACCTGTGTTGCTGTCAAACATAAGTGTTCCGGCTTTTCTTTATAAGGGTCGACACCTGTGTTGTAAGGGTCAACACCTGCGACTTTTTCCAGATTTTTCAGTTGGTTTGGAGCCTACTTTTTGGGGATTTTGACTTGAACTTTTGGGTTGACTTTGGAACTTCATTTTACTTTGACCTAGCACTATAAATAGGTCCTTCACTTAACCTTTTCTTTACTTTTTCTTCTCTTTTCCCCTCTCCAAGCCGTAAGTCACTCTCTCCCTCTCCAAAATAACTTTTTGCTCAAAGATCTCTAGATTTACTCACCTAGAGTGATCTTTTCACCATGGTCCTTTGAGAAAGATTGTAGATCTCATCAATGGCTTCCTTTTGGTTCAAATAGTTCGTGGTTTCCTCGCCGATGAATTTTGGATTGTCATCTCTTCGCTTCAAGAGGTAGGGATTTCTTTGCCCCTTTCCAATACTTCATTTATAGATAGATATGTGGTAGATTTTATTGCATAAAAATCATATTCATTATGGATTTTCTTGAAAGCCATGAAAGGGGTTCTAGAGTTTGATATTTGTGATTGGGGTTGTTAAGTTGTTTGTTGTTAGGTTATTTGGGAAATGATTTATCATGTTTGTGAAGAAAGGGAAGAAAGCCCTAATTTAATATTATTGATATAATGGATTTAAAAGGGAAGAAGTTGAATAATCTTTATATTTTGCTAATATGGGTTGTATAATTGTGTTTATATCAAAAGAAAATAAAAAGAGAAGTAACCACAGTGTTGGTATTGTTTTAGACTAATCACGTAAAGTTGAGTTGAGTAATGGTTTTGATACCAATGCAATTGGTTTTGTAAAATAAAGAGGATGGATTTGGTTTTGGTTTTGTAAAATGACGAGAATGAATTTTTAGAAAATGGTTGGAGTCGTGTGGATTGTAAAATAAAGAAAAGCGGTCTTTTCGAAAGAAAATGAAATCATCACTCTTTGTAAAGTGATAATGAACTTGAGGTTGGATTTTGGAACTTTTACATATTATCAATGTTATTGGACCGAAAGTCTAGCGAGAATTGGATATTTTGTTTTCCTTTCGTGTTAGATGTAGAAATGGATAGATATGAATGTAAATGGTGGAGTTGGATATTTGTTATCTCTCACCTATGAAAATATAGATAGTTTGTTTATTTTGGAGATTGTATATCTATCTTGGGCTATCAATAGAGGATAACTATGACTGTTGTAGAAATTGTATGAGGATTAGGTGAATTGAAACTAATCTCTTGTTGGTTGTCATTGAATATGACCATGTTTTAAATACATTGTATATGTATGATGTTTGGGAGGCGATAGGGGTGGACTCCATTGAAATCAAGTTGGCCGGAGTGTCCAGGGTGAAAGTTCTAAAACCGCACGTATATATATAAATGGGTGCCGATTCCCTCGAATGAGAATTCCATAAAATGGAAAAATTGAAGTGCTTGTGTATAAATGGGTGCAGATTTCCTCAGATGAGAATTCTGTAAAATGGTAAAATTGAAGTGTTTGTGTAATAATTGTGTTGATTGAGAATCCCTGAGTTGTAGCCTCAGTTGGGTGTCTAAAATATAATAAATTGGCTCATGAATTGAGATAAAATAAATTAACTTGAAATGGATTGTCATGAAATGAAGTAAGATGAAATTGACTAAAGATATATCCTTGACTTGGCGTTTTGTTGTGGAAAGGTGTATCCTTGGCTTATCGTGCTTAAGGTAGGTAGAGCGAAACACGTTTATCATTATTGTCTCAGTGTATCTGGGTATATTATGGGTTATGATGGTTATGGTTCTGGAAGGCCAAGTTGCCTCATTTTTTGAGTAGATAGTTGTTCGTTGCTTGTTGTTTTCCCTTTGTACTGAATGTATATATGTAAAGACTTGAATGTGTTGGAAACAGACGTAAGTACTGTATCGAGATTGTGAATAATGTGAAGGACATCGGATACTTGTGAACATGTTTTATAGCGATCCCGGTTTTCCTCTCATTGCTTATTGTATCCCGGACTCGGTTCCGTGGATGATTGTTGTTGTCTGTGTCGCATTTTCATATTTTACTCTTTATATTTGAGTTTTGGATTGTGTTGGGCAAGTTTGAAACAGGTTGGTCGTGTTTAGAAACAAAGAGTTGATACCCAAATTTTGGCCTTCACGCTCGAGCGGGGCTTTTGATGCTCGAGCGGGCCCTTTGCTTTTGTTTCTCCGCTCGAGCGGGGAGTTTGACGCTCGAGCGGGATTATTCAACCTTCAATACTTTTTCTGCAGGTCATCGGACGCTCGAGCGTCCACTTTTACGCTCGAGCGGGGACCTTCATCTGTAAAACTTCTGGAAGTGTGCATTCGACGCTCGAGCGTCGCTTTTCACGCTCGAGCGGGAGTTTGTGTTTGACGCTCGAGCGGGGCGTTCCACGCTCGAGCGGGCTGTGTAGTATATCAGTCTGTGGGAAGCCTTTTTTAATCACTTTTTCGACCCACTCTCTCTCTCTAGCTTTTCAAAACCCAAACTTGAGAGCTTCTCACTCTAGACTACACATTCTCTCTACGAAATCATCTAGTTTTGGTGATCTTCCACCCTAGTCCCTTTGTAAAAAGTATAGAGTTTGGTGTGGGCTACGTTTTGATCCGAAAATCTTTGGGTTTAGAGCAGCTTCAAGTTTCTTCATCTTCTCCCTTGAGCTTCAAAATTTGAGGTAGGGATTACTACTCATATTTATGGTCATTGACATAAACATTTAGTCATTTTGAAGTAATGTTGAAGTCGGGAAATTTTGGGTGTTAGGGTTTCAAAATGTATAAAGAGGGGTTTTGTTCTTTTGACCCATACATGTGTATTTTGGGTCTTAAAATGAGATTATTGATGTTTATTGATGATATTTAGACCTTTGGGTCAATGTTGAGAAAAGGGGGAGAAAAGCCCTAATTTATTGTGATGAATTAATTTGTATAATTAATTTAGGAAAGTTATGGAAATATGAAATTGAGTTGGAAATAATGAAATTGGGAAATTATGAGATTTAATGGTGGAGTTGGATTGATTAATCACTCACCTTTGAAATTGTAGATAATTTATCTGTTTGATAATTTATTATCTGTTTAGAAATAATTGTTTTGGGCTATCGGTGGAGGATAGTCTTGATTGTTGTAGACACTGCATGATGATTAGGTGAATTAAAACTAATCAATTGAGTATGTCATTGAATATGACGGATGGAATAACACATTGAATATGTGTTTTGCTTTATCATTATATATGATAAGTATTTAAATACATTGTATATGTATATTGTTTGGGAGGAGATAGGGGATGTACTCCACGGTTTGGGAGGAGATAGGGGATGTACTCCTAAACCGAATTTGGGAGGAGATAGGGGATGGACTCCAGTGACAACTAAGTTGGCCGAAGTGTCCAGGGCGAAAGTCCCGAAATCCTAATTGCGTTTGCATAATGTAGATGAATTGAAGTATTGAAATGATCATAATATAAGTCGTAGTCTCATTCGAAATTGAATTGTTGAAGTATTGTTGATATGAGTTGTACTCTCATTATGAACTGTTTGGCTGAATAGGGAACCATATCTATAAATTGGTTTGAATAATGAAATGGAAAGAGATGTATGTTTGTTTGTATGAAACATTTATCAAATGTCAATGTTTTAGTTATTGCTCATATTATATTTAGCATATCTCTACTGGGCGTTGGCTCACCCTATATGGGACATCATTTCCAGGTTCAGGTGTTATGCCGCCTCCAAGGCCTTAGCTTGGATAGTAAGGCTTGGATAGTTTTGGGAGTTGAAGACTCTTTTGGTTGTTTTACTATTTTGATGATACATGTAAATTCAAGCCAAGGGCTTATTTGTGTAAAGAGTTAGAACTCTTCTTTTGTTGTAACCAAGTGTTGACTTGGAAAGTTGTAAGCCTACAGGGCATTTACTCTTGTTGTCAATATGTATTACTTTTGTAAGAATACTCTGATGAATGGAAATATGCTTTATTCCCTTGTCTATGAATATCATGAATGTTGGGTTTATATGTATTATTTGAGGGCGTGACATGTTTCAAGAAGGTAAAACGTAATTGGCTTTGGGAAATTGTTTTCAGGAACTTGTTATTGTCATATGAATTTTAGGAAAAATGTAACAAGAAGAAAGAAAAGCAAATTGCTTATATTGCTGAGCGAAATGAATGATTTTGAGAAAAATTCCTATATAAGTATATTTCTGTATAAACCGTTGCAATATGTATATGATATGATTTAAAGCATTCATAATCATAACTATTTGTATGTTGTTATTATTTAGGATCATACTGTGATCCTTACTGGACTTTATGTTCATCCCACGTTGCTAATTTTTTTTCAAGTGAACGTTGAGAAGAGTTTCAAGTTCGAGGATTTTCTTTATGTGTGGGCCACGTGGCTTTTTATTTGTAGGCGGAATGTCATTGATGTAAAAAGGGTTAAACCCTTTCTTTCAATTTAAAAGACGTAAGCCTATGAGCAATTTATTTACTTTTATCTCATGTTGCATTCATTTCATATTTGAATGATTGAATCTTCAATAATGGTACTCGTTATTGTATTGAACTTCTGCATATGATCTCTGAAATTGTGTTATAATAATAGAGTTGGTAATAGCATCTATTGACATAAAAAGTGGGGCGTGACAAAAAATATCATAAAATTAATAAATAATTAAATAAGTTGAAAACACAATAAATGACTTGTCAGAAAATTCTTAGAATATGTTTGGTTTGATTTTTGGAAATTTATTTTAAAATTTTTTTAAAAAAAATTAAAAATTAATTTGGTTAAGAAATAAAAAATAAAAAATAATTATTATTTTTATATAATTTTATCTTTTGAGTGGTTAGAAATAATTTTTACAAATTAAATATATTTTTTCATATTTATTTTTATTAAATTAGTTTTTATTTTTATTTTTAAATTTTGATTTTTTTTTTTTAAACAACAAATCAAACATGGTTGCAAAAACTTAATTTTTTTTTTCCATCTATCATAATTATTTTCTAAATTTTGTTGATTTATCAAAAAGGATTTCAGCAGGGCAATATCGTCCATCATCGTCCATCAATTTATATTTTGGTGATGTCAACTAACCATTGTTAATGCTTAGTTAATGGTATGGATTAAATTTTTATGTGAATATAAATTTCGGGAGACAGGATATAATTTCGAAAATTTTAGGAGAAATCTGTGATTTAGCTAAACCTCAAAGGAGGTGTAGTTAATTTGCCCAAAAATAAATGATTTAAATGACCAGAATTGATTCCAAAATAAATCTATCAATCTCAAATAATCTCTCAAATTAAGATAACAATTTAAAAAAAGTCAAACTCTTTTGTAATAAACAAAAATAAATAAATAAATAAAATAACTTATAAATCATACCCACAAATTTAAAACCAATTATGATGTTGAACTATTATGATAAGGTGTCGTTTAGAAAGTGGGTTGGCTTTTTGGTTATTTTGATTATTTTAGCCTGGGCTAAAAAATTTAGTTTAGGAAAGACTTTTTGACTTTTTTGACTTTTTTTGTGAGAGAAGACTGTAATAATTATGGGTTGAAAGTGATATTTTGTTTGTTGTGATTAAAATAACTTATTTTATCTTTTGTAACTAAAATAGTTCAAACATATCTAAACCCACCTGCCAAACCATGCCTAAATAGTGGTGATAGAGATCGGAAGATTTCACATCTCACACATTTGGTGAGAGGGAGGGAAGAGAGAAGAAAAATAAATAAATAATAATAATAATAAGTAATAACAAATCAATTGAAAATTGGGAGAGCCACAAATTTTAGAGTCCCAAATATCATTGTTATGATAAACGCAAGTGGAATCCACTTTACTTTTAGGAGCACGCTGATGTTGAACTAAAACGACCCAGGAACAATTATGATAAACGCAGGTGGAATCTACTTTTCGTCTACTTTTAGGAGTACGGCGTACGGAAAAGTAAAGCTTTTTATGGGGGAAAATTTGTATTTTAGTGGAGTAAAGCTTTATAATGATACAGCTTTTATATATATATACATATTTACCCTTTTATTATTAATAATGTTTAAAAATTTTAATTTAAAAATTTTAATAGTGAGCCTCACATAATTGTAATGTTTTAAATTTTTTATTTCATTTCATCTGTCAAATCATTAAAGTTTATATTAGAGCTTTGGTTACAGCTATCTCTATCACTACTTTTTTTTTTTTATTGTTGTGTTTGTTGCAATTAGGCTTCGTTTGAGAATTTATTTTTTTAATAATTTTTTAATTTTTTAGTTAAAATATGATATAAAAAAATTAGTATATTTAAGATAATTTTTTTAATTTTTATAAAAAGATATGTAAAAAATAGAGAGAAAAGAGAATCTTTAACTTTTTGATATAATTTGTTAACTTTTTGATTTTTTAATAATTTTTTGATTTTTTAATTAAAATAGTCATTTGCCAAACGAGACCTTAGTTTTGCATGTTAGAGTTACATTAAAAATTTCTATTTGTAATATGATTATTTTATGATTGTCTCATATATTTTTAATTTCTCTTTTTATGAGATCGTTTAAGAATGGATTATTTTAATTAATCTTATAATTTTTTAAAAAATATATAAAAAAAATAAAATAAAGTGATATGATTGGGTGTGTGGACTTTTTAATTATTTTAATCAAAAAATTTCACCCCAAGCGGGTCCTTATGTATCTGTTTGTTTGTTTGATCAAATAAACTCATCATGTCTTCAATCAAAACGCATAGGATAAATTACAATTTGTTTTTGTTTTTTTTAATATATATTTGGCCATTATTTTGACATTTAAATTTTTTTATTTTTTATTTTTTTTCATTTTCATCTTTTATATTTTAAGTTTTTTTTTTAAAATTTATTTTTAGAATTAACTTCGGTGAAAAATTAGACACAAATTGATTCATTACGAGTTATGTAAGAGCATCTCCAATGGTTGTTGCTGTTGCTATTGCTATAATTTGGCAATGAATAGTGTTATTTTGCCAAATTATAGCAATGGTGCTCCAATGGTCATTTGCTAGTTTTGGCAAATCTCAACCAACTTTTCCTCCAAGTTTGTAGGTGTTGTTTGGATATAGGTTTTTTGTGATTTTATTTTTGTTTATTTTTTTGTCTTTTGTGACATTTTTTTACCTGTTTGTTACAAAAATTATATATTTATATTATTCCCAACTAGACAAATATAAAAAATTTAAAAAAATGAAAAATTGGAAAAAAAAAAATTTGTTTGATTAATTCACCCCACCAAAAAACATATCACTTCATATTTAGTAATTTTTTTTAACTACACATGAAAAATAAACAATCACCAATTACCCACCAACAACCAACCATCCAAATTAAAAATTAAAAATTAAATGACATTACTAAATTAAAAAATAAACAATCACCAATTATCCTGTAATTATTCATCAGGAGGCGTGGGGAAATAGTAATTTGGGCTACTGACATTTGAGGACCACTTGGCGAAAATCTCATTTTCTCGCATTGTGTAATATGCTTTTGTCTGAGGGTCCAAAAGAGAAATGTCCGTAGTCATTATCTCATGTTCTTCTTTTCTGATCTCAAGTTCTTTCATTTCCTACAGTGCTTGAATCCTTTTTTCTTCTCTTTCATATTTTTTTTTTTCCTTCTCAGCAAGGTATTGGTTAAATGTGTCCAATTGTGTGCTCATTTTTTGAACTTCAGCTTGTGCGACTTGATTTTTCCGAAATAATTCTTTTGCAGATTTCCTACCCATAGGCCTTTTACCTTTTGCAGAGACACTGCCCTCACCAACAGTTGGATTGTTACCAACACTTGGACTGGTGTCATCTTCAAGAGAAATGTAGTTATCCATAGGAGAATCGGGGGCTGAATTAGGGGAAAACGGTGTATGTATTCTTGACTTCACCGTGTTCGTAGGAGTTACATCTTGCCACCTGATATTGTTTTGCAAGATTGGCCAACAATGTTCAAAAAGAAAATGTTTGTTTTCATCTTGATGGTATAACAGTTTTGCTTGAAGTATCTATATCAATAAAATATTAAATTAATTAATTAGTTAATTTTTATGTAAGACAAAATAAATAAATAAAAAACTAATATAATAAATGGAAATGAAATCTTACTATATCAACTTGTGACGCCCCACTTGGATGTAGATTTTCGACTTGCGCTATACACCCACGAAATTTGTTGCAACATTTCATGATTACACCCCATCGAGATGAGATAGACACTTGTGTTCTTGAGTGATCATTCTGCAATAAACAATAATTTTCAAAAATTCTTCCCCAAAAATGAGAATGCGATTGCGAATTTCCAACAATTGGGTCTTCAGTAATATGACACCAAGCTCTACAAATTGCCATATCTTCTTCAGTAGTGAATGATTTTCCTCTCTTTGTTTTTGATGAACCTTCCATAGTGATTCGCCGAAAAAATTAAAATATGACCGTTTGGGAAAAAAGAGATGAGAAAAGAAATGTGTTGTGAATGAAACTAAGATTGAGGCTTCTATTTATAAAAATGTAAAATATGACCGTTTAGAAAAAAAAATATTACCGTTAATTTATAGCTGATTTTTTTTTTTTTTTTTGGAGGGGTTTTTTTCAGGCCAGAGGAGCACAACGGCTCTTTTGCCTTCCCAAGGTAAATCACCACCATCCACGTAAATCACCACCAACGGATGAGATGGATATCCAGAATGATCCAACCATTTACATCTCACTCTCACTCTCACTCTGTCTTTCACTCCCTCTCACTCTCACTTCTCTCTATAATCATCTTCCTCTCTTTATCATCAAGATAGACACTTCAATCTCTGTTCTCCGTCTCTATCTACCCCCCACCCCTCTCTTGATCTCACTCATCTCTCTCTCTCTCTTACAACCCAGATCTTTGTCTCGGACTCGTTGGTTAAAGAGGAGTCTCTGAATATGATCGACCTTGGTTCTGAAGAATTTGGATAATTAGTCTTTGGATTTGATCTATTTTTCTGCTTGTTTTTGTGATTTAAAGTTGTTTTTGTTTTGTTCTTAATTTTTTTGTTGGTGGGTTTTCGGTGGTAGGTGTTCTCATTACAGAAGGAGATGCAAAATCAGAGCCCCCTGTTGTGATGAGATCATTGATTTTAAACATTGCCATAATGAAGCCAAGGTCTCTTTCTCTCTCTTAATTTAGATGGGCCCAACTCCACAGTTTGATCCACAAAATTAAGAATTTGACACCCAAATGATGAACACAAACCAGATCATCCGAAGAACAAAGAAGATTCAGGTTTTTTTTTTTTTTTTTCTCACTGTTTTGAATTTCTATTTTTTTTTAATTGTCTGTGAAATTGATGGTGAAATTGGTGAAATTGATTGTTGAAAATGATGAAATTAGTTTTGATTTGTGAAATTGTTGGTGAAATTGATGAAATTGATTTTAATTAATTTTCTGTGTTGATGAAATAAATTGTTTGGAAACTACTTCAAATTGGTGAATTTTTTTAAAATTATGAAACTGTGTAGCATGATGAAAAAGGGATAATGAATTTTAAAATTATGAAACTGTGTAGTATGATGAAAATGGGATGGTGAATTTTAAAATTATGAAATTGTTTGGAAAGGATAATAAAACTGTGTAGTGTAGTATGAATATTGAACTGTGTTTGGAAAGGATGATGAAAAAGGGAGGGAGGGAAGGAGGAGGTTGGTTGAAGGTGACTTGGCAGCTTTGGCAGCTGCCAAAGCTTGTGGCATATTTGACACAGGTTTTGACATTTGCCAAAGATGGCAGCTGCTAAAAGTTGCCATTGGAGCTACCTTTCTATCCACTACTGCCATAATTTGGCAATAACAGCTCCAATGGCACACCATTGGAGATGCTCTAATATAAAAATAGGATAAATTACATTTTACCTTCCTACAGTTTCATTCATTTCTTATTTTGGCCTTTTAAGTTTGACTTTTCTCACTTTAACCTTTCATGTTAGCAATCATTCTCACTTTGGCCCTTTAAGTTTGATTTTTCTCACTTTAACCTTTCATGTTAGCAATCATTCTCACTTTGACCCTTTAAATTTGATTTTTTCTACTTTGCTCCTTCATGTTTATAATCCTTCCCACTTTGCTCTAGACTAATTTCCATTCAAAAAACTAACAGAACTTGTCACATCACTAGTACATCAACTTCACGTGTGATGTAAAAAACTCACTAAAGATGCAAAAAATGAAAGATATAAAACAAAAAAATTGAAATTTTTTTAGTCTTTCGTGAACTTTTTGTTCAAGTTTATTCATAAACATTATTACATTACAAATACATCTAGATTAGATGCGCCTTAAAAAAATAAAAACAAATTTAACAAAAAAAAAAAAAAGTTTACTAAAGATGGAAAAAAAATGAAAATATACTGACTGACCTGTATTGTCAATTCTGAAATAAAAAGTTTACTATCGTTTATTTTATTTTATTTTATTTTATTTTTGTCTTTAGTAAACTTTAGCTTAAATGCATGTAAAAAAATAAAAAACAAATTTAACTAAAAAAAGAAAAAAATTCACTAAGGACAGAAAAAAAAACGATAGTAAATATTTCATTTCAGAATTGATAATACAGGTGTTTGAGTTAGTATATTTTCATTTTTTTTCATCTTCAATAAAAAAAATTTCTTTTTTTAGTTAAATTTGTTTTTTTTTTTTTTTTTTTTTTAGGTGCATCTAATCTAAATGCATCTATAATGTAACAATGTTTATGAATAAATTCGGAAAAAAAGTTCACTAAAGACTAAAAAAAAAAATTTAATTTTTTTGTTCCATTAGAGAGTAGTTGTGTCACGATGTTATGTCGACGACAAATGTGTCGCGACTTACCGTTATACATATAACTCTATGCTCTACCTATTGTTGATTGACTATCGTAATGTATGCATATAGCAGGCATCGGTTTTGGCCACATTGGAATATCTTCAAGAAAGTGACGAAGCCATTCTGCTTCTTCCCCAACTTTATCTAAAACTATAAATTCTGATTTCATAGTAGGCCTAGCAATGCAAGTCTGTTTGAAAGATTTCCAAGATACAGTCGCACCGTCAAAAGTAAAAACATATCCACTGGTGGATTTTGAGTCTTTAGTATCTGATATCCAATTTGCATCACAGTATCCTTTAAGTACTGCTAAATATCTAGTATAATGTAGCCCAATGTTACGAGTAAATCTGAGGTATCTTAGAACCCTTATAATAGTTTTTTTAGTGTTTTACTTCTGGATTACTCGTATATCTACCTAATTTACTTACTGCATAAGTTATATCCAGGCGAGTGCAGTTCATCAAGTACATTAAGCTTCCAATAATTTGGACATACTCTAATTGAGAAATACTTTCCTGTATATTTTTAGAAAGAAACAAATTAACATCCACAGGTATTCTAGCAAGATGATCATCATCTTTGTTGAATTTGTCAAGTATTTCCTCAATGTAATGAGATTGTGACAAAGCATATCTTTCTGATATTTTGATAATGTTGATACCAAGTATTACATCAGCAATCCCCATGTCCTTCATGTAAAAATATTTATTCAACATTTTCTTGGTAGTTTTAATCATGTCATTGTTACTACCTATGATGAACATATCATCCACATAAAGACATACTATTACATAACCTTTGTCTGTGTTTTTAATATAAGCACATTTGTCACATTCATTAATTTTAAATCCATTTGACATCATTGTGTTGTCAAATTTCTCATGCCATTGCTTTGGCGCTTGTTTTAAACCACATAATGATTTAACCAATTTACACACTTTCTTTTTTTTTCCTAGAATGGAAAAACCTTCTGGTTGTTTCATGTAAATTTCTCCATTTAACTCACCATTTAAGAAAGCGATTTTCACATCTATTTGATGAATTTCTAGATTATACAAAGATGCAATAGAAATTAGCATTCAAATAGATGTTATTCTAGTAACTGGTGAGTATGTGTCAAAATAATCAAGACCTTCTTTTTGCCTAAAACCTTTGACCACAAGTCTTGCCTTGTATTTGTCAATGGATCCATCTGCTTTCACTTTTCTCTTGAAAATCCACTTGTATCCAAGAGATTTACAACCTGGTGGCAAATCCACCAATTCTCATGTGTGACTTTGCAAGATGAATTCAACTTCGCTGTTTACAGCTTCTTCCCATAAAGGAGCCTCAGGACTAGACATAGTTTCTTTAAAAGTTAAAGGCTTATTTTCTTAAAAAAAAAGTAAGAAAATCTAGACCAAAAGATTTTGAGGTTCTAGTACGTTTACTATGCCTAGGTTCCTCTTCCTCATTTTGATCTATCTCTTGCTCTTGTTCTTGATCTTGTTCTTGATCATGACTAGTAATAATATCATAAGATCTTTCATTAGTACTACTCTCTTGTTCAGTCTTATTTGAAAATATATTTTCAAAGAATGATGCATTCCGAGATTCAATAATAGTATTTACATGCATTTCGAAATGTTCTGACTTATGAATCAAAAACCAATATGCACTACTATTCTTGGCATAACCAATGAAAATGTAATCAACAGTTTTGGGACCTATCTTAGCCTTTTTAGGACTAGGAATAGCCACTTTAGCCAAACACTCCTACACTTTTAAGTATTTGTAGGATGGTACTTTTCTATGCCACATTTCATAAGGTGTTTGATTCACTTTCTTTCGAGGTACTTTATTTATTATATAATTAGCAGAAAGTATTGTTTTTTCCCCCCACAAGTTCTGGGGTAATCCAGAACTTATTAACATAGCATTCATTATTTCTTTTAAAGTCATATTTTTCCTTTCAGCAATTCCATTTTGCTGAGGTGAGTAAGGAATAGTGGTTTGATGAATTATTTTATATTCTTTACAAAACTCACCAAAAGGTGATTCATATTCACCACCTTTACCACTTCTAAGTTTTTTAATTTTCTTACCAAGTTGAGTTTCAACTTCATTCTTAAATTAAATGAAAGTTTCCAAAGATTCATCATTGGTTCGAATTAAATAAACATAACTATATCTAGTATAGTTATCTATGAAAGTGATAAAATATTTTTTTTTCCACCTCTAGTTTGAATTGATTTAAAATTACAAATGTCACTATAAATTAATTCAAGTGGTTCCATACTTCTTTCAATTGTATAAAAAGGAGTTTTGAATAAATTTGCCTAAACACGAATTTCACATTTATGATTTGGATCAATTTCAAATTTAGGTAAACATGCCACATTAATCAATCTACGCAAAGATCTATAATTAACATGTCCTAGTCTACCATACCACAAATTTGAAGACTCAAGCAAGTATAAAGAATATGTATTATTATTAATAACAGAGGGAACAATAGTCATTACATTTAGTTTGAAAAGGCCACTAGACATGTAACCTTTTTCTATATATATTTCATTCTTAGTAAGTACAAATTTATCTCTCAAACACTAGCCTAATCCCATTTTTACTCAACAGAGATCTGGAGACTAGATTCTTCCAAATGTCCGGTACATGCAGCACATTGTTGAGAGTGAGTTAATTTCTAGATGTCATCTTCAGAATAATCTTTCCTTGTCCTTCAACTTTAGAAGTTGAGGAGTTGCCTATAAAAAGTTGTTCACCATTGTCCACCACAGAATAGGATGTGAATATCTTTTTGTCGGCACAGATATGGCAAGTAGCACCAGTGTCCACTCATCATTCTTTAGGATTTCTGACAAGATTTGCCTCGAAAACAACTGCAGAGAGATTTATGTCATCTACACCATTGGAAATCTTGTCCACTTCGGTCATGTTGGTTTGGGCAGGCTTCTTTGTTTTTTCCTTTTCCTTTGCTTCGGCAATCTTTGGCCCGATGTCCCTCTTTGTCACAGATGTAACATTTACCATTAAACTTATACTTCTTAGTTTCCCCTCCTTTAGAGCCTTGTGAGGATTTTTCTCAAAAAAACTTCCGTTTTTTTGCTTTTGGAGCATGTTCTACCACATTTGCCTTTGACTCTATTGGATGCTTACCAGGCCGTTTCTCAGAATTGCAGTTGTCCTCCTCAATTCTTAAACGCACAATCAATTCCTCTAAAGTCATTTCTTTGCGCTTGTGTTTGAGGTAGTTCTTGAATTCCTTCCAGCCTTGTGGTAATTTTTCAATTAAGGCAGTAACTTGGAAGGATTTACTAAGAGACATGCCTTATGCATGAATATCATGCAGAATGAGTTGAAGATCTTGAACTTGGCTAATCATAGTCTTAGAATCAACCATCACAAAGTCCAGAAATTTGCCTACCAAAAATTTCTTCGAGCCAGCATCTTCTGTTTTATACTTTTTCTCCAAAGACTCGCAAAGTTCCTTTGCCGTCTTGATAGGACTGTAGACGTTGTATAATGTGTTGTTAAGTCCGTTTAAGATGTAATTCTGGCAAAGGAAATCAACATGTTTGCAGGCATCGACCGCAACAATTACTTACCGGTCAGTCTCATCCGCATTCAAAGTGTGAGCATTTTTGCAATGGAAACGAGCCAGGTTCAGAGTAGTAAGATAGAATAGTATTTTCTGCTGCCATCTTTTAAAATCAGTTCCTAAGAACTTCTCTGGCTTTTCACCGTGATTAACTGGCACAGTCACAATAGGAGAAGGAGTTGGAGCAAAGGCAGTTACCACACCAGTACTAGTTTGAACATTAGTTTGACCAGTTTCAGTAGCCATGAATTCTAAATTATAAAACAAAATTAGAATTAGAATTATATACTACACAGAAAACTTAAACCAAGACCATAAAATTTAATTTTGTAAAAATAAAAGAAACAAAAATTGTAACTTTTATTTCCAATTAATTTGAAAATAAAATAAAATTTTATTTAAACAAATTAATTCCACACAGAAAATTAAATTTCTATAACACTTCAAAAATTAAAATACTGAAACAGAATTTCAATTAATGAAAATTCAGAAATTATTTTTGAAAACCAAAATTAATTTCTGATCAACTTCACAAATAAATATTTTGAATTGTTAATGATTACCAGTATATTACTACTAATTGTCAAAGAAAATAAACAGTATATTACTACTATTTTTCAAACAATATATTACTATTTGTTTTTCCAACCAGAATATTATTTTGTAAAACCATAGAAAATAATTTCTGTAAGAAGAAAGGAAACAAACGAAAAATTATGTTTAAACAAAATAATTCGAATCTGTCTTAAAATTGTTGGAACAATCTTTTGTATAAAATAAATAATGTGAAACAAATCAAACAAATAAAGCTAACATAATTTATTTTACTGAAATAAATAAGTATAAAAATCGATCAAGTCGAGTGTGTGACACTATGTCCTTAAGACAGATTCGTCCCATTTCGGTGCTTATGGATAAAAGGTGTCTATCTCCCAGGATACAATGATCTTTACACAGATTGTAATAGCATTCCAAACAATCTATATGACGAACCAAACCTATGTTCTATACTCTCAGATATTTTTCCTAAAACTAGTATGAAGAACAATAATGTAATATAGCAAAATTTGGAAAGCAAAAAATGAATTTCGGATAATGAAAATGCTGGAAGATGGTTTGTATTTATAGGCAAATGGTGACCTTTAGATCTGTCTGAACAGATCTGAAAATCAAACCGAACAGGTGGGTTGTTGAATTCAACAGGTGCAAAACAGTTTTGGATAAATAACTGCCGGGTAGTTTCAAATCTGTTTGAACAAATAACTACCTGGGTAGTTTCAAACCTGTCTGGAAGAACTGACTCTATCCGGAAGGGCAGTTTAAAGCAGTTCAAAATAGTTGGAAATTGGACTAGAGGAGGCACAATTTTGGATAGAAAATTGAATTCAAATTTGGCAAAAAATTTGAATTTATTTCATTCAAAAAAATTAATTTTCCTACAAGAATTTAAATACATTTTGTCCAAAAAATTAATATTAGAACTGACCCAATCCACACTCGTGCTCGGCACGGCTTGTTGGCGGCCACGCGCGTGTGGTGGTTTAGGCCAAGATTCATTTTGTACATAACTCCTTCTTTCTACAAACTTTGGGTGCCCTTTGGGACCCAACCCAAGTGTTGCCACCTAGAGCTTATATACATACATACACAAACTCTTTTAAAGTTTTAATGTAGGACAAGCCTTACAAGGAAACCCACATTTTATTATTTAATTGTCCATTCCACCAACTCGAAAATGACGTCAACTTTCTATTCACTGATAAATGGTTTTGACGAACCGTTTGCACCGTGTGACTTGCCATGTGCTAAGGAACACGTCACCTCTTTGGACCCACCTCAAAAGACGTGTGGGACTCACTCAATTTTGGGTTCAAAGTTGGCTCAAAATAAGCCTATAAAAACCAAATTTTCTAACAGGAGTTGCATGTTCAGATGAGTTGCGGAGAGATCGAATGGACATTAAAGATGTTCTAAGTCAGTTGCATTTGATCAGGAACAATCTTCTTGGAACAGGAGGACCAGCAAGAAGAGCTAGAATTGCCATTCCAACATGAATAATGGGTACGACTCTTTTGACTTTGATTCTTTTCAAATTTCAATTTAATCAAACTTATCATCAAAATTGTCAATTTGAATCAAATTAGTTCAACCTCAACTGAATTTGTTACTAAAATGTTGTGGCAATGAGATTTCTATTACTGAAAATCATTTAAATGAGCACTTTTCTTTAAAACAATAAATTCTATACTTTTACATCATTCTGTACACAAATCATAATAAAACACACCTATAATGTCTAAACTATTTGTTCTCCAAGCTAATCCAAATTTGAGGACTACAAATATATCCAAGTTGAATTCTTAGGAAATAAACTCGGATATATACTTTATCGAATTTTAGTTTTCAGTCTGCTATGCAGGCTGATCCAAATATCTGACTAAAGTTTCTCCAAGATTGTGTATTCATGAAAGTATTGAAATTTCAAATGGCCTCAATATTTATATTTATATTTTTTGTTTTGTTTTTTGTTTTAGATTGTTAGGTTTAATTTGTTTCACAGATTGGAGATGGATACATAATGGACCACTCTCAAATGCTCAGATTTCTTGATGGATAGACCAGACTACACATGCTCTGATTTCATAATGGATGATTGTGTTTTTATTTTTATTTTATTTTATTTTTTTGTACTTTTGATGGATGTGTATGACTTTTTAAGGTTGTTTTGTTTGAGTTCTTCTGTTGGATGATGAATTTGAATTAATGTTGGATTTATGGATAGTATTTAGCAAGAATTTATGGATCACGTTTGCAATTTTGAATTGTTGCGGATGATATTGATTACCAGAGATTATTTGTGAAAGCATGTATAGGGTTAACATTTTCAAAATTTTAATTTTTTTTAAAAAGAGAAAGGGGTTTTTTTTTTAGGGTCCATGATATTAAGATTTTATAGTATAAAGGACATTTAATATTTTCATTATGTCTAAGGTCCTTCAACATTGATCCAGAGAAATTTCAATCTAGAGAAATTTTTTTCAGAGAAATTCTGGATTTCCCAAAGAATTTACCCAGAGAAAATTCAAATTTCTCTAGGTCATTTTGACCAATTTTCTCTAGGTTCAAATTCAAATTCAAATTTCTCTGGATTCATTTTAACCAATTTTCTCTGGATCGTAAAGACACAATATTATTTTATGAAATCATTTTGTCAAATTTTCTCCAGGTTCAAATTCAAATTCAAATTTCTCTGAGTTCATTTATAAACTAGAGAAAATTCAAATTTCTCTGGGTTTATTTTAACCAATTTTCTCTGGATTGTAAAGACACTATTATTTTATGAAATTTAGAGAAATTCCCAAATATTTGTGAATAGAGTCAGAGAAAATTTCTCTGAGTTGACAAATTTCTCTGACTCTATTCATAAAGAATTTCTCTAACTTTGTGTAATATGTAAGCCAACAATACAATTTTTATTAACAAATCCACAAATTTCTCTAGTCCAAAACTAGAGAAATTCTCTCCAAACCAAACAAATTAGATAAATTCTTTGGATTGAAAGTAGAGAAATCCAGAGAATTTCTCTCTATTTGCAGCAGAGTTGTGTCTAGCTTGGATTTTTCCATCCGAAACGTTGAAAAATGAATTCAGCTTTTATGTTATAAAGACTGTCGGGGAATCATTTTTTTCTTCTATACTCTTCTGCTTGCTACTTTGGAAGATTTATGCCCCTCTTTTCAAAACCACAACCCACCATAGTGGACTTCATAGAGATTTTATACGCAAAATCTTCAGCTAGTTTATAATTGATCGAGCCTAAGGGAAAAGTGATTTTACATTTGTGGCCAACCAAACACGAACATTTTGTTATTAGATTATAAACAAATATTACCCAATGCATTTGGATATAAGTCAACCACAATCCATCTGTGTATCTCTAATTATATATCTCATCAATGATAAATATGAAGGTGCTACATTTGAACTGAATCAGAAACTACTTTGTTTAGTCTGTAC
This sequence comes from Camellia granthamiana, assembly GCA_036172215.1. Taxonomy (NCBI): domain Eukaryota; kingdom Viridiplantae; phylum Streptophyta; class Magnoliopsida; order Ericales; family Theaceae; genus Camellia; species Camellia granthamiana. The sequence goes on along the minus strand of CM069903.1, from coordinate 102,493,732 downwards.
GGAAGCCTTACTTAGATCTATATTTGTGTCTGATGAGCTCGAACCTAGGGTTTCCAAAATGGTGCATTACGTACTCTTTCCGACCCGTGAAGAAATTATCGACGACGATCACGCTATCTCCTCTCGCGATCAGACGGTCCACTGGTGGCTACCCACGAATCCGGCTCCGCCCGTGACGACGATTCGAAGACCTTTGCGTTTCAATCCTAGAGGGATCTTCCCGTCGCTCGAACTGAACACGGATTGGGCCTGGTAGAAGATTCGGTGAGTTGGCTGAGTTATAAAGAGCAAGTCAGTGGGAGAGAGATAGATCTGGGAAAGGAGAGAGAGAAAGATCTAGGGTTTTGAACTGGTAGTGGAGATTGACGAGAGAGAGAGAGAGAGAGAGAGAGAGAGAGAGAGAGAGAGAGAGAAGAGAGCAGTGGGATAGAGATATCAAATTTCTCTGTGAGGGACCTTAGACATCAAACAATAATATTATGGATCTATTTCATTATCAAAACTAGGAGAGGGACCTTAAACTAATTTTCCCAAAGAGAAATGCTATAAATTCGTAATTTAAGTTTCATAATCCACACATCATGACATGACAAGTAAATTAAGCTTTACATAGTTGAGTGCGTTTGGATATTCTAGAGTAATTTTTCCTAGAGTTATCTTAGGTTTTGTTTGAGAATAGGCAAAATTAGTTAGAAAGTTAAAAAAATTAATACAAAAGTCAATTTATTATGTTTATTTTTTTAGATATATATTTTCGTAAAAAGTCACAAAAATTAATTCTCATCAGAGAGATTTTTATGTAAGAATAGAATTTTCTATTTTTATGTGGCGGAGATTTAATTGTATAAAATTTGAGGGTATACTAACACTGCCTACTTGATCAAAAAATTTAGCTGCTTAAAATTTGTAAATTCATAATTTTTATATAGGTAAATTACAAATACATCTCCAAAGTTTACTTAAAATACAAATTACCCTCTGTAATTTTAGAAATTACAAATGCCCCCTGTCAAGATTTTTTTAAATAGAATTAACAAAAAATAAAATAAAATTTCTAACTATTTTTCTATAACAATAGTAAAATTATCTGAACTGTTAATTTAAATATATTTTTAATATCATTAAAAATTATTAATTTGATAATTTATTAATAAAAGGGTTCATCTGTAATGTAAACAAAAACTTAAAAAAGTGAAATGTAATTTTTAAAATCACATAGGACAATTTAAATTTTAAGAAAACCTCAATAGTGTATTTTTAATTTATTATATTTCTCACAAAATTTATCAACATTGTGATATGGGCCGATGCCAATACTTTGGGCTTCAGGTGAAGAAACTTTATTGGGCTGATGGAGCCTCGAAAAAATGGGCCCATATAGAAATGCCCGTAAAAGTAAGACGTTTGCTGCGCTAGGCAACTGAAGGCCAGGTGGAAAAATGCCATTGATGGAATTTTCCATTTGTTAATTTACTCTTATTACATTGATAAACTAAACCAAATTAAATCTTAAGTTCTATCAAATAGGATTGGTTATATGAATCATTCTTCTCTATTCGACTCTATTAACGGCCATTTGGTTAGTTAAATTACGGAAATTTATATCTTTATTCATTATACTAACTTATGTCAATTTAAGTCTTCCCTTTCCCCCAACAGTTTCATCTGTCGTTACTGTATCACATCTCTTCATTACTTCCGTTATATATGACCAAATCATGTCAATTTATTCTCTTTCCACTTATCTTCTATCAGTATTACTCCTACCCATTTACAGATATACTCATTTCTAACTCTGTTTTTTCTATCCTTATTACATTGATATATAAAAAAAATTAAAAAAAATATATATTAAAAAAAAAAAACCAAACAAACTAAAGAAAAGAATTTATGATGATTAAATCAATGAAAAAATTGGAAAATTCTATTGATCTTTTATATTTTATATATTTGTTTTCTTTTTTTATGAATATCTTAATGACTACATTTATGAATATCTTAACAACTACATCCAAATCAGACATTCAATTATCTAAAAAAATTCTACCAACACATAATGACAAACATATAGCAAGCCCATGTCAATAATAACACAATTATTAATTGATCAGAGGATAAATTACTCTTCACAACTTAAAATGCTAAATAATTCCCAATTTAACTTTTAAAATTTATTTTTACCTAATTTGGATGCGAAACCATCCTTCCGACGTTTAAAGTTTGAAATAAATATTTAGTTGACAATCATATGAAATCACTTAACATGTTATAGGATAACTATAAAAATTCAAGTCAGGCCGAAATCCGAATCTCTCTGGCTAACCTTCCTTACCCAAATCTCATCATTTTATATCCTCACTAAACCTCCAACCTTGATCGTCGTCCCTCCACCATTTCTCCCCTATATACCTAGTCATAACCTTTCTCCAACCCCAACCGCCATGCTTCTTTACCCTCCACCAACCACCGAAATCCCATTGCCACTCCCAACTTCAATAGACCCCTTCCTTCTTTGCACTTTCCCAAACCACCCCAACCACCACCCGAGAAAAATATATTACTTTTAGTAAATTTTTTAATTTTGAGTTTTCAATTTCCAATTTTCTTGCTAAGTGCTAATTGGTTTTTTTCATTAGTTTATGTTCTACCAACTTGCTAATTCTTCATGCTCACATTCACATGTACAAATTAAACTTCAAATCTTCTTGTTATATTTTGGACAAAACAAAAGTACCCATGAAAATCAATTTCTATTTTCAGTGAAACCAACAGGGAGTGTTTTAAAGCTTCCACTTGTCAAATATAACCCAAATTGTAAGGGACTGTTCCAAAGAATCCCACTTGTCATTTTAATAAATCCAAATTGTAACTTTTGACCACAAACTTTAATGAGGTTTGAATTTTTGAAGACTTTGATAATCTTCTGGAAGTTGGATTGAATCAATCACTCACTAACTATATAATTGTAGGGAAAACTTCACTTTATCCCCTATGGTATAGGTCATGTGCGGATCACTCCCTTGATATTCGAATATCACTACATAACCTTCTTGTGGTTGATGGAGTGAAACACACAGTTAGCTTTTCCATTTATTCTAACAGACTGTGCAATACACACGAGAGTTGTGCAATTGGTCGTGGAAAGATGATTTTTCATCCGAGTTAAATGATTAAAATGCCCTTATCTTCATCACCAATTTCCAAAGTAGCTTTTTTTCTTCATTTTTGAAAACCCAAATTTGGAAATCTCTACCCAGAAGAAAGAAAAAAAAAAAAAAAAAAGAGTAAAATTACAAACTTCCACCAGTAGCTCCATAATCAAACCACTCCCAGTGAAAGTAATCAATTACAAATGTTTAACAAACAAATGTTTAAGAACATCCAACCACTTTTCTTGTTTGCAAAGCCATTAAGAACAAGGAAATCATCAATACATAGAATATATATAGATATAATTAAGAACAACCCAAAATAGGGGACACCTTGAAAACATCAATACAAGTGTAAAACAAGTATAACGCAGCGGGTAAAAATTATTTGGTCATACCTTAAGTGATAGAACCTGAAGCGAAGAATCTTGTGGGGTAAATCACGTGCTTTAAAAATGCGAACAATGAACATCCAGCAGTAAAGTGATACCACAATATGAGTATCACCCACACAGTCACAGTGAAAAAAGCTCGATCATTATTTTTAATGGGAGAGAGTCAGAGAGAGAGTATATAAAAATGTTATGGATAAAAACCACATAACGTATCTGATATCAATATATTATTCAAATAAATAATCAGATATATAACCACATATATCAATCTATCCATATCAGTTGATATGATAGATATAGATATCAAGAGTGGGTTATCCAAATAGGTTTTGAATTCAAATTCAAAACTTACATGGATAAGGTTCAAAAGGGTCATGGGTCATGCCACATGGGTGCCCAATTTCTAACATCTCCCACTCGCACATGAGTTGGCATGACACAACCACATCTTTATCTCAATCTCCCCAAATATTAAACAATCACATACTAGCCAATGAACCGTGCGACCGCTGAGAAACCCTTGCATGTGAGAGCTCTATACTAGAAACTAAAAATGAGCCAGCATAGAGACATCAACCCAAAAAGAATAGAAATAGTGTCTCATATACCCTAGACCCATCTAATTACACCGGTCAAAAAAAAATCTCTAATCCCTAAAAAAAGAGCATGTTTGACCCTCATAATTCTTGTAATATATTCACACTCAATCCGTCTCTCATACAGAGCGATGTGAGTTGCCGACAGTGAATATACAACAATGGTGTAATATTAGATGATCTTCCCTTTGCCCTTATGCCATTTAGTTTAGGATTGACCGTTTTCCCAGTGATGTCCCTTAAGGCCGAATCATACATGACCGCAGGCAACATACCAAAGTAGTAGAACATCAACCCCTTACCTTTTAACATAGTCAAAGGTCACAAAAGGGTACATAAATGAAAGTCATATCAATAATGACATGTAAGACTCACATGGTGAGGAAACAGGGATCCATTCTCTCACCTCATTCTTGGTTGCCAAGCACATATAGTATGAATACATGTTACGGTGGAGTAACTCTTCCAAAAAGAGTGACGTCATACTCGATAAACCGTACAGATATTAGTCTAGTCACTTTCTAGTGCCTAACCCGAATTCTCTATTTGCTCGCTTTCTAGGCGCCAAATGAGATCTTGCATCTGGCTAATCACAACAGGCACAATATGGAAAATGGGTACTAACATCCATGTTTGGTCCTTAACAAGACCTCATCTTGGTTGTAACCAAGGCGACATACATAGTGGATAATTTAAGCCTCTCTTGCCTCCAAATAAAAATAAACCACTAGTCTCATCCTTGTTCGCTCCCAAGCGCCAAGGGCGATTGCTCGTGTGAGTGAGCCAATCTTGCCTGCTGACATCATCATCTGCTAATCATTATGACACAAACCATAATAGTGTCAACATCCCATCATCTCACAATAAATAAGTGATCAATTTAAAAAAAAAAAACATGATCACAGCTTGCGCAATTCTAGATTCCAAACATATGCCTTATCAGCACCTCTTGTGATAAGTATATACAACGGAATCCACCATGTATGCCTCATATGAAGTGATTCAAGATCACTACCTCTTGCGCAATAACCTCTCTAAAGATATTTTGGTGACCAATCTGTGTTCATTAAAGATGCGCCCAACTAGCGCATTGAATTTACAAGGAGCAAATTAATATACTACTAATAAAACATTCTATCCACAGTCTAATGAGTAACGTGAATGTCTAAACAACTTAGTTGACCATTTACCAAAGATAACACTTATCATGCGAAATACGCCCACATAGCGTACTTCAGGCTTCCACAACAAAAAAAATAAGGAATATAGGTCATCTGTTTCTCCTAAAGACAATCCGAGGATTCACTCAATAGCTAAGGCTCTGGCTTTTATCGATAGGTAAGTTAATGGGCTTGTAATTTTGCATCTAGAATCATTCTAGGATATTCCTTATGTAAGTCATCAAAGACAAACCGGGAATTCTCCCAAAACAATCCCTAAGGATCGTACATCTGAGCATATAAATTACAACACCCATGTCCATCATATCTAAAACAGAGGACCGCCCACCCTAGGTGGCGACAACCTTATAAATTCCTGGCTCATAATGACTAAGTAAGGAAAAACTTCTTTTGGACCATTGATCATGCCTCAGTGGTCTTCATTGATCATCGTTGGCCTATCATGGCTCGACGAAATCTAGGAACCACTATTTGGATAACTGTTTTAGGCTGTAAAAGATTTATTGGAACTAGCAACCTTTTTGCGCTCCTAACTTTTCACCATAAAAGCAGAAGGTAAATCCCTACGGATCTACTTATCCAATTCTCCAATGAGAAGTTGGGTTACAACGTCCACAAATCAATGTTCCGAACTTATGTCAATCATAGCCTAAGTCGAAATAACCTCACTTCCCAAGATGAAGTCTTCTCATGGTCTACACTTTTCTCAATGGTGCGACTTTTCAGTATCTAGCGAGCCTTATGCATCAACAATGACTATCCAAATTACGCATAACTTTAGAATAGTTTTGCGTCATAATGGAAAGTCAACCAAATTATAGAAATGGTCAATCCTCAAAGACTTTGTCTTAAACTGCGCAACGTTGATCCACTTTCTAAAAACAAGGGACTAGAGCCTTTGGCATTATCCTAGGCTCTTTATCATCTTGCGGAGCAATCATGAATGTTTCCCTCTCAATCACCTAGTGATGATGTGGAAAATTTTCACATTCGCTACCACGCAACAAAGAATGTAAAGTATTCTTCTCTAATGGATTAACATCGCTCCCATTGTCCCTAGGATATTGGAAATTTCTCTCCATTCTCAACTAGGTTACATAAAGCGCTATGCTTAGAATTCTCTATCTTATAGAGTTCCAAAACTCTATTTGCGTTACCTTTACTAAGAAAACTTTATGTGACTTAGTTACACTACCACAAAGCTGCTTACCTATATGCACATGACCCGGAGGGTTTACATGACAACATACAATAATGCGCCATAGAATCCTAGGTCTTAACTTCGCAACCTTATGAGAAGTAAAATAAAGATAAGCTGCTTAACGGTTACAGATCGCCCATAGATGGCTCTTCGCTAACCCATTACTCAAATGGAGTGTAAAATCTAATATGGAGGGCACTTAGTTAGGGATATAGGCAATAAACTAGTGCAATTCCTAATTGGGAAACATTTTGCGCCATCATCCACCTAACATTAACAATACTTAATTCCTTATCTCTATTACACCATTGTGTTGTTAAGTACTAGGAATAATCAATTTTCTAAGTATCCATTTCTCTTCACAGAGTTTTCTAAAATAACTCAAATAGATACTTGCCACCTTGGTCAAAACTAAAAAGCACGAAAGTTATTATCTAATTGATCTCAACCTCATATGTGCAATGTCAAATATCATCTCAAAACTTTTGACTTATGGGAGATCAAATAGTCTTGACTCAGATGTGTATCATAATCTATAAATGTGTCAAGATCGAGGCTTAGCTATCATACCCTTACACATATCTAGTCACAAATATCATGGTGGACTAAATGCGCTAATACAAATGACCTTCTACGACTTTCGTACTTACTTGTGCACAACCATTGCGAACAAAGTTACACATTCATATGAGAGTAGGATGTCACAAGTGAGTGGGCTTGAGAGGGTTTACTCAAGCCATTCATGTCATCTTCTCATTAATGTGATTAAGTATAACAAGCCATCGGTTCATGAGCAATGTCATAAACTAATTCCAATCATCCTAATGTGTGAGTTCTTGAAGACAAGTTTAAAAGGTTTAGGCCCAACTAGGTAATGACTCACGACTAATTCATGTTCACTAGATCATAAAATGATGTCATGGAGATATCAAGTGCGCCTAAGTCGCAAATTTAACTAGTAAGTGCTAATCCCCTGCACCTTCAAGTTAATTTTATTCTCCATACACTTTACTGCATCTAGTTGAAAGATGACGATGCTTCTGTTGCCATCTCTATTTCTCGCTTCACAGTTACTTGCAATTAATTCTACTATCCACAAGAAAGAGAGAATAAGCTATCAATCTATACAGCTCTCGAAGTCACTTAAGCGCGAATTAGGCTAAAGAGTCTAATTCAACACAATGCTCTCACGAGCCGTGCGTCAAATTCTTAAAGTCATAACAACCTTGTCGGCCTTGACCTTTTCATTACTATGCTGCAACGTTTGCGCTTAGTGGTAAACGTTATTCAAAAACATTAGCCTAGCTAAGGAACTATACAAAGAAGCACCTCCTCATGTCTCACACTCAAGTGTGGAAACAATAAGTGTCCAGACTTAGACAAGTTGACAATGCTAATAGATTTTGCAGCCACTTGGTGCTAATCTCTTCACTTAGTGTTAATAGATTTTTCTGCTACTAAGTGTTAATCTTTTAACTTCAAGTGATACTTTAATGCACACTATTATAGTGCATGAAATTTTGCTCCATCCACTCCCAACAGTTGGATAGAGAGCAAAACACTACTCATACTAGCTACTCATCTTACACTTAATGACTAATTCATTTAAGCTCGCATTTCTTGGATGATGTGACTCTTGAATGTTACTTCATCCAATGATGTAACATCATTACAAGTCAAATTACAAAGTCAATCCGCACAGCTCAATATTCAAGATCATATACAAATCTATTGAGGGCTTACTAATTTCATAACTCCAAAACTCGCCAACCAAAACTATGTAGTGTGCCGCTAACCATAGCGCACACATTAGTTTTTATTGTGCCAAACAAGGCAACAAAACCACGGCGACTTTGAGTCAAGTTTTCTTACTCTAACTCAATTAAGGTCTGACCTAAAGTCTCCAAGACTTTTGCTCATCTAAAAAATATGATTACATTGTTCACATTTGAACATCTCTACGAAGTCTAGACCAACCAAATTAACTTCCATAAGCTAAGTCAATTTAGAGAGAGATTCGCATTGGGATTAATTTGATTAGCATAATATAATTTGGCCACAAAAATCTAAATTAAATAGTGACAATATTACACAAGTCGCAAGATCAAAAATCCGCTATGCTCGTAATCATCTCTTGCGCCATAAGTGACAATTATCAAAAAATTTAATTTAATTCATGTGCAAAATATTAGTTTTCGAGAGTTAATCTACAAAGATTTCTCTCAACCGAACAACCTCCCACTAACCATGGCATGTCTAAAGCATGATGTAGCACTCGACTTTCTTCGCGCGCCCCCCTTTCGGAGAGGCGCGAATTGGTTGTCCTACAGCTCGAACTCTCGTCACGGTTCTGAATCTAATCACTCAAAGTGCAATGTGAGACTGATAAACACCAAATAGTCCAAATCTGGCAAATCGTTTTGGAAAATCATTTTTGAATCAAAAAGCGCTAAACATGGACTACTTTGCCAAATTACAGAGTCGCCACCTAAATATTTTATTTTTGAGAAAGTTAGGAAACCCTGACTCATGCCAAAGGCCACGTGTCCGTCATCACCAAAGTTGTCTCGACTCGGGAACTTGGGTATGAGAGGGGAAGGTCCTGAAATGAGCACCCCCGCTCGCTCGATCAAAGGATCGACCTCTACTGAGCATGATATGTTGTTTTATAAACACATGTGTTCTTGTTCCGATTATTAGCTAACATTACTACGTGATGCGCACAGCATACAAGTATAGATTAAATCGCAAGAATTGGAACAAAACAACTCATGTTTATTTTTGAAAATGGTTTGAAAGTGCTACTCGCAAGTAGGCTAAAGTGCGGATTTGTCACCCTCAAGTGGGCTTAAACATGATGATTTGCCACTTCGCAAAGTGGGCTTAAAACTCACAATCATTGAGTTGTTCCAATTTAGGCAATCAAGCCTTCAGTTACAGGCATTCATGCAGTTTATCAATTAAGCAAATAGCCTCATGGCAAGCATGATGTCATGGAAACACTCACACTCATGCAAGTATGCTAAAGCGTAAATACTTACAGTATACTCCAAGCCAAAACAGAAAACTATTGAGAAATCATGCATGATCCAAACTATATTAAGATGCCTAATGCAACACATGCAAAAATGCAACTAAATAGGCTCGGCTATCTAAGATGGCATATGAATGCAACACTTGATAACATGCATTTGAAACACATATTCAAGTAAGTGTATTGAAATTGCGATGCAGTTTGCATGATACGCTTAGCCTCGGTGCATGCAAGACAAATGAATGATGCACGCATGCGAGCATAAGGTATGCTATCAAAACGTGATCCCCAATCTAACCATCGAAAGCAGATAAATAAAAGGGAGAAAGACGTGGGATTGGAAGGCATGCACACACACGCGCACGCTCATTACAACATTACAGCTTAGCGAAGGAGGGTCCGAATGAATAAGCTAAGCTAATCTAAGCTAAGCTAATTAACTAAACTAATCTAATTAAACTAATTAGACTAATTATTACACAGCAAATTGAATAACTAGTAAACTACTTACTAATTATTACAAAACAATAAAGAAATAGCTAAACTATAAGCTACTTAATTATCACAACACTTAATCAATTAACAAATTAATTAAATTACAAAGCCAAGCTAACTAACAAGTAAAGCTTCAAACCCAGCTGCCTCAGCTCTGCTTGAAAGGTAAACATGCATGCTTTGGTTTCCGTCCCGAAAAGCTCTCCAGTTAGCTCTTGAGAGGCTCTGTTTGTAGGGTTTTTCCAAGAACTTGCTGCTGAACCTTACCAAAACAATGCTGGGGAGTGCACCAGTGGCCTGCCAGCCATGGGGGCTTGCTGCCAGCCACCTGCCGGCCAAAGATGTGTTCTGCCGGCGAACAATGAAGGGGTGTCGGCCATCAGTGTGCCACTGCCGGCCACTGGTGTGCTGAATTGCCATTCTGCAACAGAGCTCAAACTAGAGAAAAAGGGAGAGTCTTCCAAGGACATGTATGTACTATACCCTCCTTATCATCTCAAAACATCAAGGGAGAGGCATCATTGGATCCAAAACCATCAATCAAGCATGTTTGATGCATGATGGCCAAGAATCCAACTTATACACATTCAATAAATGCAAGACAAACAAGACTCTAGGACCACTACCTTATCATGGATAATCAAAGGCAATGGAGACAAAGGGGATTGACTCATTTTCATCACTTCAAGTATGAAATGAACCAATCTTCCTTGTGTTCAATATAACGTCCGATTGAACACAATGCAATGCACACATAACATGCTTATCTTTCCATGTTTTACTTGATTCAATTCTTGTTTACACATTTTAGCTTACCAAGCCATTCATTAATTGATTTGTCCAAATGTGAAAGTCCTCTAATGAGAGGAGGGTCAATGAAAAGATGACTTAAGACATGAGAGAAGCCATGCCTTTGACTAGGAGGAACCCTCAAAAGAGGGTTAAAGCCATTTAAGCATGAGCCTCAATCCCATGACTTAAGCACAACTTTAAGACTAACCAATCCTCAAAATGAATCAAAAGTGAAGAAATGGGGGAGGTGGCAAAATTTCAATGCTGAAATGGCTTGAAAAACAAGACTCTAACATGCAAACAACTCATGTACAACATGTTAAAAGACTTAAGCATTAAAACTAGTGAAGAATTTCACACTAGAACCATGCAATACAATGCTCAAATGATCAAACTAGCAATGGACAGACCTCAAACATGCCAAAACAGTGGCCAAAATATGCTGAGATGGTAGCATGAAAAGTAAAAAAAACATGCTCATGTATTGGCTCATAAATAAGGCATAAGGCACAACTCTCAAACACAATGAAAGAGTGGAATATGTGAGAGTGTGACTAAGTCACAAGCACTGAAATCATGCGTGAAATGATGCCAAAACATGCAAACAACTCAAGCATAGCATGTTAAAGACCTTGAATACTCAAAACTAGTCAAGTCTATTTATATTATAGCTATACAAAGCAAGCCTCATATGGTCAAGACCACTCAAAACAGAGTTAAAGCATGTTAAATCAGAGCCAAAAACAAGCTGGAGTTAAACCAACACATGCTAGAATAATAAGGTAATTCATGAAGCATGTAAGGCTAGTAAACAAGATTACACTACAAGTACAAAAGAGCAAGCAAGAAGTGGCCAAACTAGCCCAAAACAGAGTTTAACCATGCTGAAATAAGGCCAAAGATATGCTGAGATCAAGCCAAGAGATGGTAGAAAAACATGCTTATTAGGCTATCAACACATGCAAAGGAGAAACAAGGAGAGGAGGCCACCCCCTCATATTTTGGTCCTCAAAACCAAGTTTTTGCCACTGAAAATCCCCTGGATTTTAGAGGTTAAAAGGCCAAAAATAGATTGTTTTAAAGGCTTTAAAAGATAGTACAAAGCTTAGCAAATAAGCCACCAAAGAGAGGGGAACACCCTTAACCCCAAAAGGGCCTCAAACAACTATTTTCAACACTCAAAAATAGAGGTTTTTGTAGTTGACAACTAGGCCAAAAACAGCATGCAAGGTTGGCCAAACCAATGTACAAAAAACAAAGCTTAAAAGGGTGAAATTCTTACCTTTGAAGCACAACACTCAAACAGCAAGTAAACAACCAATCTTCTGAGCCAAAACCACTCCAAGGAGCTCAAACAAGGCCTCCAAGAACCTCAAGTCAAAGGTGAAGGTGTTTGGCTAAGGGTGCTAGTGCAAGTATGTGGAAAAGATCACTTTCAAGCACAAAATATAGAGAAAGAGAGGATTCTAGAGAGAGAGAGAGAGAGATATAGTGCAGCTCAAACTTTGTAACCCTTTGCATGCATATAGATGAGTTATATATATAGAAGATATAAAAGCCCGTTGAAGAGATCCAACCATCCACGTGCATGCAGATGGGCTCATCTATGTAAACAGCTGTCAAAATATCTGCAAAAATATCTACTAAAGCATTTGTAGCCGGCCGGCCATCAGTGGTGGTCGACAGTGCCTCATTGATGGCCGACAGGGCCTATCAATGGCCGGCAGGGCAAAGCCAATGGTTGGCAGCCGTCAATGATGGCCAGCAAGCCACCTAGAACATCTCCATGCAAAGACCAACACATGGTCCAAATATGAGACAGAATGGAAATAGGGTTTGGAAGGGTCAAACCTGGAGCATTCCGTCGCGAAAGTCGAACACTCGACGAGCAATCAAACTTGTTGCTGGATGAACCTACAAGAACATCCAAGTCTTGAAGACTGTCAAAAATGGGATGTCTACACATGATAAATATTTAAATCCATATGATAATATCTCAATGTAGTTCATAAAAGAACATATGTTAGAATATTTAATCATGGAATTGAAATTCAGCAATATAAATAAATCATGCTATAACAATATACTATAAGTTCTAATCATTTAAAAGAACTTAACATGCTGTATACAATATTTAAATAATGCTATAACATATTTCTATAATTTCTGCAATTTTCTGAAATTTTCTAAAATTACAAGTAATTAATAATTACACAAAAAATCAGAAATAAATATTATAGAATCTGAAAAAATATAAAAATTATTCCAGTAAATAAGATTACATAACAGTAGTCTACTGTAAACATTTCAAGTCCAGAATCCAAGTCATGCTCCCCCAATAGCAATTTAATGTAAAAATATTAAATTTTTCATTAATGAAAAATATTTTATTTTTAATAAAATTCTGAAACTTTAATATCTTGTATAAAAATTAATTACAAACCCAACGGTATAAGCCATGCTTCAATCAAAATTATAACGAATAATTTAGAAGCAATTAACGTAGTTCTAAAATTAAAACAAAACAAACAGGGCCTTAACGCAGCTGCCTTTCGCGGCTTGACTAAGCCGACGGCTTGTGTGTCATGATGACATCAGCGCGCGTCATGCTGACATCAGCAAGCAGCAATTTTGTCGTCTTCTCCATTTTGTTCAAGTCTCGCCTCAAATTAGGATTTAAGTTTTCTCATCAACCGTAAGTCAGAATCAGGCCCACAATATACCGTTTCGAAGGTATTGAAACAAGGATTCCAAATATGTAATTTTCATAACATAAAAACAAAGCATGTAAGACCAGCATACAGTAAAAGTTACGAAAAATTAAATATAAATCTCCATTTTTCTCAAAATCTGACCATTGGATTTTTATGAAACTTGGCAGATATATTCTACATGAAATATACTACAACATATGTAAATTTCAGGTTGATCGGTGAAAGTTCAGAAAAATATTAATTTTTTCATGCATATATCATGTATATATTTATATAAAATTATACACCTATTTTAATGCATAAAAATAAGCACGAAAATATTCATTAATGCTCTGATAGCAATGTAAAACAAGTATAACGCAGCGGGTAAAAATTATTTAGTCATACCTTAGGTGATAGAACCTAAAGCGAAGAATCTTGTGGGTAAATTACGTGCTTTAAAAATGCGAACAACGAACACCCAGCAGTGGAGTGATACCACAATATGAGTATTACCCACACAAGTCACAGTGCAAAAAGCTCAATCATTATTTTTAATGGGAGAGAGTCAGAGAGAGAGAGAGAGAGAGAGAGAGAGTATATAAAAATGTTATGGGTAAAAAACCACATAACGTATCTGATATCAATATATTATTCAAATATATAATCAGATATATAACCATATATATATATCAATCTATTCATATTAGTTGATATGATAGATATAGATATCAAGAGTGGGTTATCCAAATAGGTTTTGAATTCAAATTCAAAACTTACATGGATAAAGTTCAAAAGGGTCATAGGTCATGCCACATGGGCGCCCAATTTCTAACAACAAGATTTGGAAACCAAATGACAGACAAAACCCAACTCTTAAAGAAACTTACTATTAAAAAAATAAAGGAAGATTGAAACAGAATACAAATTTGGGAATATATATATAGAGAGAGATAGCCTTTTCTTAGAGAATTTCTTGTGAGAGTCCTTGGATTTCTTATTAGATTTGTTGGTTGAGAAAGAGAAAGGAGTGGTGGGACTTGAAGCCTGGGCCTTTGACTTTTTTGGGTCTTCTCTCTTTTCCGATCTCTCTCTAAAGATGAGACAATAAAGATGAAGATGAAAGAAGAAGATGAGGAAGAGGCGGTGGGTTCAAATTGATTGTAGCTCTCCACTGGTTAGATAGCCTCTAGTTGTTTCACATTCTCCCTCACTTTCTCAAGCACCATCGAATGAGTGTGTGAAATTGAATAAGGGTGGTCTGTGAAACCCTAACCCAACAAAAACACATTTCTTCCTCTCTCTCTTTCTTCGTGCATACATGTTTATATAGTTTCAGATCTGATTTTTGATAGAAATTATGTTATTTAAATTAATTTGTTAAATCAAAACCCTAATTTCAAATATCAAAACCTTAAGTTCTCTCTTTTGTTCTTTTCAAATGCACAACGGTTGAATAAGAAATGTTAAACAGAAGTTATATATACAAGGGAAAAATAGTCTTTTTATTTTTGAGGTTAACGGTGTTAATCGTACACTTCATTCCATCAATTACATGAAAGTTATGTGGTGATTCGAATACTAAGAGGATGATCTACACATGACCTGCACTATAGGGGGTAAAGTAAAGTTTGTTCATAATTGTATGATTGACCATGCTTTGAAGGAGACAGGTCCATACATCCACTGCTGACTGGTATAATATTAATTTGACCATTTTCCATGTTGACCGCCTTTTCAAAACAAGAGCAGTAGTAGTAGTAGATAAAACTACTTGCTTTTTGTGGTGATTTGGTAATCTTTTGTGTGCGTGCGTGCGTGCGTGTGTGTGTGTGAGAGAGAGAGAGAGAGAGAGAGAGAGAGAGAGAGAAATCACATATAATCTTTTTGGGCACGTCGGAAAGAAAAGAAATCATATAATCATTGATTCAAATGCATGTATACTTTAGGCTAAGTTTGGGATACCCCAAATAATTCAAAAAGTCAAAAAGTTACTCAAAAAGTTAAAAAGTTAACACTATTCATAAAAAGTCAACAATTACGGCTGCACAACTCCCAATTCAAATTTTACTCTACAAACCAATTTTTACAATTTTTTATTATATATTTTTCCATAAAAAGTCAAAAAGTTAACCCAAACATCCATATTTTCAACCTCAATTTTTTAGTCCAAAAAGACAAAAAATACACTTATTTAATCTTCCCAAACTTGGCCTTAGTACTGAAAATATATTTCAATAAGAATTGGGTGCTTCCTATTTCAAATCACTTTTAAATCCCATTGGCCGTTACTATTAGTTTCACACTCTATGGTCAGATGAAAATCATCATATTTTTAAACTTAAAAATAAATTATAAATATCATAAAAATTATAATAGATTATGAAATTAAAAAATAATAATATATTACAAGCATACAATAAATCGAAAAAACACTTCAAAAAATTAATAATAGTAAATAAAAACCAAAAGAAGTAAAAGAAGGAAAAAAACAACCACATATAAATGGAAAACTCAAACCGCAACATCTTATTAGTGAAGTGGAAGAATAATTTTCCAACGGGCAACTCACATTTAGTTTGAGCAAAAATCTACCGTTGAGTTAATTGTAAGTATTTTTTTTTAATTATCAATTAATAAGAGAATAATAATAAATTCTAAAAGAATTATATCAAACAATACAATCAATCACATAAAAAAAGTTTGATAACACGAACCTGCAAGCTCAGCACTAACAACCACAGCATCAATTTACAAAAAATAAATCCATAATAAATAATAAATAAACAAATAAAGAAAAACTCTGATAGAAAATAAACAATTAATTGAGAGAGTGGCCAACTAAAGTACATAGCACGATTGGTTTACTTAACAATAAAAATGATGAATTTAAATTTTATTGTGTAGTCTCAAATGATTTACCAACTGCACTTATATATTGAACATCAAAGCCATGGCACTTGCAAATTATGCCATTTTAGAGAAAGTGTGTTATTTGAACTTCCCTTTTCTCCTTTTTCTTCTTAACCCAAGTGTGTGTATAAAATAACCAACATATATAGTGTATATAATGGTAAATGATATACTTTGTTAGACTAGTTATGCACCTAATGAGATGTAGAAATTGTAATATGTCTGGAGAATTGCTTAAATGGAGTGATTAGTAGTTTGAATTTTAAAAAAATGTGAAACTTGGTTCACTTTCAACTTGGTTTTTTGATTTCCATGTGAAACATCTCCTCAATTTGGTTTTTCTGTTCACTAATCTAACCACCTTCTATTCAGTCAATGTACCATCTGACCTTCTTATTCAAAAAAGAAAAAAGAAAAAAAAGAAAAAGGTTACCACAAGACCAAAGATTGGAAGAAAGTGAGTAGTTGGTTCATAATTATAAGAGTGTCATTACTATATCATTATTGTATTAAATTATGTATAAATATCATTTTTCAATGAGTATAAAAATTCACATCATTTTATACGTGAATTTTATATGAATTTTTTGTTTGTAAATTATTAACCATATGAAAATTCTTATAATTTACAATAATAGCTATGCAATTTTATGGCTCACGTAACGTCAGACAAAACAATTATTTTTCCCTTTTTAAAATTTTTTTTTGGGCCCATTAACCTAACTAATAGCAGCTTTTTCACCATGCCAAAATTATCTTAAATAATGACATTTAAAAAAATAAATTGTCACAAAGCGTTGATGACAAAAAAAAAGTAATAATAAAAAACAAAAGTTAATTTTGTTGCAAGAATGGAATGATACATTCCCTTTATTAATAGTGAGATATACAGATACATTTGTTCATGCACTATTCCTATGGAGCTGAAATGTAATGGGCCCTCTTAATCTATTTAAGTTTTGTTTCTTTGTCTTTTTGTTTGATAACAACTATAATCAGGAAAAAAAGTTTAATAATTTAATTACCATAATGTCGGATTTTTCAATGCTTATCAAAAGATGTTGGATTTTTCAATTTGTGATAGGAATATTGTAACTTGTGTTAATTTAATAACCATAATTGTACAATTTGTGATAGGAATATTGTAACTTGTGTTAATTCTAATAAGAAAGTGATTGTCAATTTGGGACTAGATCGGTTGGATAGTTCTATAAGCTCTTAACTGGAAGGTTTGACATTTAATCATTGTTAAATGCAAAAATTCATTTTTTTTTTTCCCTTTCTTGCAATGATATTGTAGTTGTGATTGTGGTGGTTGATGTTAGGTTTGCATTTACGTATTATTAGAATTTTTACATTTTTAGAAATAAAATTTTCACTTATTGACAAAATGTAAAAATCCTAAACCTTATTTTTTAAACTCGTTGTGATAAGTAATCTGTACGGGGATGAAATATTTTCTGTTATCTGTACTCCTTGAGTTAAAGTTTTACATAACGTCGCTTATCTTGAGAACAGAAAGACGGTGAGCTGCCCGGCGGTGTGCTACTAGATAAACCCTCCGACGATCAAGTTAGCACACTTGGAAAAGAAGGAAAATGTAGAGAGAGAGTGATAGAATTCGCTTACTTCTAACGGTTGTATGCTCCTCTTTTTCAAGGCTGGCCACGTAGCCTCAGAGATCGTGGGCGCACTACCTTTGTTGTCCTTCTCTGGATAGGCGGCTGTGCTCCCCTCTACATTTCTGACACGCGTAGAGACCAAAACTTCCAAACAGTGTTTGTCGAACTGCCAAACGGTATTGACGCATACTAGGAGTGGATTTCCTTCTTCTTATCATTGGTCTATGTGGCATATTGAATCGAGCTATTACTTGGAGAGTCAAACATTATAATGAACAGACACTGCCGAGCAAAACCAAACCGATCCGTCAGAACCGACAAGATTTGGGACGCGCTGCTCGGCATCTCGGCTTCACACCATGGCCTCGTGGATCGCCTATCTTCACATTCACGGTCTCAACCACCTACAACTCAGCCAAATACAACCGCAGTCCGGTCTGTGGGCCTGTTCGTCCGAGGCCGACCCAACACCATAATCCGTGTGGGCCAAGCTCGGTTTGACATCGTGTTCTGCCTCAGCTCGGCCAAATACATCTCGGATAATCCTAACTCCGTGTTCCGCCACATTCAGCGCGGATCCAGTTAGGCCTCAGCGCCCCAAGCTCTCATTCTGAGGCACAACACCATATTCCGTGTTGATGTAGCTCGGCCCACTGTTCGGTGCAAATCCCCCTCTCATAATCCATCCTTCTTTTATCATCTACTTGGTCAATCATGGAATGAAGAACCCTTATAATAATTAAAATAATGCACTTCATTTTAGACCCTAAAATTTTTTTGCAAAAACATTCTTCCAAACAAATTCCGACAATGAATATTCTACATCTATTTTTTTGGGTGTTTGGAGTTAGCTTTTTTAGTAATTTATTTGTTACCTTTTTTTTCTTTTTTCTTTTTTCCAGTGATATTTTTTAAATGACTTTACACTTTTGAAAAAAAAAAAAACAAGTTCACAAATGAAAAAAAAATAAAAAATAAAAAAAATAAAATAGTAAACAATAATTAACTTTTTATATTTTTATATTTTTTTTGTCGCTAGAGTGATCCAAACCATTAAACTAATTATATTTTTAATTTTAAAATATAAATATTAAATAATACACAGATCCTATAAACCTCGTAGAGATTTTTTTATTTTACTTTCAAAAAGACTAGGATATAGAGTATAAACTTGATCTTCAGTCAGATCAGTTTTTCAAAATGACTTCAAGTATTACTATGTATATTATGGAGTCGGACCATGTTACTCCAACCCTGACTTAACACTTAGAAATAAATTATTTTAATAATTTTTTAATTTTTTGATTAAAATATGAAATTAAAAAAATTATATTTTTAGAATATTTTTTAATTTTTTTTACGAAAAGATGTGTAAAAAATAGAGAGAAAATGAGATCTTTAACTTTTTAATATAGATTATTGGTTTTTTAATTTTTTTAGTAATTTTTAAACTAAAACAATAAATTGCCAAACGACACCTTAGAAGTTGTTTGGAGGCAATTGAAATCACTGTTATTTTCAACATAGCATCTATCTACTTTAAAGCCTAATAATCACATTGCATACTCATATACATCGCATTGGGTCTCAGACAAAATTCTTTTCATCGCGAAATTGTTGACGGAGAGGGTGTTGATCATTTGTCTTTGAAATTATAAAAAAAAAAAGAAAAGAAAATGTAAATAATATTAATAAAATCAGTCAACAACATTCGTGGATTTTATCAGTCACAAAGGCATTATCAACTCTATAGAATGCCACGTAGACACTTGGTGCCAAGTGGGTCAACCCCCACCAAATTTACCCCATTAAAAAAAACAACAATGCTAGAGACCTCTAAAAAGGCATCTCTAAACCCACCTCTAATGAAGTGGAAAAGGAAAAAAAAAAAAAAAAAATCAAGACACATGATTGGCTGTGGCAGTAGGGGACCCACTGCCACATCACTAGTGGTACCTCTAAATTAGAGGTCCCAATCATTTTTCTAAAAAAAATTCCAAATAAGATGAAAAATTCAATACAAGTGTGAAAGCACATTATCACTTACTCGTACCGTCATAACGATGTATAATCATTTAAATTATTATGTATATATGGCAGTTAACTATTCAATAATTTGTTAATGTTATATCTGTATAGTGAAGTTTACAGATAATTATTCAATAGTCCCAAGGTATCTTGTGGTATTGTTTTACTTAGTATTTTAATTCAATCATATAGTAGAAAATTAAACATACTAACTTATGTTGTTAAATAGATAAGAGATAAAAAATGACTTACTTAGATCTTGTTTGGGAACATGCTATTTTAATAAATTTTAACTTTTGGGTTAAAATATGAGGTAAAAAAATTAGTATGTTTGGAATGACTTTTTTGTTTTTTTACGGAAAGATGCATAAAAAGTAGAAAGAAAACGAAATCTTTGACTTTTTGGTATAAGTTATAATTTTTTTTAGTAACTTTTTGGCTTTTAAACTTAAACAGACACATGCCAACCGAGGCCTTAATGTGAACTACAATTTTTCATTAATAAAAAAAACTACATGGACAATAATTTTTTAAAATTTTCTCTCTATATAATATTATTATTGATTAATAGTATCAAATATGTTAATGATAATATGGTATCATCATATGAAAATTCTCGACTTACATAAATTTATATTCAACTTACACATTTTTATAATATCACTTATGTAAATTTATAAAAATTCAT
Source organism: Camellia granthamiana (assembly GCA_036172215.1). Lineage (NCBI taxonomy): Eukaryota > Viridiplantae > Streptophyta > Magnoliopsida > Ericales > Theaceae > Camellia > Camellia granthamiana. The sequence continues at coordinate 102,472,945 of CM069903.1, read as the reverse complement.
ATACTTTTGTTTTTTTTTTTTTTTGATCGGCAAATTCATATACTTTTGTAATTAAGTTCTACCCCGAAAAGTTTCCCCCATATTATCAAACTCAATTTTTACTACAGGGACGATACAATGATCCAAATGAAATCATCAAAGCCCACGTCACGCTGAGTCATCATCTACATTGCCACCATGGCCACAAGTCGTTTGACTCGGGTGCACTAACTTGACCACAAATGTTCATGCTTGTATGTGCCCACAACCCCTCATCATATTTTTGTATTTTATATTGTACAAATTATCATAGTGTTATCAACATTTTTTTAATACACCCCCTCGTGTGCCTATATAAACCCTTATTATATTATCATATACATATATATATGACCAAAGACCATTTCAAATAACAAACTTACCGAGCAAAGAAAACTTCAGGACTCTCAAAAACCCATTCATGGATACTTCTTTCTTCCAATACCCATTTCCTCAAATCTTTTCCCAATCTTCCTTTACTTCACAAGAAGAACATCCCTTGTCACATAACATGCTTGGCTTCAATAACCAAACCCTACCATTCAATGAAAACGATTCCGAAGAGATGCTTCTCTTCGGAGTCATATCAGAGGCAGATAGATCCCGAGAAGAAGAAGTATGTTCAAAAGAGAGCGAAGAATCTCAACACAAGACCGCCTACAGAGGTGTTCGTACGCGGCCTTGGGGAAAATACGCAGCGGAAATAAGGGACTCGACGAGGAATGGGGTGAGGGTATGGTTAGGGACATTTGACACTGCTGAGGCCGCGGCTTTGGCCTATGACCAAGCGGCATTTGCAATGAGGGGGTCCATGGCGGTGCTCAACTTCCCGGCAGAGATGGTTTACGAGTCGCTTCTAGAGATGAATTATGGGTTCGAAGAAGGTGGTTCGCCGGTGTTGGCATTGAAGAAGAGGCATTCCATGAAGAGGAAAGGAGTGAGTAGGAAGATGAAGATGATGAAGAAGAAAGAGAAAGAAAATGAGTTGAGGTTTGAGAGTGTGGTGGTGTTGGAGGACTTGGGTGCTGATTATTTGGAGGAACTTCTTGGTTTATGTGAGAGTGAGAGTGAGAGTGAGAGATAGAGTACTGGTGTTCGTTCTTGGTGAATGTATTTTTGTTAGCTTTACTTTCTTTCTTTTCCACTTCTTTGTTTGTTTGTAAAAGTTGAAGATAATGGATGATTAAAAGTACCAATTATTACGTGGGCCTCTTGTGTCTGGTCAACGCAGCTAGATAAGGGGACAACTCTTTATTTTATTTTTCGGCAATGTTAGGTAGCTTAAAATTTTGTGGTTCAAATAGCTCAAATCACTTAAAACGACGTCGTTTTGACAATTTTTGAGTGTAAAACGACGTCGTTTTGACAGATTTGAGCCATTTAAACCACAGAATTTTGAGCTACCAAACATTTTCGTTTATTTTTTGTCCATACCATAAATTTAAGAGAATTTTTTAAAAAAATCATATTTTAGACTAAGCTTCTTTTAGCAAAAGACTATTTTAGTCATTTTTTAATTTTTTAATTAAAATATGAGGTAAAAAAATTTATATATTTAGAATGCCTTTTTAATTTTTTACGAAAAGATGTGCAAAAAGTAGAGAGAAAAAAATTTTAACTTTTTGATATAAGTTATAAATTTTTTAATTTTTTTAATAACTGTTTACCTTTTAAATTAAAACTATTACATTCCAAATGAAACCTAATTGGACCAATAATTCTGAACCACAAATATGAGTTTAAATGGTGTCTGGAGCATATACAGTCTAAATTAACAAAAATGCTATAACTTGTCAAACAACAATTCCTATATTCACTGTTAATGGTGTAGGAGGGAATTGGGTCTTGATTAATTTTTTAAAAAATCAATATCTAATATGAAATAATCTATGTCATTGTAAATGAATTTATAATTCATGTTTTAAGGGTCTCCAAAAAAAAAAAAAAAAAAAAAAAAAATCCAAAATTTAATCATGGAAGTTGGTTTATTTTTAAAATTTCACATGAAACTTCCACAAAATCAAAAGCATCCAGATATTATCACATAGTTTGGTGTGTACTATGTAATCATGTGTCCGTTTAATAAATTTTTTTGATTTGTTCATCATGTTTCTTATTTCTCGTATTAGGTAAGCATTTAGTACCTTGTAATTAAACAAACATATTCTCCAATACTAAATAATTACTCCAAAAGCATTTTATGCACAAATGATTCTCAAAGTATACATTTTAATCTCCCAGGTATGCACTTTATTGCATTTGATTCTCAATTTGTTGCATTTTATTTGTAAATTGTAGAATATTTAAATCTTTGTTATTGTTTGGGATGACCTAAATTAGTGTATTTTTTGTCTTTTTACGAAAAGATGTACAAAAAAGTAGAGAGGTGATGTGATGAAAAAAAGATAAAAAGATAAAAGATGGATTATTTCTAGGGGTACTTACCAATTAGTCCTATTAACTAGACTTATTTACTTATAGGTCCTAACTAATAAATTTAACATTATAAAAATAAGATATTGGTAAATTTATCACTATAAATTTATTCATAAAAACAAAGAGACTGATAAATTTATCATTATAAATTTATTCATAAAAATAAAAGACTGATAAATTTATCTTTATCACTTAATAAATTTATCAATAGGACTTAATGAGTAATAAGTCTCAAAAGTAGGACCTATTGGTAGTTTACCCTTATTTCTAACGTCTCAAACTTGGCCTAAAATTTAAAGGGAAAAAAAAATTTGAAAATTTGATACTTGGTTAGGAGCCCACCTGTAAAAGGACCAAGCCTGGCTCGAGGCAAAATAGGCCAGACCAGATCATTATTAGACCTCTACTCAATATGCAAATCTCGCAGGGCCCATTATCCACCAATCATTTTTTGGCACGAGTAATTGGCTATCCATCTACACACTTAGCCATATGAAGTATCTGAAAAATGTTTCTTGTAAAAATTAATATACTTTACTTCAGCCCTTACTTTAGTTATATTGTGAAGTATGGACAGCCTTCTGATAATTTGTTAGCCTAATCATCATAATAGTCCATAATAAAAAACCGAGATAAAATTGAGATAAGAGATGAGAAACATTTAGGGCCTTACTTGAAATTTAATCTCACATTATTTGATTGCAGGATAAAGATAAAAGGATAAGAGGTGGGGAGCATTTGGCTCCACGTGTAATTAATACCATATATCCTCTAGATACGCAAGGCCAGTCCTGAGTTTTCGGAGGCCTAAGGTAAAATAATTTTTCGGGGTCTTTTAGATATTCATAAAAATAAAAATAAAAATCACTCAATTTGGTTTAGAATTTTCAAAAATAATTATTTGAGTTTGCAATTTGTATTTTTTTATATTTTTTGTATTTGGCAACTTTTTTTTTTGTTTTTTATTAAAAAAAAAAAGCACAAATATTATAGTTTTTAAGTGTATTTAAATTAGATGTATCTACAAAATAAATAAACAAATAAAATTGCGTAAAATATTTAAAAAACCACTAAAAAATATATAATTGGGCCATAAAAGAGAAGGAAAAAAAATAAGCCCCACAAACATATACATATATTATATATTTTATTTTTTTAATTGGGCTAACACCTAACATTGATATCGAGCCTTTTTATCAATTGGGCTACATAGCACTTTTGAGGCATTTTAAAATGGCCTAAATTAATTAAACAAAATTAGGTCATTTTAAAATTTTGATATAACACAAGATAATGAATTTAGGGACCTTTTTTGGGCCCGAGGCACAGGCCTCACTGGCCTTAGCCCAGGGCCGGCCCTATAGATATTCTTCGGATCATTAGCCCTATATTAACATATTATTATGTAGATAACTAAACCCTATGAAGGCAGCACAAAATACAGATGTTTTGCAGATATAATTCCCACAGTTAATCTATGATGCCTTTTATTTAGGAATTTTTCTGTTTCGACATGCAATTCACAGGTATCATTTCACATATTTCAGTGAAAACCTGCATGAATTTCACATACTACTAGTCTGCAAATAGGATATAAAGACATGGCTATTTAGTACACAATACATAATCAGCATGATGTATACTAAGTTGTTTTTTCATGCATTACAAGAAATTTCTTACAAACCTGAGACTATAAGCAGACTTGTACAGACGACAGTTTTGCTGCCAAGTCCCACAAAACAAGAAGGAAACAAGCCACGAGGAAGATCGTCACTCCATTGGCTGTATTGCCATTATTGAATACATATACGAACTTAAATCGAACCACCCTGATGTTTCAATAAACCAGAAGCAACATCACTTCAAGTGATCAAGACAGATTTTGGTTTCCAAAGCTATAAAAAATTCCTGCACATACCAACCAACAAAATGGGAATTGAAACGAAGAACAACGCTGGAGCTTCATTGGGTGATACTGCCTTCAATGAGAGCATATAAGAACCAAATAGAGCTGAAATTGAGATATGAGGCTACGGCTTTAGTGGGAATTCATGCAGGAGGAATATAATGACCCCAACCGACGAAATGAACACCATGGAACTGAACAATACGAACCACCTGCGCGTGATTGAATCTTGTATATAGCCCTCTTTGGAAGTGCTACCAAGGAGGTGAAAAGGTACTTGGAAGGTTATCGTTGTGATCAATGTGGCTAACAGTAGCAAAACATTTCTGAATCCAACGTTGCGCATATCAGGGCTTATATCTGATGACCTGTTGGACAACCCTCTATGACTATAATCATCACTGTGTTTGATTTTTTGTTTGTTTAAATCCCACGAGCTGTTGGACACCCCTCCACAACTATAAACCTCATTGTGCTTGATTTTTTGTTTGGGCAAATCCCAAGCCATCATAGATTCGGATTTAGCCAAACAAAAAATTGCAATATCCACAATCTTTGATGGAGGTAGATCACATGAGCCATTGTCACTATAAAGATCACTCTGCTTGATTTTTTGTTTGGTTAAATCCAAGTCTATGATAATCCAAGGTTCTTGATGGATCTTGTCAATTCTGATATCCATATTTCCCATATTCTCTGATTGAGGTAGATCATATGAACCATTAGAACTAAAAAAATGAAATTCATAATTGTTCTCTTATATAATAATAAAATTATCTAAATTATTAGAGTAAATTACAAATACACCTCCTGAAGTTTACTTAAAATACGAATTGTCACTTGTAGTTTGGAAAATTACAAATACCTCCCTGTCAGAATTTTTTATTTAACAGAATTAATTGAAAAAGTGAAATTTCTAACTGTTCATCTATACAATAATAAAATTATTTGAATTATTAATTGAAATAAAATTTTAACATTATTAAAAATTGTTAATTAATTTGATGATTTATTAATAAAAGGACCTATTTGTTATGAAATTAGAAACCTTAGGGGGCATAATGTAATTTCTAAGATCACAGGGGTAATTTAAAAGGATGAAATGTAATTTCAAAAATCACAAAAGATAATTTATATTGTAATAAAGGAGGATGATCTCTTTCAGTCCAAATTTTGGATCAGAGGGCGCTGTTTGGACTTGTAAGGCTCATCACGGGCCCCATTTTGATAATCTGAACTATTCATTTTATTGGGCACTTCACGTATTTTATGCACAAAAAAAATTAAGTCGATCCAATAATTGTAACTTGTTCAATTTTTTACTAAAAAAAGAAGAAGACAACAATTGAGTTTTTAAAAATAAACCATACATTTTTTAGTGACAAACACAATAAATTGAATAAGTTATAATTATTAGATTGATCTAATTTTTTTTGTGGATGAAATAAAGAATTGTTCGACAAAATGAACAGTTCGAATCATTAAAAAGGGACCTGTGGTAAGTCTCATGGGCCCAAACAACACCCTCCAATCCAAAATCTGAACAAGAGGGAATCCCAATCCGTAACACTGTGTTTGGTTGAAAGATTTGGGAAAGAATTTGGAAAGGGAAAGAGAAATTGTATGTGAAACTAGATGAAATAAATGTATATTTTATTCACATTTTACCTATATATATATATATATTTATTTATTTATTTATTTATTTTTTTTTGTACAAATCTCTTCTCAAATCTTCTAACCAAACACAACATTAATAAATTTTAAAAAATATATTTGTACTGTATTGTTAAAATATTAAATTGAGCTTCGAAATCAGACCAGTTTAAAAATGATTGATATAAACTACGTTCATTTTTCTTTGACTACTCTCCTGTTTGCTTTTAAACTGGATGGTCCAGTCAATGATTGAGATTGTGCCATCTCATTACGTTGTCCAATCTATGGTTTAGATTGATCCACATAGGGATGGCAATTTGAACCCGGCTCGACGGGGACCCGATCACCCGACCCCGATTATAACGGGTTTTTCCCGAAAATTATCCCCATGGGGCTTGGGATGGTATTAAAAATTGAATCCCCGACTGTTTTCAAGCCGGGGACAGGGATAGGTACCCCAACCCCAGCCCCGCCCCGGATTATCCCCGCATAACTCCCCGAACATTCCCCATATATATATGTAACATGTTTGACTCTGCCTCTCACTCCCATGCATTTCGTTTCTCTCTTTCATAGTCTCAGCCTCTCTCTCTCTCTCTCTCTCTCTCTCTCTCTCTGCGCAGCTGCTCTCATGGCGTCGTCGTCGTCTCTTCATCGCCGATCTCCCTCCTCCCATCACCGCCGATCGTCGGCCTCCTCCTCATCGCCACTGTCCACTGTCCCTCCTCCCCATCGCCGCTATGTAATTTATGTTTTTCTAAAAATAAACAAAAACTAGTTAACAAAATTTTTGTAACCATAAACAAAAAATGTAAACGTTACCAAACGCTACCTTGCATTAATTAAAAATTATTGATTAATATAAACGAAAGTAGTTCCAAAAAAACAACCAAAACATATATATTGAGCTATGAAAGTGTATATAAAAATTTCAAGCCTTATTCGTCTAACTATGTGAGAGAAATATCAAAGTGGAAATGGATCAAACAGCAACTGAGGAAGACGACACCACAACTAATACTGCTAGTATTGAGAACCAGGATGGTTTCCAGGATGAAAATGGAGATGGTGTAAATCAAGACTGCGTAATCGATGTATTCCCTTCTTCATTCTCTCTCTATTTTAATCTCAGTGGTTGTTTGAGATTATTTTATTTTATTTTTATTTTTTTTCGTTCTTAGTATTTTTTTTTTTCATTCTCCTCCACCTATCCCTTCCCCTAGCAAATAGAAAGAAATAAAGAAATTACAAAATAAGAAAGAGAGAAATTTTGGTGACTTATCACCTTACTAACTCTCTAACTCTATGCTTTCTCTCTATCTTCTTGTGACTTGAACTAGCATGACTTGAACTAGCATTTACAAAATAGAAAATTGATTAATTACACTTAGCAACCCATATTTTATCAAAATCTTACTTTGATTTTTTTTTTCTTCTTAATCAAGCCACTTTTAATGCCATACAAGAATTTGCTATATATTGTTCAAATCTTTTAAGCTCATCCAGTAGTTAAACATGATTCAAATTCCAATGGACAATCATGAAGAACACAATGGAAGAGTAGTCGTGGATCATTTGAATGCCACAGGAGGCAACGATCATCATCATGACCGTACAATTCCAAATAGACCAATGCTTGAATATGTTCATCTCTCAATCAAAGTTGTGTTGATGACATTCTTCACTTTAATAGCAGGCTGTGCAATTGCGGCTCTTTAAGCTATAAAATGACCACCATGTTGAAAGAATTGAAAAGCTCAGACTCAGACTTGGAGATTTATTTTACCTTAACAAGTTTCCCAATGATTTCTTCACCATTGTGTTATTGACAATAGCTTTTGCAGTGAGTTTGCTTTTCACGATTCTTTCAATTTGGTCAATGATTGAAGAAAGGTCATTTTGCTACCGTGCACTTCTGTGTGTTGTTGTGACCGTGATCTTTTTCAGTTATGTTTCCATATTGAAGGTGAAGGTGCCAAAATTCTCATTAGGTTGCATTCCAAGCTTCTGGCTAGTATGGATGTATGCCTTTTTTTTAGTCTTATTGGCTATTCCAGTATTGGCTTTAATGTTCAAGGTGTCACGTCGAATTTGCTCAGCAGACCACCAATTTGAAAACGCAACATAGATAGGGATGCAAACAAGCCGAGCCGAGCCGAGCTTTAGTATGTTTGGGCTTGTTTATTAAGATTTTAACGAGCTCGAGCTCGAGCTGAATAAAAATTTAACGAACCGAGCTCGAGCCGAGTTGGCTTAGGCTTGACTCGAGCTCGAGCCTGTTCACGGGCCTTAACGAGCCAAAAAATTTATAAATTCATACTTACATGTGAGATTAAAGTTACAATTAAAACTTTGATTATACAATTATATATACAATATATATAAACATACTAAAAAAAAGTCCATATTTTACTAAAATAATAATATCTACTACCACTATTATATAAATGTACTATCTATAGTTAACTATTATTTACATTTATATTTTTTAAATATATAAATAGCATATTTCTCTTATTTTTTATATATATTTTATCTTATTTTTTATATATATTTTTATATTATTTAATATATAAATAATAAATATTAAACGAGCCAGCTAACGAGCCGAGCTTTAGAATGTTTGGGCTTGTTTATTAAAAATTTAATGAGCCCGAGCTTGAATGCAAAAAAAAATTAACGAACCAAGTTCGAACGAGCTCTTACCGAGCCGAGCTTGAGCCTGTTCTCGAACAGTTCTGTTCATTTGCAGCCCTACTTAGATTACACGTACATGATCAAATTCAGCTTTTTTCTCGAGTTGGAGAGAAATCTAGTTCGTTTCTCTCCATATGAAGAAAAATCGGATCCTGTATAGAATTAAACTATATAAAAAAAAAAAGTATGTGAAAAATATGCATGTTAGCACTATGGCTTCATCCTAAAAGTATCAGAGTCCTATATCTATATAACAATGGAAGGGTTAATTTGAATTCAAAGACTGGAAATATATATGTATCAAAATTTGAACCTTTAGATTGCTTCAATCCAAGGGCTGAAAATGTCTTACTCAATCCAAGGGCTAAGATCAAATGGTTCAAAATGTCTCTCACCTCAGCTCTGTGGCTGGAAATCTCTCACGTGCTCCTCTCTGCTCAAAATCTCTTTGTTTCAATTTTCAAATTTTGAACACACAACCCTCCCCCTCTCTCTCTCTCTCTCTCTCTCTCTCTCTCTCTCTCTCCATCAGAACCCATTCCCTTGCTGTAGAGCCAACCCCCTTATTCTCTTCAACAAAAGAAAGGCCTTGGCGGTGCTGCGTCTGTGCGAGAGACAAATCTAATCTTTGTATTCGTCGACGACAACAATGGATCGCATCCTCTTCTTCGAACTCAATCGCAAGGCCGCCGAAGCCTCCTACAGCAAAAACCCCCTCGATGCCGAGGTTCTTATTCTTCTTTATATTCATATTTAATCCCGAATACCTACTTTTTATCTTCATCTCTTTTTGTATTTTTCTTGAATTTTGATCTTTTGAGTATTTGAGGAGTGATTCGTGAAGTGAAGGGAAAATTAAGCTAAATTTTCATTTTTCACTTCACTTAGCATGTGCTTCTATGGTTTCTGGGCAAGCAAAGGATGTGATTATGTATATTTATGTATTCATTAGGCAATTCAGGAAGGAATGTATTGGGGTTTTATTTTAAGTGGGCCTTTCATAAATTTCACTTTGTGTAACTACAAAGAAACAATCATTTCATGAGTATCCATTATTAATCTACTTAATTACTCTTCTTTTATGTATTTTTTTCTCTAAATTGCTTTTGTATTTTGTCCCTCTTAAAGACCAACCATTCGGAAGAACCAAGTGAGAATTATGACAATGTCAAGTTTACAGAGCACACCACTGTTACACATGCTAGAGCAAGTAATGGGCCTTGGAAGGAGGATGGCCTGGATCTTTTGTGTAGAATAATATTAACGAATCAAAGGATATGATTCAAGGTTCTAATTATCTATGTGTCAGTTAGTTAATTGAATTTCGGTGCAAAAGAAACGAAAACATGTTTGGCGGATTGTAATTTTTTAAGTAATTATATTTTGGGGCAAATGGAAATAATTTTTCATGGCAATGGAGATTTTAAATTTGTGTCTGTTTAGTTCGAATGTTTAGCAGATCGGCGACAAACCAGCAAATTGGCGACATACCAGCAGATCGGCAACATACATAGCAAATCGGTGAGGTTCTTCAAAATCTTGACTATATTTGTTCATTCCTCAAGAGGTTCTCCAAAATTTTTAATATCAAATTCGTAGGGACTAAAATGGGTTAATAAACCCAAAATCAAATTAACCCATTTACTATCAAGTTCCAAAATCAAAATCAAAATGTTCGATAACAAATCAAACTGGGTTATATTTGTTCAAACCCAAAATGGGTTATGTTTGTTCAAAATTAACCCAGTTTAGATTCGTGAAACCCAAATTCCAGATAATATATTTGAACAAATCAAAATGGGTTTATCATTCTATATATTATCAAAGTGGGTATATATATAGAATGGAATCAATTCCATTTTGTTCAAACCCATTTTGATAAACCCATTTTGATTCCATTCTATATTTGATAAACCCATTCTATATATTAATTCCAGATAATATATTTGAGATAATATATTTGGGTTTATTTGTTCAAATATATTAACCCATTTGATTTTGATTTTACCAAAATGGGTTATATTTGTTCAAAATTTTTTTGATAGTAAATGGGTTAATAAACATAAAATGTTTCAATGGAATTAGTAGGCACACAACTGGAATTATTCTCTAACTACAAAGAAACAATCATTTCATGAGTATCCATTATTAATCTACTTAATTACCCTTCTTTTATGTATTTTTTTCTCTAAATTGCTTTTGTATTTCGTCCCTCTTAAAGACCAACCATTCGGATGAACCAAGGGAGAATTATGACAATGTCAAGTTTACAGAGCACACCACTGTTACACATGCTAGAGCAAGTAATGGGCCTTGGAAGGAGGATGGCCTGGATCTTTTGTGTAGAATAATATTAACGAATCAAAGGATATGATTCAAGGCTCTAATTATCTATGTGTCAGTTAGTTAATTGAATTTCGGTGCAAAAGAAACGAAAACATGTTTGGCGGATTGTAATTTTTTAAGTAATTATATTTTGGGGCAAATGGAAATAATTTTTCATGGCAATGGAGATTTTAAATTTGTGTCTGTTTAGTTCGAATGTTTACCAGATCGGCGACAAACCAGCAAATCGGCGACATACCAGCAGATCGGCAACATACATAGCAAATCGGTGAGGTTCTTCAAAATCTTGACTATATTTGTTCATTCCTCAAGAGGTTCTCCAAAATTTTTAATATCAAATTCGTAGGCACTAAAATGGGTTAATAAACCCAAAATCAAATTAACCCATTTACTATCAAATTCCAAAATCAAAATCAAAATGTTCGATAACAAATCAAACTGGGTTATATTTGTTCAAACCCAAAATGGGTTATGTTTGTTCAAAATTAACCCAGTTTAGATTCGTGAAACCCAAATTCCAGATAATATATTTGAACAAATCAAAATGGGTTTATCATTCTATATATTATCAAAGTGGGTCTAATATATAGAATGGAATCAATTCCATTTTGTTCAAACCCATTTTGATAAACCCATTTTGATTCCATTCTATATTTGATAAACCCATTCTATATATTAATTCCAGATAATATATTTGAGATAATATATTTGGGTTTATTTGTTCAAATATATTAACCCATTTGATTTTGATTTTACCAAAATGGGTTATATTTGTTCAAAATTTTTTTGATAGTAAATGGGTTAATAAACATAAAATGTTTCAATGGAATTAGTAGGCACACAACTGGAATTATTCTCTAACTACAAAGAAACAATCATTTCATGAGTATCCATTATTAATCTACTTAATTACCCTTCTTTTATGTATTTTTTTCTCTAAATTGCTTTTGTAGTTCGTCCCTCTTAAAGACCAACCATTCGGATGAACCAAGGGAGAATTATGACAATGTCAAGTTTACAGAGCACACCACTGTTACACATGCTAGAGCAAGTAATGGGCCTTGGAAGGAGGATGGCCTGGATCTTTTGTGTAGAATAATATTAACGAATCAAAGGATATGATTCAAGGCTCTAATCTCTCTCTCTCTCTCGGCTCACTTTGTATATACGCTTTTGCTTATGTATAATTATCTATGCGTTAGTTAGTTAATTCAATTTCGGTGCAAAAGAAACGAAAACATGTTTGGCGGATTGTAATTTTTTAAGTAATTATATTTTGGGGCAAATGGAAATAATTTTTCATGGCAATGGCGATTTTAAATTTGTGTCTGTTTAGTTCGAATGTTTAGCAGATCGGCGACAAACCAGCAAATCGGTGACATACCAGCAAATCGGCAACATACATGGCAAATCGGTGAGGTTCTTCAAAATCTTGACTATATTTGTTCATTCCTCAAGAGGTTCTCCAAAATTTTTGATATCAAATTCGTAGGCACTAAAATGGGTTAATAAACCCAAAATCAAATTAACCGATTTACTATCAAATTCCAAAATCAAAATCAAAATGTTCGATAACAAATCAAACTGGGTTATATTTGTTCAAACCCAAAATGGGTTATATTTGTTCAAAATTAACCCATTTCAGATTCGTGAAACCCAAATTCCAAATAATATATTTGAACAAATCAAAATGGGTTTATCTTTCTATATATTATCAAAATGGGTTTATATATAGAATGGAATTAATTCCATTTTGTTCAAACCCATTTTGATTCCATTCTATATTTGATAAACCCATTCTATATATTAATTCCAGATAATGTATTTGAGATAATATATTTGGGTTTATTTGTTCAAATATATTAACCCATTTGATTTTGATTGTACCAAAATGGGTTATATTTGTTCAAATTTTTTTTGATAGTAAATGGGTTAATAAACATAAAATGTTTCAATGGAATTAGTAGGCACACAACTGGAATTATTCTCTAACTACAAAGAAACAATCATTTCATGAGTATCCATTATTAATCTACTTAATTACCCTTCTTTTATGTATTTTTTTTCTCTAAATTGCTTTTGTATTTCGTCCCTCTTAAAGACCAACCATTCGGATGAACCAAGGGAGAATTATGACAATGTCAAGTTTACAGAGCACACCACTGTTACACATGCTAGAGCAAGTAATGGGCCTTGGAAGGAGGATGGCCTGGATCTTTTGTGTAGAATAATATTAACGAATCAAAGGATATGATTCAAGGTTCTAATCTCTCTCTCTCTCTCGGCTCACTTTGTATATACGCTTTTGCTTATGTATAATTATCTATGCGTTAGTTAGTTAATTGAATTTCGGTGCAAAAGAAACGAAAACATGTTTGGCAGATTGTAATTTTTTAAGTAATTATATTTTGGGGCAAATGGAAATAATTTTTCATGGCAATGGAGATTTTAAATTTGTGTCTGTTTAGTTCGAATGTTTAGCAGATCGGCGACAAACTAGCAAATCGGCGACATACCAGCAGATCGGCAACATACATAGCAAATCGGTGAGGTTCTTCAAAATCTTGACTATATTTGTTCATTCCTCATGAGGTTCTCCAAAATTTTTAATATCAAATTCGTAGGCACTAAAATGGGTTAATAAACCCAAAATCAAATTAACCCATTTACTATCAAATTCCAAAATCAAAATCAAAATGTTCGATAACAAATCAAGCTGGGTTATATTTGTTCAAACCCAAAATGGGTTATATTTGTTCAAAATTAACCCAGTTCAGATTCGTGAAACCCAAATTCCAGATAATATATTTGAACAAATCAAAATGGGTTTATCATTCTATATATTATCAAAATGGGTTTATATATAGAATGGAATTAATTCCATTTTGTTCAAACCCATTTTGATAAACCCATTTTGATTCCATTCTATATTTGATAAACCCATTCAATTTACACACAAGAAATCTCAAAAGATGTCTGTATTGTTGGGTGGGTCTAGAGATGTGAAGTTGATAACCATTCAATGGGTGGGTTTGGAGATGTAACCATTCAATTTGATAACCATTCAATGTTTGATAATTTACTCAATTTTTATTTGGAGATGTGAAGTTTTCTTGGGTGGGTCTGGAGATGTGAAGTTGATAATCGAGGGTTGGGTATTGTTGCGTCACCCTTTTTATTCCATTAAATTAATTTAATATAATATGCACGGCCCCATTATAGTCACGGTGGAGCAACAACCCACCAGCCATAATAAAATAATATTAAATTTTAAAAAATGGAATTATTCAACAAATTCGATGCTTTAAATACGAAAATGGAATTATTAAATTTGATGGAATTTAGTAGGCACTTTTTTCTGATAAATTTAGTAGTCACTTTTTCTGATAAATTTAGTAGGCACTTTTTATAATAAATTAAATTTTTGATTGGATGGGTTAGAGTCAATTTTTTTTCTCCTTCCCTTTACTCCTGTGACTCTTAACTCAATATATTTTTGTTTCATTGGGTGAAAACCGTCTATTATTTTTTAGAGGAGCTAAGCCTATTATTTCCTTTTTTTTTTCCTTTCATTTTTTATTTTACTTTCAGAGTGAGGATTGTAAGTTCTGATCAAAAATAAAACAAATTATGCTTTCAGCTTTGCCAGTTAAACAATGCTGAGATTGGCTCAATGAGGTCTAGAAAGAATTTGTAAAAAAAAAAAAAAACGTAAAGAGGTCTAGAGTAACAAAAGTTAGTTTTAAGTCAATTGGCCGTTTTGATTTTTCTTCAAATATTTGGTTTTGGAACTACATTAATTTAGTAGACTATCTATGTTATTAGTTAGTCATTTTGGAGTAATGAGTGATGGCATAAACTTACTTTATGCTTGAAGCAGTTTAAACCTGCTTTATACTTTTAATTGGATGATTATGCATAACGGTACCTCATAAGTGAAGAAGAAGGTGGTTTCACTATAAACCCTTAATGTTTGTTTCAGCTATTCAAAAATAGGCACTTAAATAGCTTACAAAAGCCTAGGCCCAATTCAGACCAAGGTTTTTTAAATAGGCACTTAATATGGAAAGAAGGTTTTTGAATGTCTTACGTGGCAAGAAATTGTCTTAGTTAACAAGTGAAAGAATTAACTGATAGAATTTTTATGCCCTTTTGAGGAGCCTTCTATTACCACTAGAATTAGAAAGTGGAAAAAATGACACAAACTATACAAAATTTCAATATATATTTTTTTTAGTATCTTTATCAAAAAATGACATAAATTTTACAAATTTCAACATGATACGTATAAATTACAATTATGTTTTGATCTTAACATTAGGCATGGGCATACACTAATATATAGATATAGCCCACTCTCTTCTCTTTCCTCATTTCAATACACAGCTACACTACAACATCAGCAAATGGCTCTGTTTCTCTCTCTATGCTCTGTTTCGTTCATCTTCTCTCTCTACAGCATCTATGCTTCCGTAGCTCTTCCTCCTCTTCAACCACATCTTTATGGTAAGCACTGCCTCACTTCCTTTTGCTTGCTTTATATACATCTCACATTACATCTCTGTTTCTCTTTTTGGAAGAAATTGCTTGAATGTGATGTGGTTTAGTTCTGATTTGGTTTGTAAATCAACAAAGTTTTTTACTTTTTAGAGTAACTCTAACACTGCATTTCACTTAACAAAAGTATATATAAAATAATTTTACTTTTTAATTTTATCTCACAACTTTACCTAATATGTGTACTCCAACAACAATTGCTACTCATGAAATTAGTTTGCCTAGCTTTTAGAACTCTCTAAATGTAGTTATCCAAAAGGAGTGAGGCTAATAATTTAAGAACCAAGAAAAACGAATACTTGTTTTTTTTATGCTAATAATTTGGGTCTTCTATTTTAATTTTTGAATTTCATACTATTTTGATGATAATCATTGTGATAATTTTTATTGTAATTTTAAAAATTAGCATTGTTTAGAATGCCTTTATGTTTGATTTTATTGTTTTTCAAAAACAAGATGTTTTAGTTTGTTTTGATTAGACTTGAAAATTTCAAGTTAGATAATGAATGGAAGTGTTGTGTGGGTCTATTAGTGAATGTTTCAAGAAATGGAGAACAATGGCACAACGGCCCATTAAACAAGTGAGCCTTTTTTTTTCTTCACAATTTTAGAAGTTTATTTATTGAGTTTCTTTTTATTGGAATTTTTCTTCTTGATAGGTGATTTTGGGGGTGGAAGAGAAATTTAGATTATATTGATTCAATAGAATAACTTTGCCTATTACTTTTTTTCACATCCTATAACTCTACCAGTGCTTATAATCAATTAAAATTTTAATTTTAAAACTTAGACACTGTAGGCACAATTGTATATTCATTTTAAAATAGATGTGACAAAAAAATGTGGTTATAATAAAAAAAGGTTAGTTCTCTTCCTTCGAATCAACCTGTAATGTCGGAATAATTCCAGAAGCTCAGTTCAAAGTTTGACTAAATCGATTCCAAAAGTTCAATTCAATGTTAATTTTTCTCTAATTCCTTTGTTTTTTTATTCGTCTCTTTTGCATACCTGTAGAAGAAATTCATAAATTGAAGGTTAGTTTGATTCAGTTTTACATGTGTATTGATTGATGTATATACTGTTCTTATATAGTTTTTTTTTTTTTAAAAAAAATATATATATAAAATTCATTTTGGCCCAAAATTGATGATTTTTTGGCGTTTTAACTATCATTTAGATTATGGGTATTTTCTATTATTCTCTGGTTTGTTTTTATTTTATCAAGGAAGATTTTTTTTTACTAGATATCTGCTCTTGCTATGCGATTCTCTGTTTGGTAGGAGAGAAAATAATGATAGAAAGATAAACTTCATAAATACATATGAATTCAAAAAACCTATATTTGTTGCCAGCAAAGTAGAAGGTTTAGACTCTCAGTTAGTGAACTCATTTTCTTTTGTTGAACTTGGAGGGCTCAAAGTGCTCTGTATTTGTGATTAGCTATTTGCTCAAAGTGCCAGCAAATCTTTTTGTTCATTCCTCATGAAACCGATTTTTTGTAAGGTTTTCTTTGTGTGTATATATATTGATTACAGATTTTTTTTTTGTATTTTTTTGTTTGAAGCCAAGAGATCATCAAGTGCAGTTGGTTGCACTTTTATGGGTAATGTTTTCTTTGTGTGTATATATAATGCGTAATGTTTTCTTTGTGTGTATTGCAATTTGTATGTTCATCCCTCCAACCCCCACTTTCTCCTCTTTCCCTTTTTTGCACTTCTCCTCCAAAATTGTAAGATGAAACAGCTGCTTTTGTATGTATCTACTGTTTCCTTTTGATTGCTGCAGTGAATTTGGAGAGCCGCCAGCATCTGGCTGACTCAAGTGCAGTTTTTACTTGGCATTAAGTGTAGTGAAACAGAGCTGCAAAACAATTATCCCCAATCCTAAAAAATAGAAAGGCTAAACTGCAAAAACATGGGATGAGGTAGAATAATTGCAAAGATATTGAGTATCAAAAATAATTTACCAAATTTTTGTAAGGTTTTCTTTGTGTGTATATATATTGATTACATATTTTTTTTTGTTTTCTTTGTGTGTATATATAATGGGTAATGTTTTCTTTGTGTGTATTACAATTTGTATGTTCATCCCTCCTCTCCCCATTTTTTCGAACCTAAGCAAAAAAGGTTAGTTCTCTTCCTTTTAGGGCTTTGATTCGAATCAACCTGTAATGTCGGAATAATTCCAGAAGCTCAGTTCAAAGTTTGACTAAATCGATTCCAAAAGTTCAATTCAAGGTTAATTTTTCTCTAATTCCTTTGTTTTTTTATTCGTCTCTTTTGCATACCTGTAGAAGAAATTTATAAATTGAAGGTTAGTTTGATTCAGTTTTACATGTGTATTGATTGATGTATATACTGTTCTTATATAGATTTTTTTTTTTATAAAAAAATATATAATTCATTTTGGCCCAAATTTGATGATTTTTGGCGTTTTAACTATCATTTAGATTATGGGTATTTTCTATTATTCTCTGGTTTGTTTTTATTTTATCAAGAAAGATTTTTTTTTACTAGATATCTGCTCTTGCTATGCGATTCTCTGTTTGGCAGGAGAGAAAATAATGATAGAAAGATAAACTTCATAAATACATATGAATTCAAAAAACCTATATTTGTTGCCAGCAAAGTAGAAGGTTTAGACTCTCAGTTAGTGAACTCATTTGATTTTGTTGAACTTGGAGGGCTCAAAGTGCTCTGTATTTGTGATTAGCTATTTACTCAAAGTGCCAGCAAATCTTTTTGTTCATTCCTTATGAAACCGATTTTTTGTAAGGTTTTCTTTGTATGTATATATATTGATTACAGATTTTTTTTTTTTTTTTTTTTGAAGCCAAGAGATCATCAAGTGCAGTTGGTTGCACTTTTATGGGTAATGTTTTCTTTGTGTGTATATATAATGCATAATGTTTTCTTTGTGTGTATTGCAATTTGTATGTTCATCCCTCCAACCCCCACTTTCTCCTCTTTCCCTTTTTTGCACTTCTCCTCCAAAATTGTAAGATGAAATAGCTGCTTTTGTATGTATCTACTGTTTCCTTTTGATTGCTGCAGTGAATTTGGAGAGCCGCCAGCATCTGGCTGACTCAAGTGCAGTTTTTACTTGGCATTAAGTGCAGTGAAACAGAGCTGCAAAACAATTATCCCCAACCCTGAAAAATAGAAAGGCTAAACTGCAAAAACATGGGATGAGGTAGAATAATTGCAAAAATATTGAGTATAAAAAATAATTGCAATCGAGGTGGAAACTTAAAAATTAATCTTAAAAATTGTACAATTTTCCCCTAACTTTTGCCCTGTTCTCTTTCTTCCTTCCCCTAACTTCTTCTTCTTCTTCTTTTTTTTTTTTTTTTTTTTTTTTTTTGAGTATTGTTTTTCTTTAATTTTGGGTGCACTTTTATGGGTTTTGTTAATTTTGGGTGCATTTTAATTTTGGGTGGGTGAGGGGTGGCTGGTAAAAATGTAATTTTACTATGTTTTTAAAATTAATCTTCAAATTGCATATACATTTCAATTATTTTTATTCTTCCACATTTTTGCAATTGTTTCAATTTTTTACATTTTATTGCAATTTTTCCAAAAAGCACAAAAATTAAAATTCTTGGAGATTTATTTATTTATTTATTTTCTTATATGTGTATATATATATATATTAATCAAATGCCAGCTGCAAGATGCAAGTATTTGTTTTGATTCATGCCATGGATATTGGTTTGAGTTTTATTACTTTGGATTCTCATACTTCAGTTGAGCTTGGTAAGAAGAAAAGGTTTAGTTAGGGTTCTTCAACATTAACCAAATGACAACAACAGTATACTATTGTTGTTCAGGTTTTTCTTTGTGTTATCTTTTATCGATTTTTTTCTTTGTTTTTTTTTTTTCCTGTGAGTATTGTTTTTCTTTAATTTTGGGTGCACTTTTATGGGTTTTGTTAATTTTGGGTGCACTTTTATGGGTTTTGTTAATTTTGGGTTCACTTTAATTTTGGGTGCACTTTTATACACACATATATGAAGAGTTGGTTAGGTTTCACGAAACCCATTTACTTTGATTTAGTAGGAATTTGTGCAACTATTGTATTGAGTTACTCTATTGAATGGTTGTTACCAAAATGTTCGATAACCATTCTATATTCCTTACTTATTAAGTGTTTGATAAAATGTTTCAATGGAATTTACACACAACAAATCCAGTTGATGGTATCTTCTCTCATATTTTTGTTTTAGGTTTGATTTTGTGGAGAAATGGGAATCATCCCAATAATTTTTTAACTTGCTTTTGAACAATGGGAATCATCCAACTACCAATATTATTCTTCTGGGTCTGTGTTATGTTATTTTTTTGCGATACACAATATATGTGGAAATATATGTTTACATAAAAATATGGGTCTGTGTTCTGTATCTAGAACAATATATGTGGAACTATGCACAATATATGTTATTTTTTTGCCAACTCCATATTGTTAGAACTATGCACAATATATGTTGTATTTTTCATGATTTTCTAGCCATTGTGTACATTTTACTTTCCTGAAATAACTTAAAACCTGATGAAACCCAGTCTATAATCCAAGTTTGCAATATTTTATAAGTTTCTCTTTAGGCTGTTTTTGGATTTCAGATTTGTGGTGGGAAAAGGAAAGGGAAGGGAAAAAGTGACTTAAGCTCTCTTTTTTTACTCCCACAAATCCCTTCCCTTTCCCTCTATAAATCCCTCTACAAATTCAAGATCCAAACACAACTTTAAGGGCGAAAAATTTTAGAATTATACAATTCAGCTTTAGTTAATTTGATTATTTAGATTGCATGCAAGCACATTGTCTTTTGTTAATTTTTCAGCTATCACATTCATTAGGTGAGCAAGGATGATGCATTGAAGATGTATAGTAGTATGGTTACCCTTCAAACTATGGACAACATCTTCTACGAAGCACAAAGGCAAGGAAGAATTTCCTTCTATCTCACCTCATATGGAGAAGATGCTATCAAAATTGCATTAGCTGCTGCACTCACCCAAGACGATATTATCTTGCCTCAGGTAAGAAACTAGATGAATTAGAGATCAATTTTCATAGGTTACTTATTTCTTTCTTCTCAACCAATTAATTAGTGTCACAATATACTATGCAATATCAGCAACAGATTTCAATCTGTTAGGAGCCATATGATATAGAGTCATACATACCATGAACAACAACACTATTGTATATATTGCTCACAAATTCCTTTCCTCATTTTACCACCTTCAGGTTGCTGACTTGCTACTGTAGTTCCATTGCTCCACTACCTATGTTTTCAAAATCTCTAACCATATGTATTTCTGTTCGTTGTCAGCTTATGCAGCTAGATCTTAATTTCAATGCTTCAGTCATTCATCTTCAACTCTCATAAATAGAATGATTTGAAGCCAACTTCATATCCATAGAAGATAAAACTCCAGCCCAAACCCCAGAAATGTGTTAGCTTTGAAGACCATGCAATTATTTTGATTTCAGCTTTTCATATTTTCTTTTAGACCCCTCCATGTGATGGATAGGTTTTCAATAATTGGTTGGATATATTAGGAAGTCCACGATAGAGAATGATGTAAACGGACATGTATAATGCAATGCAGTACATGGAACATGGTGTTCTGTTGTGGCGTGGTTTCACTTTGCAAGAATTTGCCAACCAATGTTTTGGGAATAAGGCTGATTATGGGAAAAGAAGGCAAATGCCAATTCATTATGGGTCCAGTGCGCTCAATTCTATGAACTTAGATAGATGTTTTTGAGTTTGTTTCATGGTGGGTCACCAAAGCTCAACAATGATCGTTTGTCTATGCCATTTTCTTGGTAAAGAAACAGGGATTTTCAGGTTGAAGGCATAATTTCATCTCTATAATTGATAATTTATTTTTAAGACGAATGGTTGGGATTACAATTATATTAAATTGATAATTGATAATTTATTAAATAGTATTGGGATTACAATTATATTCTAATCCCAATATTATTTACACCGTGCCTTCAGGCACGGGTATACGCTAGTTATGTTAATATGCAATTGTTTTTGGATACATTTTTATAGTTTAATTCTATATATATTATTGAATAATTATTTTTGCTGATGGTGTATTGCGATCTTCATTTGAAGTTGCAAGCAAAACATTGCAATTTTCTCTGCCACTTTATTTGTTGGTTGTAAAAGTTGAAGATAAATGAATGATTAAAAGTCCCAATTATGTGGGCTTCTAGTGTTTAGTCAACTTTAGATAGATGAGGGAACAATCAAAGCCCAAGGTATGGGCTTGGCCCATATCCAAAGCCCGTCCTTATGGTCCCTATGCTTTAGGTTGGGATTAGGTCTGAGCCCACCTGTGCAAGGACCAGGCCAGGCTAGAAGCAATAGGCCAGAACATGGCATTATTACACCTCTACTCAATTGGGCATCCACTGACACACTTAGCCATATATAGTATGACAGCCTTTTGAAAAATACTTCATGTAAAAATTAAGACCTCTTTACTCTTCAACCCTTAATTTAATTTAATTATCTATTTTTTGTTATTTACTAATTTGTTGGACCTATATTCATGGATTTTATAGGACTTACATTGGATCATTATGTTGTGGATTTTCCAAGTTCATGATTGGCAAATTAGTTTTTGAAAAATGTAAGTGCATAAAAATAAAACAAAGAGAAGAGCAGAGAAAGTACAATGTGTGGTTGAGATTGATCTTGGGTGTAGTGTGGGAAGACAAATCCCAGCCACAGTATGCACTTTCTGTGTTCTAATTTTGTGCACCTAACATTTTGTCAAATTTCAACTTGATCATCATGATAATGCATTTGTAATTGAGAGCATGCTGATAAAGAACAAGGGATAAGAAAATGTGTTCATGATTGTTGGAGGATTCATGAGCCATTACTCTACTATGATGGCTAAGAACTAAGGAAGCAGCACCAAAAACAGATGTTTTGCAGATAATTCCCACAGTTTAGCTATGATGCATTTTATTTAGAAACAGTTTCAGTTTTGAAATATAGTTCACGGGCAATGATTTGTATATTTCAATGAAAGCTTGCATGAATTTCACATGCTATAGTCTGCAAATAGATATGTTGAGCCCGAAACACAAAAAACACTTTCATGAATTTCACACACTACTAGTCTGCACTAGGTTGAGCGCAAAACACAAAAAACATTTTCATGAATTTCTTTTTTCGATACATCGGAAATAAAACAAAGACATGGGACTAAGCCCTCTCTCTACCCATCCCCAGCATGTCAGCCACTAACAGCTCTTGAATCTCAGCTAGGGGGTCATTAACAACTAAGATGTCTTCAGGTTGTGCAGCTCCCAATTTTGGCTAGAGCATCCGCACATAAGTTTCCTTTATGATATACATGTTGGGCAGTGCATTGGCAGCCATTGAATATGATCCTCGCATCTTCCCCTAGAGTAAGGGTGTTTTTCTTCAAGGCCTTCTTCAAGCAGCTTGACTATTTCCTGAGCATTGGTTCCCACAATCACGTTGTTGAAGCCTTTTTGGAGAATGATTGTCAGTCCTTTATACACCCCCCACAATTCAGTTTCAAGGTTGGTGTAGTTGTCCATCCTCCTATAATAGCCGCAAATCTAAGCTCCCCTCTCATCACGAATAAGACCTCCAAAGCCATTTGGTCCACTGCTCCATTTGCTGCCATCTATGTTCAGTTTCAAGGTACTTACAGGAGGGGAATGCCAAGTAATGAGTCTAAATGGAGGTCTAGGATTAATAATAGAAGTACTTAAAGCAGAATCAATTTCAGTGGAATAATCAAAAATAAATTTCAAGCTCTCAAATTGATTGGACAATTTGTTTTCAAACACTTGCAGGTTCCTGTTTTTCCAAATTTTCGATAGGGTGACCAAGAAGACAGTGCTCTACGAAGACTTGGTCCCAAATTTATCATTTGTTTTAGAGTTAGATAGTAGCCAGTGCATCCAGTTCTCAACCATCATCTACAGATACCAGTGCTGGTTTCGGAGAGCAGTCCAAACTTCCTTAGCTTTGAAGCAAACTCAAAACAGATGATTGAGATCTTCAGGTTCACTGCAAAAGGGGCACCAAGAATTATCTGAAAGACCTCTTTTCATTCTCATGCTGTTAGTAAGGAGTTTTCCATGTAAGATAGTCCATAGAAAGCCTTTTAGCTTCTGTGGAACTTTCTTTTTCCACAGCCATTGCCAATCCACCACTTTACTATCATAGCCCAAAGCCACCTCATAAGCACTAGAGGTGGAGAATGAAACATCAAGAGCCCCTTTCCAAACTAGTAGATACAGGTTAGGATTATATTTGGGGGCTTTCTCTTTAAAAACAAAGGTAGCCACAGTGGGGGAGAGAATTTGATTAATAATGTTTACATCCTAATCACCATCCTCATCAATGATATCCCTAACCTTAGATATAGTAATATCAGCTGGTGTGAGAGAATTTGAGGTCATGACCTCCTCAATGGGTTTCTCCCCACACCACCAATCTTTCCAAAGGTTAACATTAGTGCCATCACCAATGGGCCATTTTGCACCTTTTCTTAAAATTCCTCTAGAGTTCAGCATGCCTCTCCACACATGAGAAGCTCTACTAGTCTTCTTCCCATTCAAGAAATAGTGGCCTTTCAAGTACTTAGCTTTCAGTACCTCTATCTATAGCCCACCTTCGTTGTTAAGGAGTTTCCAGCCCAATTTTGACAGTAAGGCGAGGTTATGGTCTTGAGCCTTCTTAATGCTAAGGCCACCATGTTTCTTTTTTTTGCAAACCTAATTCCAATTGACAAGATGAAATTTCTTTTTCTTTAGGGTATCAGCCCAAAGAAAATTTCTATTAATCTTATCAATATCATTGCACACTCTTATAGGTAATTCCAAAGTTTGCATAGTGTAAGTAGGTAAAACAATAGTAACAGATTGAAGAAGGATAGCTCTACCAGCCAAAGATAGAACATTCATTTTCCATCCTGCCAACTTCGTTTGAAGATTTTCAAGGATGTAATTAAAGTGACTCCGACTCACCCTTTCGTTGAATAGAGGAACACTCAAGTATTTACCCAGGTTAGAAGTTAAAGGGATGCCACATCTGGCATTGAGATCTCTGACCTGCCTAAGATCAAGGTTAGGGGACACAAAAAGTTTTGATTTCTGAAGGTTAATCATGAGTCTAGATTTTCATGAATTTCACACACGACTATTTTGCAAATGGATATGTCGAGCCTAAAACACAAAAACAAATGTCTACATGAAGACGTGACAATTTAGTGTACAATACATAATCAGCATGACATACTAAGTTGTTTTTTATGCAATAGTAGACATTAGTTAAAGAACTTACTACAAGCAAAGTAGTACATATACAATACAAATTTTACTGCAAGCTTCACAACAGGAAGGGAAACGAACCATAAGGGAGAACACCAATGTTGCTCCATTGGATATATAACCATTATTTCGAATACATATAAGTACTTAAATTGAACAACCACACTGTAGACACCCCACTTTTGACCGTCCTCAAGACTTGGACGTCACCGTTTGAATACTCGGTGATCACCCATGTTCGTGTTCCGTTTTGAGTTCTCGGAGGTCTTTGCTGCGTGCCTTGCCTCAGGATCTCTCAACTTGATTGTTTTGTGTTTGATTTTGCACCAAACACTTGTGTTTTTCCTTATAGGGGTAGAGAGTAGCTTGTTAGCTACTCCTGGCACCCACCGGCCGTGGCTTGAGGCCACTGGCCGTGTTTTGGGGCTACCGGCCATTGGTAAAATATACCATTGGCCGGTCGGCATTTAGTGTGGCCGGCCGGCCATCTGTTTGGCTGGTGGCATCCTTTTCTGGCCGGTACCATCTTTTTGCCTTTTTCAGGTATGGTGCATGCCAGCTGTGCCAGCTGGAATGCACAAACCCTGCCCCCGTGCACATTTGTGGCTGTTTTGCCCCTTTTGCACCCTTTTGGTCTAGCTTCTTGAGGAAGCTTGACCCTTTTTAGCTTCTCCAAAAAGCTTGCACCTTTTTAGCTTCTTAGAGAAGCTTGAACCTTTCTAGCTTCTCCAAGAAGCTTGCACCTTTCTAGCTTCCAAGAGAAGCTTTGAGCCATTGCCTTGTCTATATAAAGATGGCCTCTCCTCCCATTTCAAAGGTTGAAAAATCTGATATATATCATATATATATCTCCCTCTCTCTCTACATTTGTGTGGGTTAGAGGGTGCAAAAGGGTCTAGTTCTTGGCCATTTGAATTACACCTCCTAGCACAACACCTCCATCATCAACCTAAGGAGCTTGGAGGCCATTTTCAGAGGCTAAGGGACTGTTTTTTGGACCAAGAGGCTGCTGTCCCCTTTTGGTTACAAAGGTAACTCATTTTCCCTCTTTATTCCCCGTTTTTGCACACACTTTTAGCCTATCTTGCTTGCTGATTTGAGCTTTGTGTATAACATAAAAAAGTTCTGTTTTTTTGTGTTTAAGATACTTCATTAAGGTCAATTTTGTGTTTGGAGTCGTTTACCCCCTCTTAGGCCTTGTTTGGCCCCATTTTGTGCTATTTTTGGTGAGCTCCAGGACCACCTTGTTTGGGCCTCCTCACCAATGAAATCTTGAGGGATTTCAGTAGTGAGGATGGTGCCTTAAGGTCATAGGAAGGAGAGGGCCACCCCCTTTCCTTGTTGTCCTTGAAAAGGGCCATTTTTGCCTCATGTGTGAGCACCATTTTTAAGTTCATGTTGGCCATGTCTTAAGTGTTATTTGTGCTTATTTTGCCATGATATAGCACTGTTTTTACTTGGTTTAGACACATCATGCATGCTTAGCATACTTGTCTTGTAATGCCATGAATTGCCTTAACATGTGCCTAGCATTTAGACTATCATGCTTACTTGTTTTGGCTTAGCTTCGTGAAGCTTTTATGTATGTTTTAGTGTGTTTGAGTACTATTTTTGGTCATTTGAGTCATCCATGCTTTGCTTTGTATAGCTACCATGCAAACGCTCTTGTATGCCTTAAGCATTGACCCCTCTAGCACGCTTTACTTGCTTCATTTCAGTGGTTTGGAACCACTTATCATGTCATTTCAGTCCTCATGGTATGCTTGTATGCTTGCATTTGGTGCCCCTTTAATACTTTATAAGGTTGTCATCTTATGCTCCATGTTTGGCCTCTTTTGTATGCTCCCATGTTTAGGCCATTTAGATGCCATCTAGGAGTGCCTTTACCCTTGCTTTGGTCTGCCTTGGGATGGTTTTGAGTCCCTATGGCCCTTTGAGGCTTGGTTGGCATGGCCATGGTTTAAGCCCCTTGGCTTGCCTTGAGTTTTGGGCATTGTTGCATGCCATGCTTGTCTTGTTTACTTGGTTTGACACCTCTTATAACATGATTTCAGAGTTTATTATGCATGCCATTAGTCCATGTTTAACCTCTTTTAAGTGTGCTTAAAAGTTGCTCTTTGGTGCCTAAGTGTTGGATCATGAATGCATGCATGTTTGTATGTCATTTTGCCTTTCATTCTTGAGCATGTTGGCCACTGTTTTGGGCTTAGTAGAGAGCTGCCCAAATTAGTTTAAGACCCTCATTCGTGTGTTGTTGCATGCTAGCCTTGCATGTTGTTGCATACTCGGCCTATTGCATGTGTTGCATGCTTGAATCACATTGCGTTTGGCATGCATTTCCTCTTGTTTTGATTGCTTAACATGTTATATGTCTTGCATGTTTGCATGTTCACATTGCATCTTTGTATGCTTGTTAACTTGCATACTTGTTACATATTTGTATCTTAGCATGCTTATTTGCATCCTCATGTTGCATGTTTAGCTTGCATACCTAGGTTGCATTTCATTAAGCATGCATGCCTTGCCTCTTGAATCACCATGATTGAGGTTGGGTTCCTTATGTGTTTGTGTGCATTACATTTGACATTAAAATGCACAACTTGGCTTCTTGGGCCATCACGCATTGAAATGCGCGATTGGTGGTCCGAGGGTCGAACACCATACTCCCTTGAGTCTTAAACATGATATGGAGTGTGGTTGTGCAAACATTTGCTTTGAAATGCATTGCCATGCCTTGTCTGTCCTCTGCTGCTGTCAAAACAGGTTTTTGCAGGAAGCTTTGGCCAGCCGGCCATCTATACTGCCGATCAGCCATCCATTGTTGGCCGATGGCTTTACAGATGGTCGATGACCATCCGGACATGGCCGGTGGTGTTCCACAGTGTCCATAGAGTGCTCCCTGGGATTTGTGCAATTTTCAGAGGAGCAGAGCAGGGAAAACAGAGGCAAACTTGTGCATGGCGTTGGATTTCCGAGCAAACCCGAGCACGCGCGCATTGGACCCTCTTCCCGAGGCCTTTGCTGTTTTCTTAGCTTAGTTAATTTGCTTAATTAATTAGGTGGTCGATAATAATTAATTAGCTTGTAGGTTAATTAATTTGTATATTCTTTTGGGTCCCTCCGAGCGAGGGCGAATTTGTAATAAGTGTGGGTGCGTGTGTGCATGTCTTCCAACCCCCACTTCTTTCTCCCTTTTACTTACCTGCTTTTGATGGTTAGTATTAGGGCATATTTAAATTAGCATACCTTATGCTATGCATGTGTGCATCCATACATATGTCTTGCATGCACCGGGCTCAGCGCATCATACTAACTGCATTGTATTTCAATTCCAAGTCGAATACATGTTATTTGTAGCATCCCATATGCCATCTTAGATTAGCTGAGCCTATTTTAGCTGCATTTTGCCTGTGTTGCATTAGCCATCTTAACATGAACTAGGATCATGCATTGATTACTAATTAGTTTCTGTTTTGACTTGGAGTACTAGGTAAGCTTTTATGCTTTAGCATCCTTGCATGCATGTGAGTGTTTGCCATGATAGCATGATTACCATGAGGCTAGCTGCTTATGTGATATAACTGCTTGAATGCCTGTGGATGGAGGTCGAATTGCCTAAATTCGAATAATGCATTAAAATTGTGAGTTGTAAAGCCCACTAGATAGTGGCAAAACCCTCTTTTCTAAAAAGCCCACTCGAGGGTGGCAAAACCTACATTTTAGCCTACTTGCGGGTAGCAAACCATTTTTAAAACAAACACGAAATGTTTGTTCCAATTTAGGCGATTTGGTCTATACTTGTTTGCCGTGCGCATAACATAGTAATTCTAGGCTAATAACCGGAATAAGAACGTGTAATGTTTTCAAAACAAGATATCATGGTTAGTAGAGGCCGATCTTTGGATCGGGCGAGAGGGGGTGCTCATAGCTGACCTTCCCCAATCGTACCCAAGTTCCCGAGCCGAGGCAACTTTGGTGATGACGGACACGTGGCCTTAGGCAAACGAGTCAGGGTTTCCTAAATTCCCCCATTAAAAAATATTTAGGTGGCGACTCTGTATCTGGCAAAGCAGTCCATGTTTGGCACTTCTTTTTAAAAATCTGTTTTCTTAAAATGATTTGCCGGATTTGGACTCTTTGGTTCAGATTTAGAACCGTGACGATTTGAGTCCGAACTATAGTAGACCCACAAAATGAACAGAACGGGGCTCATCCCCCCGGAACGTTCGGGGACGTCTACAAACACGTACTAAAGCAACAAGAACAACCACATGTCCTAAAGCAACAAGAACAACCACAAGTAATATAACTTCAAGTGCTCACAAAAGACTTTTGCTTAAGAAGCCACAAACTTTTCCTGCAGATGCCAACCAACAAAATGGGAATCGATAAGAAGAATAGAGTTGGACCTTCATTAGGTGATATTGCCTTTAAAGAGAACATATAAGAACCAAATAAAGCCAAAATTGAGATATGAGGCCAAGGCTTTAGTGGGAATTCATGCAGAAGGAATATAATAATGCCCACCGATGCAATGAACACCATGGAATTCAACAACATGAGCGAGCGGGACATGCTTGAATCTTGTATATAGCCATCTTTGGAAGTGCTTCCAAGGAGGTGAAAAGGTTACTTGGAAGGTTATTGTTGCAAACAGGGTGGCTATCAACAGCAAAATATTTCTGAATCCAGCAATACGCATAATAGTGCTTATTTCTGATAACCCGTTGGATAACCCTCTATGACTATAATCATCATTCTGCTTCATTTTTTGTGTGGTTAATTTGCTTGAGTCGTTGGACAATCCTCCAGGACTATAATCATCACTGTGCTTGATTTTTTGTTTAGTTAAATCGTAGGCTATGATAGCCTTAGGTTCTTGACGGATCTTGCTAATTCCGATATCCATATTCTCTGATTAAGGTAGATCATATGAGCCATTGTCACCATAAACATCATTGTGCTTGATTTTTTGTTTGGTTAAATCCCAAGCTAATGTAGCTCTACAGTGTTGAAGGGTCCTATCAATTTCGATATCCATATTCTCTAATTGACGTATATCATATGAGCCATTGTCACTATAAAGATCACCGTGGATGATTTTTTGTTTGGTTAAATCCCAATCTATCATAGCCCTAAGTTCTTCACCAATTCTGTCAATTTTGAAATCCATATTCTCTGAATGAGGTAGATCATATGAGATGTCGTGAACCACAGAACCACCAGAGTTCAAGGGAAGTGATACTCTTATAGTCTGCAATTACATTTAACTATGAATTTCTCCATTTGTGAAAGCAGAGCACGATAATATGGGAAACAACATACAAAGAAATGATGAAAAACATAGTCAGATATGCAGATTGTCTTCTTCTTCTTCTTCTTCTTTCTCCAATAACCAATCTTAGCAAGTGCATAACAGCCTCGATCTGGTTATGATTAACAGCCACATGAACACAAGTCCTCATTGTTTTCGTAGTCACTTCCTTCACAACTTCAGGGCAATATTTCAAAATCAAATCTGCAACATCAATTCTACCTTTCTGTGCAGCGATATGAAGAGGCGTGAATCCAAACTTGTTCTTCTCCAAACACGAGTCTTTGTTCTCTCGAATCAACTTTTCCACAAATTTCAAATCGCTGTACTCACAATCTTTGTGCAAAGTTTTCTTGAGAAAAATGAGTTTGATGAGCTCAAGGCACCATAAATTCTTATCTAATTTAATAGTCGGCGGAACTATTCTCACTACGAGACGATGAATGATCTTCTTTGAAACTGCCACAAGGATTTCTTCATTTCTCAAACTGAGTTCGCTATTGTTTGGAGATTCATTGATCTCCATTTCGTGAAAGCGAGGGAGACAATAGGGAATTTTTTCAAAGCTTGATCGGTTTGTTTGTTGGGTATTCTGAGATGAACAAACGTCTCCTACATTCTTGAAAAGAAAATAAATTATTCTTCTTTATTTCTGTTATGAAAGTAGAGAGACTGTATATTGAATTATATAATGAAATACAAGAAGCCTGTATTTATAGGCTAAGAAGAAACCTAGATAAGTGTAGAAAAGAAGATAGAGATACATCATAGATAAGTATGGAAAAAGAGATGAGATACATCTACAATATAGATAGATAAATATAAAATAATATATATATATATCTAACACCCCTCCCCCTCAAGCTCAAGGTGGTAAATCAGATATCAACTTGAGCTTGGAGAGGAGATTAGATAAGCGTACTGGAAGATGAGCTTTGGTGAAGGGATCAGTAGTCTGATCAACAGAGGTAACAAGGAGAAGACGAACATGGCCACTAGTAACATGCTGTCGTATGAAGTAGCACTCGATCTCAATATGCTTGGTGTGATCATGGAAGACATCGTTATGTGCAATCTGGATAGCACTTTGATTGCCACAATAAAGATTGGTGGCAATAGAATGAGAAACACCCATGTCAGAAAGAAGGCAACGAAGCCACACAAGCTCCTGAGTAGTGTCAGCAAGAGCACGATACTCAGCCTCGGTACTAGAATGAACAACAAGGGTTTGCTTCTCGCTACGCCAGGAAATAAGAGAGTTGCCCAATAAAAAGCAGAACCTAGTAGTGGAATGACGATCAGTAAGATCCCCTGCCTAATCGGTATCAGAAAAGGCATGTAGCTGTAGAGAAGAGTGAAGGGAGTAGTGAAGACCATGAAACAGAGTTCCTTGGAGATAGCGCAAAATGCAAACCAGAGCAGCATAGTGTGGAGAGCAAGTAACAGTTATAAATTGACTGACAATGTGAACATTATAAGCAATATCTGGACGAGTAACTATGAGATAGAGAAGACTACCAACTAGCTGATGATATAAAGTGGCATTAGACAATAGGGGGCCATCAAGAGGTGTAAGACGAGTCTGAGGATCAACTAGAGTAGTGACAGTCTTGCAATCGGTAAGGCTAGCATGAGCCAAGAGATCAGAGGTATACTTGGCCTGGGTAAAAAAATAACCAGAGGAATCTTGAGAAATTTCCAAGCCAAGGAAGTAGCTAAGTGAACCCAAATCTTTCATCTCAAACTGGCGATGGAGAAACTGTTTGAGACTATAAATACCCACTGTGTCATCTCCAATGATAATCATATCATCCACATAGAGGAGAAGGAGAATAGTACCACGCTTCGTCTTACGGATAAACAAGGCAGAATCATAGGCACTGGAAGAAAAACCAAAGTCACGAATGGTAGAGCTAAACTTGGCAAACTAGGCACGCAGAGCTTGTTTCAAACCATATAAAGCACGGCGAAGTTTGCAAACCTTGTTTGATGGAACAGAAGAACCATGAGGGGGTTGCATATAAACTTCCTCAGTGAGATCACCATTGAGAAATGCATTCTTGACATCCATTTGATAATGACTCTAGTGGTGAGCAACAGCAACGGCAAGTAAGCTGCGAACTGAAGTAAGACGGGCAACATGAGCAAATGTTTCCTCATAGTCAATCCCATATTCTTGACTTAATCCCCGGGCGACAAGGCGAGCTTTGTACCGCTCAATGGAACCATCAGAATGAGTTTTGATCTTGTAAACCCATTTGCAACAAACAGAACACTTTCCAGGAGGAAGATCAACCACATCCCAGGTATGAGTTTGATTGAAAGCCTGTAGTTCATCAGTCATAGCTTGTTGCCAAAGAGGGTTAGAAGAAGCTTCTCAATAAGAAGTAGGCTCATGAGAGCAGAAGGCAGTGGAAGCAACAATATAATCACAAAGAAGAACAAAAGGTTGCCTTACCCGTGTAGAATGACGCTCAGGTGGAGGAGGAACTGTAGACACCCTATTTTTGACCGCCCTTAAGACTTGGGCACCACTGATTAATCACTCGATGATGAAAGTTATGCTGTGCAAATGTTCAATTTCTTTAGCAAGAAGAACTTCAGAATCCCAACCCCACACCCCATTTTGGACCAAAACTATTTTAGACTTTAAAACCCTCTTTTTCAAAATATTTTTGAAAAATGTTTCTACGATGTTCCGAGGCTCACATTTCGTTAAAAATTGCACTTTTCAGTAAACTGGAACAAGAACATATAATGTAAATAAGATTCGTATCATGATTAGTAGAGGCGGGTCTTTGATTGGGTGAGCGGGGGTGCTCAATTCATTCATGATCTTCCCCTCTCGTACCTAAGTTCCCAAGCCGAGACAATCTTGGTGATGATGGACACGTGGCCTGTGACACGAGTCATGGGTTTCCTAAATTTCTCCAAAATAAAATATTTAGGTGGTGACTCTGTATTTGGCAAAGCAGTCCATTTTTGGCAATTTGATTCAAACTTGATTTTCCAAAAGATTTGTCGAATTTGGACTCTTTGGTGTTTATCAATTTTACATTGCACTTATGAGATTTGATTTAGAACCACGAGAGTTTGAACTGTAGGGCTTATTTCAAACTTTTGAAAGGGGGCGCGAAAAAGTCGAGCTACAGTTTCTGTCGTCTCTGCTGGGGACTTAGAGAACTTGACTTGAAATTCAGGATATGAACTTTTATCTACGCTTATATGTTTCTTTGCATTACATTTGCATTGGTGCGATTGTAAGTCACTATGTTTGCCATCTGCTATTCCTGTACGGTTTTCCGAAGGCTTGCCCAAAATCTTGCCAAAAGGCTGACCGGTCGTGGACTCTGCCATGTTGGAAACATAACCCTTGGATCTGGACTACCACTGTACTGCTTAATCCTCCTTTCACTTCTCGGTGTTAGGTGTGAGAGGTATATTAGGTAGTCTTGCTAAGGTACCCCCTTTTGACCATTTGGCCTAGCTGCATATAGTAAAGCTGAAGTGTCTGTTCCAACTTAGGACAGGATGCTCACCCATATGTAGGATTGCGTGAAACCGCTTGATTGAAGTAGTGAAACCCTAGATCATGTCAAAGCTAGGACAGGGTAACCCTACCCCCTCATAGAGGTGTTTTGGCTCTCTTTACTTGGTATGTGCTTTGCAATGAAACTCTACAAGGGTGCTTCATATTAGTGGTATAGTTGATATCAGTTTGTGGAGTAGAATTTAGTATGGAGTACAGTCATTCAGCTGTGATCATATCTGTTCTATTGAAATCAGGCTGAGGTGCTGTCTATTTTCTCTTTTGCAAGGTAGTCTTGGAACCATAGCTTCAGAAGGTTCTGATATCCCCCGGGTACTCTGGACTTGTGTTGATAGACTTTGTCAGGTCAGAGATTTAGTTCAAAGGTAACCAGTGTTTCCTTCGCTAGTGGCAAGGCAAAGAAGGGCCAGACACGGCTCGCCGGCTCCACTGTTCCAGCATTTACTAGCTAGATCACCCCTGTTCAGAGCATGACCATCTACCCTTATCATGGCTCAGCCTCCGACAAATCTAGAGGATTTACTGATCCATCTTCAACAATCAGTAGATTCGCTGCAACGAGATATGACTAGGCAAGCTGAGATATTGCAGAAAATGATATTCAATTTTACAGACCTCCATGAACTTGGGGTTCAAATCAAGGCGGCCATCAGACAAGGGCTCATTATGGAAGGTAATGAGCTTATGAGGAAGAATGTTGTTTGCAATTCCAATGCTACTACCAGTGGTAGCACAACTGTGAAATGCTCAAAAGTAAACGCTGTCACCATGCCTATCAAAAACCCTCTTCCTGATAATAGCCAAAGACCAACCACTTCAACTTGGCTCCAAGCCCAAACTTTCCATCCTCTTTTCATGAGTCTCTCTCAAGCTTTAACAATGCTACTAGAAAAAGGGCACCTATAACTCCTAGAACCCCGACCCCTCCCAAATCCTCTTCCACCAAGACATGACCCCGCTAAATATTGTGTCTATCATCAACAACACGGTCATGATACAAACCGCTGCATCTGCCTCCGTCATAAGATTCAGGATCTTATTAACGAAGAGATCATAGCTCTACCAAAAGGACCTCAGGCTAACACTAACCCATTACCTTCACATCTCAACCTAATCCATGCACTTCCATCCACCTACAACCCCAGCATATACATCACCCCAGCCCATTTACCCAAGCCTGAGGTGTTCATTCCAGAAAGCATGGACTTGTGCATGATGGATACACTCGAACCCCAATCATCTCAAACCCATGAACCCACTACTTCTCAGCTAATAAGCATGATTGAAGATTTGCAGAGAATTGTGGCAGATTTAGCCTTTGGGATTTTGGCTCCATCATCGACCACATCACAAGCTAGAAATTTCATGCTAAAAGGCTCCTCAATCTTGGGGCAAGCTGTAATTGAAAAGGGCCAACCTAAAGCCATCTCAGGTTTGGGTGGTGGCATGTCAATAACAACTGGGCCTCACCTCGATGTAGCGACCCAATCCTTTGGCAAAGTGGAGGCAAGTGGCAAGAACAAGGCCGGTGCAAGTATCAATCCTGATACACATCTCCGGTGGGCCATAGAGGCTTTCATGGTCAACGGGCTGAACAAACAGCAAGTGTTTGCAGTCGTTGCAAAATTGTGGATGACACTTTTGTCACTCAAGTTGGGGGCATTTCAAATCCAGGGATAAGCCATGAAAAGGGATCTCGTACCAAAAACACTCCTTTCAACTCCAATCCTACACCCATGAGAGATCATCAAACCCAGTCAACACCTGCCAACCCCTCTGTCAATCCCTCCAGGACTGGTAACAGCATCTACAATCCCTTTTACATGACCTTATCCAAAGCTCTCCAAAACCTCGTAGGACAAGGCCATCTCAAACCCCTTGACCCTCGGCCTCTCCCTGATCCCCTTCCAGCCAAGTATAAAGCTACCAAGTACTATGCCTTCTATCAAAAAATTGGCTATGACACTGATAGTTGTTTTCGTCTTCGCTATGAAATACAAGATCTGATTGACAACGAGGTCATCCCTGCACCATGTCCTACAAAGTCTATTGATGCTGGATCGATGAACTTGGGGGGATAATGTGACTATGTGATCAGGGAGGAACCACCTGTTGATGGCGCTCATTTTACTTCAGATATGGCGGATGACACGCATTGTTTTGAGCAATGTGCAAATGTTTTTTTTTTTTTTTTTTATAAATTATCTTACTTTTAGCCTTGGGTATTGAGTCAATCTTTTTGTATTGAGTCAGTCTTGTTGTATTGAGTCAGTCTTGCTGTTTCAGAGGTTGGTGATTTCGGGCATGTTAACTTGGGCATCACTTTCTTGTTTTGTGTTTGTCTTTTACACTCTTTCTTTTGCATCTGTTTCTACTATGGGGCTAGTTATGCCAGAAGATCTGAATGAAATGGCAGTAATTTTCACCTACTTTTCCTGTTCCTTTAAGTCATTGCATTGACCTAAGTTTTTCAAAACTTTTATAAGACTATGATGAAAACAAAGAGGGAGGAATTCCTTGGGATTTGCAAAATTTGATCAAATTGAGAGGAAGAAAGGCATGCTAAGCCCTTAATGAATGAGATCGTGTTAGTTAATGTGAGTATTGAGAAGGATCCTGGCTTGATCTAGATTGGTTCTACATTGTCTTCAGAAGAGCATGAGCGACTAGTCGCTTTATTAAAAGAATTTCAAAAAATATTTTGCGTGGTCCTACAAAGACATGCCTGGAATTGATCTTGAGATTGTATAGCATAGGATCACTCTCGGTCTCAAGACTCGACCCCTTTGCTTTCAAACCTTGAACCTTGATTCAGAATGTTCAATGATCAACCAAAATATGAGACTTGCATGGTCGGATTAGAAGCAACCCTTGAACTAGGGGCAATAAGGTCAGATTTCATCAAAGGAAGCTTACAAAGATGGAAGAGAAGCATCCCTTGAACTAGGGGCAAGAAGGTTAGATGTGATCGAAGGAAGTTTGCAAAGTTGGAAGGGAAGCATCCCTTGAACTAGGGGTA
Organism: Camellia granthamiana; assembly: GCA_036172215.1. Classification (NCBI taxonomy): domain Eukaryota; kingdom Viridiplantae; phylum Streptophyta; class Magnoliopsida; order Ericales; family Theaceae; genus Camellia; species Camellia granthamiana. Next base: position 102,436,098 of record CM069903.1, on the reverse strand, counting down.
AAAAAGGTCAGATATGCTCGAAGATTCAAAACTGGGTCATTTCTCAAGCCAATGAAGATTAGCAAGAAAGACAAATCCTAGAATCTAAGAGAAGAAAATTTATGCTGAAGGACAACCAAGTTCCTATCCACAACACTAGGGTTAAATTCAGCCCCAATTGGATGGGCCCTTATATTATCAAGACTATTTAGTCAGCAACAACAGCCATTCTCATGGATTAGATGGCTTAGAGATCTTATGACCAATCAACATGGACAAGTTAAACTTTTCTATCCTTGAGAGGCTCACTAGATCGAAAACCCAGAAGGGTGACCTAGGCAAAACTTAGAGCAAGAAAAAGAGAAAAAGAATAAAGATGAAAAAAAATGGAAACAAAGAAAAAAAGAAAAAGAGAAAAGAGAAAAATAGAGAAAAAGAAAAAGAAAAGAAAAAAAATAGCTCGCAAGGTTGAAAACCCAGAAGGGCAGCCTTGGCAAAAGTTAGAGTACATAAGAAGAGTGAACCTTAACTGGGAACTACGTACGGCCTGATTCCCATCTTTGGGATACATAGACAACTTCATCCTAAAGTTCGGCCCCAACCATTCTCAACCTGCTTGTCTCATTCATGTTGGTTGGCTTATCCTTGTTCAACTCGGCTATCCTATCCATGTCCAATTGGCTCATCTTCATTCAAAATCGGTTGTCCTATTTTGTTAGAAGATTCAGCTGCAAGACAAATCAAGTTCAGATCTGAGGTTGTGCATCCCAAGAATTAATTTCTTGTTGGTCGGGTAGTGGCCATTTGCAAAAACAGTTTTGAGGACTTTTTTTAGTGAGGTTGACTAATTTTCTTGATAATTATTCCATTTTTCCAAAATTGGACAATTTCTTGGACCCAAAAAGGAAAATTTTTAGTAATCACAGCCTGACTTACATGATTTCAAAGTAGAAAGTCGAACAAGCATGTTAATCTAACTCTCATATTGGTCAAAATTGTTTTAGCAAAAAACAAAAAAAATGGTCAAAATGATGAACTGGGGGCACAATTGAGTTAGGTTTTCTGTTTTTTCCCTGTTGTCAGTGCACTCGCTAGAAAGGGCACAACTAAAGTTAGCAGCAGGAAGGCCAAAAACTTCTCATCCTCCAAGCAGTGAGGTACTAAGCCAAGTGTGAAATACGAACTGGAAATGGAGTTTGATATTCGATTCTGTCATCTGGACGAGCACATCCAAATTGGCGTCTGAACCGGAGTAGGGAAGTAGAAAACGCAATGTGTGAGAGCAATCAATTGTATACCTTGCCAGTGGGACATACTGTAACTCATCTCGGTTAAGTTAAGCCAAGGGCATCGCCAGCCGATGTCAGTTACAGATCTGCTGCACGTCTAGTCGCACCACAACCCCTCTATGGGAAATCACACGAGTTGTGAGCAAAAAAAGGAGAATCTAGCAGAATACCAGGGGCAAGAGCCCACAACTTCTTGCTTATCCATCAATCACCCAGGGGAGGGATAAAAAATAAGAGAGATTAAAGAATAGAGAGATGTGCGCTGAGAGAAAAAGTTAGGAAAGGGCTTGTCAGAGAAATAGAGATTGAGTGCTAGAGTGATGAGAGAATCACAAATGAGAAAGGGCGAGAAACAATATCTGGAGAAATAGGCTTCTCATAAATTGAGAGGTTTTTTGCCAATGGAAAGCAAACATCCGAGTGTTATGTTTGTTGTTTTTGTTTGTCTTGATTCTTGTTTTGAGTCGTTTTGAGCGTAAATAAATGTGTTTAGGTTGTTTTACCTTGTTTTTCCTTTGTTGAGTCGTTTTGATTGTGGTCGATCATAGGCTCAATACCCTGTTAAGAACTCATTCTCAATTTTAATTTCAAAAATAAATCGTTTTGTGCTCAGAATACTGTGCCATTTCCAACAAGATTTGCAAAACAAAATTCTTTCATTCATAAAGTGCAGGGTCCAACCTCGATCAAGAGAGAGCAATAGAACCAGGACCCATCTGAAGCTACATGGGTTCTGGACTGCAAAGCAAAAGAAAAGAGGGAAAATTTGGAGCATCTTAGTGTGTTTCAACTTTAGCAAATTCCGAGACTGCATTCTAGGTGCACCTTCTTAGGCCTCGCCATTTCTCTGGAGTATGAGTGTACCTCGACCCCGAGTTCAAGCTTGCTTTAAGTTACAATGGCGATCAAAGCGGTTTACCCCTTGCCAATGTGAACAGGATATATCCTTTTAAGCATGTTACAAAGTCTCCGAGCGGTAAATCAGAGGTTGTCGCCGAACAACACCTTTTGTCCGATCTGTCGTTCGGTCAAAATTACATACTTGTTCTCTTCTGTTGCATAGAATGTGCATTTTTACATATACTTATGTTACATGAATGCCTTGCATTGTTTATGATTCATCCATAGAATATGCTTTCAATTTTGCATAGAATATGTTTTCAATTTCGCATAGAATATGCTCTTGTTTCTTGCTTCTTGCAGAAAGCATACTTTTAATTAACCTCATGCATCGGTTGTCTATCTTGCATGGAACATGCATTGTCAATGTATTGCTTTGTAAAACTACTCTCTATGTGCATCTATCGCACAATAATCTCACTTCGTGCATCTATCGCACAATCTCATCATAAATCGCACTATCTTGTGCGTTTCAACTCAATCGCGTTATCTTGCACATCGCACTATGTGGGCTTGCCTTTTTTCGTGCCCCCGCCTTTCGGAAAGGGTTTGAGAAGAAGGCCTCACAGTTCGAACTCCTGCGGTTCTGAATCTAGTCTCACAAGTGTAATGTGAAACTAATAAACACCAAAGAGTCCAAATCCGGAAAATCTTTTTGGAAAATCAGATTTTAAATCAAATAATGCCAAAATTGGACTGCTTTGCTAGATTACAGAGTCATCACCTAAATATTTTATTTTGGGAAAATTTAGGAAACCCTGACTTATGCCAAAGGCCACGTGTCCGTCATCACCAAAGTTGTCTCGGCTCGGGAACTTGGGTATGAGAGGGGAAGGTTCTGAAATAAGCACCCCCGCTCGCCCGATCAAAGATTGGCCTTTACGAATCATGATATGATATTTTATAAACCTCATGTGTTCTTATTTTGATTATTAGCTAACTTTACTATGTGATGCGCATAAGCAAGTATAGACTAAAATCGCAAGAATTAGAACAACTCAACTCATGTTTGCTTTTGAAAATGGTTTGAATTTGCCATCCTCAAGTGGGCTTAAAGATGCAGATTTGCCACCTCAAGTGGGTTTAAAACTTACATTTGTTGAATCGTTCTAATTCAAACAACAAAGCCTTCATCCACAGGCATTCATGCAGTTAAGCATTTAAGCACATAGCCTCATGGCAAGCATGCGAATCATGGAAATATGGTAATTGCACTCATGCAAGTATGCTAAAGCATAAAACTCACTGACTACTCCAAGCTAAAACAAAAGCTAGTTAGAAAGATGCATGATCTTAGCTATGTTAAATGACTAATGCAACGCATACAATGATGTAACTAAATAGGCTTGGCTACTTAATCATAGTATTTACAACACTTTGATAGCATGCTTTGAAACATGTATTGAAGGAAGTATTGAAATTGCAATGCAGTTTGAATGATGCGCCAAGCCTCGGTGCATGCAAGACAAATGAATGGATGCAAACATGCAAGCATAAGGTATGCTAATCGAAATATGCCCCTAATCTAACCATCAAAAGCAGTTAAATAAAGGAGAGAAAGACGTGGGGTTAGAAGACATATACACACGCACGCACACTTATTACAACATTATGCCCTCGTGAAGGAGGGTCCGAATGAATAAAGCTAACTAACTAGCTATGCCAATTAAGCTAACTATTACAACACAATTGAAACTAATTAACTAACTTATTCTAAGCTAATTAATTACAACAAATCGGAATTGAATAACTAGTTACACTAACAAATTAAGTACAACACTTGAATTGAATAATTAGCTACGCTAACTAATAAAGTAATTAAATGGCCTCGAAGGCAAGGGACGCATGCATGCTCGGTTGGCTTCCTCCCGAAAATCCATCGCCTTGCCATCAGACACCTCTGTTTGTACTTGTTTGAACATTGAAAATTGCACCAACTTCCAGAACAATTCTGATCCCCTTTAGGAGCACACTGAACAACTTCTTTCATGGATAGCCGGTCGGCCACTGCCGGCCACCCCTTTCCTGAACTTCTTTTTTTTGTTGCAACAGAGAGCAAACAGAGGCAAAGTAGTGTATTCTTAAGGAGTGTATGTACTGCTACCCTCCTTATCATCACACAAGCTCAAAGGAGTGTAGCTCTTGGCTCTCAAGCCATCAACCAAGCAATTTTCATGCATGATGACCAAAGAACCAAGCTTGTACAAGCTTAATGAGTGCAAAACAAGACTCAACAAAACCATCACCCTATCATGCATGATCAAGGGTAATGGTGACCAAGGAAAATGGGACATTTTATCACTTTTGAGTATGAAATGTCCCATTTGCCTCATGTTTGAATTAACGTCCAATCCAAACACATGCATTGCAACACGAAAGATGCTTTATCTTGCCTTTTTTACTTGTCCATTTTTGTTTACTCATTTTAGCTTACCAACCCATTCTTTAATTGATTAAGTCCAAGGTGAGTGTCCTTTAATTGAAAGTAGGCTTGAACCACAAGTGTCTTGAGCATGAAAGAGACCTCATGCCATTGATTAGTAGAAACCCTCAAAAGAGGATTGAAACCATTAAGCACGAGTGTCTCAATTTCACACTCAAGCCAACAAGGTGTTCAAAGCCACTTTCAAAATAAATGAAAGAGTGAAGAATAGAGGGAGATTGCAGAGATTTCAGTGCTGAAATGGAATGCAAAGTGACACTAAAACATGCAAGCAACTCATGCAATTCATGCTAAAAAGCCTAAAACATTAAGCTAGTGAAGCCTCTTTACACTATAACCACACAATACAAGCCTCAAAGGACCAAACCAACTCAAAACAGAGCTGAAACCAGTCAAAACAGTAGCAAAAAACATGCTGAGATTAAGGTACAAAATGCTAGAAAAACATGCTCACATGTTAAGCTATCTAGGCATGCAAATAAGACACAAGGAGGGGAGGCCACCCCCTCCAATTTTGGACTTCAAAATGATGTTTTTACCACTGAAACAGTGGTTTAAAGGCCCAAAAAGTTTGACTTGAAAGCCTTGAAAGATGGCATAAAAGCTCACATAATTAAGCAAAAAGAAAGGGTGGCTCACCCCTTAACACAAAATAGCCTCAAACCATCATATTAAGCCTAAAAATCTAGAGTTTTTTGTAGTTGAAAACCAGCTTAAAAACAGTATAAAAGGATGGCAAAACAAGTGTGCACAATAAGCTTAAATGAGGTAAGTTCTCTACCTTTGAAGCACAGCACAAAACAACAACAATTTCAGGCTCAAACCTCCTTCCAAAGCTCAAACTAGGCTCCAAGGGACCTCAGCTCCAAGGTGGTCAAGTTTGGTTAAGTCTGTATGTGCAAAGGTGTAGAGAAACTAGAGTTTAAGGCACAAAACAAGAAGAGAGAGAGAGAATTCTAGAAAGAGAGAGAGAAATTTGATCAAAATTTTCTAACCCCTCAAATGGGGGAGAGCAGCCCCTATATATAGAAAAACAAGATTAAGGCTTGAAATCATCCTACCACACACGTGTATGGAGATGCACTTCACTGAACAATAGCTGGCACAGCTGGCAAACAAATATTTGAAAAAGGAGAAAAACAGTTGTCAGCCACCACATGTGGCCGATCGGCGATCAATGTAGCCGACTGGCCACCACTGATAGCCGACAGGCACAAGCCATGGCCGATAGGCTGTGGGGCTAGCCGACAGGCCACCCTCTCCTCTAGACTTGAAACAACAAGCTCTTGGTCTACAACGAAGCACAAAACAGACAAGGTTCGAAGGCTCAAAAATGAGGCGCTCGACCATTACAAAATAGATAAGGTTTGAAGGCTAAAAAACGAGGCGCTTGGCCAAGATCTTCGGGCACTCAACACAAACACGAGCATATAAAATCATCGAGTGTTCAAACGACGACGTCCAAGTCTCGAGGATGGTAAAAAATGGGGTGTCTACAGTTACCTCTCTTTGACAGAACTCGGAAGTCATGAAATGACGGGAGTGAATGTTAAAGCCTAGAGACGACCCATTTTTAACAAGGCCAAAGACTTGGTCAAACAGACAAGCAAAACAAAGAACGGTTGCGCCCACAGGTTGTCTACGTATCCCTTTGTAAGGAATCAAACCAGCATAGTTCTGGGGCAAGATGCAAAATGATATGCACGATGCAACAACATAACTTATGATCATGCAATGAGACTGTAATGAAACATCTAGATGCCAATATTATGCAAAGAAATGCTACAGCAATCTCGTATGTGAAAAGAAATAAGCAAACAAGAACCAAACCAAATTTCATGCAAAAATGATGTAAGAAAATTATGCAATCTTAACTACACATCACGCAGGAAAGACAAAGAATAACACAACCATCAGGCACACCTGAGATATCAAACAAGATTCTAACGCGTTGCGCACGGGAGGAGAAAGATGGTGTGAATCAGGGACACACCTGAAAGTTTTAAACTTAAACATCCCAACGTGTCACACGCAAGAGGAGAAGAATCAGTGAGAACACTAGGACGCACCCAAATGCCTCTAACCAAAGCAGGGGGGGGAATAAGCATCGGGAACACGTGCAAATGCTTCTAACCAAAGCAAGGTGTGGTATAAGCATCGGGAATACGTCCAAATGCTTTTAACCAAAGCAAGGTATGGTATAAGCATCGGGAATACGTCCAAATGCTTCTAACCAAAACAAGGTGTGGTATAAGCATCGGAAACACGTCCAAATGCTTCTAACCAAAGCAAGGTATGGTATAAGCATTGAGAACACGTCCAAATGCTTTTAACCAAAGCAAGGTATGCTATAAGCATCGGGAACATGTCCAAATGCTTCTAAGCAAAGCAAGGTATGGTATAAGCATCGGGAACACGTCCAAATGCTTCTAACCAAAGCGTCCTAATGCGTCACACGTGAAAGGAAAAAAGGGGAACGAGAACACCGAGGCGCACCCAAATGTATCTAACCAAAGCATCCTAACGCGACACACGCGAAAGGGGAAAGGAAGTGGTATAAACACCAGAACTCGTCTGAATGCTTCTAACCAAAACAAGGAGTGGTGTAAACACCGGGCATACCCGAATGTTTCTAACCAACAAGGGTGGTGTGAACACCGGGCGTACCTGAATGTTTCTAACTAACAAGGGGTGGTGTAAACACCGGGCGTACCCGAATGTTTCTAACCAAAACAAGGAGTGGTGTAAAGACCAGGCGTACCTGAATGTTTCTAACCAACAAAGAGTGGTGTAAATACGGGGCGTACCCAAATGTTTCTAACCAACAAGGAGTGGTGTAAACATCGGGCTTACTCGAATGTTTCTAACCAACAAGGGGTAGTGTAAGCATCAGGAGTACCCGAATACTTCTAACCAACAAGGAGTGGTGTAAACACCGGGCATACCCGAATGTTTCTAACCAACAAGGGGTCAGATCAAAGGATAGGAGCGGTCTCACCTGGAACTCCTCTGAATGAACCATACATACAATATCGTCTGGTTGCACCAGCTTTGAATGAACCACACATACAATATCGTGCTTGCATAAAAAAGAGACTTAACAGATACAACATGATAAAGGTGCATACTCTATGCGAGATGAATAACCATAACACAATGTTAGGGAGATGTTTCATGCACAACATGCAAGGAACAAAACTGAAGCATATTCTATGCAACAAAAATTGAGGCATGCTCCATGCAACACCAAAATGCATATTTTATGCCATACTAGCAAACCCATGTTCTATGCAACAGACACGAACATTTTTTAATGTAAACGTGAGAGCACGTGAAGGCATGCACAATGTAATACAATGCAATATGTGAACATTTTCTATGCAAATGTGATGACAGCATGCACAACACAATACAACGGACTATGCGAACATTTCCTATACAAATATGATGACAGCATAACTTATGCAATATAACGCGCTATGTGAACATTTTCTATGCAAATGTGATGATAACTTATGCAAAATCATGTTCCACACTAGAGTACAGAATGCATGATAATTAAAAGAAAACACGCTTTATGTTAAAGTACCAAATGCATGACACATGCCTCACATATGTAATAAAGGAAGGCGTAATTACACAAGGATGAAAAAGCCTTCCAATGCGACAAGTTCGAAAGCAACTCTTCGATCTACCTCTCAGAAGAGTTGTAATACACAAAAAGGATACACCTCGTCCAATGAAAGGGAAACAATGATCGCCGAGAACACTATTTCAAGCCTCCGCAAAGAGGATTCGAGCTCGACAGCAATTCTTCCTTGCACCACTTGAGGAACAGGGACCAACACAGTAGGAAAAACACCAAAATAGGAGCATTGGGAACTAATAGACCACTACGGAGGGGTGCCGGCCACCCATCGGCCATCCCTAGGAACTGTCGGCCACAAATTGGCCTTGTCGGTTACCAATGGTGGTTGTCGGCCACCGATGGTAGATTCGGGACAAAATGGGTTTTTCACCCTAGGTCTTTATATTTACACCCTCAAACCTCATTTCTTCACAACCTGAAGTCCAAAAATCACTCTCCTCCTCCTCTAGACCTTCCTCCTCTTTAGATCCGAGCCTCAAGTGCATTTTCTAACGCCCTATAAACACATTCTTCGCTAAACCCTCTCGGTCTACTCCGCTTTGAACCAATCAAAAGTTGATTTCGGGATTTCCTTCTTGGTTTTCACCACTTGGGGTATGTTTCCCTTAAGTTTCTCTTGGATTTAGTGCTTTTTCTCGGACTTCATCCTTTTCTCCCATTTTTTCTCTCTTGGAGTTGACTTTCGTTGACTCTTGGCATTCTTCACCCATTTTTCCCATTTTTGACCATTTTCTCATCTTCCCTCGAGATGGCGGATAACATCCCACACGACGGAGCTTCTTTGGAGATGGTGGTGGATCTAGAGCTTGCGCCATTGCCACTTAGCGTTTGACCTTTTGACCCGGTGACGTACCATCCTGAGATACACGTGCTATCGCCCAATGGCATTCATCAGTTCAGAGGGTTTGCACAAAGCGCACCAGAGGACCTCTTGCTGTGCGAGTCGGAGTCTCATTTATCTTATGGCGCCTTCGAGGTATACACTGTATTCTTGCATTTTCCCAATGTATCTTGCATTGCTTGCATAAACCATACTCTTGTACTGTATTACTTACATTACATTATATCTACTTGTCCTGATCAGAGGGGGATTCACGTGCCATCAGAGGATACGGGACCACATCGGCGAGAGAGTGGTACATGGAGCTCCCCGACGGTGTTCGCTATATCATTGACGAGGCCGGCTTCGACTTATTTTGCATGGGTCTCTCACGCCTCCTAGTGAGCAGACCATTACTGGGTGTTCTAGTAGAGAGTCCTGGTAGAGAGGTGGTGGGATACCACCGACTCCTTTCATTTCTCTACCACAGGGGAGATGACGATGACTCCCTTCGACTTCTCTATGCTAACCGGCATAGAGGTGGGGGGTCATCCGATTCCTTACGACACAGATATGGGTGAGTGGGAGGCCACCCAGATTTATTTGATAGGGGCACACCCGCCTATCTCTTGATCAGGGATGGTCTAATACACCGGGTTTGCCGACCATTTTAGAGGGATAGCACTAACGACCCGAGAGGAGATCGAGCAGTATGCCCGAGGTTTCTTGATGTTCTTGTTTGGCACTACATTGTTCGCCGACCGGGCGAACACCGTCAGGCTATACCTTATGAGCGCCTTGGTGGACCTGTCCCGTGTCCGACTCTACGATTGGGGCGCACTGGCTTGGCCATTTTATGTGGGTACATGAGCTCGACCTCCCGTAGGAGCGGGCATCTGATAGGAGGCTACTGGAGGGCCTGGGAGGTATGCTTTACTTTTCTGTTTTGCATTTCCTACGTACTTTCTACTTACCATTCTCTGTACACTGCACACACTGTATACTGTACACACACGATCTGCTTTCTTCTTTACATACTCTGTATCCCGCACACACATAGTTTGCCTTCTGCTTTACATACTCTGTATCCCACACACATACAGCTTGCCTTCTGCTTTACATACTCTATATTTATCTGTTGTATACTCAGTGTTGCCCTTTCACTTTCTGCAGCTATGGGTGTACACCTACTTTCCGAGACTTGCCCCAGAGCCGGAGGTGGAGATGCTGTCTGTCGTGCCATACTCTCACCGGTACGACGTGAGATGTCAGCGGAGGTCCCGGGAGTCCTTTTCCTTTTTTAGTCGATACTTCGACACTGTGACCGCGGCTGAGGTAACTCAGTCTTCTCTATTATTTCCATTTTCCTTTGATTTTGATTCATATTGCAATATCTGATGACAACTAATAATCTGTACATTCTCTATTTACAGATCACTTGGCAGCCTTGGACGACGATGCCTGAGGGAGTTAGGGATCAGTTTACTAGGGTGCGATAGGCTTCCCGTTTCCAGCTCCTACTTGAGGGCCCAGTTTGTCGGGCATGGTTCTTAGGGGAGCAATTCTTATGCCAGAGCATCGGCTTGCCCAAGCCGGTAGTTCCCATGCCACCTCCGACATATATGAGAGCCACAGAGAAATACGCTTTCCAGGAGATGATTGATTTCACTGGAGGCTGGGACGCCGACTTCTTCCGAGTCGAGGGTGATTACACAGCCTTCATCTAGACATACCTTATGCCACCTCTGACTAGCACCCATGGAGGTGAGAGAGTGAGGGCTCCAGCTGCGAGAGAGAGAGGTAGAGGGGCCAGGATGACCACGACCCATGGCAAGAGAGGTTCTGGGACGAGACAGAGGACCGGGTGACTAGAGCTGCCTACCACACTCACCTGCTGGCGACACACCAAGGAGGCTTACCAGATCCCCATCGAGCCCACACCAGCCGGGCATAAGCTTGTCGGGGTTCGAGGCTCGACTCCAGTATGTCCCACACTTTACACTTTGCATGTTCAATTCATTTCAGTTATGCTTTATAGAACATTGATCCTCTCAACGCACTTGCAGGCACCTATAGAGTACACCGGGCAGGCCCTCGAGCTAGGGGCTTCCCTGACGGAAATAGTGCAAAGGAGCATGAACCTACTCAGCCTTTACAAGATTCCGGTAATTTCCTTTAGTTCACACTTCATGCCATCAAACTTTCTATTGATACATTAGCGTTTCAACTATAATCCATTCCATGCTACACTGATCTGATACACTGCACTCAAACACTGCATTCATACACTGCATTCCAACACTGCATTCAAACACTACATTTAATCACTGCATTCCGACATTGCATGCTGCACATCATTTTCAGTCATTTTTTTTTTTTTTTTTTTTTTTTGCATTTGGTATACACTACGACTGATGTATTTGACAAACTGTCCTTTTTAGATCCCAGCCACATCAGATGCTCTAGCGGGAGCTGCAGTAGGACCATCAGTACCTCCTCTGGCAGCAGGGAGAAAGAGACGGGAGGCTCCAGCTCGTAACCGAGGCAGAGCTAGGGGCACCCATGACAAGGTGGCCCTTCAGAGCCCGTTCCGGACGATGATGATGATGAGACAAGTAAGGGCGAGGAGGCAGCGAGTCCACAGTCTGAGTCATTTGAGGATGGAGAGGACGATGCTGACTCAGATTCTGAGGGTGGAGATGATGCTCAGGCAGGTTTAGCAACTAGCTCAGACACGAGGGCCTCTGACAGTGGCACCGATGGAGATAGTTCTAAATCCATGCCCAAGAAGAGAACGAAGAGGGCCTCTCGATCCTAAGGTAGTTGGGCGCCGGTTCACATGTTATTACTTAGTTTCTTTTTGTTTTTTTCTTTTTTTAGCTAGTAATGTTAGCACATTGTACAGTTTCCAGACAGTTTCTATTTTCTTAAAAACTTGTACCCTTTTGTAAAAAGAAACCATGATTGGAATGAAAATTAGCTTTTTGATGAAAAGTGTTGTATTTTGCATTCTGAGCATCGCATAACATCATTTTACACAAAAACGGGATTGATGGAAATTAAATATTGTACTTTGTATTGGCAATTTCGTAATCAGGTAATGAACCGACCAACACATAACAAATAGAGTAAAACAATTCAATGAACAACTAATAACAACTCGATAAACAAAACAACAACTTGATAAGAAAAACAACATCAATACAATTCGATAAGCAACAACAAAACAACTCAATAAACAAAGTGAAACAACATAAAAAGCGACTCAACAAAACTCTTAAAACAAAGCGGCAAAATGCACCAAGAGCAGAACAAAACACAGGTTCTCAGCACTCTCAACACATAGGAAGACAAGAGGAATTATGTCGGCTACAGGCAGAGGTTGTCGGCCACCAAAAATGGCTATCGGCCACTAGTAGTGGTCGGTCGGCTACAAAAGGTGGCCGGTCGGCCATCAACACTGGCCGGTCGGTCATCAATGCAGGGGACCTCCAGATTGCTGCCATCTGTCGTCCACTCAACAACTTATCTTCTACAAAAGTTGGGACTTCGTAGTTTCTTCATTCCAGCTCTGTTTTTTCCACAAACGGAGCCATTCTGTGCCGAAAAACTCTCAAATTGGATTGTAACTTTAGACGACTCGGAAAAAGTGAATTTTTGGGATTTTGGGATAAATGCACTATTCACGCTAAGTCGTACCCCACTGTGTTTTCCGTTCCTCCATGCCGTGGCTAGATGTTGGAACCTGGTTGCACATGTTTTCTACTTCGGGGGACAAGAGATATGTCCTACAATTGAAGAATTCTAAGTTCTGATGGAATCCTGGTGTGATGAGGAAATCTTGCCTCAGTCCCATTTTGGTCATATCCAAGCTTTAGGAAGGATGTGTGGGCTTAATTTACATCAGGCTCGCTCCTTGGTTCACAACGAGGAGCTGGATATCCCCAGGTTGATTTATCAATTTTCTAACACCAGTGACCGTGACAACCGTCTTTGGCAAGGTTTTCAGCAACATGCCCTTTGCTTGGGTATGTTGGCTTATTTTCTGCTTGCCCCTAGTTTTGGAGGGTCTAGCGTTCAACTAATTGAAGTGGCTCAAGGCTTGAAAGAGGGAAAAAGTTGCATTGGCTTGACATTAGCTGAGACTTTGATAGGCTTAGATGCTTTCCATCGGCGAGAGACAACCAAATTAGTAGGGAGTCCACTACTCTTGCAGGTAATGTTTCCCACCCTATCTCAGATGTGTTTCTCACATCACTCAGCACTCATGCTCTGTTTTTCTCTCAAAACCCTTTCTTACTTTTTCTCTCCGCATACACCTCTCTATTCTTTAATCTCTCTTATTTTTCATTCCTCCCCTGATATGGCTCATGGACAGGTTGAAGGTAGTGACTCTTGCCCTGCATATTCAGTACGAGGCTATTCCTTTCGCCAACGGCTAGTTGATTTCCCAAACGAAGGGTGGTGGTGCCACTGGATGTGCAACAGGTCTGTTATCGACATTGCTTGGTGTTGCCCCTGGTTTGATCTGCCTGAGATGAGCTATAGCATGTCTTGACAACCTGGCATTCAATTGATTGGCTTGACACACTGTGTCTTCTATTTTCCATTCTGGTTCAGGCGTTAGTTTGGACACGACTAGACTTGCCTAGGAGAGAGGGTAGAGTACCCGGCTCCATTTCCAATCCGAGGTTCACAATTAGCTCGATATCCCACTACATGGAGGACAAGAGAACTTCTAGCTCCCGCTCCCAATTTCAGTTGCGCCCTTTCTGGCGAATGCATAGCTTGGCTTGAAGATGAGGTGCAAACCAGGCCTACCTTAGCATTTGAAGCTTCCACAAGCTCTGAGAGGGAACGCATGAACACCTGACTCACCGATGCCCCAAGTTTATTGCTTTGATATGTACTTTCAATTTTTCTTTTTGAATGTAATAAAAACAACTTTGATTTGAATCAAGAGTTAGAGAATTTTGTATTGAAATCAATGAAATTGAAGTTGTGGGCACTGAAAATTTTTTCCTTCTGGACCAAAAATGGTCTAAGTTGTAAAAAGATTAATTTGAACAAAATCAACTTTTATTAAAACTTTCCAAAACCATTTTCGATAAGGATCATAACTGGACACACCCAGAGTCTATCCTCGAGATGTACAACCCCAAATCCCGCAAATGAAAAGTTACCCCTTGTCTGAATAACACTACACTGTACTGTAACCAGCTCTCATAGTAAAGATCACAACCGAGCTCTTAGATATAGAGAATACAAAGATGACCAGAACAATCTCATAGACACAGTTGATTTGGAAGTGTTTATGGCTAGACTTCAGAATGAAGTTACCTACGTATCCTGAAGATGGAAATCAAGCCTTACATAGTTCGGTTCAGATTCACTCGGGTATTAACATTTTCCTTTTGTGCTCTAACTTTTGCCAAGGCCGCCCTCTTTGAGTTTTAAACCTTGCGAGCTCAGTTTTTCTTTTTTCTAATTTTTTGTGCTCTAACTTTTGCCGAGGTCGCCCTTTTGGGTTTTCGGCCTAGCGAGCCGCTTAAAGATAATATTTCTTCAACTTGTCCATGTTGATTGGTTGGGAGAATTTGAGGCCATCTAGGTCCATAAGAATGAAAGCTCCACCCGACCAAATTGACTTGATGATGTAAGGACCAGTCCAATTAGGTCTGAACTTGCCCTTAGGGTCATGGATGGGAGCTCAGTTGTCTTTGAGCACCAAATCCCCTTCTTTCAGATTCTTGGACTTAACTTCTTGTTGAAAGCCCTGGCAATCCTGCATTGATATCCTTGGGCATGGTATAGTGCTTTTAGCCTCCTCTCGTCGAACAACATTAGTTCCTTAAACCTGCTTTGCTGCCAATCCACTTTTGCTATGTGGCACTCATCCATAACTCGTAGCGACGGAACCTCTACTTCGATCGGCAGAATAGCTTCCATCCCATAAACCAGAGAATATGGAGTTTGCCCAGTAGATGTCCGAATTGATGTTTTGTAGCCCCAAAGAGCAAATGGCAATTTGTCTAGCCAGTCCCTGTAAGTTTCCACCATCTTCTATAGAATGTGCTTGATGTTCTTGTTGGCGGCCTCAACAGCTCTGTTGGTTTGCGGCCGGTATGTGGATGACTTATGAAAAGCCACGTTGTATTTTTCCAACAAGTCGATCACTTCTCCCTTGAAGTGGGAAGCATTGTCTGAAATGATCTCATTCGGGACCCCATAATGACAAATGATGTTATTCCTGATGAACTTGGCTACGTGCAACGCTTTCAGCACTGCAGAGGATTGGGCCTCAACCCACTTTGTAAAGTAGTCTATTGCCACTAGGATATACTCATGCCCGTTCAAGCCCTTCGGCGTAACTGCCCCAATAACATCAATTCCCCAGACTGAAAATGGCCATGGTGAAGTCATGTTGTACAGCATTGACGGTGGGATGTTCATACGATTTGCATGAATTTGGCATTTGTGGCATCGCCGAACAAAACCAATACAATCCTCTTCCATAGTTGACCAGTAATAACCCTGCCTAAGAATCTTCCGAGCTAGCATTACTCCGCTCATGTGTGCTTCACACTCTCTCCCATGGTTGGCCTCCATTAGGCGCTTCGACTCTTCTGCATCAACACACAGCTTGTGCATTCCCAGATGGCCCCTTTTATACAATTTACTCCCGCAAATGATAAACTGAGCAGCCATTCGCCGTATCGCCCTTTTATCTTTGGCATTTGCCCCTAGTGGATAAGCCTCATTTTCTAAGAAGTTCCATATATCATGATACCAGGGGTTTTGATCTTGTACTTCTTCTATTGCGGTGATCAACTCGTAGGTCGGCACATACCTGTGTTCAATAATGATCGGACACATCCGGACTCCCAAAGGGATGCTATCATGGAAGATAGAGTTGATAAAGTGTCAGCGAACCTGTTGTTCTCTCTTAACAGATGCGTGAAGGTTAGCTTCTCAAACCTAGGAATCAGAACGTCCAAGGTTTGGTGATAGATTTTCATCATTTCCTCTTTAACCTTCTAGTCTCCTTTTGCCTGAGACACAACGAGGTTCGAGTCCCCAATGACGTCCAACCTTTTTTCCCTTAGTTCCAGGGCGGCTTCCAAACCAGCGATACATGTCTCGTATTCTGCTTCATTGTTCGATACCTTAAACCAGAGTTTGAAGGCTAAAGGTATGTGGGAATTGTCAGGTGCTATTAGCAACACCCCTATCCCATAACCGTACTAATTAGACGCTCTGTCAAAGTACATGGTCCAAATCTCTTCCTTAACCTGCAGAATGGCCTCATTTGGGAACAAATACTCTACTGTTTCATCCCCCTCCACTAGGTGATCTGGCAAGAACTTAGCTATCGCTCTCCCCTTGACAGACTTGCGAGTCATATACTTCAAATCAAATTCGGAGAGAAGAAGCAACCAACAGGCTACCCTACCCGTAAGCGATGGTTTCTCGAAGAGATATTTGATGGGATCTAATCTCGAAACCAGAATTACGGAGTGAGCTAACAGGTAGTGCCTCAACTTCCTGGTAGCCCATACTAAGGCCAAGCAAGCCTTCTCTAGCGGGGTGTGATGAGTCTCATATTCCAACATCTTCTTACTTAGGTAATAGATGGCCTTCTCCACTCTATCCTTAGATTCCTGCGTAAGCATGTAGCCCATTGTCGTGTCGGTTATTGACAGGTACAAAATCAATAGCTTTGGCGGTGACAACACGGGCGGGTTCTAAAGGTACTGTTTGATCTGCTCAAAAGCAACCTCGCATTGGTTATCCCATTGGAATTTCTTTCCTTTCTTTAGGAGACCAAATAGTGGTTCACAAGTCAAGGTCAATTTTGTAATAAACCGTCTTATGAATTGCACTTTACCCAGAAAGTTGTGCACCTCCTTTTTAGTCCTTGGTGGTGACATTTCTAAGATGGCCTTGATTTTGGAAGGATCAACCTCAATGCCTCTCTGTGTGATCAAGAAACCCAATATTTTCCCCGTTGTGACACCAAAAGTGCATTTTTGTGGATTCAGCCTCAACCGATATTCTTTGATCCGTTGGAAGAATTTCTTCAAGGCAGTGTAGTGGCCCTCTCTTTCTTTGGACTTGACAATCATGTCATCCACGTACACCTCAACCTCTTTGTGGATCATATCATGCAAGATCGTGGTTGCAGCCCGTTGATAAGTAGCCCCAGCATTTTTCAGACCGAACGGCATCACCCTGTAGTAGTAGGTTCCCCATGGCGTGGTGAAGGCAGTCTTCTCCCTATCCTTGGGTGCCATCAAGATCTGGTTATACCCAGAAAACCCATCCATGAAGGATAAAAACGCGTGGCCTGCGGTGAAGTCCACCAATTCGTCGATGTGCGGTAAAGGAAAGTCGTCATTCGGACTGGCTTTGTTTAGATCTCTGAAATCCACACACATCCGAATTCTACCATCTTTCTTCGGCACCGGAACAATATTGGCCAACCAAGTAGGATACTCAGATACTAGCAAAAACCCTGCATTTATCTGCTTGGTGACCTCTTCCTTGATTTTCAAAACCCAATCCGGGTGTATTCTTCGAAGCGGATCCGATGCTGCACAATTTCAGGATCGATTCCAGGCATGTCTTCGTAGGACCATGCAAAAATATCTTTGAAATCTTTTAATAAAGCGACTAAGCGCTCGCGTTCCTCTGAAGACAACGTGGACCCGATCTGGACCAGACGCGGATCCTTCTCAGTACCCACATTAATTGCAACGATCTTATCAACAAGGGGTTTTACAAACCTCTCCTCCTCTTGATCAATCAAATGTTTCAAAACTAGAGGAATTCCTTCCTTATCATTTTTATGAAAATTTTGAAAGTCATGATCAATGCAATATACAAGTGGCACAAAAAAGTACTCAAAAACAGCAGTGGTACCATTCTCATTCAAAGCTTCTAGCTTGTCCAATTTCTCAGTTACAACCGACTCAAAAGAAAAGGAAAAAGATGACCTCGACAAAACAACGGCATCCGAGTTATCAACCCCAAGAATACCGGACTCTGACTCAGAATAACTGGAATCTGATTCCGACTCCACAGACTCTGTGGAATCAGATTCCGATTCACTACCTGATTCAGAATTGCTGCACAAAAAGCTCTCCTCGAACTGCCAAACAAAGGAGGGTGCGATAGATGCATCCAGAATACCACCAGAAGGGTCCACACTTGATTGATCTCCGATCATGGAAACGGTGAAGTCATCCCCCAAGCTCTCCGGTTTGATCTGAGGATCCAAAATGAGACAAGCCAACACTGTTCCTATCTCAAGTTCACTGCCATTGGACTCATCCTCTGTACTCTGTTCAGCCTCAGCTAGTAGGTCAGTCTGTTCCTCTATGGATTCATCCTCTTGCAGCTGTAGATCGAAGAAAATCTCGAAGCCGGGAAAATGCCGCTTCTCAGAGTTTAACCATGGCTCAGGAAAGCCGCAAAATGGGAAATCATCCCCCTTTCGGACAAAACGGCTGTTCAGGGTTCCTTGAATGGGTCTATGCACCAGCTCATAGTGCTTCCTACTTTGCTTAGCTTTGGCTCTTCCTGTCATTTCCTTCCATTTTCTTACCTAGTCTTCTTTGGTAGGCGTGTAACCTAGACTAAAGGTATGAGGGTTATGTGGCACTTCGGCCAATGCAGCAACGCCCTTCTGGCTGCTCCTTCACAATCCCATTCCGGGTACATGCTGTAGCTTATTCATGAGGTAGATTGATTGAGCACTAATGTACAACCCCTCATCAATAGCTAAAATATCTTGCACCATCCGGGCCTCAGCCAAGGTAAATCCAGATAGGAAAACATCCTCGTCGCCGTGTACAATCTCCAGTGCTGGTGTAGTGACCTCTGGCAGGGGATATATAGAAGAATTCCCAAAAATAGTGGCCACCCTTTGTCCAAGAGGACACTTCAGCATCTGATGCAAAGTAGAAGAAATAGCTTTTACTTGGTGCAACCACGGTCGCCCAAGTAGCAAGTTAAAGGTAGTTGGAACATCCAGGATGTGAAACTCAATATCTTGTTGTGCCAGGCCAACCTGCGTTCTGATCCGAATTGTCCACATCACTTCCCAACTTGTATTGTCATAAGCCCGAATCACCTGGGCTGTTGGTACAAAGTCTGCTGACTTCAAGCCAATAACATAGGCTGTGTGTGACGGACACACATTAATTGTAGACCCAGCATCAACCAAGACAACCGGTATCCACTTCTCTTTACATTCAACAGAGATGTATAGTGGGTTGTTATACTCAGAGCCCTCAGGCGAAAATTCCTTATCTATGAAGGTCAAAGTCGGTGAAACGCCTCCTGGGAAAACCAGTCCCACTAATTGCTCAAGAGTTGTCTCGATAGAGAGCTTAGCCTTATCCATTGCTGATAGGATGGCTTACCTGTGTACCCGTCAAGCCATGAGCAACCCCCAGATGGATATGTCCACTTGAATCTTTTTCAGCTGCTTCAGTACAGCTTCTTCTTCTAGAAATCTCTCCTTCTATTTTTTGGCTTCCTTATCTTTTCCAGATGATTCTGGTTGGTCCAGGTGTGGGGGCTTAAAATATCACCCGCTCTGAGTCATGTGATTGACTTCCTCGAAATACCATGTATCATCTGGCAGATTCTGTCCCCAATCTTCATCCGTATGGGCAAGATGCAAATCATCATCTTCCCACCACATTCCCCCGACAACCGACAAGCAACTGTTCAGTTCCATTGTAAGCATTCCCGTATCCACATCACAGTCAGTCCCCACAGGGCCTTTGGCCTTTCTAGACTTCTGATCATTCTCATCACTTTCGTGTTCAAACCGCTTCAATGCGGCCTCCTGCTCTATATCAGCTGTACTAACGCTGCTTAATTCCTGAGCATAATTCTTAGTACCGGTGCTCTCCGGTGACTTTTCCTTGTCAGTCCCTGTTTCTAGCTGTTCTTATTTTGGTTGAGACCCCTCATTAACATCCGGTTCATCACTGAGCCACCCTGTATTATCCGTTGATCCGTTCATATCAAACCAGTCAATCTGTACACTCCCTAGATCTTGTTCATCGAAGAACTGCAGGTTACTGATGTCCTCCTCGAGATCGGCTAAGTCATCCAATCCCTGGCTTGCTCTGTTCTCCCGGACTACATTAACCTCCATTCATGTCGGCAATTCCACCCCTGGTCTGGCCTAACTGGTTGGCACAATGTAGCGGCATAGGTTGTATTCCTCTTCAGTTAAGCTCACGGAGCCCTCAGGCATGCCTTCTTCTATCACAGCTACCAGCACAGGTTGAGGTTGGGATATAGACGCGCTCATCATGCACAAGTCTGTGCTTTCCGGGATGAGCAGTGCTGGCTTAGGTAGGTGGGAGGGGGTGATGTAAGAGACGACCAGTGTTTGGATAAGGTTTATTTACTGGGGTGGAGGGGCTTGGTTATGTGGTGGGAGGGGATTTGTAGTGACGTTAGGCTTTTGAGGAGGCGGTATCACTTTGTTATTAATGAGATCCTGAATCTCATGACGCAATCTGAAGCATAGGTCGGTGTCATGACCATGCTGTTGGTGGAAGGCGCAGTACTTGGCCGGGTTGTGTATAAGAGGGTGGGGATTAGGCAATGGGCGCTGCTCTAGGGGCTTCAGATGCCTTTTTTTAATCAGGATCCTCAAGGTTGCAGATAGAGACATGCAGAGTGGGGTGAAGACCCTCTGGCCTCGGGGTTGGTGCTTTGCAGGTTGTGAGGTGGTTTCAGATGTACCGGCAAAGGGGGTGGCAGTTTTCAGTGTAGTGGTGACCATACCAACATCAGAGGTCCTTGCAACTACATTACTACTTGTAGCCGTATTGGAACTGCACGTAAAAGTCCTCTTAGGCTGCTCTTTCTCATGGCCTATCAGATCTTGTTTCATTACATCCTCTATCTGCACCCCTATTTCATAGAAGTCAGCAAATGTAGGCAGAGGTAAGACTATCATCTTCTGTAGTAGCGTCGGTTGCAGATTACAGACGACCATTCTGATCTGGTCCTTTTCAGCTGGCCGGGTGGTCATCATGGAGGCCTTAGCCCTCCACTGAGTGACGAAATTAGAGAAACCCTCCTTTGGCTCTTGGCGAGTTGCTTTGAGATCACGAGTTATGACCTCGATTTGAGTGTTATAGGAGTATTGAGCAATAAAGGCCTTAGCCATCTCTTCCCAGCTCTTCTTTACAGAATCTTCAAGTTTAGCATACCAAATGGCCGCGATACCCGACAAGGTCCGGCCGAAGAGGGATAACTTCTGCAATCTAGATAGGCCCATCGGTCATAGAATATCTGAAAATAGTCGCAGGTGGACCATAGGATCACCTAAGCCATCAAAGCGATCTATATGCAACATTTTAAACCTATCTGGCAAGGTCATCGCTACATCAGTATAGCCATCCTCTATATCCGGGATCTAATTGACACCCTGAGCTCTTTTGAAGAGCTTTTCAAGCTTGCTCACTTTCAGTGCAGTAGGGTCGACCTCAAACTCAAATGGTGCCTTCGTTGGGTAAACTGGTGTTTTGGAAGTCTGGGGTGGAACTGGCTCTGCCGGAATGTCTGCATTTTCCTGGACATTAGTTGTAACCCCAGGTATTGGAACCCTGACTGGGGGTGGATGCGAAGCAGAAGCTGCTGCTTGTTGTGGTTGTTGTTGCTATTGAAGCCTAGCGATCAATTCAGCCTGCTGGGTTGCAATTTCTGCTTGGAGGGCGGTGACCTCTAATTGGCGAATAGCGTCTAGCTGCATTGCCTCAATAGTTTGTTGGAGTTGACGCAACATATCCTCCATGTTGACCACAGGATGCTGATCTATCGAAACTGGTGTGTACTCCCTTTCCGAAGTAGAAGTAGATAATTGGGTTCGATTGAGCACATGTGAAGTAGTCAGTAACTGCTGAATTGGCGATTGCTGAACCGGTGAGTTATGCTTGACTCTCATCCATAATTTAACCGGGGGTAGTGAAGCAAACACTGGATGTCCTCTAATAAGATCCTCAGATCAGTAAATCCTCCTAACTAGGGTCCAGAGTGCTCGGGGGGTAACAGCCTCGTCTGAAGCAATTGTGAAGCATTACCTTGCAAAAAGAAAAATAAAACAAAAGAAACAAAAATCAGAAAACACACAACACCTCGGTTTAGACAGAAACAACACAATTGAAATCATAAGCCGGATGACTGTACTCAAACACTGATTTCTGCCCCAAATCTCTGCCTCAAAACTGATACCCTCAAACTGATACCCAGACTTGCAACTGATACATACATTCCTGCAAAGTTTCACTCTAAAAGCACGTATCAAGCAAATGAGAGCCAAAACACCCCTATGATGGGGTAGGGTTACCCTATCCTAATCTCGTCAGGAGCTAGGGGTTCACTACGCAAACAAGCAGTTTCAAATAATTCCTGCATTCAGGTGAGCAACATGTCCTAGTTTAGAACAGCCTCTATGGCTTCTGATATGCAACTAGGCCGATTAGTCAAAAAGGTACCTCAGCAAGACCACCTAATATACCTCTCACTCCTAACACTGAGAAGTGAAAGGAGGATCAAACAGTACAACATCTTGTGTTCCCATCGTGGCAGAGCCTGCAACTGGTCAGCCTTATGGCACGCTTTTCCAAACAAGCCTCCGGCAAACCGCTCAGGAATAGCAGAGGGCAAACACTGTGACTTAGGCGCACCGATGCCAATGAAATGCAAAGAAACACATAAATGTAGATAAAACAACATATCATGAGTTCGAGTCAAGTTCTCTAAATTCCCAACAGAGTCGCCAGAAACTGTGGGCTCGCCTTTTTCTGCGCCTCCGCCTTTCGGAAAGGGTTTGAAAAGAAGGCCTCACAGTTCGGACTCCCGCGGTTTTGAATCTAGTCTCACAAGTGCAATGTGAAACTGATAAACACCAAAGAGTCCAAATCCGACAAATCTTTTTGAAAAATCAGATTTTAAATCAAATAATGCCAAAATTGGACTGCTTTGCCAGATTACAGAGTTGCCACCTAAATATTTTATTTTGGAGAAATTTAGGAAACCCTGACTCGTGCCAAAGGCCACGTGTCTGTCATCACCAAAGTTGCCTTGGCTCGGGAACTTGGGTACGAGAGGGGAAGGTCTTGAAATGAGCACCCCCGCTCGCCCGATCAAAGATCGGCCTCTACTAATTATGATATGATGTTTTATAAACCTCATGTGTTCTTATTCTGCTTATTAGCTAACTTTACTATGTGATGTGCATAAGCAAGTATAGACTAAAATCGCAAGAATTGGAACAACTCAACTCATGTTTTCTTTCGAAAATAGTTTGAATTTGCCACCTCAAGTGGGTTTAAAACATGATTTTTCCACTTCGCAAAGTGGGCTTAAAACTTACATTTGTTGAATCGTTCCAATTCAAACAACAAAGCCTTCATCCACAAGCATTCATGCAGTTAAGCATTTAAGCACATAGCCTCATGGCAAGTATGCGAATCATGGCAATATGGGAATCGCACTCATGCAAGTATGCTAAAGCATAAAACTCACCGAGTACTCCAAGCTAAAACAAAAGCTAGTTAGAAAGATGCATGATCCTAACTATGTTAAATGACTAATGCAACGCATGCAATGATGTAACTAAATAGGCTTGGCTACTTAATCATGGTGTTTGTAGCACTTTGATAGGATGCTTTGAAACACGTACTCAAGGAAGTATTGAAATCGCAACGTAGTTTGAATGATGCGCCGAGCCTCGGTGTATGCAAGACAAATAAATGGATGCAAACATGCAAGCATAAAGTATGCTAATCGAAATATGTCCCTAATCTAACCATCAAAAGCAGTTAAATAAAAGGGAGAAAGACGTGGAGTTAGAAGACATACACACACGCACGTACACTTATTACAACATTATGCCTTCGTTAAGGAGGGTCCGAATGAATAAAGCTAACTAACTAGCTACGCTAATTATGCTAACTATTACAACACAATTGAAACTAATTAACTAACTTATTCTAAGCTAATTAATTACAACAAATCAGAATTGAATAACTAGTTACACTAACTAGTTAAGTACAACACTTGAATTGAATAATTAGCTACGCTAACTAAATAAAGCAATTAAATGGCCTTGAGGGCAAGGGACGCATGCATGCTCAATTGGCTTCCTCCAAAAAATCCATCACCTTGCCATAGGATACCTCTGTTTGTACTTGTTTGAACATTGAAAATAGCACCAACTTCCAAAACATTTCCGATCCCCTTTAGGAGCACACTAAACAACTTCCTTTATGGATGGCCGGTCGGCTACCAATGGTGGCTATTGGCTACCATTGGTGGTTGGTCGGCTACTTCTGGTGGCTCGTCGACCACTCCTTTCCTGAACTTTTTTTTTTTTTGTTTGCTGCAACAGAGAGCAAACAGAAGCAAAGCAGTGTATTCTCAAGGAGTGTATGTACTGCTACCCTCCTTATCATCACACAAGCTCAAAGGAGTGTAGTTCTTGGCTCTCAAGCCATCAAGCAAGCAATTTTCATGCATGATGACCAAAGAACCAAGCTTGTACAAGCTTAATGAGTGCAAAACAAGACTCAACAAAACTATCACCCTATCATGCATGATCAAGGGTAATGGTGACCAAGGAAAATGGCACATTTCATCACTTTTGAGTATGAAATGTCCCATTTGCCTCATGTTTGAATTAATGTTCGATCCAAATACATGCAATGCAACACGAAAGATGCTTTATCTTGCCTCTTTTATTTGTCCATTTTTGTTTACTCATTTTAGCTTACCAATCCATTCTTTAATTGATTAAGTCCAAGGTGAGTGTCCTCTAATTGAAAGTAGGCTTAAACCACAATTGTCTTGAGCATGAAAGAGACCTCATGCCATTGATTAGTAGAAACCCTTAAAAGAGGATTGAAACCATTAAGCACAAGTGTCTCAATTTCACACTCAAGCCAATAAAGGGTTCAAAGCCACTTTCAAAATAAATGAAAAAGTGAAGAATAGAGGGAGATTGCATAGATTTCAGTGCTGAAATTGAGTGCAAAGTGACACTAAAACATGCAAGCAACTCATGCAATTCATTCTAAAAAGCCTAAAACATTAAGCTAGTGAAGCCTCTTTACACTACAACCACACAATACAAGCCTCAAAGGACCAAACCGGCTCAAAATAGAGCTGAAACCTGTCAAAACAGTAACAAAAACATGCTGAGATTAAGGTACAAAATGCTAGAAAAACATGCTCAAATGTTAAGCTATCTAGGCATGAAAACAAGACACAAGGAATGGAGGCTACCCCCTCCAATTTTGGACTTCAAAATGAGGTTTTTACCACTGAAATAACTCTGAATTTCAATGGCTTAAAGGCCCAAAATGTTTGACTTGAAAGCCTTGAAAGATGGCACAAAAGCTCACATAATTAAGCAACAAGAAGGGTGGCTCACCGCTTAACACAAAATAGCCTCAAACCATCATGTTAAGCCTCAAACACTAGAGTTTTTTGTAGTTGAAAACCAGCTTAAAAATAGTATAAAAGGATGGCAAAACAAGTGTGCACAATAAGCTTAAATGAGGTAAGTTCTCTACCTTTGAAGCACAACACAAAACAGCCACAATTTTAGGCTCAAACCTCCTTCCAAAGCTCAAACTAGGCTCCAAGGGACCTCAGCTCCAAGGTGGTCAAGTTTGGTTAAGGCTCTATGTGCAAAGGTATAGAGAAACTAGAGTTTAAGGCACAAAACAAGAAGAAAGAGAGAGAGAAATTTGATCCAAATTTTCTAACCCCTCCAAATGGGGGAGAGCACCCTCTATATATAGAAAAACAAGATTAATGCTTGAAATCATCCTACCATACACGTGTATGGAGATGCACTTCAGTGAACAACAGCTGGCATAGTTGGCAAACAAATATCTAAAAAAGGAGAAAAATGGCCGTCAGCCACCGTATATGGCCGACCGGCCACCACTGATGGCCGGCAGGCACAAGCCATGGCCGATAGGCTGTGGGGCTAGCCAACAGGCCACCCTCTCCTCCAGAATTGAAACAACAAGCTCTTGGTCCACTACCTCAAAAATGAGGCGCTCAGCCAAGATCTTCGGGCACTCAACACAAACACGAGCATACAAAATCATCAAGTGTTCAAACGACGATGTCCAAGTCTTGAGGACGGTCAAAAATGGGGTGTCTACACACTATCTTATGCATTTCAACTCAATCGTGCCATCTTGTGCATCACGTTATCTTGCACATCGCACTATCTTATGCATTTCAACTCAATCACGCTGTCTTGTGTATCACACTATCTTGTGCATTTCAACTCAATCGCGCTATCTTGCGCATCGCACTATCTTGGACATTTCAACTCAATTGCGCTATCTTGTGCATCGTACTATCTTGTGCATTTCAACTCAATCGTGCTATCTTGCGCACCCTTACATCGCACTATCTTATGCATTTCACCTTCACACTATCTTGTGCATTTCAACTTACTTCGCACTATCTTGTGCACCTATATCACACTGTCTTGTGTATTTCACCCTACATTGCACTATCTTGTGCATTTCATCTTACATCGCCCTATCTTGTGCACCTGCATTGCGCTATCTTGTGCATTCATCCGCATCGCACTATCTTGTGCACTCACTGGTCTAAGAGACCTTAAATCCTCTAAAGGTGCAATTCCTTTGGTGTTTGTCGTGCCCAAACGACTTCTGGTGGTTTGGTATAGCCACCTGCCTGTGTTTGTAGTGAGTTCCTAGGAGATCAACTGAGATGGTAGAAACTAGAGTTCGAGTGGCCGAGGCCTAGAATGCAAAGGTTCTGAATTTCTGAGACTAAAGTCTGGTTTAAATACCCAGGGGTGTATCCTCGGCTTGAAATTTGTATGGCAGCCCCATAGGTTGAGGTAGCTTGTATGTGCCTCAATTCTGGATACTAAACCAAGCTAGTCTGTCACCCTGTTGGAGAATAGGGAAAGTTGCAAACATAGCTAAGGAGAAAAGTAGTACCTGTGGTTTGGAAGCGCAACCAAGAAGAAGAGGAAGATCCATGGCAACATAAGGTGAGTCATCGCCAATTGCCCTTGTAAGGTACTTTCACTTCCTAGCTACTACATCGTATTTATTATCTAGCACTTCTATCACATTACATATAGAATTTATTGCATGTATTTACTACACTATCCATTGCATTCATTTACTGTATTATCCATTTTATCACCTGTATCCTTTCCATGTTAAGCTTAGTTTGGCATGTGCTCATACCTTTCCCTTGTTAAAACATGGTTCTGTCATATGTAAGTACCCATGCTGCGCTGAGGCCAATATTGAGGGTGTCGGCACCTTTTCTGTGTTAGACATGGTTTGTTTTGTGTCCATACCTTTTCTAGGTAAGATGTGGTTCGGCCTGCGCCTTATTCACTTCATCCATTGCATCTACTGCATCGTACTTTGTTTTGTTGTATTCAGCATTTAGGATCATTATCTTTCTCCAGCAGATCATTCCTTATTTATATCATCCCACCCAATTACTTGATCTCTTTCTACGAAAAACATAGTTTTGCATGTGCTCGCACCCCTTTCACGTTAAAACATGGTTTTGTTATGTGTAAGCATCCATGCTGCACTAAGGCCAGTATTGAGGATGTAGGCACTTAGCTTGTGTTAGACGTTGTTTGGCGATGCCCACTTCTTTTCTATATAAAACGTAGTTTGATTTTGCATTTCCATCCCTTTATGGTATTTGTGTGTTATGCACTGCTTGTGGTTTGATTATTTCGTTACATTGTATATCATTTACACTGTTTGTTTTACAATGTGTATCATTTTGCATTCTGCCCCTGAACTATGTTGGTTTGATTCCTTACAACGGGATACGTAGGCAATCTTCGGGTTCAACCAACTGCACCTGTATTTTGTTTGTTTGCCCAAGTCTTACGGCCTTGTCAAAATGGGTCGTCTTTGGGCTTTGACATTCACTCACGTCACTTCATGACTTCGAGCTCTGTCAAAGAGGGGCAATTGTAAACACCCCATTTTTGACCGCTCTTAAGACTTAGGCGCCACTGATTGATCACTCGATGATGAAAGTTATGCTATGCAAATGTTTGATTTCTTCAGCAAGAAGAGCTTCAAAATCCCAACCTTACACCCCATTTTGGACCAAAACTATTTCAGACCTTAAAACCCTCTTTTTCAAAATATTTTTGAAAAATGTTTCTACGATGTTCTGAGGCTCACATTTTGTTAAAAATTTCACTTTTCGATAAACTAGAACATGAACATATAATGTAAATAAGATTCATATCATGATTAGTAGAGGCCGATCTTTGATCGGACGAGCGGGGGTGCTCAATTCATTCATGTTCTTCCCCTCTCGAACCTAAGTTCCCGAGCCGAGACAATCTTGGGGATGACGGACACGTGGCCTTTGGCACGAGTCATGAGTTTCCAAAATTTTCCCAAAATAAAATATTTAGGTTGCGACTCTGTATCTGGCAAAAAAGTCAATTTTTGGCAATTTGATTCAAAATCGATTTTCCAAAAGATTTGCGAGATTGATTTGGACTCTTTGGTGTTTATCAATTTCACATTGCACTTGTGAGATTAGATTCAGAACGACGAGAGTCCAAACTGTAGGGCTTATTTCGAACTTCCGAAAGGGGAAGCAAAAAAGTTGAGCTATAGGAACCTCAATAAAAGTAGATTCCGGAGGAACCTCCATTGAATCTGGAGAAGGCGGAGGGCCATCAGCAGACACAGGATCCTCAGGATGGAAGCATGGGGCCAGAATCTGCATCAAAGTCATCAAAAAACAGATTTCTAGAAATATTAGTGAAGACCAGTGAGTGGGTGGACTGTGGGAGGTGAAACTTGGAAAGAGTGGAGAACATTTTGTGTTCCTAGAAGACCACATGATGGGAAATACGAAGATGCTTGGAGATAGGATCCCAACAATGATACCCTTATGTTCTATACCATACCCCCGAAAACAACAAAGACGAGAACGAGGTTCTAGTTTAGTGTGTTCATGAGGCTAAAGTAGAACAAAACAAGCAGAACCAAAAATTTTAAGAGTGGTATAATTAGCAAGAGAACCATACAAGCGCTCGTAACGAGAAGTGTTAGCTATTATAGGGGTAGGGACTCGATTGATAGTGTGGATGGTAGTGAGGGCAGCTTTCCCCTAAAATTTTTCAAGACAAGAAGAAGAGAGGAGAAGAGCCCGAGTAGTGTCTAGAATATGATGGTGCTTTCTTTTGGCTCGTCCATTTTGTTGGGAAGTGCCTGCACAAGATCGATGAGAGAGAGTACCATGAGCCCAAAGAAAAGAAAGAAAATCAAAATCCAAGTACTCCATAGCATTAACAGAACGAAAAAGCTTAATAGTACGAGAAAACTGAGTGCGGACTATAGCAGAGAAATCATAGTAAATCTGTTTAAGTTTAGAGCGATTTTTGAGAAGAAAGAGCGAAGTATAGTGAGAAAAATCATCAACAAAAATCACAAAATATCTGAACTCCCCCATGGTAGGTGTGGGGGAAGGTCCCCAAATATCCGAATGCACAAGATCAAAAGGAGTAGTAGAAATAGAATTACTTTTATTAAAAGGTAAGGCAGGTTGTTTAGCAATTTGCCAAGATAAACAATCGACATCTTCAAGACGGACACGACCTAACTGACCACTAGAAACTTGTCACGTCCCCAAAATAGTACAGTAAATACAACCTAAAAAGTTCGTTAATATCTACATAAATTAGAGTAATTAGTCCTTTCATTACATGAAATTAATAATACAAAAGAGTTCAACATAAATAAATGCCCTTCGGGCTTACACCTTTCCAAGTCTTGGCTTGGTTACAACAAAAGGAGACTAGCTTATACAAATTTAGCCCTAGGCTATACAAAAAATATAAAACAAAGCGAGAAGCTCTTGCTTCCCAAAGATCCGTCCAATGCTATTGCCTTCGTGGAGGCATGCCATTATTACCTGAAAATGTTTTTCCCAAATAGGGTGAGCCACAACCCAGTAAGAATAATCTAACACAATATATGAGATTTAACAAAGATATAGGTGAAATGAGCATATACAATGCCCGGGGGTAAAACATTCATACTTTTGTATTGCCATAGAACACCAATTTCATATTCCATTATACTTTCCTCCAATTCATTTCAAAATATGTAAGTCAATTTCATTATTTCTCAATAACCTAAATGAGACTACAACTCAAAGGTTCATCAATTCCACAATTTACATACAAACACTTCTAGCTGCCATTTTACGAATATTTCATCCACGGGATCGGCACCCATGTATAATTTCAATTTGCCATTTTACAGATATTTCGTCCGTGGGATGGGCACCCATGTATACTTTCGGGACTTTCACTTAGGACACTCCAGCCAACTAAATTGTAATGGAGTCCATCCCCTTTCTCCTCACAAACAATAGAGTCCATCCCCTTTCTCCTCCCAAACAATCATACATATGCCATGTATTTAAACACATAATCACACATATGGAGTACATTCCCTTTCTCCTCCCAAATAATCATACATATACAATGTATTCATAACGTGGTCATATTCAATGATAATCAACCATGGACTAGCTTCAATTCACCTAATCCACATGCAATTTCTACAGCAATCAAAGCTATTCTTCACCGATAGTCCAATATAGATATTTCTAAACAGATATACAATCTGAAGATAGATAATTTAATCAAAATTTCCAAGGATATGAAGCATTTCATATTCAATTCCACCATCCATTCCAATACTCGCTCAGTTCCATGTTTACAACACCAATTTCAACTATTTATACAAAATAGATATGACAGTCATTTTAGGGCAAAAATCCCCTTTTTTGAAATATCAATCCAAGTACCAAAAACACCCATTTTGACACAAGAAGACTTCATTTTCAAACCCCAAGTTCATTTATTTCATTTCCATCAAAACCCCATCTTTTCCATTTACACCCAAACACTAGGTTTGTTTCAAAATGCTCCCAAAACCCACCATTGTTACACAACCACAAATAACTAAGTTAAAAATCATAACAAAGTATAGAAAATCCCTACCTCAAGAAGAGAAGGCCAAGTAAAGTAAGGTTGAAACTCCAAAGACACCGAAATCCAAGTTTGTCGGATCAAAATGAAGATCTTTAGAAGCTCAATCTTTTTATCAAAGGAAGTAGGGTGGATAGATCACTAGATCTAGGTAGAAAAGTAGAGAGAATGTGAGTTTTAGAGAGAGAGGCTCTCAACTTTAGGGTTTAGGATGAAAAGATATGAAAAAGTGATGTAAAAAGTAAATTTCGCGATCTGATATACGCGCAGTTTGCTTAAGCGGAAGAGTTGATGCCCGAGCGTCAAACAAAACATTTTGTTCCGCTTGAGCACAAAAGTGGCCCACTTGAGTGTAGAATACACACATCCAAAACTTCTGCAGACAACAGACAAACCACTCAAGCGCAAGGAATACTACTCGAGTGCCCACTCACTCGAGCGTGAAAAACACTCCTCCAATACTTTTGCAGACGCGCAAAGCACTGAGAGTTTCCAACACCCGCTTGAGCAGAGGATCAAAATACTGGGCAGCACAAAGTTTGAAAACTGAGAAACCAACATGTTCCAAATGCATAACCACAACCTGATAACCAAAATAAAGGGAAGACAAGGGAAACAAAATATGAATCACTATTCGAAACCATACTAACCCGAACCTGGAATACACCATGAGACGGGTCAAAACCGGGATCGTTATAACCTCCCCCCCCCTTAAAGAATTTTTTTCTCGAAATTTCAAATCAAGTTCAAAATCAACATTGGACCATTCATAATGATGTTATTCTCACAAATTCAAAAGCATGACCCATTCTCCGATCATCCATTCTCATCGACTCGGTACACACGTCTCATATTAACATGAAATTTACAATTTGCCAAAACATTTACAATGTTAATTCAAGTCCACATTTTCAAATTTTGCCTAGCATATACAATGCCTCCAAAAGTAGTGCAACACACAATATTTCATATTCTCAAAACACATGCAATGTTTATATTAAATTCATGTTTCCAAAGTGTAAACAACATATATAATGTTTTCACATGCTACCAATCACAATCACAATGCACTACATGTTTAAACATCAACAAATAAGTCTGGATATTTCTCTCGGACTTCTAATTTACGTTGCCAAGTCGCTTCCTCGACCCCGTGATGTTTCCACAATATTTTTACTAAGGGAATTGTATTGCCTCACAAGACTTGCTCCCGTCTATCCAAGACTCTCACCGGTCTCTCCTCGTACGAGGCATCCTCATCTACCTCCAAGTCAGTCCAATCCAATACGTGAGATGGATCCGGCTCATACTTTCGAAGCATACTAATATGAAACACGTCATGCACTTCGGAAAGTTGTGGCGACAATGCCAAATGGTAAGAAACCTCCCCGATCAACTCAAGGATCTCAAAAGGGCCAATAAACCGAGGGGATAACTTCCCACTCTTTCCAAAACTCATCAAACCCCGCCTAGGTGATATTTTCAAAAAGACATGGTCTCTCACCTCAAAAGACAAGGGTCTTCTCCTACGGTCGACAAAACTTTTCTGGCAACTCTGAGCCGTAACCAACCTCTTACGAATAAGTGCCACCTTCTCTATCGTTTCCCAAACCAACTCTTGGCCCAACAAAGGTGCATCACCCACCTCGGCCTAACACATTGGAGATCTACATGGCCGACCATAAAAGGCCTCAAACGGTGCCATGCCAACACTCGATTGAAAGCTATTGTTATAGGCAAACTCCACTAAGGGTAAGTGCCTCTCCCATAAACCCTTAAAATCAAGGATACAGCCTCAAAGCATATCCTCAAGGATCTGAATAATATGCTCGAACTGCCCGTCAGTCTGAGGATGATACACAGTACTAAAGGTCAATCTAGTGCCCAAGGCACTCTGCAAACTCTGCACAGCCGAGCTGTGAAATGCGGGTCTCTATCTAAAATAATCATCACAGAGACCCCGTGCAACCTCACTATGTCCCTGATATACAAGTCGGCAAGATAGTCTACCGAATCACTCACGTGCATAGGTAAGAAGTGCGCAGACTTGGTTAACCAGTCAACTACTACCCAAATGGCATCACTACCCTATTAAGTCCTCGGAAGGCCCACAACAAAATCTATCGTGACATGCTCCCATTTCCACTCGGCTATAAGCAAGGGTTGCAACAAACTTGCTGGCCTCTGATGCTTGGCCATCACTTGTTAACAAGTAAGGCATTTCGATACAAATACGACTACATCCTTCTTCATACCTCTCCACCAAAACTGGCAACTCAGATCATAATACATCTTTGTGCCTCTCGGATGCGCTGCCAGGTGTGAATGGTGAAACTCTCGAAGTACTTCCTCTCAGCAAGACTCTGGCACAAACAAACGATCACGGTATCTCACACACTGGTCGGAATACACATTCAAGCGTCTTTCTACTTTCGCATTGAAAATCTTCTCCCGGAGGGATTTTACCTCAAGGTCACTCTTTTGCGCTTCTAACACTCGGTTCACAAGTGTAGGTTGGGCAACTACCATAAACAAGGCTGTAGATTCAATGGACTCACCAAGATGCAGGTCAAACTCCCCAAGAGCACCCAACATCTCCCATTCTTGGATGGCAATACAAGCCACACAGCTAATTGATTTCCTACTCAAGGCGTCGGCCACAACATGGCCTTTCCGGGATGATAATGCAATTCAAAATCATAATCCTTTATGAATTCCATCCACCTCCTTTGCCTCAAATTCAAGTCTTTCTGTGTGAACAGATATTTCAGACTCTTGTGATCGGAAAACACCTCAAATTTCTCGCCATATAGATAGTGCCTCCAAATCTTTAAGGCAAATATCACCGTTGCTAGTTCTAGGTCATAAGTAGGGTGGTTCCTCTCATGTGTTTTCAACTGCTGTGAGCCATAGGCTACTACCTTCCCCTCTTGCATCAAAACACAACCCAAACATTCCTGTGAAGCATCACAATATACTGAATAACCCAAACCCCTTTTCGGAGTAATCAAGACTGGAGCAGTGGTAAGTCTAATATTAAGTTCCTGGCAGGACTTCTCACAAGTCTCATCCTACACAAATTTAACTCCATTTCTCGTCAGTTTAGTTAAAAGTAAAGCTAGTCTAGAGAAATCCTTTACAAATCTCTGATAATACCTGGCGAACCCCAAGAAGCTACGAATCTCAAAAGCATTCTTAGGTTGTGCCTAATCTTGCACTGCCTCTATCTTGGATGAATCTACAGTCACCCCTTTCCCGGACACTACATGACCTAGGAATTTAACTTCTTTTAGCCAGAACTCACACTTCCCAAATTTAGCATATAGCTTATGGGCTCTAAGCAGTTCAAGCACCACTCGCAAGTGTTCCTCGTGCTCCTCCTCAAAAAGTGAGTAAATCAAAATGTCGTCCACAAAGACGACCACACAACGATCTAGGAACTCGCGGAAAATTCGATTAATCAAATCCGTAAATACCGCCGGAGCATTGGTCAGCCCAAAAGGTATCACTAGGAACTCATAATGGCCATACCACGTACGAAATGCTGTCTTCGGGATATCCTCCTCCCTTAACCTCAACTGATGATAACCCAATCTCAGGTCTATCTTAGAAAAACAGCAAGACCTTTTTAACTGATCAAACAGATCATCTATACGAGGCATAGGGTATTTGTTCTTAACAGATACCCAGTTCAACTTCTGGTAATCTATACAAAGTCACAACGCTCTATCTTTTTTTTTTAGCAAAGAGAGTCGGTGCTCTCCAAGGTGATGTACTAGGGCGGATAAAACCCTTATCTAACAACTCCTAGAGTTGAATCTTCAACTCGCTCAACTCAGCAGGTGCAAACCAATACGGTGCCATAAAAATCGGTGTCGTGCCAGGCATTAAGTTAATAGAGAACTCAATCTCTCTGTGAGGTGGCAAACTGGTAAGGTCTTCGGGAAAGACATCGGGATATTCACAAACCACCCTTGGCAACTCAACCTGACCTTTATCACACTCACTACTTTGCAAGCTAGCAAAGAGACAACTAAGTTCACTCTGCCCACACGGATCATATACCGGTGATAAGACTTTATCCACCCGCTCCCCCAAGAAATGAAAACAATCACTACTCAAGGTACATATAGTAACCCTTTGACGGTAGCAATCTATAACAACCCCGTATGACGATAACCAGTCCATACCCAAAATAACATCAAAACTAGTCATATCAAGCAAAACAAATGCAAATGGAAGTCGACGACCGGCGACCTCTATGTCACAACCTCGACACCCCTGTTTCAAGATGACCTCACCACCAATAGGTGACTCTACACAAATAGGAGATGCTAATTGTGCCAACTCTAACCCTAAAATCGATGCAAATGTAGACGAGATAAAAAATGGAATGCACTCGTATCAATCAACACATTAGCAACTGAATTGCAAAACAAAAAGGTACCTCTCACTACAGATGGAGCCGGTATAAAATCTGGCTTGGTAACAGCATACACATGCCCTATTGGCCTCTGATCTACCTGCTTACCCCTCGGAGCATAAGCCTGCTGCACGGATTGAGCCGAAGAGGCTCCTTGATTGGCCTTCAAGGCCTGTGTTGACTACGTTAGCTGGTGACTCTATGTCTGTCTCGAACTAGACGCACCAGATGTACCACCCAACTGTGGGCAAAACCTCTTCAGGTGCCCCACCTAACCTCACTGATAACAAGTGGGCGGCTGCCCTCTACCCTGACTTTGGCCCTGAGAACGAGCCGAAGATGAAGCTGCTCGTTGCCCTCCTCCTCTCTGCAAGAAAGCTGGAGACTTGTGGCCCAACTGACCACATTTGAAACAAGTTACATCTCCTGTCCACCTCTCCCAGAACCTGAACTCGGCACTAGAAAAGTGGACCTCAACTAAGCTCCCTGGGACGATTGAGGGTTAGAACCCCTCTGTCTCTTACCGTCTCCCTAACTATCCTAACTCCTCCTGAAGCCCTTCATCCTCTCCTCCTCAGCTTGTATAATGGTCTCGAGATGGGTCGTCGCCTCCACAAGGTGCCCATAGTCTCTAATCATGGACCCGGCCACTTGGAACATGAGACTGGTCCTTAACCTTTTCACAAACTCCAAACAGCGGCGCTCCTCAGTCGCCACTAACTTTGGTGAAAATCTAGAGAGGCTAGTGTGTGGCCTCAAACTCAGCCACTAGTGTATTCAATTGCACCAGCTTAGAAAACTGGTCCCTCAGTTTCTCTCTAATGGTAGGAGATAGAAACTTGTCCTGGAAGGCGCTGACAAAAGCCTCCCAAGTCCCTCCAATGCGCCTACGCGCATACGTCCACCACTGACCCGCATCCCCCTTCAGCTGGAAAGACGCCAAGGTCACCCTCAACTGGTCATCCTCGATGCGAAGCATCTCGAACATCTTCACTGTTTCTTCAAGGCACTCATCTACCTTTAGTGGCTCCTTAGGATCGCCCAGAAACTCATCCAGGTTCGACCAGAAAAAACTCCATTTTCAGAAATGAAGGCTCTGCCTCAGCTACTTGGGCTTGAACTTGATTCTCAACCTTGAGAATATCCATGGATTCCCACAATGCTCCGGCCATTTCCGAGGCTAAGGCGTCCATGACATGCTGACCAACCGGTTCGGCCACATTGGCCTGACCAACTCCCTCCTCCTGTGCCAGAATTTCATCTAGGATAGGTATCTCATGCCTCCTAGGCCTACCACACCTACCACCATGACCACATCTTGACATCCTAATAAAGGTAAAAAAAGATTAGCAAATTCACAAATGCGTTGAAGCTAACTCACTGGCCTCCTAATACGATGGACAACAATAAATCACTTCACATAAGCACAAAATCACGTAAACAATACGAATTTCGTTCTTAGATAATGTCCATCCCGTAGCGTTGCTACAGTTCCAATTAGAAATAGCAGTGATCAAGTGCTCTTCTAATAGGACTTCCAGAAACCCGTAGACCCAATCAACATCTTAGGACCTAAATCCCATACCCATATAATCATATAAGTATGTCATCATATAAGTATACAATACATGCAAACGTCTCAACCAAGCGAGACAAACCCATTGTGGTACTAACCACTTCTCACGTACCCAAAGTATTCAAACCCGGTACGCTCTAATACCAAGTTGCCATGTCCCCAAAATAATATAGTAAATACAACCTAAAACGTTTGTTAATAGTTACATAAATCAGAGTAATTAATCCTTTCATTACATGAAATTAATAATATAAAAGAGTCCAACATAAATAAATGCCCTTCGCGCTTACACCTTTCCAAGTCTTGGCCTGGTTACAACAAAAGGAGACTAACTCATACAAATTTAGCCCTAGACTATACAAAAAATATAAAACAAAACGAGAAGCTCTTGCTTTCCAAAGATCCCTCGAATGCTATTGCCTTGGTGGAGGCATGCCATCATTACCTGAAAATGTTTTTTCCAAATAGGGTGAGCCACAGCTCAGTAGGAATAATCTAACACAATATATGAGATTTAACAAAGACATAGGTGAAATGTGCATATACAATGCCCGGGGATAAAACATTCATACTTTTGTATTGCCATAGAACACCAATTTCATATTCCATTATACTTTCCTCCAATTCATTTCAAAATATATAAGTCAATTTCATTATTTCTTAATAACCCAAATGAGACTACAACTCAAAGGTTCATCAATTCCACAATTTACATACAAACACTTCCAACTGCCATTTTACAGATATTTCATCCGCGAGATCGACACCCATGTATAATTTCAATTTTCCATTTTACGGATATTTCATCCGCGAGATCGGCACCCATGTATACTTTTGGGACTTTCACCTAGGACACTCCGGCCAACTAAATTGTAATGGAGTCCATCCCCTTTCTCCTCCCAAACAATCATATATATAGCATGTATTTAAACACATAATCACATATATGGAGTACATCCCCTTTCTCCTCCTAAATAATCCTACATATACAATGTATTCATAACATGATCATATTCAATGATAATCAACCATGAACTAGTTTCAATTTACCTAATCCACATGCAATTTCTACAATAATCAAAGCTATCCTTCACCGATAGCCCAATACAGATATTTCTAAACAGATATACAATCTGAAGACAGATAATTTAATCAAAATTTCCAAGGATATGAAGCATTTCATATTCAATTCCACCATCCATTCCAATACTCGCTCAATTCCATGTTTACAACACCAATTTCAACTATTTATACAAAATAGATATGACAGTCATTTTAGGGCAAAAATCCCCCTTTTTGAAATATCAATCCAAGTACCAAAAACACCCATTTTGACACAACAAGACTTCATTTTCAAACCCCAAGTTCATTTATTTCATTTTCATCAAAACCCGCTCTTTTCCATTTACACCCAAACCCTAGGTTTGTTTCAAAATGCTCCCAAAACCCACCATTGTTACACAACCACAAATAACTAAGTTAAAAATCATAACAAAGTGTAGAAAATCCCTACCTCAAGAAGAGAAGACCAAGAAACTCCAAAGACACCGAAATCCAAGTTTGTCGGATCAAAATGAAGATCTTAAGAAGCTCAATCTTTTTATTAAAGGAAGTAGGGTGGATAGATCACTAGATTTAGGTGGAAAAGTAGACAGAAGGTCAGTTTTACAGAGAGAGGCTCTCAACTTTAGGGTTTAGGATGAAAAGTTATGAAAAAGTGATGTAAAAAATGAATTTCGCGATCTGATATACGCGCGGTCCGCTTGAGCGAAAAAGTTGACGCTCGAGCGTTAGACACAACATTTTGTTCCGCTCGAGCACAATAGTGGCCCGCTCGAGCGTAGAATACACACATCCAGAACTTCTGCAGCCAATAGACAAACCACTCGAGCGCAAGGAATACTGCTCGAGCGCCTACCCACTCGAGCGTAGGAAATACCGCTCGATCGTAAAAAACCCTCCTCTAGCACTTTTGCAAACGAGCAAAGCACTGAGAGTTTGTAACATCTGTTCGAGCGCAAAAAGGCCCGCTCGAGTGGAGGACCAAAATACTAGGCAGCACAAAGTTTGAAAACTGAGCAACCAACCTATTCCAAACGCACAACCACAACCCGATAACCAAAATAAAGGGGAGACAAGGGAAACAAGATATGAATCACTATTCGAAACCATACTAACCCAAGCCCAGAATACAACACGAGATGGGTCAAAACCAGGACCGCTATAAAACTAAAATTTTCAAACGGCTAAAAGAGACATGTCCTAAGGGACAATGCCAAAGATGAAAAAAAGACATAGTAGATGCAGCAGCAACAGTAGATGATTTTTGTGGACTATGAAGATGGAGAAGCTCGAACAGACGTCTATGCTTACAGCCTAACCCAAGGATCTGTCTCGTCTGAGGGTCCTGTACCAAACAACCATTAGCAGAGAAGGTAATAGT
The DNA here is from genome assembly GCA_036172215.1 of Camellia granthamiana. NCBI lineage: Eukaryota > Viridiplantae > Streptophyta > Magnoliopsida > Ericales > Theaceae > Camellia > Camellia granthamiana. The sequence goes on along the minus strand of CM069903.1, from coordinate 102,396,477 downwards.
TAGACCAAGTTTACATAACTGACTAACAGAGATAAGGTTCATTTTAAGAGAAGGAATATGGTAAGCATCAGAAAGAGACACAGTGGAGGTAGAGATTTGGCCAATATGACTAACAAGCATATGAGAACCATCAGCAGTGTGTATAGTGGGAGCAGAAGAGGATGATGACAAAGAAGAAAATAGAGTGGAGTCAAAAGTCATGTGATTACAACATGCGAAATCAAAATACCATGAAGAGTTACCTGAGGTTACTGAAAGAGCAGTAGAGGGAGGAGTACTAGATTTGTTGAGCACCTGGTGGATAATGGACTCAACATCATCCATAGAGAAGGAAGGAGCAGAAAAACCCTCAGAGGCAACAACAGCAGAGCGAGAACCGTGGCCAAATTTGAACTGAGACCCAGAACAAGAAGGCCCTTTCTTAGATGAAGTAGTGGAGGGAGCTCGAGGACAATTGCTTTGGAGATGGCCCGGAGCAGTCTTGTGACAAGTCAAGCATTCGCGAACCTGGCAATGAACAAGAGAATGATTGGTTGGCAGGCCACGGTTGCGACAATAACTGCATATGATTGGCTGTGAAGATAAGGAACTTTGAGACGATGGTGTAGCAAGAACAGAATCCATGTCTTGAGATCTGAGACTCCCATAATGAGTCTCCTCTGATAGGAGCTCAGTAATGGCTTGCTTTAAAGTAGGCAAGGGCAAACAATGGAGCAAAGAAGCACGCACGGGCTCAAAAGTGCTATGAAAAGCCATAAGAAACTGTAATAGTCGCTGATGATTCCAATAAGTAATGTATAGCTATGCATCATCATAATGAGCCCATGGAGGTTCAGAAAGAGTGAGCTGGTCCCAAACAGACGACATTTGGGATAGAAAGTCATTGAGAGACTGACTGGGTGCTTGGCGTATGTGATGAAGAGTCTGTAACAGTTGATACTGATGAGCATGTCCAGTGGTCTGATAAAGTTCCTTCAAGAAATCCCAAATTGCTTTGGCAAGAGAGGCAAGAGAGTCATCATCTTGAAAGCGTCCAAATTGAAGATTGATGAAAGGAACTGAGGTAGCTCGAAACCATGTGATAATTTGATAATTGTTACTTTCCCATTCGTCAAGACGGTCATCGAATGCAGAGTTTGTCTCATCCTCCTTCTGTTTGGGTTTAGGAAGAGCACCAGTAATGATCCGCCAAAGGCGTTTGCCTTTGATGAAACTAGAGAGAGCTTGAGCCCAACTAACATAATTAGACCCATCAAGGATAACAGAAACAGATTGGATGTTCTTTGTACGATCCATAAATGCCAAAATGGAGGTCACTAACAGATTTAGAAGGCTGAAAAACCTTAAAGATAGGTAGGGCTGATGTCAGCACTGTGGCTGTGATGATGTCAACAGTGAGCCAGTGGCGGAGTAAGGTTGACGTTAGCGGCTGAGAAGGGCTGACGTCAACGGCTGAGGAACAGGAAAAACGGTTGAGAGAAGCCGATCGGAAGCCAAGGGGAGTCAGCTGATACAGAAGCCGATGGGCAAGCTGACGTCAGATCGGCTGAGGCGCTAAGGTGGAAACCGATGGCGATTGATGCAGAAGCCGATGGGCAAGTCGATACCGGTTCGGCTGAGGCGCTAGTGCGGAAGGACGACTGATGCTGAAGCCGATGGGCAAGCCGGCTGAGACGATGCGTGCGGGAGCATGTTGAGAGTGGAGGCGGCGTCAACCGGCGCGCTGGTCTTTGGGCGACACGTGAGGGCGCATGCGCATTCCGATGGAGGTGAATCTGGTGGCGTTGGCTTCATCTTGAAGAGACGAAGAGGTGGGTATAGTCCGAACATTGAAACAGGAATGGACTAAATACGCAGAACTAACAGAGGAAAAAAGCAATCTACCAAAAAAAACGTAAGGAAAAAAAAATGCTAGGAGAGAACCCTAGGCTCTGACATCATGTTATGAAAGTAGAGAGACTGTATATTGAATTATATAATGAAATACAAGAAGCCTGTATTTATAGGCTGAGAAAAAACCTAGATAAGTGTAGAAAAGAAGATAGAGATACATCAGAGATAAGTATGGAAAAGAAGATGAGATACATCTACAATATAGATAGATAAATATAAAATAATAATATATATATCTAACAATTTCATTATAATACTTTTTTTAATTAAAAAATAAATAATTTTTTACATGAATGAAATGGTCACACATCAAATTTTCTATTTTTTTTTTTAAATAGTAAATTTTCTAACATTTTAATTTGTAATAGTATGGTTAAGTTATTGCAAAATTGATACTTACATAATTATGAGAATAGGTATAATATTTATTAACAAAATTCTATAAATATTTTATCTTATTATAATAATTAGAGTTGTATTAATGTGTGTTCTTAAATCACTTGATAAGATAGCTTAGAGCATCTACTCTTTATTATGATTTTAGGATTATATTAGCAAATTAACATTCTAAATCAGTCCTTTGTCAAATTAGCTATTACAAAATAAAATTTACCATTAGCTATTACAAAATAAAATTTACCATTGTTACAGTACCTTACTTCATCAAACAAGGTAATGTTCACAGGTTATATATTATTTTATTATTTATTCTAAAGGTTTAGCAATTTTCACTAAGTGGTTGATCACTTGTTTATATACCCGATCGACTATCTTAATATGATAAAACTGGACAATTTTCACCAAGTGATCAACCACTTGGTCGACTATCTTATTCTAGAGAAAATATGGCAAAATTGGGCAATTTTCAAAAAGTGGTCGACCACTTGATCGACCAGGTTGTTTGTTGAATTTTTTTAATTATTTAAATAGAAAATAAAATGAATAAAAATAAATATTTTATAAAATTAAATTTTATAGTAGGAGTTGATGAAGCGTGTACATAAAACAATACTAGTTAAAATAATAAAATAAATTTTTTGTTGTAATTTAAGTCAAAATTTATTGAGACTGATACAGATGCTCTTGCAATGATTATATATTTTGTATATTTTTTACTTTTTATACTGTTTTTTTTTTTAAGATGCCTGTAATTTTTATACTTTTAAACTTCTTAATATGTATTTTAAGAAAGCAAATTAATAAATTTTAAAAATAAATAAAATATAAAATTAATTAATCCCGATATTATTTTAAGTCCAAGTTGGTTCGGAGGACTTGTGTGTTATTTCCGCCAAATTTCATTTGCTTGTAGAAGTGGAAATGTACATTTGTTATTAATCTAATTAGGGATGTAATTGGTTCGGGACGGTCGGTATTTAGATGAAATTTTGCACTGAACTAATAATGTCAATTTTATTATATTGAAAATCAATACAGACCAAATTTTTTTATCAAACCGCACCGATTCAAACGGTTCGGCTTAATGCGGTTTAATCAGTTTAAATATTTTCAAAATTGAGTCATTTCTTAAATTTGTACTATAATAAATGATTTATATAAAAATATTAAATTAGCCATTTGTACACAATTTTAACCATATCTGATCCAACCATTCATAAAAATACAAACAAAAAAAATTAATAAATACTAAGGTTTGAAACTTTTACTGAATTAGAATTAGAAACAAAATATAATCTCAGAACCAAAGTCTTGACATTAAAACAAAACGAAAACTTAATACAATCATCCTATAAGTCTAAACCACAAGTCTATCAAATAGAGTCAGTCTATCAAATAGAGTCAAAATATTCATTATATGACATTAAAACAAAACGAAAACTTAATACAATCATCCTATAAGTCTAAACCACAAGTCTATCAAATAGAGTCAGTCTATCAAATAGAGTCAAAATATTCATTATATATTTAATATATTATATGTAAAAATATTCGGTCGGTTTCGGTACAAATCGGTGTATAGTATATAGAAACCGGCACCGAACCGAAAACCGAAAAAAATTAATTTCCAAAACCGAACAGGCTGATTCATATTAAAAAACCGACCAAATATGACCGATTCGATCTGGTTCGATCAGTTTAGTTGATTTTTTCAATTTTTCTTACCTCCTTAGATCCAACCGGGTGGAATTTTGTACCTAGAATTTAATAAACCTTCATTGTTAATTCATGTGACTATTATCTATTGTTTGAGAAAATAAAAGGTGCCCTTTTGGGGCAATTGTTTCAACAATGCTATATATATATACATCTATGTGAAATAAAAAATATTTATATTTATAATTATAAATATATTTACATATATGTCACGTATATACATTTCGTGTTTAAAATTTTCTATGCACTTAAGCCCTTTTCCAATTGTTTGCATATTAGTATGTACTATTTGGAAATTACATAGACATTTTTTCCCAATTATTTCTCTTTTTTTTTTCTTTTTTTTATTATATCTATTTGGTTGGAGAATTTAGAAAAGGATTTAGAAATAAAAAGAGAAAATGTGTGTAAAATTAGGTAAAATATAATTATATTTTATTCACATTTCACCTACCTTTTCCCTTTCCTTTTCTAAATTCTTTCTCAAATTTCTAACAAAAACACAACATTAATATCTATTAGTCAACTCCTCTAAAGTCTCTCTTCTCTTTTTGACTATTTCTTTTGTCTCATCTTTCTTTATTATTATTTTTATTTTGATAAAATATATATTTAATTTTTATAAAATTAGTACTACTGAAAATATGTGATGACCAGTCACGTTGTGTGTCCCTTCCCTCATTGTTTACATTGGGTTTGTCCTTGTTAGAGTGACATGTTTGACTTGGAACCCTGTTAACCGTTTGGGTTTGTTGTGTTCGGAAGTTTTTCTCAAAATTCTTATTCTTGTTTATTCCGGTGTTGAATTTCACTTGTTTCGGAGGGTGCAAGGTCAGGTTCGGAATGTCTAGAAGCCGAGAAATTTCTAAGTTGGAGGACTAGGGCCGCACCTGCGGGAAATGGGCCGCACGTGTAGGAGGTGAGGCCGCACGTGTAACGCCCTCAAAATAATACATAGAAATCCACACTATTGACATGCATAGACATAAGGGAATAAAGCATAATTACATTTCATCAGAGTATTTCTTACAAATGTATTACATGTTGACAACAAAAGTAAATGCCCTACGGGCTTACAACTTTCCAAATCAACACTTGGTTACAAAAGGAGAGTGCTAACTCTACACAAGATAAGCCCTTGGCTTGATGTACATGTAATACAACAAAAATAAAAAAAAGAGTCTTCAACTCGCACAACCACCCAAGCTAAGATCTCGGGGGCGACATAAAACCTGAACTTGAAAATGATGTCCCATATAGGGTGAGCCAACGCCCAGTAGAGATATGCTAAACATAATATGAACAATAACTAAAACATTAGCATTTGATAAATGTTTAACTCACATAAATCAATTCATAATCCATTTCAATTACATGACAAACGTGTCCATATTTCATTCCATTTTCCATTTCCTATCCAATTTCTCAATTCATAACTATGGCTCAGAACCTGGCCGAACAATTTAAATGAGATTACATCTCATATTAGTAGTACTTCCATTTCAATTGACATAACACTCACATTAAACACTTCATACTTCATAATAGATACACATAATTGTTGTATCAATCTCAAATAAAACACTTCCGTACTTCATGTATGATACACAGATTTGCTGTATCAATACTTCAATAGATACACATAATTGCTGTATCGATGGAGTCTATCCCCTATCTCCTCCTAAACAATATCCAGTTTAGGAATCCATCTCCTATCTTCCCCTAAACCGTGGAGTACATCCCCTATCTCATCCCACACAATACAATGTATATAAACACATATCATATACATAATCAATCAATACATAAATTTGATGTATTATTCCAACCGTCATATTCGATGCCATATTCAATTGATTAGTTTTAGTTCGCCTAATCATCATGCATTGTCTACAACAATCAAGACTATCCTCCACCGATAGTCCAAAGCAGTTATTTCTAAACAGATAATAAATGCCTCAACAGATATATATATATTCAACATTTTCAAAGTGAGAGATTAATAAATCCAACCCCACCATTCTAACTCATATTATGCAAATTTTAACATTTCCACCTCAATTTCGCATTTTCATAACATTACCAAATTAATTATATCAATTAATTCATAACAAAAATTAGGGCTTTTCTCCATCTTTCTCAACTTTGACCCAAAGGCACCAAGATCAACAACCAACAACAATACCATCACTTTAAAACCCAAAATACATATTTATGAGTCAAAATAACAAAACCCCTCTTTATACATTCAGAAACCCTAACACCCAAAATCACCCAACTTCAACATTAAATCAAAATGACTAAAAATTTATGTCAAAGATCATATAAATGAGTAGTTATCCCTACCTCAAGAGATGAGACCCAATGGAGAAGATGAAGGATTTCGAGATGCTCCAAATCCCAAGATTTTCGGATCAAAAGATAGCCCACACCAAGATCAATACCCTTTACAAAGGTCCAAAGGTGGGAGATCACTAGGGCTAGATGATTTCTTAGAAAGAAGGTAAGGTTTTAGAGAGAGAAGCTCTCCAATGGTGGTTTTCGAAAAGTAAGAGAGAGAAAGGATGTTAAAAAGTGATCCAAAAAGTGAAATCCCGAAGTGATATAAAAGTCGCCCCGCTCGAGCGTGGAAACCCCCGCTCGAGCATCAGACACAGACTCTCGCTCGAGCGTCAAAACGCCCACTCGAGCGTCGAATGCATACTCACAGAAGTTTTGCAGGCGATGGTCCCCGCTCGAGCGTCAAACTCCCCGCTTGAGTGGAGGAACAAAATCAAAGGTCATGCTCGAGTGTCAAAACTCCCGCTCGAGCGTACAAAGACCTGCAGACAAAAAATACTGGGAGATGGAAATTCACGCTCGAACATCAAAACGCCCGCTCGAGTGGAAAAGAAACAACAAAGGGCCCGCTCGAGCGTCAAAAGCCCCGCTCGAGCGTGAAGGCCAAATTCTGGGCATCAACTTTTGGTTTCAACGCACAACCAACCTGTTTCAAACCTGCCCAACACAACCCAAGACTCAAATACAAAGAGTAAAGGATGGAAATGAGAATGAGACAACAACACATCCACGGAACCGAGTCCGGAATACACTAAATAAAGAGAGGAAAAACCAGGATCGCTATAGCACGTGCGGAAAATAGGGAAAGACCTGGGTGCATACTGAAATAAATGCACGTTAAGCAGCAGGTGCAGGAAGGAGAGGGTCGAACGTGCGAGGATGAAGGCCGTACGTGTGGGAGGCAAGCTCCGTACGTGCGAGAATGGGCACCGCACGTGCGGGAGACGCTGAGTCCGAATTTCTTCTTTTCTTCTTTTCTTGGGCTTAGTGTATATCATTATATACATCTCTCTCTCTCTCTAAAAACCCTTTTCTCTTTCATCTCTCTACATTTCCTACATCAAAACTCACTAGATCTTTGATTTCTCCAAATCCATAAACATTTTGACCCTTATTCCTTGATCAAAGTTGAAGAACTCCTTAAGGGCTACATTGTGTGCGGTGGAGATTGGGTTTTGGCACTGTTGATTTCGAGGGTTTCATCTTATTTTCTTCTTCAAAACTTGAGGTAGGGACTTTCTTAGAGTATATATATATTTTTGCAAGATTTATTGTTGATTTTCGAATTTCTCTTGTAAATGTTGAATATTGATGGTTGGCACAACAATGTGGGTAGTTTAGGAGGGGATTTGCTCCTTGTTTCTCATGCAATAATTTTCTTGAGGGTTTTTGAATTACATTGGCTAAGGAGAAATGTTTTTGAAGAAATTCTTTCAAAAGATTTGTGTGTATGTAGTGTGGTTGGGAAAAACCTAGAAATTAGGGGTTTTAAAAGAATGTTGAGAACACTTGGTTGACATTGTTGATACATTATTTTGTGTGCCAAAATGAATAAAAGATGGGAAAATTTCTTGTTTATACATATATGTAAATGATGAGTTTCGTGGAATATGAGAAGTGCTGATTTTGGAGGTTGTTGCGCATGGTTGGTAATGTAGTCTTGTAAGAACTAAATTATTGAGAAAAATACGAAGTATGGAAATGTTCTTTTTTTTTATTTTTAATTGATAGAATTCATTGAATATGTGGCTATTTTGTGAAATAGCGTTGAAAGGAAGAAATGAGAATTTTGATTGTCATAGACTTATCATTGAAGTATTTGAAAATGAAGAGATGTTATATGGCATTGAAAATTATTGCATAGCATATTCATTCAATTGGTTATTACACATTTTGACTTGAGTTTGGAAATTTTTGTATTGAGAAAAGAAGTTTGTAAATGAATCTTTTTATGGAATTGCTTTGGGGAAAATACGTTGGTAAGTTCAAATAGGAGGTGTAGATGAAATTGGTTAAGTTGGCTTGAGTGTCCGGGATGAAAGACCAAAAACACGCGCGGATGAGGTACCACTTCCCTTCCGGTTAGCAACCCGTAAAGTGGGGTATTGGTAGTGCTAGTTATGTCTACTTGCAGACACCAACCTAGGGATTACCTGAGTCGTATTTACCGCCCCTTGAATTAAATTGATAAACTTTAAATTTGTTGAAGATATTATAATATCATTGAGCATAATGGTTTTTAAAAGACGAGAAGAATGTGATTTTCTTTCAAAAGAGCATAACATGACATATGCATTTCATTCTTTTGGACTTGTATAAAATGTATATACTTTGTTAAGAATTCTCTACTGGGCTTTGCTTATCCTATGGAATTTTGGTGCAGGAAAAAAATGTGGTGAACCCGCCAAATTAGGGCGCGGATGTATGTATTGAGAGCACGAGGCTCTAGTTTGTGGTGATTATATTTTGTAAGCCAAGGGCTATATATGTGTGGGTCCGAGGAACCATCTTTTGTGTAACCGGAGTTAAGCCTTGGAACTTGTAAGCCCTCCAGGGCATTTATTTATTTTTGATTGAATATTCTACATGCTATAGATTCATGTGTTAGAATTCCTTGAATGTATAATTGCATGTGGGATTATTTTGTATAAACACTGGGATCATGTAATGAAAGGTGTTGGGGATTATAGCGATCCCGGTTTCCTCTTTCTTTAATTGTAGTATCCGGACTTAGGTTCCGTGGAGTTGGTTGTTGCGTATACCTTGTTTACATCTTTTACTCTTTGTATTTGAATCTTGGGTTGTGTTGGGCAGGTTTGAAACAGGTTGGTTGAGCTTAGAAACCAAAACTAGTTGCCCAGATTTTGACCTGTCCGCTCGAGCGGAGCTTTTGACGCTCGAGCGGGGGTTTTGGCGCTCGAGCGGGAATATCACCCATCCAGTATCTTCTCTGCATCGGTGGACGCTCAAGCGGGAGTTTGGACGCTCGAGCGGGAGTTTGTGTGTGACGCTCGAGCAGGAGGTTGGACGCTTGAGCGGGGACCTGGTTCTGCAAAAGTACTGGGAGTGTGTATCCGGCGCTCGAGCGGCGGTTTGGACGCTCGAGCGTGAGTCTGTGAGTGACGCTCGAGCGGGGTTTTCCACGCTCGAGCGGGGCGACTTTTATATAAAACCGAGATCCGACTTTTTGGATCACTTTTTCAACTCCATTTCTCTCTCTTACTTTTCCAAACCTCCATTAGAGAGCTTCTCTCACTAGAACCTCAACTTCTCTCTAGGTATTGATCTAGTAGGAGTTGTCTCCTCACTTTTGGCCTTTACAAAAGTTGTGTTGATCGTCGAGGGCTACCTTTTGATCCAAGGATATCGGGATTTGGAGCATTTCCATTTTCTTCATCTTCTTCGTTGGGTGTCAACTTTTGAGGTAGGGATTCCTACTCACTCTTATGGGTTTTAACCTAGATTTTGAGCTTGTTGTTTAAATGGTTGATTTTGGGACTTAGGGTTTCAAAATGTACTAAAGAGGGTTTTGTGATTTTGGGCTCATAATATGTAATTTGGGTTTCAAAATGACGATATTGTTGTTGGATGTTAATGTTGGAACCTTTGGGTTAATATTGAGAGTTGGGGGAAAAAGCCCTAATTTGTTGTATAAATTAATTGGTATAATTAATTTGGGAAAGTTGTGATTTTATGGAATTGAGTTGGAAATAATGAAATAGATTCATTATATTGTGAAATGGTAGAGTTTGATTTATTAATCGCTTACTTTTGAAAACATTGATATTTTATCTATTGTAGCTTTTATTATCTGTTTAGAAATAACTGCTTGGGCTACCGGTGGAGGGTAGTTTTGATTGTTGTAGACAATGCATGATGATTAGGCAAACTAAAACTAATCAATTGGATGTGTCATAGAGTATGACGGTTGATAGAATACATTAACGTTATGTATTGATTGATTGTGTATATGACCTATGTGTATATACGTTGTGTGTGTGGGAGGAGATAGGGGATGTACTCCACGGTTTAGGGGAAGATAGGGGATGGACCTCTAAACTGGATGTTGTTTGGGAGGAGATAGGGGATGGACTCCATTGATACAGCTCATATGCTTGTCAGTTAATGTGTTGATATAGCTCATATGCTTATCTATGGAAGTGTTGATATAACTCATATGCTTATCTATGGAAGTGTTGATATAGCTCATATGCTTATCTGTTGAGATGTTGATACAACTAGTATGTTTATCTATTGTAAAATGGGAAACGTTTAATATGAGTCACTGTCTCATATAAGTGGTTGGCCAGGTTCTGAGCCGTTGATGTAAATTGCGAAATCGATAAGAAATGGAAAATGGAATGAGACATGAACATAGTGGTCTTGTAATGGAAATGGGTTATGAATTGATTTATGGAATCAGACATTTATCAATTGCTAATGTCTTAGTTACTGCTCATACTGTGTTTAGCATATCTCTACTGGGCGTTGGCTCACCCTATATGGGACATTATTTTTAGGTACAGGTAGCATGCCACCTCCAAGGACATAGCTTGGATGATGATGAGAGTTGAAGACTCTTTTTTTGTTTATTTTGTTGGTATTACATGTATATCAAGCCAATGGCTTATTTTGTATAGAGTTAGTACTCTTCTTTTGTGTAACCAAGTGTTGACTTGAAAAGCTGTAAGCCCATAAGGCATTTGCTTTTGTTGTTAACATGTAATACTGTTGTAAGAACTACTCTAATGAATATAAGTAGTTGGTTTCTTTTATATCAATGCATGTCTAAAGTAATGGGTTTTATGTATTTTTTTGAGGGCGTTACAGGGATTATTCCGGTATCTCTTAGGCCCCGTTTGTTTGGAGAGTTAGAAGAGAGATTGGGATTGGTAGTGAGGTGGGACCCATTAATATTGTGTTTGTTTTGAGTGATGGGGAGGGGATTGATAGTGAGCTCCGAATTAAGATGGGTCTCTCCAAGGGGATTCAGATGAGCCTCCAGGACTTGGTATTAGAAAAATAGTCCGGCGGACTAGAAATTTTTTATTTTTATTTATTTATTATTTTATTTTTTATATGTTAGGCATTTTTTTTTGTAACATTAATGTTTGATTTTTTATATTTTTGTTAAGTAAAAATCATTATTTTATTTGTTTTATTTTTTTCTGAAATTCTTTTATTTTATTTTTATTTTTTTAAAATTTTTTACATGTTGGGCATTTTTTTTTAAACATTAATGTTTAATGTTTTTGTATTTTTGTATTTGTTTTATTATTTTATATTTATTTTATATAAAAATAATTTAATAATCTCCACACTAACAACTATCATCAAAACAAACACAATTTTACTTAATCCCCTCACTATCAATCCCTTCACTATTAATCCTCTTATTATCAATCAATTTCATTCTACCTCTGAAAACAAACGGGACCTTAAGAGCCATGATTATTGTTATAATCATAAAAAAATTTAAAACAATATATTATGGTAGCTAAAAAAAAAGTTTGATATTACAATTGCAAATTTTATTGGGCACAAGTAAAAATTAGGATAATTTTTTTTTAAGATTTTTAATATTAAGATTTATAAGATAAAAAAAAATATAATATTTTCATAACAGTTGAAATCTCTCAACATTTTTACAAAGAACATTGACTCAGAGAAATTTTGATTTTTCAGAAACCAATATGACACGATCTGTTAAATTAAGGGATAAAATCAAATAAATTAAAACAATAGGAACCAAATTGATACACAGTCTAAATTATAGGAACCATTTACATAATTTACTCTTTAATTTTAGATAATTTTATTATTCATATGATACTTTTATTTAATTATACTTGTTTTGATTCATTCTATCATAAATTTTATCTTCATGGAGCCAATGCGAAATGAACCTATTTGTCTTCCTTATGCATTTCGTTCAATTAAAATTTAAAAAATAAATAAATAAAAATATAAACGCACATGATTCAATCATAAAAATTGACACAACTGTCACATGATAGTTGTCATTCATTCTTACGTGAATTCCACCCATGTAAGATACTTAATTCTGATCAAATGAATTTTGTACTAATAAAAAAAACTAAAACTCGTTTGTTTCCAGTTTTCAGAAAATAATTTTTAGAAAATTTTACTTTTTTTTTTTTTTCTATTTTATTGTTTTTAATGAATTTTTTTTATATTTTATGTAATTTTTTTTAATTTATAAAAAAAATTTAAAAAAAATACACCAAATGCCAAAAAAAATTTAAAAAATACAAAAATTCAGTACATTTTTCATATTTTTTCGTATTTATTAATTTTTTAAAATATTTTTTCACAAATATTTTACTATTTAGATACATCTAAGTTTTTTAAATATTTTATATAATTTTTTTTTTAATTTTTAGACACACCTAATTTAAATATATTTAAAAAATATAATATTTGTAAAAAAAATTAAAAAAAAACACCAAATACCAAAATTTTTTTTAAAAAATACAAAAATTCAGTACATTTTTCATATTTTTGCGTATTTATTAATTTTTTAAAATATTTTTTTACAAATATTTTACTATTTAAATACATCCAAATAAGGTGCATCTAAAAAAGTAAAAAAATTATTTAAAAATTTAAAAATATTCATTAAAAAAAATACGAAAAATAAAAAACTGAATTTTTAAAAATTTAAATTTAAAAAACTGAAACAAACCCACATAAAATTCTCATTGCTTTATCCCAACTACATAAAATTACATGTTGATTGGTCAAAGGCAGATGTGATCGTGCAACGAAATTTCTTTGCACGTAAAAAATTCAAACGGCAGGCCACCATCCATGCGTGATTAAATTTTTTTTTTTTTTGTTTAAAAATAAAAATCACATCTATAATTTTTTAAGATATTTTAAATATTTACACAATAAAAAAATATGAACCAAACAAATAAATTAATTTTATTTAATCAGATGGAGCAGAAAGTTGTATTTATAAATAATTTTATGGTGTTATTCATATAATAACCTTTATAATCAAAAATCATGAACTATCATGATTTTCACAAATAATAACATAATGCAGAAAATAACTAACATACCCTAATCAGTTATGTGAAACTTTCGAGTGACCCAAAATTGATTTGTCACGCCCCAAATTTTGTTACTCAGATAACATTACTAATATTCATTAATTAAGTTCATTTACAAATGACAATTCATGTAGCACTTGTACCCTTTTAAAACTTTTGAGAAGTGTACTTGAATCCTTTATTTTATTTTTGGGATCTTTGGTGTTGTTGTATTTTGGTTTTGGATGAGTGAAAATCAATTTAAACTTGTTGGGTTCGGTTGTTCGCGCTTGTTCTTGTCAAAAGTTCCTTGGAGACTTAGAAAATTACATTCTGTGGTCGACACCAGCCTTCCTAAGAGTCAACCCTTACTTGTTGGTGAACTTTCTAGAAATGTTGCTAGAAAATAGGATAAACACTAGTCTGGGATGGTCGACTCTCTTATGTTGCAGAATTTGTGTTAGTTGTTGGAAAATAGGGTCAACCCCCTCTTGTCTAAGGGTCGACCCCCCTTACTTGTGTCAGGTTGTCTTTTCTACCTAAAGGGTTGACCCCCCGCCCGAATGGTCGACCCCTGCGTGTTTTTTTTTTTGGAGTTCGAATGGGCCCTACCCTTGGGGGGTTTTTGGGCCTATTATTTTATTTGACCTTGGGGCTATTTGCTACTAGTATAAATAGACCCAAACCACTTTCCTCTCATTACTTTTTCTTTTCTTTTCCTCTCAACCCATGATTTCTCTCTTCTCTCTCTAAAACTTAACTTTTCGCACTTAGATCTTCAGATCTACTCACCTAGATCCATCTTTTCACCTTGGTCCTTTGGGAAAGGTTGTAGATTTTGTCAAGAGCTTTCTATTGATCCAAGTGGTTCGTGATTTTGTCGCCAGTAATTTTTGGGTTGTTTTCTTTTCGCTTCAAGAGGTAATGATTTCTTTGCTCCTTTCTAATACTTCGTCTATAGATAGACATGTGATAGATTTTATTGAATAAAAACCATATTCATTATGGATTTTCTTGAAAGCCATGAAAGGGGATCTAGGGTTTGATATTTGTGATTGGAGTTGTTAAATTGTTTGTTGTTAGGTTGTTTGGGAAAAATGATTTATTATGTTTGTGAAGAGAGGGAGAAAAGCCCTAATTTAAGGTTATTGAGTTAATGGATTTAAAAGGGAGGAAGTTGAATAATCTTTGTATTTTGTTAATATGGGTTGTATAATTATGTTTATACTAAAAGGAAATAAAAAGAGAAGTAACCACGGTATTGGTATTGTTTTAGACTAATCATGTGAAGTTGAGTTCAGTTATGGTTTTGATACCAATGGAATTGGTTTGTAAAATAAAGAGGATGGATTTGGTTTTGGTTTTGTAAAATGACGAGAATGAATTCTTAGAAAATGGTTGGAGTTGTGTGGATTGGAAAATAAACAAAAGTGGTCTTTTTGAAAGAAAATAAAATCATCACCCTTTGTAAACGAATAATGAACTTGAGGTCGAATCTTGGAACCTTCACATATTATCATTGTTATTGGACTGAAAGTCTTGCGAGAATTGGATTTTTGTTTTCCTTTCGTATTAGATGCAGAAATGGATAGATATGAATGTAAATGGTGGAGTTGGATATTTGAAATCTTTCACTTATGAAAATATGGATAGTTTATCTATTTTGGAGATTGTATATATATTTTGGGCTATCGGTGGAGGATAGCTATGACTATTGTAGAAA
Source organism: Camellia granthamiana (assembly GCA_036172215.1). Lineage (NCBI taxonomy): Eukaryota > Viridiplantae > Streptophyta > Magnoliopsida > Ericales > Theaceae > Camellia > Camellia granthamiana. Next base: position 102,381,348 of record CM069903.1, on the reverse strand, counting down.
TTGCATGTGGACTAGGTGAATTGAAATTGATCACTTGTACTTGTCATTGAATATGACTATAATTATATACATTGGATATGTATGGTTATTTGGGAATGTAAAGGGGATGTACTCCATATGTAATTATGTGTTTATATACATTGTGTATATATTACACTTACGTTGTTATGCATTCTAGTATGTTGAGATGGTTGGGAATGTGATTGCGGTTCGAATGAGAGGTACCATTACCTTCCAGCTAGCGCCTAGAGAATTGGCCGCGCTTAGAATGAGAGGTACCAGTACCTTCCAACTAGCGCCTGGAGAACTTGGCAAAGGTTCCATTACCTTCCAGCTGGTGTCTAGTAAATTGGCATTTCATTACGAAAAGGTGTATCCTTGGCTTGGCATTTTGTTATGGAAAGATGTATCCTTGACTTACCGTGCTTAAGGCTGGTAGAGCGGAACTTGTTTATCATTAATGTTTCAGTATATCTGTGTATATTATGAGTTATGATGGTTATGATTCTAGAAGGCAGAATTGCCTCATTTGTTGAGTAGATAGTTGTTGGTTTCTTGTTGTTTTCCCTTTTGTACTGAATGTATATATGTAAAGACATGAATGTGTTAGAAATGGACGTAAGTACTGTATTGAGATTGTGAATAATGTGAAGGACATCGAATACTTGTGAACATGTTTCAAAAAGGCAAAATCAGGTGTACGTCCGGAAAGTGTGAAAAACGTAATGGGCTCTGTGAGATTGTTTTCAGGAACTTATTATTGTCATATAAATTTTGAAAAAAGGTAACATGAAGAAAGAAAAGTAAAATGCTTATGTTGTTGAACAAAATGAATGATTTTGAGAAAAGTTCCTATATAAGTATATTTTTGTATAAACCGTCACTATATGTGTATGATATGATTTAAAGCATTCATGATCATAGCTATCTATATGTTGCTATTGTCTAGGACCATATTGGGATCCCTACTGGACTTTATGTTCATCCCACGTTGCTAATCCTTTTTTAGGTGAACGTTGAGAAGGATTTCAAGATTGAGGATCTTCCTTATGTGTTGGCCACGAGGCCTTTTCTTTGTAGGCAGAATGCCATTGATGTAAAAGGGTTAAACCATTTCTTTTAATTTAAAAGATGTAAGCCTACGGGCAATTTATTTATTTTTATCTCATGTTGCATTCATTTCATATTCGAATGAGAGAACCTTTAATAAAAGTATTCATTATTGTATTAGGTTTCCGCACATGATCTCTGAAATTGTATTATAATAAGGGATTTGGTAATGGTGGCTGTTGGAATAAAAAGTGGGGTGTGATAATTCATCATTTGATGAAATGATAAATAATTAAATATACATGTTCTCTCTCATGATAAAATAAAAACATTTACATACGAATAAAAGAAATGTCTTGAGGCTTACAATAAAAGAGATGGCACTATTCTTTACAAAAAAATAGCACTCAGCCAAACAAACAAATGAAGTAGTGCAATCCATCACTACATTACACTTATGAAATGGTAAAACCCATTGTTTGATCTTCAAATCCAAAAAGCATTTCTTGTACATATGTACAGGTAAGGGGTAAGCAACCACTTGCTTACCAAACAATCTTATATTATAACATTAGAAGATATGTGGGTACAAAAATACTCGTACATATACATGAAATCATATCATGTCAAATCATAAGATTTTATTACATAATCTCCTAAATCCAATTTATTTAATTAACCACAACTAGTTAACTTAAATAAATAAACATGTTTCAATCGTAATAGGACATCCTTTTCCAATTCGTTCAATTATCCCATTGCCAATTGAATCAAATAATTAAACAATTCAAAATGACATCTAACAAGCATCAAATACATTTTTATACGGTCTTATGAGATGAATGCATATGCCATGTCATGCTCAAAATATTTTTCTCATCTTTTAAAAATCTCATGCACAATGCCAATTTGAAAACACATTAATCCAACCATTTCAATAAAATTTTAAGGTGGTAAATACGACTCAGGTAAGCATATCGAGCATTACCAAATCCCCACTTTACCGGTTTCTCACCGGAAGGACAGTGGTACATTTTTCGCGCGTGTTTTCAATCTTTCACCCTAGACACTAGGGCCAATTTAACCAAGATCAAACTACACCCCCTATCCGGACTTACCAACATATTTACCCAAAATAAATCCAAATGATATTGTTTCACAAAAAACAATTCCTTTCTCAAAACAATAGTTTTCAATTACAATTTGAAATCCATGATAACAATGAAATGAAATGGTAATGCAATATGTAACAATGCATCAGAATAGTTCCAATTTCAATTCCACTACACAATGCTCCATTGTGATCAATTTTCATTTCTCTATCAATGTAATACCATGATACAATCCCAAGAGATAATATAATACTGTCAATGTTCATGTATTTACCACATGTAAATCAACAACTTCCAACTTAGTCTTTTCAAGACAATTTAACAATATTTTTTATACACAACAAACTTCCAAAATCAAACATTTTCTTATCTTTCCAAGAATCTCATTGAAATACCAACATGGATATCCTCTACCGGTTCCTAAAATCAAAACTTTTAACAATAGGTTCATCATTAGAAATAACATATAACACCAAGGCAGGTTCAAGGTTTCATCAATTTCTAACTCACATACTTTATCAATGAAAGGTAATTACAATCTTTCCAAAACTCATCTCCATCCCAAACATTTAATAGAATCAAATTCCCATTTTCTCATACAAGTGAAATCTCGGGATCTTCAAGTTCAATCATAATTCTCAATAAGCATAAGTGAATATCCCAACACTTAAATCAATTATACCAAAATCTTCTCTTGACTATAATTATAAAATATAACACGAGTGTTCACTTTCCAATTATCAACATCCACCCCATTGAATTAAACCAAGGAAAAATAATAAATAAATAAAAGTTTTGATAACTCATTTTTGTTTTAATCCAATTCATCCATTTGCTCCAAGCGAGCTAAAAATCACATTCTATTATTTTCTTGTCAAAAACCGCCAAACAATTCAAATATCTCATAAAAATTTTGAAGTATAAAATTATTATTGTAACATTACTCAACTAGTAAAATTAAGAACCCAATATCGTACCACATCAACTCAATCATGCTTATTTCTCCAAATCTCATACTTGGTCAACTTCATCACTTTTAATCTCATAATATTAAAGTTTGGAATTAAAACCCAATAACACCCCTTTAATTACGAAGGATTTAAAATATTAACCAAACTAATTTAATTCATCAAGTTAGTAAGTTTATTATTTTCACAATCTTCCAAATTAATAACACCCACCTTAACCTCACATGTCTCATCTCTCAAATACACCCACATTTCATGCCTAGCCAATTTTCCCTAAATCTCTAAAAATAACAATTTCACAACTTTTTCTGAAATTACCCAATCAAGATGATATTTACCTCAAAAATTATAAAATATGCCCAAGAGTAACATTTTCAAGGTTGTGAGTTCAAAAGTCCATATTTCACATTTTCATTTTCACAAAAATAAACACAACCTAATCATCAACATGGTATCTTGCACAAAATATTATGACTATAACACCTTTAGAGTTTTTAATCCCAAAACAACTATATAATCCCAACTCAACAATTTACACAATATTCCTCAATACCAATTTGTTTTTCTCAAAAATAAATTCAAAAACTCAAGGATGAGATAAATATTTTAACATTATTTTCTCAAAATAAAGTATCTAACCATAATATCAGGTAGATACAACCCATACAACTATAAATTTTATTCTCGGATTTTTTTTTTACAAAATTATCAACATTTCAACATTTTAACATTATTTTTTTTTTCTTAACATTTCAACATAATTTTTTTTTCCAAAAGTACCAAACAAAAATCTGAATATATATATATGCAATACCTCTTAAAATGACATATTTTCTCAAAATAACCCTAACATAACTTTAATGTAATGATATGAAGAAAATCCCTACCTTAAATATGAAGAAAAGCAAATCCGAAAATGCAAACATCGCCCGATCATGGATCCGAGACCACCATTGCAAAGATCATGACGAGCTCTCCGACTTTCATTTACAACATTTTGTAAAATCTCACTCTAAGGACTCCTATTTGAAACTCAAAGATTGAGCAACAATGGAGAATAAAGAGAGAGAGAGAGAGAGAGAGAGAGAGAGAGAGAGAGAGATTGACGCACATGGGGAGCCTCTGTCAAACCTAACAAAAGAAATGAAAAGAAAAGAAAGGGAAAAGAAAGAAAGGTCAAGGAAAGAGGGAGAGGGGGCAGCCCACGTGGGTTGCCTTTCTAAAAATAAATTAATTTCTTCAAAAATATAATTTTTTGTAATAATACCTCCAAACTTTATAATATAAATTATAAAATAATATAATTTTTCCCATCACAAAATATAATATTTTTGTACACCACAAAATATAATATTTTGCTTATCACGAAATATACATCCATTTTATTCACTATAAAAATATATAATTTTTCACTATATGGTACACACCATAAAATCAACTATCAAATATTTATTATAATCCTATATAATAAATAATAATAACTCCCAAGGTGACTACTGCTAGTCACCTAATTAAAAAAGACAAAACAGTTAAACATGAGTTATTAAACAAATTCAATTTAAATTAAATCTAAGTTATGAGTCTCACCCATAAGCCAAACATGGTCCAATTATATACCAAAATAGACCCAACAATTTTATCTCAAATCATGGTCCAAACACCCAAAACTCAATTTTCAAATTCTGCTATAAATTAAACTAAACACCATTAAATTTCAAAAATTTTTATCCAACATGCTAGACTCTTGTAAGAACAACATAATAAAAATTTCAAAAATTCTAAGATAAAAAATTATATTTAAAAAAAAAACTTCATACAAAATTGAACCATTTTCACACATAACTTTTCACAACACTCCAATCCAAATATTACTCAATTAATTTATGTACTGACTGTTTAAAAAAAATATTTTGGGTTATCACATGATTGAACATAAATCTAATAATAATATTAGTGGAAAAATGATTTCTTTCTTTTGACCCTCTTTAGAATACATTGAATTCAGAATTATTTTGATGGGTAGTCTGAATGTCCTTTTATAGATAGAGAGAGGACCCGTTTCCTTATTAAACAATGATTCCACTTTTCCATCAAAGTAGGATACTTGGAAAACACTCTTCTTTATTTACCAATTAATTGTAGCAAAAAATATGGAATTATAATACTGCCAAATCTCTAATTCATATTACCATATCACGTGGGTCAATATAATGACTAAATAAATAATTTTGTCTTACATTCTCTCACTTGACCTATGTAAGAACTGTAACGCCCTCAAAATAAACCCATAATTCATACATTCAAGATACAAGAAATTGACAATATATTCAAGAGAATAAAGTGTACATCTATTTATCAGAGTATTTATCACAAAAGTATTATATCTTGACAACAAAAGTAAATGCCCTACGGGATTACAACTTTCCAAGCCAACACTTGGTTACAAAAAGGAGAGTACTAACTCAAACACATTAAGCCCTCGACTTGAATTTACATGTAATACACAAAAAGGTAAACAACAAAAAGATCTTCAAGCCTCTAAGCCTCCCAAGCTATGTCCTTGGAGGTGGCATATCACCTGAACCTGAAAATGATGTCCCATATAGGGTGAGCCAATGCCCAGTAGAGATATACTAAACCAAGTATGAGAAATAACTAAAACAATAGCATTTGATATATGGTTGACACTTATAAACCAACTTACAACACCTTTCAATTCCACATCAAGTACATCCATTTTTCATTTCAGTTTCCTTCACTTATACAGTTTCAATTCATAATTATGGATCAGAACCTGGCCAAACAATTCAATGAGACTATGACACACATTAAAACACTTCCATACTTCAACACTTCCATATTTCAAGTGATACACAGATTTGTTGTATCAATGAAGTCCATCCCCTATCTCCTCCCAAACAAGTTTGAGAGTCCATCCCCTATCTCCTCCCAAACAATATACATAGACAATGTATTTAAACACTTATCATATACAATGATCAATCAATACACACATTTGCTGTATTATTCCAACCGTCACATTCAATGACATAATCAATGTGATTAGTTTCAGTTTTCCCTAATCATCATACAATGTCTACAATAATCAAGACTATCCTCCACCGATAGCCCAAAGAAGTTATCTCTAAACAGATAATAAATTTATCAACAGATAAAATATCGACATTTTCATAGGTGACTGATTAAATTATCCAACTACACCATTTACTCCCACAATTTTCCAATTTCATGAATTTCACTTCAATTTCACATTTCCCCAAATTAATTATTCAACATAATTAGGGCATTTCCCCTCTTTTCCAATTATTGATCCAAAGACCAAATTCCACCAACTTAACTCACAAACTCATATTCCCAAGGCCTTATATGCACATGGAGCTTTAAAACACAAGACCCCTCTTTTATAAATTACACATCAAACCCTAACTTTTTCCAAAATTTACCAACAACACCATCTAATCAAAATGACCAAAATTTATGTTAAAACTCATAGAATAGAGTAGGTTATCCCTACCTCGAAATGAAAAGACCAAAAAGAGAAGATTGAGAAAACCCAAGATGCTCCAAACTAAAAGATTTTCGGATCAAAGTGAAACCCACACCAAGCACAACCTTTCTTACAAAGGGAGTAGGCTAGAAACACACTAGAACTAGGTGTATTTTTAGAGAGAAGTTAAATGTAGAGAGAGAGGTAGCCGATCTAGGGTTTGAGAAGAAAAGAGATGTAGAAAAAGTGAAGAAGAAGTTGCTGCTGCGAACTGATATATTCGAGGCTCGCTCGAGCGACCAGACACAAAGAAACCTCGCTTGAGCGTAGAAAGCCTCGCTCGAGCCAACAATTTGAAGCTTCAGGTCTGCAACCCAGAAACACGCTCGAGCGAAGAAAAGCTCGCTCGAGCGAAGAAACTCAAAACATAGTCCTCGCTCGCTCAAGCGAAGGAAAGCTCGCTCGAGCCAAGAATTGCAACCTTCAGGTCCAGAACCAAATGCAGACGCAAGCTCGAGCGCAAGACTTCTCGCTCGAGCCACCAGACACAACACCCAACTCTCACTCGAGCGAAGGAACCCTGGCTCGAGTGAAGGATCTAAAACACAGAGCTTACTCGAGCGACAAAAGCCTCGCTCGAGCGAAGAAACAAAATTCTAGGTAGCAACTATTGGTTTAAACTCATTACCAACCAGAAACAAACCTGCCGAACACATCCCAAAACTCAAATATAAAGAATTAAAGGATGACAACAAGATATATACAACAACCAACACCACGGAACCTAAGTCCGGAATACAATAACCAAATGGGGAAAAAACCGGGATCGCTATAACCTCCCCCCCTTAAAGAATTTCGTCCCCGAAATTAGATATAAGTTTCAAAAACATGATTTCTCAATTCTTAACAATATTACCATTCAATATTCAACATCCTGACCCATTACCGGTCATCCCATCTCTATTCAAGAGGCAATTCACAATATAATTCAATATGCATTAACAACATGCCTTTCCTTGAAATTCAACAAATTCCAATATCATATTCCACCATTTCGTAACATATTCAATGTTAATGACATATTTACATTTCTACAACATATTTAACATATACAATGCTAAATTAAACTTCCATTCTCAAGACATGCTCAACCATTACAACATTTCCATAAACCAAAACATATACAATGTTTTACAATTTAAGACATATTCATTGCTCTTAAAGTTTATCAATACAACAAAATTCTCAATACATGGTTAAACATTAACAAACAAGTCCGAATATTTCTCACGGACATCCAACTCACATTCCCAAGTGGCTTCTTCCACTCCGTGATGTTTCCACAAAACCTTTACCAAGGGTATCGTCTTGCCTCGCAAGACTTGATCCCATCTATCCAAGACCCTCACCGATCTCTCCTCATACGAGGCATCCTCATCTACTTCTAAGTCGGTCCAATTCAATACATGCAATGGATCCGGCTCGTACTTCCGAAGCATACTAACATGAAACATGTCATCCACTCCGGACAACTACGGTGGCAAAGCTAAACGGTAGGCAATCTCGCCAATCCTCTCAAGGATCTCGAAAGGGCCAATAAACCGAGGGGACAACTTCCCACTCTTACCAAACCTCATCAAACCCTGCCTAGGTGATATTTTCATAAAGACGTGATCACCCACCTCAAATACCAAAGGCCTCCTCCTACGGTCGGCATAACTCTTTTGACGACTCTGGGCTGTAACAAGTCTCTTACAGATAAGCTCAACTTTCTCCGTCATCTCCCGAACCAACTCCGGGCCCAACAAAGGTGCATCACCCACCTCGGCCCAACAAACTGGAGACCTACACGGTCGGCCAAACAAGGCCTCAAACAGTGCCATACCAATACTCGATTGGAAACTGTTGTTGTAGGCAAACTCCACCAAGGGCAAGTGCCTCTCCCACGAGCCACTAAAGTCAAGGACACGACCTCGAAGCATATCCTCAAGGATCTATATAGTACGATCGGACTGCCCGTCAGTCTGAGGATGATAAGCCGTGCTAAAGGTCAACCTAGTGCCCAAGGCACTCTGCAAACTCTGCCACAACCTAGCAGTAAAATGTGGATTTCTATCTGAGACGATCGACACTGGGACCCCGTGTAACCTCACTATATCCCGAATATACAAGTCGGCAAGATGATCTACTGAATCTCTCACGCGCATAGGAATGAAGTGCGCCGACTTAGTCAACCGGTCTACAACCACCCAAATAGCATCACTACCCCGTTGAGTCCTCAGAAGACCTACAACGAAGTCCATAGTGACATGCTCCCACTTTCACTCGGCTATAAGCAAGGGTTGCAACAAACCCGCTGACCTCTGATGTTCGGCCTTCACTTGCTGACAAGTAAGGCACTTAGACACAAAAACCGCCACATCTTTCTTCATACCCCGCCACCAAAACTGACGACCCAAATCACGATACATCTTAGTGCCTCTCGGATGCACCGCAAGGCGTGAATGGTGTAACTCTTGGAGTACTTCCTCTCGGCAAGACTCCGGCACAAACAAACGTTCTCGGTAACTCACATTTAGGTCAGGATATACAGTCAAACCCTTCTCAACCTTCCCACTGGAGATCTTCTCCCGGAGGGATTCTACCTCAAGATTACCTACCTGAAGTATCGGTTCACAAGTGTAGGCTGCGCAACTACTGAAAACAAAGCCGTGGACATAACAGATTCGCCTAGAAGCAAATCAAACTCGCCAAGTGCACCCAATATCTCCCACTCCTGGATGGCTATACAAGCTACATCACTAATGGATTTCCTGCTAAGGGCATCGGCCACAACATTGGCCTTCCCTGGATGATAATGCAACTCGAAGTCATAATCCTCAATAAATTCCATCCACCTCCTCTGCCTCAAGTTCAAGTCTTTCTGTGTAAACAGATACTTCAGACTCTTATGATCCGAGAACACCTTGAACCTCGAACCATACAAGTAGTGCCTCTAAATCTTCAAGGCAAAAATCACAGCTACTAACTCTTGGTCATGCGTAGGGTAATTCCTCTCGTGTATTTTCAACTGCCGTGAGCCATAGGCTACCACTTTTCCCTCTTGCATCAACACACAACCCAAACCCTCTCGTGAGGCATCACAGTAAACCGTATAGCCCAAACCTCTCTCCGGAATAATCAAAACCGGAGCGGTGGTAAGTCTAACTTTCAGCTCTTGGAACGACTTTTCACAAGTCTCACTCCATACAAACTTGACCCCTTTCCGCGTCAATCTAGTCAATGGTGAAGCTAACCTGGAGAAATCTTTCACAAACCGGCAATAATACCCAGCTAATCCTAGAAAACTGCGGATCTAAAAAACACTCTTAGGCTGTGCCCAACCTTGCACTGCCTCTATCTTGTATGTATCAACAGACACCCTTTCCCCGAAAACTACATGGCCTAAGAACTTAACCTCTGTTAGCCAAAACTCACACTTCCCAAACTTGGCATACAGCCTATGGGCTCTAAGCAACTCAAGCACCACTCTCAAGTGTTCCTTGTGCTCCTCCTCAGAAGGTGAATAAATCAGGATGTCATCCACGAAAATGACTACAAAACGATCTAAGAATTCCTGGAATATCCGGTTCATCAAATCCATAAACACTGCCAGTGCATTGGTGAGCCCAAAAGGCATCACCAGAAACTCATAGTGGCCATACCGCGTACGAAATGTCGTCTTCGGAACATCTTCCTCCCTGACCCTCAACTGATGGTAACCCGATCTCAAATCTATCTTAGAGAAACAATGGGACCCTTTCAACTGGTCAAACAAATCATCTATACGGGGCATAGGGTACTTATTCTTAACCGTAGCCTGATTCAATTTTCGGTAATCAATGCAAAGTCTCAAAGCCCCATCTTTCTTCTTAGCAAAGAGGGCCAATGCTCCCCACGGTGAAGTGCTAGGGCGAATAAAGCCCTTATCTAGCAATTCCTGGAGTTGAATCTTCAACTCACTCAACTCGGCTAGGGCAAAACGGTAAGGTGCCATGGAAATCGGCACTGTGCCCGGCACTAAATCAATAGAAAACTCCACCTCTCGATGGGGTGGCAAACTAACAAGATCCTCGGGAAAGACGTCCGAGTATTCACGAACCACTCTCGGCAATACAGTCTGGGTCTCATCACACTTGCTACTCATATAGCTAGCGAGAAGACAACTAAGCTCACTCCGCCCTCGTGGATCATACACTAGTGGCAAAACACTACCAACCCGTTCTCCTAAGAAGTAGAAATAATCCCCGCTCAAGGTACACACAGTGACCCACTGGCAGTAGCAATCAATAACAGCCCGGTATGACGATAGCCAGTCCATACCCAAAATCACATCAAAACCCGACATAGCCTTAACTACAAAAGAAAATGGAAGCCGGCGGTCGGCGACCTTAATATCACAGCCTCTACATCCCTTCTTCAAAATCAACTCACCCCCAACAGGTGATACAACACAAATAGGAGATGCTAACTATGCCAACTCTAACCCCAAAACAGATGCAAATGTAGCAGATATAAAGGAATGGGATACACTCGTATCAATCAACACATTAGCAACCGAGTTGCAAAACAAAAAGGTACCTCTCACAACAGATGGAGCCGGTACAAGATCCTGCGCGATAACAGCATACACACGCCCTGAAGGTCTCTGATCTACCCGCTTACCTCTCGGAGCATAAGTCTGCTGTACAGACTGAGACGATGAGGCTCCTTGATTGGCCCTCGGGGCCTGAACTGACCGAGCTGGCTGATGGCTTTGAGTCTGCCTCGAACCAGATGCACCAGATGTGCCACTCAACTGCGGGCAAAACCTCTTCAGGTGCCCCGCCTGACCACACTGGTAACAAGAAATCGACTGACCTTTGCCCTGACTCTGGCTCTGAGGACGGGCCGAAGATGAAACTGCTCTCTGCCCTCCTCCCCTCTGCGGGCAAGTTGGAGACTTGTGGCCCAGCTAACCACATTTGTAACAAGTAACGTCTCCCTGACTGCTTTTCCCAGAACCTGAACTCGGCACTGGAAAGGTAGATCTCACAAAAGCACCCTGTGACTGCGGAGGGTTAGAACCCCTCTGTCTCCTGCCATCCTCCTAGCCATCCTAACTCCTCTTGGAGCCCCTCAACCTCTCCTCCTCCTCATGCATAATAATCTCCATATGGGCCGCAGCATCCACAAGGCGTCCATACTCCCAAGTCATGGACCCTGCAACCCTAACCTTGAGTCTGTGCCTCAACTTCCTTTCGAACTCCAAACAACGGCGTTCCTCAGACGCCACTAGCTCAGGTGCAAACCTAGATAAACTGGTAAATGCGGCCTCAAACTCGGCCACCGATGAACTCAGCTGCTTGAGTTGACAAAACTGATCTCTCAATTCTCCCTGACAGCGGGAGACAAAAACTTCTCCTGGAAGGCATCAACGAAAGCCTCCCAAGTCCTACCAATACGGCCCTGAACAAACTTCCACCACTGACCCGCGTCTGCCTTCAGCTAGAAGGACGCCAAGGTCACCTTCAAAGCCCCGTCTTCGATGCCAAGCATCTCAAACGTCTTCGTCATCTGCTCAAGCCACTCATCAGCTTTCAGTGGCTCTTTAGGATCCCCAGAAACTCATCCGGATCAGACCGGAAAAACTCTCTCTTCAGAAAGGAAGGCCCTGCCTTAATAACATGGGCCTGGACTTGATTCTCAGCTTTGACAATGTCCATGGATTCCCTCAGTGCTCCTCCCATCTCGCGGGCTAAGGCGCCCATGGCCCACTGACCTACTAGCTCGGCCACATTGGCCTGACCAACACTCTCCTGCTGCGCCGGTATCTTATCCGATATAGGCATCTACTGCCTCCTAGGCCTACCTCGCCTACCACCACGTCCTCATCCTGACATCCTAATAAAGGTAACGAAGATCATTAGCACATTCATAAATGTGCCGAAGCTACAACACTCGCGTCCTAATGCATTGGACAATAGTAATTCATTCCATGTAAGCAAATAATTACATAAGCACTTACGAATTTCAGTTCCAGATAATGATAGTCCCGAAGCGTTGCTAGAGTTCCAGTTAGAAACAGCATTGATCAAGTGCTTTTCCAACAGGACTCCCAGAAACCCAAGGATCCAATCAACATCCTAGAAATTAAATCCCATACCTATATAGTCAAATAAGCATGTTATCACCTAAGTACATAACACTACATCTAAGTCTCTAATAAGCGAGACAAACCTATTGTGGTACTAACCACTTCCCACGTACCCAAAGTATTCAAACCCGGTACGATTTGATACCAAGTTATAACACCCTCAAAATAAACCCATAATTCATACATTCAAGATACAAGAAATTGACAATATATTCAAGAAAATAAAGTGTACATCTATTTATTAGAGTATTTATCACAAAAGTATTACATCTTGACAACAAAAGTAAATGCCCTACGAGCTTACACTTTTCCAAGCCAACACTTGGTTACAAAAAGGAGAGTACTAACTAAAACACATTAAGCCCTCAGCTTGAATTTACATGTAATACACAAAAAGGTAAACAACAAAAAGATCTTCAAGCCTCTAAGCCTCCTAAGCTACGTCCTTGGAGGTGGCATATCACTTGAACCTGAAAATGATGTCCCATATAGGGTGAGCCAATGCCCAGTAGAGATATACTAAACCAAGTATGAGAAATAACTAAAACAATAGCATTTGATATATGGTTGACACTTATAAACCAACTTACAACATCTTTCAATTCCACATCAAGTACATCCATTTTTCATTTCAGTTTCCTTCACTTATATAGTTTCAATTCATAAATATGGCTCAGAACCTGGCTAAACAATTCAATGAGACTATGACACACATTAAAACACTTCCATACTTCAACACTTCCATATTTCAAGTGATACACAGATTTGTTGTATCAATGGAGTCCATCCCCTATCTCCTTCCAAACAGGTTTGAGAGTCCATCCCCTATCTCCTCTCAAACCATGGAGTACATCCCCTATCTCCTCCCAAACAATATATATAGACAATGTATTTAAACACTTATCATATACAATGATCAATCAATACACACATTTACTGTATTATTCCAACCGTCACATTCAATGACATAATCAATGTGATTAGTTTCAGTTTTCCCTAATCATCATACAATGTCTACAACAATCAAGACTATCCTTCACCGATAGCCCAAAGCAGTTATCTCTAAACAGATAATAAATTTATCAACAGATAAAATATTGACATTTTCATAGGTGACTGATTAAATTATCCAACTACACCATTTACTCCCACAATTTTCCAATTTCATGAATTTCACTTCAATTTCACATTTCCCCAAATTAATTATTCAACATAATTAGGGCATTCTCCCCCTTTTTCCAATTATTGATCCAAAGACCAAATTCCACCAATTTAACTCACAAACTCATATTTCCAAGGCCTTATATGCACATGGAGCTTTAAAACACAAAACCCCTCTTTTATAAATTACACATCAAACCCTAACTTTTTCCAAAATTTACCAACAACACCATCTAATCAAAATGACCAAAATTTATGTTAAAACTCATAGAATAGAGTAGGTTATCCCTACCTCGAAATGAAGAGACCAAATGGAGAAGATTGAGAAAACCCAAGATGCTCCAAACCAAAAGATTTTCGGATCAAAGTGAAGCCCACACCAAGCACAACCTTTCTTACAAAGGGACTAGGCTAGAAACACACTAGAACTAGGTGTATTTTTAGAGAGAAGTTAAATGTAGAGAGAGAGGCAGCCGATCTAGGGTTTGAGAAGAAAAGAGATGTAGAAAAAGTGAAGAAGAAGTTGTGTAGACGCGCCCTTGGGCTTCACTTTACAGTTCGGACTCCCTTTTGTTGTCGGTTCTTAATCTGAACCAAAGAGTCCAAATCCGGCAATTTGTTTTGAGAAAAACAAATTTTTTGAAAGAAGTGCCAAACATGGACTGCTTTGCCAGATACAGAGTCGCCACCTAAATATTTTATTTTGGAAAATTTAGGGAACCCTGACTCGGTGCCAAACGCCACGTGTCCGTCATCACCAAAGTTGTCTCGGCTCAGGAACTTGGGTACGATTGGGAAAGGTCAGCTATGAGCACCCCCTCTCGCTCGGTCCGAAGACCGGCCTCTACTAACCATGATATCCATTTTTGAAAACATTTATGTGTTCTTATTCCGGTTATTAGCCTAGAATTACTATGTTATGCGCATAGCAAACAAGTATAGACCGAATCGCCCAAATTGGAACAAAACATTTCATGTTTGTTTCAAAAATGGTTTGCTACTCGTAAATAGGCTAAAATGCAGATTTTGCCACCCTTAAGTGGGCTTTAGAAAAGATGGTTTTGCCACTATCTGGTGGGCTTAAAACTCACAGTTTTAAATGCATTATCCCAATTTAAGCAATTCGACCTCCATCCACAGGCATTCAAACAGGTATATCACATAAGCAGCTAGCCTCATGGTAATCATGCAATCATGGCAACACTCACACGCATGCGATATGCTAAAGCATAAAAGCTTACCTAGTACTCCAAGCCAAAACAAAAGCTAGTTAGTAATCAATGCATGATCCTAGCTCATGTTAAGATGGCTAATGCAACACATACAAGATGCAACTACAATAGGCTTGGCTAATCTACAATGACATGTGAAATGCTACAACTAACACGTATTCAATTTGGAATTGAAATACAGATGCAATTAGTATGATGCGCCGAGCCCGGTGCATGCAAAACAGATGAATGAATGCAAACATGCTATCATACTGTATGCTAATTTAAATATGCCCTACTCTACCATCATAAGCAGGTAAATAAAAGGGAAGAAAGACGTGGGGTTGGAAGACATACACACACTCACGCACACTTATTACACAATTGCCCTCGCTCGGAGGGTTTGAATAAATATTACAGTCCGAATAAATAATACTAAATTAATTATTACAAAACTTCTAATTAATTAACAAATTAAATGCAAAAAGAAGGTGGCCGCAGCCTCGCCTCAGGATGCGTGAATGATGCATGCGTCGGTCTGTTTTGTCCGGAAAACCCGTGCCATGTTACTGCTGCCTCTGTTTTACACTGCCCTACCTTTCCAAAGACTGCCAAAGGCCTGGGACATGTTCCTTGCACACTGTAGAATACCATCGGCTGGAGGAAATGCCCACCGGCCATAGAGAATTTCCATCGGCTGCTGATGAAGTTATCGGCCATTCACCAATGGCCGGTCGGCACTAAAGGATGCCGGTCGGCAGAAACTTCCTGCAGAAGACAGTTTTGACAGCAACAGAAGACAGACAGTGCATGGCATGAAATTTCAGGCACATGTGAGCACGGCCATGCTCCCTATCATGCATTGAACTCAGGGGGGCATGGCCCTTGATCCTTGGGCTATCAATTGTGCATTTGATGCATGATAGCCTAAGGAGCCAAGGTTGCAATTCAATGTAAAAATGCATGTGACACACAAATGAGAACCAAGACCCTATCATATCAAAGTCAAGGGCCCCGGTGACTGAGAGTTGAGATATGTTTTGTCACTTTAAGTACAAACACCTCTCATCTCTCACACTTGGTTTGACACCCCAAACCAAGCAATGCAATGCATGTTATGCAAACATGACTCAAAGCGTAACATGATACTAAGATGCAAAACATGCCAAATGTCATGCAACTATCATGGTAAGTATGCAATGTATAGCGACCCCGGTCTTTTCCCATTGGATTATTGTATCTGGACTTATGTTCCGTGGATTCTGTTGTCGTATTATTGTTGTTGTCATCCTTTAACGTCATTGTTTGAGTCTTAGGGTGTGTTAGACTTGTTTCGAATAGATGGTTTGAGTCTGGGATTAAACCCTAGATTTTTGAAGTTTCGGCCTTTCCGCTCGAGCGGACCTTCTTGCGCTCGAGCGGATATTGCACACTTCCAGTATTTGTGAACCCTGCAAAACTTCTGCAGGTGTGATATCTACGCTCGAGCGGGATTTCTGAGCTCGAGCGGGTTGAGCTCGAGCGGTATTGTTGACGCTCGAGCGGGTAGTGTGTTCTTCGCGTGGGTTCTGGAATGGGAGAATCTACGCTCGAGCGGTTAACATTGCGCTCGAGCGGACATTGTTTTTGTTCTTTACGCTCGAGCGGGGTTTTGTGCGCTCGAGCGGGCCTGTCGAGTTTAAATACGCAGCAGCGTGTTTTAAAACAGTTTTTCAGCCTCTTTCAGTTTATAAAACCCTAGGTTACGAGTTTTCTCTCTCCCAACTCATCTTCCCTCCTAGGTTTCATCTATTTAGAGTGAGTATCTAACCTAGTTCCTTCATTAAAAAGTTAGAGTGAGTCGAGGGCTTCCATCTAATCTGAACGGTTTTTGATTTGGAGCACTTTGGAGTTTGGGCTATCATCTCCGTCTTCTTCTTTTGGGCTCTTGCTTCGAGGTAGGGATTTCCTACTCCATTTATACGTTTTAATCCTAAGTGTTGGTATTTTGGTATGTGGGGGTAGTTTGGTAATTTTGGGAGAAACCTTAGGGTTTTGGCTTAGATTAATTTGTATAATTAATTTAAGGAAAAATGTGGAATTGGGTTTAATTCATGAAGTTGGGAAAATTATGAGATTAATGATATAGTTGGGTAGTTCAAATGCTTACCTATGAGAATGTGGATTTTTACATTCATTGTTGTATTTATTTCTTGTTTAGAAATAACTGTTTTGGGCTATCGGTGGAGGATAGTCGTGATTGTTGTAGACCTTGCATGTGGCTTAGGTATAACTGGAATTAAGTCACGTATGTTGACTGTTGAATTAATACAGACCATTACTTGTATTGATTAGGTGTTGTATATGGCGATTGTGTGTTTCATTGCATGTGCATGTTGTTTGGAGAAGATAGGGGATGAACTCCACGGTTTAGGGGAAGATAGGGGATGTACCTCTAAACCGGATTTGTTGGGAGGAGATAGGGGATGGACTCCAGTAGCATCACTCATATGTGTGCTTATTGATAATAACAATATTGCTATTTGTTGTTGATATGATACATCACCACCATGTGTATCAGTTGGGAAGTATGGAAGTGGATTTGTTTAAGATTGATATAACACCAGCATGTGTGTTTATTTTGTTATAAGAAAGGTTTAACCTGATTTGTTATCCTTGTTGAGTTGTTTGGCCAGGTTCTGAGCCATGTCTGTATAATTGGAAAGTGTATTGTGTCATAGACGATAAGTCATAGACAACGTAGACATTAGTGTCGTGAAACTGGGAATTGATTATCTTGTGTTAACCACGTATCGAATGCTAATGCTTTAGTTAATTCTTATGCTTGGTTTAGTATTTTTCTACTGGGCTGTGGCTCACCCTATATGGGAACTTCATTTTCAGGTTCAGGTGGTTCACTACCTCCAAGGACTTAGCTTGTGAGGATTTGGACTCGAAGACTTGTTTTATTTTATCTGTTTTATTTGAATAACTTGTAAACTTTCAAGCCTAGGGCTTTATTTGTGTTGAGTTAGAACTCATGAAATTGTGTCCAAGTGTTGGCTTGGCAAGATGTAAGCCCATAGGGCATTTATTATGATGTTTTTTTTTTATGATACACAGATGAATGAAATAAGATGCTTTATTTCCTTATAATTCCGCATGTTAATATTATGTATTATGGGTTTATTTTTGAGGGCGTTACAACTTGGTATCAGAGCGTACCGGGTTCGAATACTTTGGGTACGTGGGAAGTGATTAGAATCACAATGGGTTCGTCTCGTTTGATAGAGACTTAGTGTAATGTTATATGCTTATGTGATAACATGTTTATGTGACTATGTGGGTATGGAATGTAGTTTCTAGGATGTTGACTGGACCCTTGAGTCTCTGAAAGTCTTGTTGGAAAGGCACTTGATCAATGTTGTTTCCAACCGGAACTTTAGTGGCGCCTCGGGACTATCATTATCCAGGAATGAAATTCGTAGGTGCTTATGTGATTATGTGCTTACGTGGTGTGATTTATTGTTGTCCAATGTATTAGGACGTGAGTGTTATAATTTTGGCACATTATTTAAAGTGCTAACGTCTTTATTTCCTTTATTAGGATGTCAGGACGAGGACGAGGTCGTGGTAGGCGTGGTAGGCAGGCTAGGCAGGAAGTGCCTATACCGGAGGAAATTCCGGCAGTTCAGGAGGGTGTTGGCCAGGCCAATGTGGCCGAGCCAGTAGGACAGCAGTTTATGGGCGCTTTGGCCCAAGGGATAGCAGGGGCATTTCAGGCGTCAGTTGACATTCTGAGGGCTGCGAATCCAGCCCAGGCTGTTGTTGCTGCAGATACAGGACCTGCTTTTCTGAAGAGGGAATTCTTCCGGTCTCACCCGGACGAATTTTTAGGTGATCCTAGCGAGCCGCTTAAGGCAGACGAATGGCTCGAACAGACAACGAAAACGTTTGAGATGCTAGGCATCGAAGACGAGGCACTGAAGGTGACCTTGGCATCTTTCCAGCTAAAAGGGGATGCGGGTCAGTGGTGGAAGTTCACCAAGGGTCGTATTGGGGGTACCTGGAAGGCTTTCGTTGATGCTTTTCAGGAGAAGTACTTGTCTCCAGCTGTTCAGGAGAAGTTGAGAGATCAGTTCCGCCATCTTGAGCAGAACAGTTTATCAGTGGCCGAGTTTGAGGCTGCATTCACTAGTTTGTCCAGGTTTGCACCTGAGTTGGTGGCGACTGAGGAACGCCGTTGCATTGAGTTTGAGAAGAAGTTGAGGCGTGGCCTCATGTTGAGAGTTGTTGGGTCTATGATTCGGGATTTTGGGCGTCTGGTTGATGCAGCAGCCCATACTGAGATTATGATGCAGGAAGAGGGGGAAAAGCAGAAAGGCTCCAAGAGGAGTCAGGATGGCCAGAGTGATGGCAAGAGGCAGAGAGGTTTCACTCCTCAGCAGCCTCAGAGTAGTTTTTCTAGATCCACTTTTCCAGTGCCAAGTGCTAGTTCTGGGAAGGGCAGTCAGGGAGACATTACCTGTTTCAAGTGTGGCCAGCTGGGTCACAAGTCTCCAGTTTGTCCTCAGAGGGGAGGAGTTCAGAGAGCAGCATCTTCTTCGGCTCGATCTCAGAGCCAGAGTCAGGGCAGAGGCCCACTCTCTTGTTTTCAGTGCGGCCAGCCGGGGCACCTGAAGAGGTTTTGCCCACAGTTGAATGGCACACCTGGTGCATCGGGTTTGAGGCAGACTCAGAGTAGTCAGCCAACTCAGTCCGTTCAGGCCTCGAGGGCCAATCAGGGGGCTTCATCGTCCCAGTCTGTGCAACAATCTTATGCTCCGAGGGGTGAGCAGGTTGATCAAAGGTCGTCTGGGCGTGTGTATGCTGTTACCACACAGGATCTTGTACCGGCCCCGTCGGTTGTGAGAGGTACCTTCTTGTTTTGCAATTCAGTTGCTAGCGTTTTGATTGATACGGGTGCATCTCATTCCTTTGTGTCTGCTGCATTTGCATCTATTTTGGAGTTGGAGTTAGCACAGTTAGCATCTCCTATTTGTGTAGTGTCACCTCTTGGGGGTGAATTGATCTTGAAACAAGGTGTTAGGGATTGTGATATAGAAGTCGATGATCATAGAATCCCTTTTTCTTTTGTGGTTATGCCCATGAAGGGCTTCGATGTTATTTTGGGTATGGACTGGTTATCGTCATACCGGGCATTTATTGATTGCTACCGTCAGAGGGTCACTTGTTGTACCGTTAGCGGAGAACGTTTTCATTTTCTGGGGGACCGGGTTGGTAGTGTGTTACCACCGGGGTATGATCCGCGAGGGCGGAGTGAGTTGAGTGGTCTACTTGCTAGCCTTGAGAGTAGTGAGTGTGATGAGACTCAGACTGTGTTGCCAAGAGTGGTATGTGAGTACTCGGACGTGTTTCCCGAGGATCTTGTTAGTTTGCCACCTCATCGAGAGATTGAGTTCTCTATTGATCTAGTGCCCGGCACAGTGCCGATTTCTATGGCACCTTACCGTTTTGCCCCAGCCGAGTTAGTTGAGTTGAAAGTTCAGCTCCAGGAGTTGCTAGATAAGGGCTATATTCGTCCTAGTGTTTCGCCGTGGGGAGCACCGGCCCTCTTTGCTAAGAAGAAAGGTGGTGCGTTGAGACTGTGTATCGATTATCGGAAATTGAATCGGGCTACGGTTAAGAATAAGTACCCTATGCCTCGTATAGATGATCTGTTTGACCAGTTGAAGGGTTCCCGCTGTTTCTCTAAAATAGACTTGAGATCGGGTTACCACCAGTTGAGAGTCAGGGAGGAGGATATTCCGAAGACGGCATTCCGTACGCGGTATGGCCACTATGAGTTCCTGGTGATGCCATTTGGGCTCACCAATGCACCGGCAGTGTTTATGGATTTGATGAACCGGATCTTCCGGGAATTCTTAGATCGTTTTGTGGTCGTCTTTGTGGACGACATTCTTATCTACTCATCTTCAGAAGAGGAGCACGAGGAGCACTTGAGAATAGTCCTAGAGTTACTTAGAGCCCATAAGCTTTATGCTAAGTTTGGGAAGTGTGAGTTCTGGCTAAAAGAGGTGAAGTTCTTAGGCCATGTAGTTTCTGGGGAAGGGGTGTCTGTTGATACGTCCAAGACACAGGCAGTGCAAGATTGGGCACAACCTAAGAGTGTGTTTGAGATCCGCAGTTTTCTGGGATTAGCTGGGTATTACCGTCGGTTTGTGAAAGATTTCTCCAGGTTAGCTTCACCTTTGACTAGACTGACTCGGAAGGGAGTCAATTTTGTTTGGAGTGAGACTTGTGAAAAGTCGTTTCAGGAGCTGAAGGTTAGATTGACCACCGCTCCGGTCTTGATTATTCCGGAGAGAGGGTTGGGTTATGCAGTCTATTGTGACGCCTCACGAGAGGGTCTGGGTTGTGTGTTGATGCAAGAGGGGAAAGTGGTTGCCTATGGCTCACGTCAATTGAAAATTCATGAGAAGAATTACCCTACGCATGATTTAGAATTAGCAGCGGTGATTTTTGCCTTGAAGATTTGGAGGCATTATCTGTATGGTGAGAAATTTGAGGTATTCTCCGATCATAAGAGTCTGAAATATCTGTTTACACAGAAAGACTTGAATTTGAGGCAGAGGAGGTGGATGGAATTTATTGAGGATTACGACTTCGAGTTGCACTATCATCCGGGGAAGGCCAATGTTGTGGCCGATGCCCTTAGCAGGAAATCTGTTGGTGACATAGCTAGTATAGCCATCCGAGAGTGGGAGATGTTGGGTGCACTTGGGGAGTTTGATTTGCTTTTGGGTGAATCCGTTGAGGCTGCGGCCTTGTTTTCTATTGTTGCGCAGCCTGCACTTGTGACTCGAGTGTTAGAGGCTCAGAGGGGTGATCTTGAGGTAGAATCGCTCCGAGAAAAGATTTCCAGTGGGAAGGTTGAGAAGGGTTTGACGGTGTATCCCGACCTGAGTGTGAGATACCGAGACCGTTTCTTTGTGCCGGAGTCTTGCCGGGAGGAGGTACTTCGAGAGTTTCATCATTCGCGCCTAGCAGTGCATCCGGGAGGCACTAAAATGTATCGGGATTTGGGTCGCCAATTTTGGTGGCGAGGTATGAAGAGAGATGTGGCAGCTTTCGTGTCTAAGTGCCTTACTTGCCAGCAAGTGAAGGCCGAGCATCAGAGGCCAGCGGGTTTGTTGCAACCCTTGCCTATTGCCGAGTGGAAGTGGGAGCATGTCACTATGGACTTCGTTGTGGGTCTTCCGAGAACTCAGCGGGGTAGTGATGCTATTTGGGTGGTTGTAGACCGGTTGACTAAGTCGGCGCACTTCATTCCTATGCGCGTTAGAGATTCAGTAGATCATCTTGCCGATTTGTACATTCGGGACATAGTGAGGTTGCACGGGGTCCCAGTGACGATCGTCTCAGATAGAGATCCTCGTTTCACTGCCAGGTTGTGGCAGAGTTTTCAGAGTGCTTTAGGCACTAAGTTGACATTTAGCACGGCTTATCATCCTCAGACTGACGGGCAGTCCGAGCGTACTATTCAGATCCTTGAGGATATGCTTCGAGGTTGTGTTCTCGACTTTAGTGGGTCGTGGGAGAGACACTTGCCTTTAGTGGAGTTTGCCTACAACAACAGTTTTCAGGCTAGTATCGGTATGGCACCGTTTGAGGCCTTGTATGGCCGACCGTGTAGGTCTCCAGTCTGTTGGGCCGAGGTGGGTGATGCACCTTTGTTGGGTCCGGAGTTAGTGAGGGAAACGACGGAGAAGGTTGAGCTTATCCGTAGGAGGCTTGTTACAGCCCAGAGTCGTCAGAAATCTTATGCCGACCGTAGGAGGAGACCTTTGATGTTTGAGGTAGGTGATCATGTCTTTCTGAAGATATCACCTAGGCGAGGTTTGATGAGGTTTGGGAAGAGCGGGAAGTTGTCCCCTCGATTTATTGGTCCTTTTGAGATCCTTGAGAGGATTGGCGAGGCTGCTTATCGTTTAGCTTTGCCACCGCAGTTATCCGGAGTTCATGATGTGTTTCATGTGAGTATGCTTCGGAAGTATGAGCCAGATCCGTCACATGTGTTGGATTGGACTGATTTAGTAATTGATGAGGATGTCTCTTATGAGGAGAGACCAATTCGGGTCTTGGATAGACGGGATCAAGTTCTGCGAGGCAAAACCATCCCTTTGGTGAAAGTTTTATGGAAGCATCACGGAGTGGAGGAAGCCACTTGGGAACGTGAATTGGAAGTCCGTGAGAAATATCCGGACATGTTTAGTGATTAGAAATCTTATATATATAGATTTTTGTAATATTGTTAAACTTGAGAATTTTATATATGTCATAAGTTGGAAAACATTGAGAATGTTTTGGATTTAATGTTAGCATTTTGAACTTGCCTTTTTGGAAGCGGAATATAACATTTATACATGAAATGTGTTGTTTATATCATGAGATTGAATATGATATGGAAATTGTTAACATTGAAAGGAATAATGCATAATATTGATGCAAGTTGAATATATGTTGATTCATACATATTGTGAAATGCCTCTTGATAAGAGATGAAGTGACCGGTATTGGGTCAAGTTGTTTATTGTTTTATGATATCAGTGGGAATTGAGAAAACTTGTTTTGAAAACTTATGCTTAATTTCGGGGACGAAATTCTTTTAAGGGGGGGAGGTTATAGCGACCCCGGTCTTTTCCCATTGGATTATTGTATCTGGACTTATGTTCCGTGGATTCTGTTGTCGTATTATTGTTGTTGTCATCCTTTAACGTCATTGTTTGAGTCTTAGGGTGTGTTAGACTTGTTTCGAATAGATGGTTTGAGTCTGGGATTAAACCCCAGATTTTTGAAGTTTCGGCCTTTCCGCTCGAGCGGACCTTCTTGCGCTCGAGCGGATATTGCACACTTCCAGTATTTGTGAACCCTGCAAAACTTCTGCAGGTGTGATATCTACGCTCGAGCGGGATTTCTGAGCTCGAGCGGGTTGAGCTCGAGCGGTATTGTTGACGCTCGAGCGGGTAGTGTGTTCTTCGCGTGGGTTCTGGAATGGGAGAATCTACGCTCGAGCGGTTAACATTGCGCTCGAGCGGACATTGTTTTTGTTCTTTACGCTCGAGCGGGGTTTTGTGCGCTCGAGCGGGCCTGTCGAGTTTAAATACGCAGCAGCGTGTTTTAAAACAGTTTTTCAGCCTCTTTCAGTTTATAAAACCCTAGGTTACGAGTTTTCTCTCTCCCAACTCATCTTCCCTCCTGGGTTTCATCTATTTAGAGTGAGTATCTAACCTAGTTCCTTCATTAAAAAGTTAGAGTGAGTCGAGGGCTTCCATCTAATCTGAACGGTTTTTGATTTGGAGCACTTTGGAGTTTGGGCTATCATCTCCGTCTTCTTCTTTTGGGCTCTTGCTTCGAGGTAGGGATTTCCTACTCCATTTATACGTTTTAATCCTAAGTGTTGGTATTTTGGTATGTGGGGGTAGTTTGGTAATTTTGGGAGAAACCTTAGGGTTTTGGCTTAGATTAATTTGTATAATTAATTTAAGGAAAAATGTGGAATTGGGTTTAATTCATGAAGTTGGGAAAATTATGAGATTAATGATATAGTTGGGTAGTTCAAATGCTTACCTATGAGAATGTGGATTTTTACATTCATTGTTGTATTTATTTCTTGTTTAGAAATAACTGTTTTGGGCTATCGGTGGAGGATAGTCGTGATTGTTGTAGACCTTGCATGTGGCTTAGGTATAACTGGAATTAAGTCACGTATGTTGACTGTTGAATTAATACAGACCATTACTTGTATTGATTAGGTGTTGTATATGGCGATTGTGTGTTTCATTGCATGTGCATGTTGTTTGGAGAAGATAGGGGATGAACTCCACGGTTTAGGGGAAGATAGGGGATGTACCTCTAAACCGGATTTGTTGGGAGGAGATAGGGGATGGACTCCAGTAGCATCACTCATATGTGTGCTTATTGATAATAGCAATATTGCTATTTGTTGTTGATATGATACATCACCACCATGTGTATCAGTTGGGAAGTATGGAAGTGGATTTGTTTAAGATTGATATAATACCAGCATGTGTGTTTATTTTGTTATAAGAAAGGTTTAACCTGATTTGTTATCCTTGTTGAGTTGTTTGGCCAGGTTCTGAGCCATGTCTGTATAATTGGAAAGTGTATTGTGTCATAGACGATAAGTCATAGACAACGTAGACATTAGTGTCGTGAAACTGGGAATTGATTATCTTGTGTTAACCACGTATCGAATGCTAATGCTTTAGTTAATTCTTATGCTTGGTTTAGTATTTTTCTACTGGGCTGTGGCTCACCCTATATGGGAACTTCATTTTCAGGTTCAGGTGGTTCACTACCTCCAAGGACTTAGCTTGTGAGGATTTGGACTCGAAGACTTGTTTTATTTTATCTGTTTCATTTGAATAACTTGTAAACTTTCAAGCCTAGGGCTTTATTTGTGTTGAGTTAGAACTCATGAAATTGTGTCCAAGTGTTGGCTTGGCAAGATGTAAGCCCATAGGGCATTTATTATGATGTTTTTTTTTTATGATACACTGATGAATGAAATAAGATGCTTTATTTCCTTATAATTCCGCATGTTAATATTATGTATTATGGGTTTATTTTTGAGGGCGTTACACAATGCTAGACATGCAAGATGCAAATGTAATGTGAACATGGACAAATCGCCATAAGGCTAGCATGGGACAACATGTAATGAACCAAATAAGCAACAAGCATATGATAAGCATGCAATGGTGGACTTAAACCATAAATGGCAGACCTCAACCTTTCCATAAACAGTGGCCAAAATGCCCAAAAGGGTGGACAATATACAAAACAAACAAGCAAGCTAATGGGCCTAAAGCTAAGGCACAAAAGAGGGTACTCCACTACCACTAACAAGACCACCCATGGCATGAATCAAGCAACCAAAAATAGATGTTTAGCATGCAAAACAACCCCCAAAACCCCTGATATGGCAGCCCAAATGCCTTAAACATGCAAGCATGCACAATGTCCATTTCAAAGCACAAGAGACCAATATTTCAAAGCATGAAAGACATGACAAATGGAGACATATAAGCATGGCATGGGGACTGAAATAGCATGTTGAATGATTCCAAATCACCTAAATAGCCTAACCAATGCATGTTCATGGATCACATACTCAAGGCCTACAAGCCATAATGCAAAGCAACTTCATCAAGCATGCCAAACATGACAAAATCAGTGGCCAACAGACCTAAACATGACAAAACAACACCAATACCTTCATGAAGCTAGGCTAATACATACAAGAATCATAGCCTAAACACAAGATGCATTTCTATGCCAAATAGAGGAATGCAAAGCAAGTATGATATGCATGCTAAGGGTTACAAATCCAACCGAGGACAGAGATATAATATGACCCAAAACACCCAAAAAAAAAAAAACTCTGAAATGGTACCCAAAACAACCAAGCACACATGTTGCCTTTTAAAGCCAAAAACCAAGGTAAAGAGGGACAAAGGGGAAAGGGGTGTCCCTCCCCTATACAAGACTTCAAACCACCTCCTTTACCACTAAAAATCCACTGGACTTCAATGGTAAAAGGGACCAAACACTCAAGCAAACAAAGTCTCACAAAGGAAGCACCAAAAAGTCCAAATAAGGCCTAAGAGGGTGAGTTTGAACTCAAACCACAAAATGACCTCAATGGAAGTTCTTAAGCACAAAAATATAAGACTTTTTTATGTTATACACAAGACCCAAATCAGCATACAAGACAGGTAGAAATCTAGTGCAAGTTTGGGGAAACTAAAGTAAAATGCTTACCCTTGAAGAACCCTTGAAGAACAGATGATCCAGCCACCTTCTATTGATCAAAATCAGTCCAAAAGTTCAAGAATCAACCCTCCAAGCCTCTCAATCTCGGAGCAAGGTGTAATGGTGTGTGTATTAGTGCAAAAGTAAGGTCAAAATGCACTTTTAGACCTAAAAACACACACACAAGAGGGGAGAGAGGAAAAATCTAGAGGGAGGGGATATATGACAGATATATAGATATATATGAGCTCTGGTTTTCTTTCCAAAATGGCTAACCCTTGACAATGGAGGAGGTGGGATGCTTATATAGGCAAAACAAAGCCAAGAAACTTAATAGCTAAGCTAAAGAGAAAGGGTCAAGGGGTGCAAAGGGGTCTTGGCTTCTTGGAGAAGCTAAGACAGCTGGCCAAGCTTCCCCAAGAAGCTTGGCCAAAAGGGGTCAACTTTCTAGAAGGTTAGGGGGTCCAAAGGCTCATGAGAGTCATCCCCGCGCATGGGGAGTGGTGTTGGTGCATTCCAGCTGGCACAGCTGGCATGCACCATGCCCCAAGGGGTGCAGAAGGGTCAACGGCCAACCAAATAGGTCATCGGCACAATAAAGTGCCGGTCGGCCAAACATAATGCCGACCAGCCATTGTTTTTAAGAAATCATGGCCGATGGCACACATATGCAGCCGGTGATGGTAGGGGAGGGCCGGTGGGGTGTGGGGATGGCCAACAAGCCATTCCCTGCCCTTCAAGGCAAAACCACAAGTGTTTGGTGCTAAAACCAAACACGGAATAGACGAGTTAGGAGATCCTGAGGCAAGGCGCGCAGCCGAGGCCTTCCGGGAACTCAAAACGAACACAAACAAAGACGATCACCGAGTGTCCAAGCGGTGACGTCCAAGTCTTGAGGACGGTCAAAAATGGGGTGTCTACAAGTTGCTGCTGCGAACTGATATATTCGAGGCTCGCTCGAGCGACCAGACACAAAGAAACCTCGCTCGAGTGTAGAAAGCCTCGCTCGAACCAACAATTCGAAGCTTCAGGTCTACAACCCAGAAGCACACTCAAGCGAAGAAAAGCTCGCTCGAGCGAAGAAACTCAAAACATAGTCCTCGCTCGCTTGAGCGAAGGAAAGCTCACTCGAGCCAAGAATTGCAACCTTTAGGTCTAGAACCAGACGCAAACGCAAGCTCGAGCGCAAGACTTCTCGCTCGAGCCACCAGACACAACACCCAACTCTCGCTCGAGCGAAGGAACCCTGGCTCGAGCGAAAGATCTAAAAGACAGAGCTCGCTCAAGCGACAAAAGCCTCGCTTGAGTGAAGAAACAAAATTTTGGGCAACAACTATTGGTTTAAACTCATTACCAACCTGAAACAAACCTGCCCAACACATCGCAAAACTCGAATATGAAGAATTAAAGGATGACAATAAGATATATACAACAACCAACACCACGGAACCTAAGTCCGGAATACAACAACCAAATGGGGAAAAAATCGGGATCGCTATAAGAACTTACGTCGAGATTTAACAAGGTTAACATTAGGCGCGCAATAAACCATATTCAATATTATCTTTAATTTGGTCATCATCATAATGCTATAATTAAATAGTTCACTAATATGAGTCCTAGCGGTTCTACACCAATATTGCAATATAGTCCCTTCCATGTACTACAACACTAGCAACTAGTTTAACATAGCCGTTTAAGTGAAGAGTATAAAGAGGTTCAATGATAATGTCTTTTATGAAAGATTATTCATGTTGTCATTCATTCATTCTCATATATGCATGTACTCATTTCATAACAGGAAATATATTAGAAACACAATTAATGAGATCTCAATATGTCAAATAACACAATTAATCATAAACAACTGTTATGGATTACATTCAAGACCCAATTGGCAAGTTTCTTAATTGTCTTTAGGAGTAATCCATTTATCAATAGATCTGCACTTAAAAGTTATATACTTATGTGTTTTATTGACATTTTCTGTTTCTGAAATTCTTCTTTAATGACAAAGTATTTCAATTCTATGTATTTAGCATCATTAGAATACTTGTCATTTTAAGAAAATAAAACAATTGCGAAATTATCACAATAAATTCTCAACGACTTGGCAATAAAAGTCAACAATCCCAAGTCCTGAGATAAAGTTTCATAATAACAATTCATGAATTGTGGTCTCAAAGCACACCACAAATTCAACTTTTACAGAGGATACTTACAATAGTTCGTTTTACACTTTTCTTAATATTGTTCCTCCACATAAAAGAAACAAAGAACCAAAAGTGAATTTTTCTACTATCAATATATCATCTAAAGTATGAATCTAAGTAGCCAATCAATTCATGATTATCAGATTTCATAAATGTGAGCAAGTAATCTTTTATTCCTTATGATTACTTTATCACTTCCTTATTTGAGCATTAAATTTCATACAATAAATCTATAAAAAAATGTTTCTATTCTAATTGATTTTATAAAAATTTGCATAGGAGTGGATTTATTTCCTTTCGGAATATGGATAACTTTATGTGAATATTCTCTCATTCTAAATCTTTATAGAATTTTTAATATATACCTTCTAATATATTCCTTTCTAAATCTTTATAGAACTTTTAATATATACCTTTTAATCTCTGTATGTGATTGATTTAGAAATATTTCAATTTCTATCACATAGGTTGTCTTACTAATATATTTCATTTCAAAGTTCTTATAGAGAAATTTCTTAACTCGTGCAATAAATCACGTACATTATTGACAAGCAAAATATCATCAATATACAAAATTATAAATATAAACTTGCTCTTACTGATCTTTGGATATGTACACTAATTAAAAAATATTTTCTTTAAATCAAAAGAAAAAATAGTATCATAAAACTTAAGATACCGTTTTTAGAAAGCTTGTTTAAGTCCACAAATTGATTTCTTAAGTTTGCAAGTCACATTTTCATTTTCATCAATAGAGAAACCTTTAAGTTGATCTACACAAAATTCTTCATCTAAACTCTCTTTCAGAAAATTAATTTTCACATATATTCAACTCAATATCATAATGAGTTACTAATGCCATAATGATTCTAAATCAGCCATTTAAGATACAAGTGGAAAAAGAATATCTCATTGTAATCAATGTCTACTTTATGAGTAAAATCTTTGGCCACATATCTAGCATTATATCATTTTATAATGCCTTTAGAATAAGAAATTTTTTTGTATCCTTAGGGATTTAAATGAAATCCCAAATTTCATTTTGGTCCATTGATTTCAACTCATCATTCATCACATCAATTCCTTTAGTTGAATCAATACTTTCTATGGTTTGTGACAATAAAACTGAGTCTTTACTTATCCCAATATTGTAATAAGATTGTTATAGATATATCACATAATCATTCGAAATGATAAATCTCTTTACCTTACGATATCTTCTTCATATTATTTCTTGTGGTTTTTCTACAACTCTTCATTGGTGATAATTACATTATAGAGTAATTGATTATTCATTTGTTGTTCCATGACATTAAATTGTTTAACAATTATAGGAACAACAATTTCCTTCAAATTATGGATAATGATACTTGTACCCAAACTTTTTGAATGATCACATTTCATGCTTTATCACTCCCACTGATTTCACCATTCTTATTAAATTTGATGTTATTGGTTTCTATAATTCTTGTACTATGGCCAAGATAGTAAAACTAATACCCTTTGAATTTTTAAGATAATTAACAAAATAACCACTGATTATTCTGAAATCTAATTTCTTTTCATGTGGATTAATAATTTTAATTTTCGTAGACAACCACAATCATGCAGGTGTCTTAAGTTCAGTTTCCTTTATGTTCACAGTTCAGAATGAATGTTTGGAACTACCTTACTAGGAACCCGATTTTATATGAAAACAATAGATAAACGACATATATCCACAATGTTATGGGTATTTAAAAACTATTTAACATACTCTTAGTCATATTCAATAGAGCATAATAATATTTCTCAGCTACATCATTCAACTGAGGCATTCACAAATATTATGTCTTTCATAGAGTTTAGCAAATAGACTTGTGTTTTACACTATCTTTATGATTTTCACATTTTTGTTTAATTGTCTTTCCTCCTTGATAATGTATACCTCAATGATATCAATTTACTAGAGATCTTTTATGCAATAAATAAACAAAATCATGAAGTGAAAATTCATCTATAAAAATGATAAAATAATTTTATTTACCAAACATGAAGTGTCAAAAAGGTACATTAATGTCTATTTAGATAATATGAAGAAGCCCTATATATGTTGTGACACTTTACATAATATGATTGAATTGCTTTTCCTTAATGCAATCCATACTCTCACTAAAAGCAATAAAATTTGTTATGCTACAAGTTTGAACAGTTTTTATTTATTGTAACGCCCTCAAAATAAACCCATAAATCATACATTCATGATACACGAAAGAGATATCATATTCCATGCATCAGGGTACTCTTACAAAAAGTAATACATGTTGACAACAAAAGTAAATACCCTATAGGCTTACAACTTTCCAAGTCAACACTTGGTTACAACAAGAGATGAGTTCTAACTCTCTATACAAGATAAGCCCTTGGCTTGAATTTACATGTATCACCAAGATAGCAAAATAACCAAAAGAGTCTTCAACTTCCAAAACCTTCCAAGCTAAGACCTTGGAGGCGGCATATCACCTGCACCTGAAAATGGTGTCCCATATAGGGTGAGCCAACGCCCAATAGAGATATGCTAAATATAATATGAGCGATAACTAAAACATTAGCTTTTGATAAATGTTTAACTCAAATAAACAGACGTACATCTCTTTCATAACCAATCCATATTCACAAGTATATATATACATATCCTTTTTCCGTTTCATTATCCAAACCAATTCATAGATATGGTTCTCAATTCATCCAGACAGTTTATAACGAGACTACAACTCACATCATTAACATTTCCATACTTTAATTCAAAAGGAGACTACAACTCATATCAATAATACTTCAACACTTCAATTCATCCACGTTATGCAAACGCAATCAAGATTTCGAGACTTTCACCCTAGATGCTCTGGCCAACTTAATTATCATTGAAGTCCATCCCCTATCTCCTCCCAAACAGGTTTGAGAGTACATCCCCTATCTTCTCCCAAACAACATACATATGCAATGTATTTAAACACTTATCATATACAATGATCAAGGAAAGCACCTATTCAATGTGTTATTCCATCCGTTATATTCAATGACATACTCAATTGATTAGTTTTAATTCACCTAATCATCATGCAGTGTCTATAACAATCAAGACTATCTTCCACCGATAGCCCAACACAATTATTTCTAAACAGATAATAAATTATCAAACAGATAAGTTATCTACAATTTCAAAAGTGAGTGATTAATCAATCCAACTCCCCCATTCCATCTCATAATTGCCCAATTTCATTATTTCTAAACCAATTTCACATTCCCATAATTAATTTCATTAATCACTCCAATGACCCAATTTAACCCAACTAATGAATTTCCCTCCCTTTTCTCAACATTGACCCAAAGGTCCAAATATCATCAATAAACATCAATAACTTCATTTTAAGACCCATATACACATGTATAGTTCAAAAGGACCAAAACCCTTCTTTATACATTTCAAGTTTTGAAACCCTAACACCCAAAATTTCCCAATTTCAACATTATATCAAAAAGACCACATGTTTATGCCAAAGGCCATAAATATGAGTAGTTATCCCTACCTCAAATGAAGAGACCTAAAGAAGATGATGAAGAAACTCGAAAGTGCTCCAAACCTACAACTTTTCGGATCAAAATAGAGGTCTTGAGAAGCTCCAACACTTTAATGAAGACACAAGGGTTGGGTCTCACTAAATCAAGATCAAAATGTAAAGAGAGAGTATTCTAGAGAGAGAAGCTCTTAAATTAGGGTTTTGGGGTGCTTTAGAGAGAGAGAGGGCCGAAAAAAAATGATTGAAAAAGCTTCTTCCCGGATTGAAATACACATAGTCCGCTCGAGCGTGGAATGCCCCGCTCAAGCGTCAGACACAAACTCCCGCTCGAGCGTGAGAACGGACGCTCGAGCATCGAAAGCACACTTCCAGCATTTTCAGGCCTGTGAAAAAATAATGAAGGCTGAAGAATTCGACTCGAGCGTCAAACTGCCCGCTCGAGTGTAGGAGCAAATGCAAAAGGGCTCGCTCGAGCGTCAAAAGCCCCGCTCAAGCGTGAAGGCCAAAATCTGGGCATAAACCAATTGTTTCTAAACACAACCAACCTGTTTCAAACTTGCCCAACACAACCCAAAACTCAAATACAAAGAGTAAAGGATGGAAACGAGAATAAGATAACAACACACATCCACGGAACCGAGTCCGGAATACAATAAACAATGAAAGGAAAACCGAGATCACTATATTTATCAAACTATATTTAGGACCAACATAATGATGCAAGATAAATTAAATTTTTGAGAAATTATTAAACTTTAATTTATACAAACCATCATAAATAATACCAAAATTAACAGAAAAGGTATTAAACATAAATTAAACCTTTATTCTAAATTTTTGAAAATAACCATCAAGGTTAATTAAGTTTGGACAAATCAATAAATAATTTTCAAAATTAGAATGAACATGAATTTATTTATTTATTTATTTATTTTTTTTTTTTGAACAAAGTCTAAGTAATGATCAATGCCCAAAAAAAATAAAAATAAATAAACGATAAGACCCAATAAATAGCGATCTCAGTCTTTCCTCATTTGGTTGTTGTATCCGGACTTAGGCTCCGTGGAGCTTGTTGTTGTATACATCTTGTTGTCATCCTTTAATTCCTTATTTATGAGTTATAGGTTGTGTTGGGCAGGTTTGTTATAGGTTGGGTGTGATTGGGAGCAAATGGTTGCTGCCCAGATTTTGGTGTCTTCGCTCGAGCGAGCACTTTGTCGCTCGAGCGAGCTCTTTGTTTTAGATCCTTCGCTCGAGCCAGGGTTTTTTCACTTGAGCGAGAGTTGAGTTTTGTATCTGGTGGCTCGAGCGAGAAGTCCTTCGCTTGAGCTTGTGTCTGCATCTGGTTCTGGACCTGAGAGTTACATTTCTTAGCTCGAGCGAGCGAGGTGTATGTTTTGAGTTTCTTCGCTCGAGCGAGCATTCTGTCACTCAAGCGTGCTGATTGCAAACCTGAAGCTTCGAATTGTTGGCTCGAGCGAGACTTTCTTCGCTCGAGCGAGGGTTCTTTGTGTCTGGTCGCTCGAACAAACAATCCTTTGCTCGAGCGAGCCTGTGTTATATCAGTAGACAACAACGGGTAAAAACTTCACTTTTTCATCTCTTTTGATTTCAAAACCCTAGATCCGAGCTCTTTCTCTCTCTCTCTGCACACCTTCTCTCTAGGGTTTCATCTATTTTTAGTGTGTTTCTACCCTAAGTTCTTTGTAAGAAAGATAGAGGGTTGTTTGGGCTACGTTTTAATCTGAAATGTTGTGGATTTGGAGCACTTTGGATTTTCACCATCTTCTCCTTTGGTCTCTTCATTTCGAGGTAGGGATCCCCTACTCCATCTTATGAGCTTTGTCTTTAATTTTTGGCATTTTGATATGTTGGGGTTGTTGGATAATTTTGGAAAAGTTAGGGATTGATTTGTAAATTATAAAAAGGGGGTTTTCAAAGTATTAACTCCTATGGGTGTATGAGACCAACAAAAATGGAATTAATGTTGTTGTATTGGTGAAATCAAACCTTAGGGTTGATATGTGAAATATGGGAAAATGCCCTAATTATTATGATAAATTAATTTGTATAACTAATTTTGGGAAATGAGAAATTGAGTTGAGAATATTGAAATTGGAAAATTATGGGATTAAATGGTGTAGTTAGATTAATTTATCACTCACCTATGAAAATGTTGATATTATATCCATTTGATGCATTTATTTTCTGTTTAGAAATAATTGCTTTAGGCTATCGGTGGAGGATAGTCTTGAATATTATAGACAATGCATGATGATTAGGCGAACTAAAACTAGTCAATTGAATATGTCATCGAATATGGCGGTTGGAACAATACATCAAATTTATGTATTGATTGACCTTGTATGTGATATGTGTTTATATGTATTGTGTCGTGTGGGAGGAGATAGGGGATGTACTTCATGGTTTAGGGGAATATAGGGGATGGACCCTAAACCGAACATTGTTTGGGAGGAGATAGGGGATGTACTCCATTGATACAGCAATTATGTGTATCTATTGAAGTATTGATATAGCAAATCTGTATATCATATATGAAGTATGGAAGTGTTTTGTTTGAAATTGATACGGCAATTATGTGTATCTATTGTGAAATAAGAAGTGTTTAATATGAGTTGTTATCCTAATTGAAATGGATGTACTATTAATATGCGATGTCAATCTCATTTAAATTATCTGGCCAGGTTCTGAGCCACGTTTATGAAATGAGTTGATAAGTAAAGTAAAGTGAAATGTAAGATGGACATGATTGTCATGGAACTGTAATGTGATATAGATTGGTTTATAAGTGTTGCTCATCTATCAAATGCTATAATTTTAGTCATTGCTTATAGTTGGTTTAATATATTTCTACTGGGTTGTGGCTCACCCTATATGAGACATCATTTTCAAGTCCAGGAGATATGCCACCTCCAAGATCATAGCTTGGGAGGTTCTGGAGGTTGAAGACTCTTTTTGGTTATCTTGTTATCTTCTGTTGTATTACATGTAAATTCAAGCCGAGGGCTTAATGTGTATGAGTTAGTACTCCCTTTTCTTAACCAAGTGTTGGCTTGGAAAGTTGTAAGCCCGTAGGGCATTTACTTTTGTTGTCAACATGTAATACTTTTGTAATGAATACTCTGATGAATGGAAAGATGTTTATTTCTCTTATGTCTATGCATGTCAATAGTGTGGGTTTCTATGTATTATTTCGAGTGTGTTAAAACTTGGTATCAGAGCATACCGGGTTCGAAAACTTTGGATACGCGGGAAGTGGTTAGTACCATAATGGGTTTGTCTCGCTTGTTAGGGACTTATGCATGATGTTATATGTTTACTTGATAACATGTTTATGTGACTATATGGGTATGGGATTTAGTTTCTAGGATGTTGATTGGATCCTTGGGTTTCTGGGAGTCCTGTTGGAAAAGCACTTGATCAATACTGTTTCTAACCGGAACTCTAGTAACGCCTCGGGACTGTCATTATCCGGAAATGAAATTCGTAAGTGCTTATGTGATTATGTGCTTACGTGGAGTGAATTACTGTTGTCCATTTCATTAGGACGCAAGTGTTATAGCTTCGGCACATTTGTGAATGTGCTAATGTTCTTCGTTACCTTTATTAGGATGTCAGGACGAGGACGTAGTGGTAGGCGAGGTAGGCCTAGAAGGCAGGAGGTGCCTATAGCAGATGATATTCTGGCGCAGCAGGAGGGTGTTGGCCAGGCCAATGTGGCCGAGCCAGTGGATCAGCAGGACATGGGCGCCCTAGCCTGCGAGATAGCAGGAGCTTTGAGGGAATCCATGGGCATTCTCAGAGCTGAGAATCCAGTTCAGGGCCAGGTTGTTGATGCAGGGCCTTCCTTTCTGAAGAGGGAATTTTTCCGGTCTAATCCGGATGAGTTTTTGGGGGATCCAAAAGAGCCACTTAAGGTTGATGAGTGGCTAGAGCAGATGACTAAGACGTTTGAGATGCTTGGCATTGAAGACGGGGCATTGAAGGTGACCTTGGCATCTTTCCAGCTAAAGGGGGACGCGGGTCAGTGGTGGAAGTTCATGAGGGGCCGTATTGGTGGCACTTGGGAGGCCTTTGTAGATGCTTTCCAGGAGAAGTTTCTGTCTCCCGCTGTCAGGGAGAAGTTGAGAGATCAGTTCTGCCAGCTTAAGCAGCTGAGTTCATCAATGGCCGAGTTTGAGGCCGCATTTACTAGTTTATCCAGGTTTGCACCTGAGCTTGTGACGTCTAAGGAACGCCGTTGTTTGGAATTTGAGAAGAAATTGAGGCACAGGCTGAAGATGAGGGTTGGAGGGTCTATGACCCGAGAGTATGGGCGTCTTATGGATGCTGCAGCCCATATGGAGATTATGATGCATGAGGATGAGGAGAGATTGAGGGGCTCCAAGAAGAGTCAGGATGGCCAGGGTGATGGCAGGAGACAGAGGGGTTCTAACCCTCAGCATTCTCAGGGTGGTTTTGCTAGATCTACCTTTCCAGTGCCGAGTGCAGGCTCGGGGAGAGGCAGCCAGGGAGACGTTACTTGTTACAAGTGTGGTCAGTTGGGCCACAGGTCTCCAGCTTGCCTGCAGAGGGGAGGTCAGAGAGCTGCTTCATTTTCAGCTCGACCTCAGAGCCAGGGTTAGGGCAGAGGTCAGCCATTGTCTTGTTATTAGTGTGGTCAGGCAAGGCACCTAAAAAGGTTCTGCCCGCAGTTGGGTGCCATATCGGGTGCTTCTGGTTTGAGGCAGACGCAGAGTTTTCAGCCAGCACAGTCAATTCAGGCCTCGAGGGCCAATCAGGGAGCTTCATCATTCCAGTCTGTGCAGCAGTCTTTTGCTCCTAGGGGTGAGCAGGTAGATCAGAGACCTTCTGGGCGCGTGTATGCTGTTATCGCGCAGGATCTTGTACCTGCTCCATCTATTGTGAGAGGTACCTTTTTGTTTTGCAACTTGGTTACTAGTGTGTTGATAGAAACGGGTGTATCCCATTCCTTTATATCTGCTGCATTTGCATATGTTTTGGGGTTGGAGTTGGCCCAGGTAGCATCTCCTATATGTGTTGTCTCACCTGTTGGGGGTGAATTGATTTTGAAACAAGGGTGTCGAGGCTGTGATATAGAGGTCGCCGACCGCCGGCTTCCATTTTCCTTTGTTGTTATGGCTATGTCGAGTTTTGATGTTATTTTGGGTATGGACTGGCTATCGTCATACCAGGCTGTTATTGATTGTTACCGCCCAAGGGTCACAGTATGTACCTTGAGCGGGGATTGTTTCCATTTCTTGGGGGATCGAGTTGGTAGTGTGTTGCCACCGATGTATGATCCGCGAGGGCGGAGTGAGCTTAGTGGTCTCCTTGCTAGCTTCATGAGTAGTGAGTGTGATGAGACCCAAACTGTATTGCCGAGAGTGGTTTGTGAGTATTCGGATGTTTTTTCCCGAGGATCTTGTTAGCTTACCACCTCATCGAGAGATTTAGTTCTCTACTGATTTGGTGCCCAACACGGCGCCGATTTCTATGGCACCTTATCGTTTTGCCCCAGCCGAGTTGAGTGAGTTGAAGATTCAGCTCCAGGAATTGCTAGATAAGGGCTTTATTCACCCTAGTGTTTCGCCGTGGGGAGCACCAGCCCTCTTTGCTAAAAAGAAAGATGGTGCCTTGAGACTTTGTATCGATTACCAGAAATTGAATTGGGCTACGGTCAAGAATAAGTACCCTATGCCTCGTATTGTTGATTTGTTTGACCAGTTGAAAGGGTCTCGTTGTTTCTCTAAGATAGACTTGAGATCGGGTTACCATCAGTTGAGGGTCAGGGAGGAGGATATTCCGAAAGCGGCATTCCGTACGTGGTATGGCCATTATGAGTTTCTGGTGATGCCTTTTGGGCTCACCAATGCACTGGCAGTGTTTATGGATTTGATGAACCGGATATTCCGGGAATTCTTAGATCGTTTTGTGGTCATTTTCGTGGACAACATCTGATTTATTCGCCTTCTGAGGCGGAGCACGAGGAACACTTGAGAGTGGTACTTGAGTTGCTTAGAACCCATAGGCTGTATGCCAAATTTGGGAAGTGTGAGTTCTGGCTAGGAGAGGTCAAGTTCTTAGGCCATGTGGTTTTCGGGAAAGGGGTGTCTGTTGATACATCCAAGATTGAGGCAGTGCAAGATTGGGCACAGCCTAAGAGTGTTTTTGAGATTCGCAGTTTTCTGGGATTAGCTAGGTATTACCACCGGTTTGTGAAGGATTTCTCCAAGCTAGCTTCGCCGTTGACTAGATTGACATGGAAATGGGTCAAATTTGTATGGAGTGAGACTTGTGAAAAGTCGTTTCAAGAGTTGAAAGTTAGACTTACTACCGCTCCAGTGTTGATTATTCCGGAGAGAGGTTTGGGTTGTATGCTGATGCAGAAGGGGAAGGTCGTAGCCTATGGCTCGCGGCAGTTGAAAATACACGAGAGAAATTACCCTACACATGACCTAGAGTTAGCAGCTGTGATCTTTGCCTTAAAGATTTGGAGGCACTACCTTTATGGTGAGAGATTCGAGGTATTCTCGGATCATAAGAGTCTGAAATATCTATTTACACGAAAGGACTTGAACTTGAGGCAGAGGAGGTGGATGGAGTTTATTGAGGATTACGACTTCGAGTTGCATTATCATCCGGGGAAGGCCAATGTTGTAGCCGATGCCTTTAGTAGGAAATCCATTAGTGATGTAGCTTGTATAGCCATCCGGGAGTGGGAGATGTTGGGTGCACTTGGCGAATTTGATTTGCTTCTGAGCGAATTCGTTGAGGCTGCGGCCTTGTTTTCTGTTGTTACGCAACCTACACTTGTGACTCGAGTGTTAGAGGCACAGAGAGATGACCTTGAGGTAAAATCCCTCTGAGAGAAGATCTCCAGTGGGAAGGTTGAGAAGGGTTTGTCTGTGTATCCCGACCTGAGTGTGAGATACCGAGACCGATTATTTGTGCCGGAGTCTTGCCGAGAGGAGGTACTCCGAGAGTTTCACCATTCACGCCTTGCGGTGCATCCGAGAGGCACTAAGATGTATCAGGATTTGGGTCGCCAGTTGTGGTGGCGGGGTATGAAGAAGGATGTGGCAGTTTTTGTGTCTAAGTGCCTTACTTGTCAACAAGTGAAGGCCGAACATCAGAGGCCAGCAGGTTTGTTACAACCCTTGCCTATTGTCGAGTGGAAGTGGGAGCATGTCACTATGGACTTCGTTGTAGGTCTTCCGAGGACTCAGCGGGGTAGTGATGCTATTTGGGTGGTTGTAGACCGATTGACCAAGTCGGCGCATTTTATCTTTATGCGCGTGAGAGATTTGGTAGATCATCTTGCCGACTTGTATATTCGGGACATAGTGAGGTTGCACGGGGTCCCTGTGTCGATCATCTCGGATAGAGATCCACATTTTACTACTAGGTTGTGGCAGAGTTTATAGAGTGCCTTGGGCACTAGATTGTCATTTAGCACGGCTTATCATCCTCAGACTGACGGGCAATTCGAGCGTACTATTCAGATCCTCGAGGATATGCTTTGGGGTTGTGTCCTTGACTTTAGTGGGTCGTGGGAGAGGCACTTGCCCTTGGTGGAGTTTGCCTACAACAACAGTTTTCAATTGAGTATCGGTATGGCACCGTTTGAGGCCTTGTATGGCCGACCTTGTAGGTCTCCAGTTTGTTAGGCCGAGGTGGGTGATGCACCTTTGTTGGGCCCGGAGTTGGTGAGGGAAACGACAGAGAAAGTTGAGCTTATCCGTAGGAGGCTAGTTATAGCCTAGAGTTGTCAAAAATGTTATGTTGACCGTAGGAGGAGGCCTTTGGCATTTGAGGTCGGTGATCACGTGTTTCTGAAGATATCACCCAAATGGGGTTTGATGAGATTTGGTAAGAGAGGGAAATTGTCCCCTCGATTTATTGGCCCTTTTGAGATCCTTGAGAGGATTGGTGAGGTTGCCTATCATTTAGCTTTGCCGCCGCAGTTGTCCGGAGTCCATGACGTGTTTCATGTCAGTATGCTTCGGAAATACGAGCCGGATCCATCTCATGTATTGGATTGGACCGACTTAGAGGTTGACAAGGATGCCTCGTATGAGGAGAAACCGGTTCGGGTCTTGGATATGCGGGATCAAGTCTTGTAAGGCAAGACCATCCCCTTGGTGAAAGTTTTGTGGAAACATCACGGAGTGGAGGAAGCCACTTGGGAACGTGAGTTGGAGGTCCGAGAGAAATATCCGAATCTATTTGTGGATGTTTGAGTATATGTTGTATATTTTATTGTGTTGTTAAACTTTAAGAGTATTGAATGTGTCTTAAGTTGTAAAACATTGTATATGTTTCGGTTTATGGAAGTATTGTAGAACTTGCCTTGAAATGGAAGTTTATTATAACATTGTATATGTTGAACGTGTTGTAGAAATGGAAATATATCATGAACATGGAATATGTTATGGAATTGTGAATTATGTATTTTGGAAATTGTTGGATTTGAAAGAAATGCATGTTGATAATGCAAGTTGAAAATTGTAACGTGAAATGCCTCTTAAATAGAGATGGAATGATCAGTAATGGATCAAATTATCAAATATTGAAATGTAATATTGATCAAAATTGAGAAAAACTTGTGCTTGAAAACTTGTGCCTAATTTCGGGGACGAAATTCTTTAAGGGGGGGAGGTTATAGCGATCCCGATCTTTTCCCATTTGGTTGTTGTATCCGGACTTAGGTTCCGTGGAGCTTGTTGTTGTATATATCTTGTTGTCATCCTTTAATTCCTTATTTATGAGTTATAGGATGTGTTAGGCAGGTTTGTTACAGGTTGGGTGTGATTGGGAGCAAATGGTTGCTGCCCAGATTTTGGTGTCTTCACTCAAGCGAGCACTTTGTCGCTCGAGCGAGCTCTTTGTTTTAGATCCTTCGCTCGAGCCAGGGTTTCTTTGTTTGAGCGAGAGTTGAGTTTTGTATCTAGTGGCTCGAGCGAGATTTCCTTCGCTCGAGCGAGGGTTCTTTGTGTCTGGTCGCTCGAGCGACCAATCGTTCGCTTGAGCAAGCCTGTGTTATATCAGTAGACAGCAACGGGTAAAAACTTCACTTTTTCATCTCTTTTGATTTCAAAACCCTAGATCCGAGCTCTCTCTCTCTCTCTCTACATAGCTTCTCTCTAGGGTTTCATCTATTTTTAGTGTGTTTCTACCCTAAGTTCTTTGTAAGAAAGATAGAGGGTTGTTTAGGCTACGTTTTAATCTGAAAAGTTGTGGATTTGGAGCACTTTGGATTTTCACCATCTTCTCCTTTGGTCTCTTCATTTCGAGGTAGGGATCCCCTACTCCATCTTATGAGCTTTGTCTTTAATTTTGGCATTTTGATATGTTGGGGTTGTTGGGTAATTTTGGAAAAGTTAGGAATTGATTTGTAAATTATAAAAAGGGGGTTTTCAAAGTATTAACTCCTATGGGTGTATGAGACCAACAAAAATGGAATTAATGTTGTTGTATTGGTGAAATCAAACCTTAGGGTTGATATGTGAAATATGGGAAAATGCCCTAATTATTATGATAAATTAATTTGTATAATTAATTTTGGGAAATGGGAAATTGAGTTGAGAATATTGAAATTGGAAAATTATGGGATTAAATGGTGTAGTTGGATTAATTTATCACTCACCTATGAAAATGTTGATATTATATCCATTTGATGCATTTATTTTCTGTTTAGAAATAACTACTTTGGGCTATCGGTGGAGGATAGTCTTGCATGTTGTAGACAATGCATGATGATTATGCGAACTAAAACTAATCAATTGAATATGTCATCGAATATGGCGGTTGGAACAATACATCAAATTTATGTATTGATTGACCTTGTATATGATATGTGTTTATATGTATTGTGTCGTGTGGGAGGAGATAGGGGATGTACTTCACGATTTAGGGGAAGATAGGGGATGGACCCCTAAACCGGACATTGTTTGGGAGGAGATAGGGGAAGTACTCCATTGATACAGCAATTATGTGTATCTATTGAAGTATTGATATAGCAAATCTGTATATCATATATGAAGTATGGAAGTGTTTTGTTTGAAATTGATACAACAATTATGTGTATCTATTGTGAAATAAGAAGTGTTTAATATGAGTTGTTATCCCAATTGAAATGGATGTACTATTAATATGAGATGTAAATCTCATTTAAATTATCTGGCCAGGTTCTGAGCCACGTTTATGAAATGAGTTGATAAGTAAAGTAAAGTGAAATGTAACATAGACATGATTGTCATGGAACTTTAATGTGATATAGATTGGTTTATAAGTGTTGATCATCTATCAAATGCTATAATTTTAGTCATTGCTTATAGTTGGTTTAGTATATTTCTACTAGGCTGTGGCTCACCCTATATGGGACATCATTTTCAGGTCCAAGAGATATGCCACCTCCAAGATCATAGCTTGGGAGGTTCCGGGGGTTGAAGACTCCTTTTGGTTATCTTG
This sequence comes from Camellia granthamiana, assembly GCA_036172215.1. Taxonomy (NCBI): domain Eukaryota; kingdom Viridiplantae; phylum Streptophyta; class Magnoliopsida; order Ericales; family Theaceae; genus Camellia; species Camellia granthamiana. Next base: position 102,338,079 of record CM069903.1, on the reverse strand, counting down.
TTATCTTCTGTTGTATTACATGTAAATTCAAGCCGAGGGCATAATGTGTATGAGTTAGTACTCCATTTTCGTAACCAAGTATTGGCTTGGAAAGTTGTAGGGCATTTACTTTTGTTGTCAACATGTAATACTTTTGTAATGAATACTCTGATGAATGGAAAGATGTTTGTTTCTCTTCTGTCTATGCATGTCAATAGTGTGGGTTTCTATGTATTATTTTGAGGGCGTTAAACAATAATTCAATTGGAGTTTTAACATAATTGGTTTGAAAATAATCTTGCACCGTATTAAAAACATGAGTAGCCATTGTCGTTCTTATGAGACTGAAAATCTTGAGTAGACTCATTTTCTTTATGTGGCTATTTTTTTATGTCCTTTTATAAGTATTCTTCCTTTCTTTTCAGCTCTTTGAAGATCAATAAATGATATCTCAATTACTTAAATTTTATGTCTTAAAGAAGCATACTAGTCAATTTATTAACTTTCTACTTACTATTCATAGAATTATAGTTAATACAAATGACCCATACTGAAGAGATAAATAATTCAAAATAAATTGCACAAAAATAAACTTATTCACAAATATTCTTAAATTCTTTAATTGAGCAGTCAAGTTAGACAATTCAATGACGTGCTCATACATCTCATGCATACCATCAAACTTTATGTTGGTAAGCTTAACCATAAGGGTCCCAGCAAAAAAACTTATTAACCTTTCGGAAACGTTATTTAGCATTATCAATTTAAGGAAGTTAAAACTTAATATTTGCTATAATCATTCGCATAAAAACATAAACTTTATTTATTCAATCCTTTTATTCTGTTTGAATCATAATAGCAGTAAATTTCTCAAATAGTAACACAAAGTCAAAATTCAAGACATCGAGATGAAACTAAACTTATTTTATTTTATTTTATTTTATTGAGAAAGCTTTTTCATTGAAAATCGAAACAAACAAAGTATACAAATATAGCGAAATAAAACTTTAATCAATAATTTATGCTCACTACATTAATACTAAGAGTAATCAATAATTGACAATTAGTCAAGATAAACACATGTTTAAACAATCACAAATAATATTACCGTGATCTACCTTTGAGATAATATAATGGCATACTATTTAACAATTATGGTGATTCCCTTTCACACTACAACAAAAAGCACAAATGGCGACAAAAAAAAAAAAAAAATCGTCGCTGAAAGTGCATGAAATGGCGACTAAAAGAGTTTTGGTCGCCGAACATAACAGTTTTAGCGACTAAAAGAGTTTAGTCGCCGAAAATAAGGGTTTTAGCGACTAAAAGGCAGTTTAGTCGCCGAATATAGGGTTTTTAGCGACTAAAGTTTGTTTAGTAGCCAAAAGTAACAGTTTTTGGCGACTAAATTAATTTAGTAGCCAAAAGTGATGGTTTTGGCGACTAAAAAACTGTTTAGTCGCCGATTATAGGTGTTTTGCCGACTAAAAACATTTTTGTCGCTGAAAGTGCAGATTTTTTGCTACAAAAAAAAATTAGTAGCTAAAAACTGTCAATTGCCGACTAAAACTCAGTTTAGTAGCCAAAAGGAGACGTTTTTGGCGACTAAAACTAGATTTAGTCGCCAAAACTGCTTTATTTGTACACGAAACTTCATTTTTTAGCGACAAACAAATAATTAGTAGCCGAAAATTAGTAAATTGGCGACTAAAAATTTATTTTAGTCGCCAAAAGTGTCCTAAAATTTTTTTTAGTAAATCATTTATTTTTTACATAAATTATATTAAATATATATAATTATATTTATATATATAGTTTTATATTAATACCGGTCAAAATAATATGTAAATAATATAAGTTGCAATCATATTCACGTGATGGTTCAGTGGCATAGTGGGGGGGATTGTGCTGTGAAGGTTTGGAACTTGGAGGTCTAAGGTTCGAACCGTGGGAGGTCCTCAGGCAGAGAGGGAAATTTTTTTTTTTCAAAAATGCTTTTGGCGACTAAAGAGTTTAGTCGCCGAATGGTTTTCGTTTTGGCGACAAAAAGTTTAGTCGGGGAAAGTGAAAATAAAAAAATAAAAAAAAAACACTATTGGCGACTAAAAGTTTAGTCGCTAAATGTATAGTTTCCAAAAATGGAATTGCATTTGGCGACAAATTGTTTCGTTGCTGAAGACATATATATTGGCGACTAACAGTTTTTTAGTCGCCAAAGGCATTCGCGACCATGTATTGGTGACAAGACGGGCGACTAAAATTTTTAGTCGGGAAAAGTGAAATTTCGACATTTGGCGACTAAAATAGGGCCTTTGGCGACTAAAAATTTAGTCTCCAAAGGTGTTTTTTGTTGATAAAATATTTAAAATTAAGTAGATTTGTTACCTTTGGGTATTCATTCCAATATCAATTATGAATACCCATAAACTATCCTATTCCAATTCAACAATTACTTAGAAGTGGTGAACTTTCAAGCCAACCTAATATCTTTGTAATTAAAGAATTGCGATTTGCAAAGTCATTTTTTTTTAATACTTGGGAAAGGTACTAAATTTCAATTATTTGATTTGATATCTATGTGTCATTTCGATTGGGTCACTTTGGCAACTACCAATCGTATCATAATTTAGATTTCAAATCAAAATAAAAACTTTGCATAGACATTATTGAATAAATAATAATTTATTCACAATTATTCATCATCATAATCATAATCATAATGCATATTACTAAATCATAAAAATAATATTAAGCCAATAAATATTAACACAATTCATATTCTATGTCACATAAAAGTATATACTTTTGTACCTCATCAAACCACCTATAAAAATCAAGCTTATACATAATGGTGGAAATAACATCATACTGAAATAATTTTTTAGAGGTTATATTTAGATCCATAAATAGCAATGTGCTTAGGACTATAAAGATCACAATGACACTTTATGTGCCACACAGTAAAATTTGATAATATAAAATTCAGCAAAACATGAATAATAATGATTCATTATGTAATATGAATATCTTTAGGTATTACTAAATCAAACAATACAATGGTCATTATCCACTAAACCTTTCCTCATAATAAAAAATAATTAAATCATTCATAGTATTCAATTATCAAAATATTAAAACATTCGGTTTATCATTAAAGAGTTAGCACTCATTAAATAAATATTATTTATACAATATGCAATCTAATCTAAAGTAGGAACATAAGAGTTGCATATTAAATTTCATATCATGTTTAGTAAATTGAAAGTTTTTGATTGAGGCAATCATAATTGTAATCAAAATTAATTGATATTTATTTAATCGGAAAATCATAATTCTAAAACATGAGCTCTGATACCACATGTAAATAATTTTATGGTGTTATGCATATAACAACCTTCATAATCCAAAATCGTGAACTATCATGATTTTCACGAATAATAACATAATGCAGAAAATAAATAACATACCCAAATTAGTTATGCGAAACCTTCGAGTGACCTAAAATTGATTGGACATAAATCTAATAATAATATTAGTGGAAAAAGGGTTTCTCTCTCTTGACCCTCTTTAGAATACATTGAATTTAGAATTATTTTGTTGGTTAGTCTGAATGTCCTTTTATAGGTAGAGAGAGGATCAGTTTCCTTATTTAACAATGATTCCACTTTCCCATCAAAGTAGGATACTTGTAAAACACTCTTTCTTATTTATCAATTAATTGTAACAAAAAATATGGAATCATAATCCTGCCAAATCTCTAATTCATATTACCATATCATGTGGGTCAATATAATGACTAAATAAATAATTTAGTCTTACAGTATTTTCCTTGGTTCCTCTGTAGATTATAATCTAGAGAGAGAGAGAAGAGAGAGAGTTGATTGGAAAAACAATAAAACGAACAAGGAGAGACGCGAAATGGATTTGACACTGTTTGAGGCTGTGAAAAATGACAATGACTCTGATTTGGAAGCGAAGCTTAAGCTTTTATCTGGATATGTTCTTGATGAGTTGCTCCTTGTGGCTCTTCAACACCAGAGTGTCAACTTTGCCGAGAAAATTGTCCTTGCCAAGGCGAATCTTCCTAATGATATTATCCAAATTAACATAATGGAGGTGTTCTCTTTCTCTCTTTCTCTTAAAATTTTGGATAATTACATTGTAGTGTATGAAATTGTCCTCAAAATATGAATAAACGAAAACTAGCAGTAGTGTAATATCTTCTGTTTTTCTGTTTTGTTTTGTTTTGTTTTTTTTATCAGCAAAGAAAAACGGCATTGCTGATATGTTGCAACTTGCAAGCAAATTAGATAGGATGAGTTTGCATTTTAATAAAAAAATAGTATACTACAATGTTATTGCATTTAATGAATAGATCACACCTCATGTCTAATTCTGTGATTGAATTTATGGACATAAAAGCAATGTTTAGAATAAAGTCTCAACAAAATTTTGGTATGTTCAAGTTCAAATGTTTTAAGAAATCTAGTTAAACTTGATGTAGATTCCAATGGAAAAACATGAAGTCAACTCTAGCCCTACAAATGAGAAGGAAGTCTTGGCCTTGGAGTTGGATATCCATCCTCTAAATAACACTGAAGTCCATGATGATAATGATGATAGAGATACTGCTGATCGCCCCCTTATTCCAAACAATACAGCCGATCAAGGAATCGACGTCTCAAAAGTAGCTTTGCTAATTGGATTCTTCACTTTAATATCAAGTTCTACGATTTCAGCTCTTAGCAACTTAAAAGATTCAAGAAAAACTGAAACTAACAAAGCCGAGCTCACACTTGGATTCAAAGACATATTATTGCATCCAGACAAGTTACCAGATGCTTTCTACAACATCTTGTTATTGACGATCGCGTTCACAGTGAGCATCGTATTGGTTGTGGCTTCGCTGTGGCCGATTATTAAGGACCGATCATTTTGTTACCGGACAATTCTGTTTGCTGGTGTAGCTACTTTCTTTTTTAGGTTTGGTTATATACTAAAGGACAAGGTGCCTAAATTCTGGTTAACTGCTACAGATTCCTTCAGCATTCCAAGCTTTTGGTTGGTATGGGTGTATGGCTTTTCTCTAGTCCTCTTCGCAATTACCATATCAAGTGCAGCACATCTTATTTCTGCATTTCGCCATGTGGGTTAAATTTACACATGCTCTTATATTTTACATCAAATCTAACTTTGTCTTATGGCCTTTTAGTTGTTTTAATCAATTACTAGACTTCGTGTCAAGTTGCAATTGAGCTAGTTGTATAACACTGTTTCAAAAAATGACGGAAAACTAAAGTGAAAGGATTAAAATGGAATTTTGATAAAAGTATATGGGTGCCTAGGACTAGAGTGGAGGGACTGAAGTGGGCATAAAAGTATAGGAATGCAAAGTGAATATTGTCGTTGACTGTCTTCTGTTAGTTTTCGAAACGGCATTATAGGAAGAGACTCAATTGCAATTTGTTATATTTTTTATTTTTTTAAATTTTAATTTTATCCTTTCAAATATATTATGTTTTTTAAAAATTATGAAAAGTCTTATATAAATTAACTATCTCTTTATTTTTGAAATTGAATCCTCAAAAATGATATATCTGTTTCCAAGAGTCCTATATAAATATAAATAAACAGTCTCCATTTTTTAAAATTTTAATTTTATCCTTTCAAATATAATATTTGTTTAAAAAAATTATGAAATGTCTTATAAAAATTAACTATCTCTTTATTTTTGAAATTGAATACTCAAAAATGATATATCTGCTTCTTAGAATCCTATACAAATATAAATAAACCGTCTCCCTTCTTATATATATATATATAAACATATCTTTCTATTTTTTATATTGATGACGATTGAAAAATAAAAATAATTACTCTTTCTTGTTTTTTATGTTTGTTTCTATATTGATATACATAATATTTTTAATTGGCCATCATGGATCAAATTGTTGTGAATAATTTTCATTGAATCTTACAAAGTTATATACATTTGTTCAAATCTAGACAGGAGAAAGCACATACATTTTTAAAATCGAGATTTGTGTTGCATCTCAAAAATTCACAAGTTATCTTCATAAACTTTCTTTTAATTTAGATTAAAATTTCTAAATTATAGTATTTTACATGGTACTTTAATAATCAAGGTATGATATCAAAATTCTAAATAAGAACAACTTTCGTTAGTTTCATTTTTTAAATATGTTTTGCAGTTTTGATTTTTCATAATTTTGTTGTTCATTTTTCATATTTTCTCAATTTTGGTAATTAAAGATACTAGAATTTCTTCATATTTTATATTCAAATTATACTTAATAATCCAAATAGAAATAAAAAGTAAAATAATAGTCAAAAAAATTTATAAATTCAAACATGTAATGATATTTTATTATATATATATATATTGTTATTGTTATTATTATTTAATATTAATAATTTTTTTCAAAAAAAAAAAATACACAAAAGATTATTTTCTAAATGTATTTAGATTAAGTGAATCTAAATCCAAAAATAAAATAAAATAATAAAAGGTATCATTAAATTAAGTAAATCTAAAAAGAAAATAAAAAGGGTTATTAAAAAAATGTCAAAAACAAAAAATATGAAAATAAAAAAATTCAAAACAAAAGTTTGAAATAACAAACCAAACCAAACCAAACACTGTAAATTTCTCTTCTTTTTCTTCTTCTTCTTCTTTTTTTTCTAAATCTTTCTTACTAATCTCTAATTTTACACAAATTATTCACAAATTCCTTTCAATTTTATATGAATTTAATAATCTAATTAAAAAATAATGCATACACACAAAAAAAATATAAAAATGTAACACTAAATATCTATGTTATGACTAACTATTTAATTATAAATAATTAACTTCTCATTGTTACCTGTATTACATTGTTGAAAAAGGTTTCACATATTAATTTTCTGATATCTTATATATGTCAGTGTCTACATATATAAATATATAAATGTAAATTTGTATATGTTACTGTATTCATACATTGTCAATCCGTAATGCTGTATTACCATCAGATACTTTAGTTTTTTAACATGTATCGTTTTAGTAATATAGTTATATTTGCTAGGCAAAAATTGTAGAGTTATGTATTGTTCTTCTATCAACTTATGTTCAACACATATATACATATATGTCATACAAGCAAGTGTCCACAATGAACATTTTCAATAACAAACAAAGGCTTTGCAAAACACTTTCATCCCGACAATAATTGTATTTTTTCCTTCACAGAAAAAATCACATTGTTGACGAGAAATAGATTTTGAAATTCATAACAATATGATATCATCTCAAACTCTTACTCTTCAAAACATTTTTATTACAATGAGTTATCACCGTGAGCAAGAAGAAAAACAAGAAGATGGTGAAACAAAAATTACGAAAGATCTATTGCAACACGCAAAGTTAGACGAACTGAAGTAGGAATTGTCCAATCTATTGTAAAGTTCAAGAAAAATAATGTACCTCATTCACACATTTTAGTCAAATTACAAGAAAAAAAAATCGAATGATGCCTAAACATTATTGTAGCAACTCAATGATGTAGAAAGTAAGTACATCAAATAAAAAGTTTTGTCATATGCTGATTATTAACAAATGACATAATAAATTATGTAATTTGGCAGTTTTGTGAAAGCGACTCTACAAACACTTACAAGCATAGATCAATAAATATCGTCAAAACGATTATGAAATTTCTATATCGATAGAAATATTAAGGTACAATATCGTCCCAATTTCTTAAAAAATCTCTTCTACATTTTCTACATAAAATGAAAATATACTAATGACTAATGTTATATTTTTATCATACAAGATATTTGTGGCACATGAAACGAGACTCAACAATTCTTTATATATAAAAATATGGACAAATTACAGAAATGATCCTTATAGTTTACCCGTGGTTTCATTTTGGTCCCTGCACTTCTAAATGTATCAATTTTTCCCCTGCAGTTTGGTTTTTGGCTCAAAATGGTCCAATAGTTAACAGTGGTTAGACTTTTGGATGGAAATTCCACGCGTGCAAGGCACGCACGAGACAATTTTGACTTTCTTGACTGTTTTTGCAACAATTCAATTTGTTCTCTAATATCATCACTCAAATTTAACTCATTTAATAGATGTTTTATTTAATTTCATTATTTCATTATTATTATTTTTTAAAATAAATTTATTTAAAATTTTAATTAAAAAATAACATATATTTTTATTGATATTTTATTTATTTAATTTTAAAAGAAAATTTATTTAATTGTGTAAAAAATAAAATAAAATAAATTTTTATTTAATCTAGCTAAAAATAATTAAAATATTAAAGATATATCATTATTACTTAGTAAACAATTGAAAAATGGTAAGATAGTCTTTTGCACATTTATCTTTATCCAGTTCGTTCAACCAAACATTAGATTCACTAAAAATAGTAATTTATAGACATCTAATCCCATGAGAAAACAAACACGGGATACACATCCAATCTAACCAAATAGTCCGGGGGATTTACAGTACCATGATTCAAGTCTGATGGATTCTAATCCCCCATTTTTTAATTGTTTAATAAGTAATAGCATGACGGTAAAATAGACATTTCACACATTAGTCCCATGGGATACCAATCCCATGGAAATAATCCCCCCTCCCTAGGATTGTTTAGTCCCTCATATGAGGGATATGGAGTCCAGCCTGACTCCATGTCCGGCGGACTAAAATATTAATAAAAAATAATTTATTATTAAAATAGACATTTATAAATATATTAATAAAAAATATAGACATTTATAAATTATTTTTTTAGTGTTGTTAATTTAAAATTATATATTAATAAAAAATATAAATTATAAATTATAAATTATAAATTATAAATTTAATTTAATTAAAAATTATGGCCTTATAAATTATAAATTATATTAATAATTTAATCCGCTGGAGATGGAGTCCGGTCGGACTCCATATCCCTCATATGAGGGACTAAATAATCCCATGGGGGGGATTATTTCTATGGGATTGGTATCTCATGGGACTAATTTGTGAAATGTCTATTTTACCGTCATGCTATTACTTAGTAAACAATTAGAAAATGAGATATTAGAATTCATCGGATTTGAATCCTAGGACTGTGAATCCCCCGAACTGTTTGGTTAGATTGGATGTGTATCCCATGTTTGTTTTCTCATGGGATTAGATGTCTAGAAATAACTATTTTTAGTGAATCTAATGTTTGGTTGGACAAACTAGATAAGGATAAATGCGCAAAAGACTATTTTACAATTTTTCAATTGTTTACTAAGTAATAGCAATATTAAACATATCTTTAATATTTTAATAATTTTTAGCTATATTAAATATAATTTTATTTTATTTTATTTTTTACACAATTAAATAAATTTATTTTTAAAAATTAAATAAATAAAATATTAATACAAATATAAGTTATTTTTTTAATTAAAATTTTAAATAAATTTATTTAAAAAAATAATAATAATTAAATAATGAAATTAAATAAAACATCTATTAAATGAGTTAAATTTGAGTGATGATAATAGAGAAAAAATAGAATTGTTGCCAAAACAGTCAAGAAAGTCAAAATTGTCCCGTGCTGCCTTGCACGCGTGGAATTTCCATCCAAAAGTCTAACCACCATTAACTATTGGACCACTTCGAGCCAAAAACCAAACTCCAGCTTCAGTTTGTACTATTTTCCAAACTCTTTCTTGTCCATTATTGCTTCAAACTTGCTGTTGCCCTCCCAGGTCTGTAGGTAGGCTCTGGTCAAACCCACATTCTCTTCTTGCTTTGATGGACTTTTGTGCTCATGAATTTAGATCTATTGGGCCTTAATGCTTGTGATGTTAAATTCCACTGATGCTTAAATTTGTAAAGCTTGAGAGTGATAAAAAAAAATAAAAAATAAAAATTGTTGCTTAGAAATCTGTGGGTGAATACTTAAAACCCTCTGTCTTGAACTCTACATCTGATATATATATATTGTGAATCTTGATTTGCTGATTGCTGCTCACTGCTACAGAAAATAAGACCTGAATGAACCCCTATTAAATGCTTGGTCATTGAGAAAAGTAAAATGCCTTGATATTGAATTTTGCAATTTTGGCCTGAGATGGGTAATATATTGTTGAACTTTAGTTTATGTAATTTTGATCCGAAGACGCTGTATTTCAAATCTACATCTGAATCCTGAAACCCCTCTGTTGATTTTTTTTTTTTTTTGAAATAGAGGCAAGTCTTGAAGCATTTTTGGTGACTCAAAATTTGACGTTACTAAAATCACAATATTGAATGTTTGAATATTGTAATTTTAGAATTTGAAACTTTACCGAGAAGCTTGGTGTGGACAAAACGAGACTTTGCCCTGTTGAAGAGAATGGAACAAATGTGTCGTTGTTGTTGATGATACACACATTAATATTGCAATTTGTTGAACTTGAGGATGTTGAGGATCTACGACCTATGTACTTATTGGACTCTGTCATTGAATTTTGAACCCATATTGTTGAATTTGGTATAAATAGAATAGTTAATACCCCACGAACACTTTACTTGAGATAATGACGTCATGATAACTCTTAGAACCATATATGGTCATTCATTGGGCTTGGGGATACCCTGAGAAATAAACAGTTGATGTCGAAATTCCACTTGAATTCCTATTAATTGTGTTCCTTGAATTCCAATATTCTGAATTTGATACAGTCGACTCCTCGTTGTTTATACTTGTTATTTTAGCTATATGTCTTCTCGAAATAAATCCGTCTTCCTAGGGCCATCAGAACCGGCTCTTATGAAAGAGATGTACCTCCGGCGTTCGAGGGGAGGAAATCTCCTTATTTTGGTCGGAAGGACCCGTTCTGGCGAGCGGCTACCTTCACCGCTTCTCTTATATCTCTGAGGGGGACTCTATTGTGTCTTTCTGAGGACATTGATTCTAGACATGGGGCCCTCATTTCCCCTTCTTTGGTGCTACGCTTTAGGGTTGAACGAGGGGATTTTCCGCCCCTTGAATTAAATTGATAAACTTTAAATTTGTTGAAGATATTATAATATCATTGAGCATAATGGTTTTCAAAAAGACAAGTAGAATGTGATTTTCTTTCAAAAGAGCAGAACGTGACATATGCATTTCATTCTTTTGGACTTGTATAAAATGTATATACTTTATTAAGAATTCTCTACTGGGCTTTGCTTATCCTATGAGATTTTGGTGCAGGAAAAAAATGTGATGAACCCGCCAAATTAGGGCGCAGATGTATGTATTGAGAGCACGAGGCTCTATTTTGTGGTGATTATGTTTTGTAAGCCAAGGGCTATATATGTGTGGGTCCGAGGAACCATCTTTTGTATAACCGGACTTAAGCCTTGGAACTTGTAAGCCCTCAAGGGCATTTATTTATTTTTGATTGAATATTCTACATGCTATAGATTCATGTGCTAGAATTCCTTGAATGTATAATCGCATGTGGGATTATTTTGTATAAACACTGGGATCATGTAATGAAAGGTGTTGGGGATTATTTCAGTATCTCTTAGGCCCCGTTTGTTTAGAGAGTTAGGAGAGGGATTAGGATTGGTAGTGAGGTGGGACCCATTAATATTGTGTTTGTTTTGAGAGATGGGGAGGGGATTGATAGTGAGCCCCGGATTAAGATGGGCCTCCCCAAAGGGATTCAGATAAGCCTCCAGGACTTGGTATTAGAAAAATAGTCCGGCGGACTAGAAATTTTTTATTTTTATTTATTTATTATCTTATTTTTTATATGTCGGGCATTTTTTTTGTAGCATTAATGTTTAATTTTTTATATTTTTGTTAAGTAAAAATCATTATTTTATTTGTTTTATTTTTTTCTGAAATTTTTTTATTTTATTTTTATTTTTTTAAAATTTTTTACATGTTGGGCATTTTTTTTAAACATTAATGTTTAATATTTTTGTATTTTTATATTTGTTTTATTATTTTATATTTATTTTATATAAAAATAATTTAATAATCTCCACACTAACAACTATTATCAAAACAAACACAATTTTACTTAATCCCCTCACTATCAATCCCTTTACTATTAATCCCCTCATTATCAATCCCTTCCATTCAACTTTTGAAAACAAACGGGGCCTTAAGAGCCATGGTTATTGTTATAAGGGTCTTGTTATGGTGTGCAACTTACACCTTACACCTTACACCTTACATCTTATACCTTACACTTACTGTCACGCCCCACTTTTTATTACTCGAGGTCATTACCAAGTTCATTAACTTAATTCAATTTCAGAGATAATATGCGGAAATAAACTCATACATTCAATCCATAGCAATGAATATCAGTACTCTCATTCGTATGTAAGTAAATGTTTCATGAACAAACTAATAAATTACCCTTAGGCTTACAACTTTTAAATAAACAACTGAAGGGTGTAACCCTTTTACACATATGGCGTTCCGCCAACAAGAAAGAGGCCCCGTGGCCAACAAATAAGTAGATCCAAATCTTGCAGCTCAACCTGCTTAATACCTGAAAAAGATTCAACAACGTGGGATGAACATATAGTCCAGTAGGGATCTCAACTTGATCCTCAACAATAACAACAGTACAGATAGCTATGATCATGCAAACTCATTCTCATACTAGAATAGTAATGTGACAGTTTAGACAAAATATATATGTATATAAACTTTTCTCAAAAACAACTATTTCATTCAATGCTATAAGCGTTTCATCTTTCCCTTTTTCCTTTCATTAACCCCGTACCCAACCTTTTATACATAAGCAATTACTTAGGAAATAAATTCACTAAGACCACTACTATTCTCCAATTTCCACACATACAACAGATGTGCCTTTCTAGAACATATTTCTAAAATGTTTGATTCTCTTTACACTTCTAAAAGACAAGGGGTAGCAACTAATACATGATTAACACAAGATAATCCAATTACAATTTCATGACATGAATATCTACATTGCCTATGACACATAGTCTATGGCACAATTCACCTTCCAATTATGGCTCAGAACCTGGCCACATAACTCAACAAGGGTTCCATCTCTCATTAACAATATTTCCAAATTCAACAGGGATAACAAATCAAGTTAAACATATCTGATAACATAACGAATACACATGTTGGTATCGTAACAATCACAATCAAACTCACTTCCATACTTCCCAACTGATACACATTTTGGTGATATATTATATCAAATAAACAAACACTTCGGTGGACAAGCATATGAGCTGTATCACACTTCAATAGATAAGCATATGAGCTGTATCTCTGCAATAGGTGCGCATATAAGCAGCAACCCTGGGTCCATCCCCTATCTTCCCATAATCATTAACCGGTTTAGAGGTACATCCCCTATCTTCCCCTAAACCGTGGAGTACATCCCCTATCTCCTCCCATACACAAGTAATGCATATAAACACAACGTCATATACACAAACAATCAATGGTGTAATGCATACACAACAATTCAACGCAACCGTGTCATCCTCCACCGATGACCAGGGACAAAACCTCTAGATGCAGGTATATTGTACATCTATAAACATACTCAATTATCATGAGATTATCAACTTATCACTAATACTAACATAGTAGTATAAGATACAACAATCCAACATTCATACTTATTTCAAAGTGTCTTTCCCATTCCACAAAACCAATCTTGCTTCCTTTTGTTTTCACAAAACCGTTTTCATTCCTTTTGTTTCCACAAAACCAAATCCAAAGGCAACAAAGCCAAAACTCATTTTAATCTACCACATTCCTTTCAAAGCCATTCCAATTTAATTTTATAAATTAAATCATAACTATTAAATTAGGGTTTTACTCCCTCTTTCTCAATATTGAACAAAATGCCTCAATCATCTATAATAACCAATAATGGCTTCAATTAAATCCAAATACCCAAGTATTTACCCAAAGATCAAACCCCTCTATCTTATTATTAAATCAATAAATATTAGGGTTTCCTCTCCTTTCAACAACAACTAGCTAATTAACACCCAATTAGCCCCAAAACACATATAATAATCATGGATCTAAAACCAACAACCAACCCAAAGTTCAACCTCATGAATTTATACAAAAATCCAACATGATATAGTTTTCATGCAATACAAAAATTACCACATGTCTATCTATAGATGAAGTATTGAAAAAGATCAAGGAGAATCCCTACCTCAAGAACCAAGCAAGAAACCAAACCTAGAGAAGAATCCTACGCAATCTCGAATTCCAATCGGTTGAAAAAATGTTCATCTCCTCTTGTTCTTCATCCTTGATACAAGAATCATGGTGGGTTGTTGATCAAAGTAAAGGAATTCAAGGGTTTGGAGCTAGGGTTTCGGACTTAGGAGAAGGGGAAAGAAGAGGGGAAAAGAAAATATCAATAACTGATCAAAAATCTCGTTTTTAAAGCTGCTGTCCCGAAACCCTCGCTCGAGCGTCCAAATGCTCGCTCGAGCGGACTTGTTCCAGCACAGATTCCAAAACTTCAAATAGGTGTAACTCTCCTATCCGGACTCCGTTTTAGGTCATTCTTGTGTCCAAATTGAAGCCCCGGAAATAAGCTTTCCAATGGTTCTAACCTCATATCCAAATTCAAAGTGTGGAAAAAGAAAAGGGAAAAAGAGTGGCAGCTATTCGTAAAATAACTATCCGAATTAAATTCTTTGGTTCAATCATACATTACCATCATATTACCACCTCAACTAGAATCCCAAAATAAAATAAAGACGCTCCAAATACACTAATAGGATGTCAAAAATGAGTCCACATGCCTCAGAAATACAACTCATCCTGGAGACCCGCTTGAGCGCCAACTCCCCCGCTCGAGCGGAAGGAGAAATTCTGGGTCATTACACCCTTCCCTCCTAAAAAAAAATTTCGTCCTCGAAATTGAGGATGCGCCAAAACACAAGGCCAACTGATTACACAATACCAACACCCCCCCAATACCAGGAGTGAAACCGCTCTCACTACAAACCGTCAAGCCACTCTTACCAAGGAAGAGATTTACTAAAGGAATACGTTCGAAACGACAACATTTAGGTACGAAAACCCTAACAAACCAAACCTTTCATGAAACAATTACCAACAACTGACTAGCGCTTCAAGCTAAGTCACTACTCAACCACATAATTCTCAACAACGTAACCAAAGCAAATCTTTTGAGTAATTATTACGAAAACATTTTTTTTTTGCTCAAGAGACATTTCTCAAAGATAGTCAAATTTTCAATGTTGACATTACGAAATAAACCTTGCATTTTCCATGCGAAACTCAAAAAAATTTTTTGTAAACATTTTTCACAAATACGGTGTTATCCAAAACACGAAAATCATCCACAGTTTATTTACCAAAAAGATTCATTTGGAATTTCTCAAAACTCTTGAATTAAATCAATTTCTCAACAATGCCCTTAGATGGCCAACATTAGGAAAATTTTGTTTTCCAAATCTTTTCAACATAACACTAGCAACAACCATCACTCATACAGTGATACCAAAACCAACACAGAAGCATAACATTTCTATAATGATAGTTAATAGAAATAAATACAGTGCTACCAACACATAAGGCATAAGAAATTTATGGTTTTGCAATTTCATCTCGCCTCCCTTTACTTAACCAGTTTAATAACATACACCTGGCCAAACAATAAAATGAGATAGCAACTCATATAAAGCATTTTTTCACTTCACCACAGATAAGCATATTAGCTATATCATATTAACAACAAATAGAAATATTTCTATTATCAATAAGCACACATATACATGATGCTACTGGAGTCCATCCCCTATCTCCTCCCAACAAATCCGGTTATCAATAAGCACACATATTGTGATGCTAATGGAGTCCATCCCCTTTCTCCTCCCAACAAATCTGGTTTAGAGGTCCATCCCCTTTCTTCCCCTAAACCCTCCCACAGATTCGGTTTAGAAGTCCATCCCCTTTCTTCCCCTAAACCGGGAGTTCATCCCCTATCTCCTCCAAAACCAAATGCATATGCAATGTAACACACACTTGCCATATACAACACATAATCAATACAAGTAATGTTCTGTATTAATCCAACAGTCAAAGTAAATGACTCAATTTCAGTTATACCTAAGCCACATGCAAGGTCTACAACAATCACGACTATCCTCAAGGTGATAAATGCCAACCCAAAACACAATACCAATAAGCTGACAAATCAACTCAACAAACTCCACACTCATTAATCCACACACTGATGTGCCACTCAAATTACTAACCCCAAACACGGAGTTCTCTACATAAATCCCCAAATTTTGGAATCTCACTGGATCGCCTCAAATTTAAACCGCATCAACACTGTGCCTAAGGGTATCACCACCCTCTATGGCCACACAACAAGCCTGCTCATCCCCTCAACTCAAAATCGACAAGGTCAACCTCAATCATACCAACCCAATCACGAAGGACAATTTGACCAACGTTATTCTCGTTATTCTAGAACACAAACGCTGCCAGCATTCACTCACAAACCATACTCCACAATTGATAACCAATCACAACACGAACACTACCCCCATACAACCGATGGGGTCACTACAGACTCGCTAACTAGCAAAGCCCAAAACACAAACCAACAAACAGGTACCATTCCCACTAACCCGAGATACAAATCTCACATAACCTTGCTGATACCACACAACTCTCGAAACCATCACGTCTAACCCATACACCCATGGATTCCCGCTCTCAACAATTAATCTCAAAAGTGAACAGGGCCCACAGGCCGCCACAAGATTATCTCAACATACAGTACCAAGCAAGCAACAACACTAGGATCATTGACCCCATTAACAACTTCTCGATACATAAAATAGAGAGTTCAAAATTCCATACATACTCCCCAATACATGAGGATTAAACAAACAATACTATGCATATAAATGCAATACATAAACATGGTGCCTCAGCATCCACAGTACACCGGTCAACAACAAAATCAATAAACATGATACACCACCGGCCAACATTACAAAAAGTCCCTCTCCAAGGTAACACTATAGGGCTCACTAATTAGTCGCCCCTCGCAGAGGACAAGAACGTCAACCATGGCCCAGCTGGCCACAAACAAAACAACCGCCAGACCTTCTACCCAGAGACTGGTCTGAAATCTACACCTCCCCGGAACCCCCAACAGAAAGATCCGAAACCCCTGGCGAAGAAAGGAACCAGCCCCTAACTGAGCATGTTTCCGTCTCCACCCCTTACTGAGCCTAGAGTGCTTAGGAACTACAAGACTGACCGAGATGGTCTCCTCCTTAACCCCATCATCACTAGCAATCAAGGCCTCTACATGGGCCGCTGCCTCAACTAAAGTATAATAATCCTTCCACAAGGATCCAGCTACCTTCTCCCGAATATCGGAACACAACCGCTTTTCGAACTCAAAACAACGACGCTCCTCTGTTGTCACCAACTCTGGAGCAAACCACGACAAACTACCAAACCGTATCTCAAACTGTGCCACAGGAGTGTCATCCTGACGCAACTCCAAAAACTGTTCCCTCAACCTTTCTCGAGCAGAAGGAGGGAAATACTTGGCCCAAAAGGCCTCGGTAAAAGCAACCCACGTGCCACCCACATTATTCTTAGCATTCTTTCACCAATAACTCGCATCACTCTTCAACTGAAAGGTCGCCAAAGAAACCCTCAACTCCTCATCTTCGACTCTAAGCATATCAAGAGTCTTGGTAATCTGCTCTAACCAACTCTCTGCTTCCAACGGTTTAGCCTCCCCCACAAACCCAGGTGGACCGGAGCGAAAGAACTCCTTAGTAAGCTTGAGAGCATGCCCTCTGCCGCCCTCAGTATGAGCTAGGGTGTTTTGCACTGCTCTCACAATCTCACGTGCGACATCCTCGCCGACAGCCGATGCTGTAACGGCAGGTACTAAAGGAACTGCTGTGCCTCTCCAGGCGTTCCTACTACTCAACCGACCTCTACTCCCTCGTGTAAACATCCTATAAAGCACAAAATAAAATACACTTAGTGCCAACACAATAGCCTTCTCCGAGACACACCCTACTACTGGTAAGTCACAAGACACACTTAGCCTCAAACTTTACATCTCTACTGCATATAAACATCTAAACATATAAACACATAATCGAATCAAGTCCACAAAGATAGCCACTCATCCCGGAACTCCCAAGGAATTCCTATCAGAAACCACGTTGATCAGGCGTGTTTCCAAAAGGACCTCAAAGCAAGTTCACCGGTTATGAATACTATCCAGGAGACTGAATCCCAAGCTCACATAAATGCAACACATAAGTCCTAATATTCATGTTAACTATATGCAACGTCCTCACTACACTACACGTAGTAAACCCACTGTGGTACAAACCACTTCCCACGAGCTCAAGGTATTCAAACCCGGTAGCTCTGATACCAAGTTGTCACGCCCCACTTTTTATTACTCGAGGTCATTACCAAGTTCATTAACTTAATTCAATTTCAGAGATAATATGCGGAAATAAACTCATACATTCAATCCATAGCAATGAATATCAGTACTCTCATTCGTATGTAAGTAAATGTTTCATGAACAAACTAATAAAT
Organism: Camellia granthamiana; assembly: GCA_036172215.1. Taxonomy (NCBI): domain Eukaryota; kingdom Viridiplantae; phylum Streptophyta; class Magnoliopsida; order Ericales; family Theaceae; genus Camellia; species Camellia granthamiana. The sequence continues at coordinate 102,319,456 of CM069903.1, read as the reverse complement.
TACCCTTAGGCTTACAACTTTTAAATAAACAACTGAAGGGTGTAACCCTTTTACACATATGGCGTTCCGCCAACAAGAAAGAGGCCCCGTGGCCAACAAATAAGTAGATCCAAATCTTGCAGCTCAACCTGCTTAATACCTGAAAAAGATTCAACAACGTGGGATGAACATATAGTCCAGTAGGGATCTCAACTTGATCCTCAACAATAACAACAGTACAGATAGCTATGATCATGCAAACTCATTCTCATACTAGAATAGTAATGTGACAGTTTAGACAAAATATATATGTATATAAACTTTTCTCAAAAACAACTATTTCATTCAATGCTATAAGCGTTTCATCTTTCCCTTTTTCCTTTCATTAACCCCGTACCCAACCTTTTATACATAAGCAATTACTTAGGAAATAAATTCACTAAGACCACTACTATTCTCCAATTTCCACACATACAACAGATGTGCCTTTCTAGAACATATTTCTAAAATGTTTGATTCTCTTTACACTTCTAAAAGACAAGGGGTAGCAACTAATACATGATTAACACAAGATAATCCAATTACAATTTCATGACATGAATATCTACATTGCCTATGACACATAGTCTATGGCACAATTCACCTTCCAATTATGGCTCAGAACCTGGCCACATAACTCAACAAGGGTTCCATCTCTCATTAACAATATTTCCAAATTCAACAGGGATAACAAATCAAGTTAAACATATCTGATAACATAACGAATACACATGTTGGTATCGTAACAATCACAATCAAACTCACTTCCATACTTCCCAACTGATACACATTTTGGTGATATATTATATCAAATAAACAAACACTTCGGTGGACAAGCATATGAGCTGTATCACACTTCAATAGATAAGCATATGAGCTGTATCTCTGCAATAGGTGCGCATATAAGCAGCAACCCTGGGTCCATCCCCTATCTTCCCATAATCATTAACCGGTTTAGAGGTACATCCCCTATCTTCCCCTAAACCGTGGAGTACATCCCCTATCTCCTCCCATACACAAGTAATGCATATAAACACAACGTCATATACACAAACAATCAATGGTGTAATGCATACACAACAATTCAACGCAACCGTGTCATCCTCCACCGATGACCAGGGACAAAACCTCTAGATGCAGGTATATTGTACATCTATAAACATACTCAATTATCATGAGATTATCAACTTATCACTAATACTAACATAGTAGTATAAGATACAACAATCCAACATTCATACTTATTTCAAAGTGTCTTTCCCATTCCACAAAACCAATCTTGCTTCCTTTTGTTTTCACAAAACCGTTTTCATTCCTTTTGTTTCCACAAAACCAAATCCAAAGGCAACAAAGCCAAAACTCATTTTAATCTACCACATTCCTTTCAAAGCCATTCCAATTTAATTTTATAAATTAAATCATAACTATTAAATTAGGGTTTTACTCCCTCTTTCTCAATATTGAACAAAATGCCTCAATCATCTATAATAACCAATAATGGCTTCAATTAAATCCAAATACCCAAGTATTTACCCAAAGATCAAACCCCTCTATCTTATTATTAAATCAATAAATATTAGGGTTTCCTCTCCTTTCAACAACAACTAGCTAATTAACACCCAATTAGCCCCAAAACACATATAATAATCATGGATCTAAAACCAACAACCAACCCAAAGTTCAACCTCATGAATTTATACAAAAATCCAACATGATATAGTTTTCATGCAATACAAAAATTACCACATGTCTATCTATAGATGAAGTATTGAAAAAGATCAAGGAGAATCCCTACCTCAAGAACCAAGCAAGAAACCAAACCTAGAGAAGAATCCTACGCAATCTCGAATTCCAATCGGTTGAAAAAATGTTCATCTCCTCTTGTTCTTCATCCTTGATACAAGAATCATGGTGGGTTGTTGATCAAAGTAAAGGAATTCAAGGGTTTGGAGCTAGGGTTTCGGACTTAGGAGAAGGGGAAAGAAGAGGGGAAAAGAAAATATCAATAACTGATCAAAAATCTCGTTTTTAAAGCTGCTGTCCCGAAACCCTCGCTCGAGCGTCCAAATGCTCGCTCGAGCGGACTTGTTCCAGCACAGATTCCAAAACTTCAAATAGGTGTAACTCTCATATCCGGACTCCGTTTTAGGTCATTCTTTTGTCCAAATTGAAGCCCCGGAAATAAGCTTTCCAATGGTTCTAACCTCATATCCAAATTCAAAGTGTGGAAAAAGAAAAGGGAAAAAGAGTGGCAGCTATTCGTAAAATAACTATCCGAATTAAATTCTTTGGTTCAATCATACATTACCATCATATTACCACCTCAACTAGAATCCCAAAATAAAATAAAGACGCTCCAAATACACTAATAGGATGTCAAAAATGAGTCCACATGCCTCAGAAATACAACTCATCCTGGAGACCCGCTTGAGCGCCAACTCCCCCGCTCGAGCGGAAGGAGAAATTCTGGGTCATTACACTTACACTTACACTTTATACTTAAAATTACACCTTATACTTACACCTTTTTTGAGGTTGCATATGGTGTGCAACCCACTTACACCTTACACCTTACACTTACACCTTATACTTACACTTACACCTTACACTTACACCTTTTGTGAGGTTGCATATGGTGTGCAACCGTAAGTGGGTTGCACACTTAAAAAAAGTCCTTGTTATAATCAAAAAAAATTTAAAACAATATATTATGGTAGCTAAAAGAAAAGTTTGATATTACAGTTGCAAATTTTATTGGGCTCAAGTAAAAATTAGGATAATTTTTTTTTTAAGATTCTTAATATTAAGATTTATAAGATAAAAAAAAATATAATATTTTCATAATAGTTGAAATCTCTCAACATTTTTACAAAGAAAATCGACTCAGAGAAATTTTCATTTTTCAAAGACCAATATAACACGATCGGTTAAATTAAGGGATAAAATCAAATAAATTAAAACAATAGGAACCAAATTGATACATCGTATAAATTATAAGAACCATTTACATAATTTACTCTTTAATTTTAGATAATTTTATTATTCATATGATACTTTTATTTAATTATACTTGTTTTGATTCATTCTATCATAAATTTTATCTTCATGGAGCCAATGCGAAATGAACCTATTTATCATGCTTATGCATTTCGTTCAATTAAATAAAAAAATAAAATAAAATTATAAACGCACATGATTCGATCATAAAAATTGACACAACTGTCATATGAAAGTTGTCAATCATTCTTACGTGAATTCTACCCAGGTAAGATACTTAATTCTGATCAAATGAATTTTGTACTAATAAAAAAAACTAAAACTTGTTTGTTTCAGTTTTCAGAAAATAATTTTTACAAAATTTTATTTTTTTTATTTTTCCTATTTTATTGTTTTTAATGAATTTTTTTTTATATTTTATGCAATTTTTTTTTTATTTTTAAACACACCTAATATAAATATATTAAAAGAATATAATATTTATAAAAAAAATTAAAAAAAAAATACACCAAATACCAAAAAAATTTTAAAAAATACAAAAATTTAGTACATTTTTCATATTTTTACGTATTTATTAATTTTTTAAAATATTTTTTCACAAATATTTTACTATTTAGATACATCTAAGTTTTTTTAATATTTTATGTAATTTTTTTTTTAATTTTTAGACACACCTAATATAAATATATTTAAAAAATATAATATTTGTAAAAAAAATAAAAAAAAAACACCAAATACCAAATTTTTTTTAAAAAATACAAAAATTAAGTACATTTTTCATATTTTTACGTATTTATTATTTTTTAAAAATATTTTTTTATAAATATTTTACTATTTAAATACATCTAAATAAGATGCATCTAAAAAAATAAAAAATTATTCAAAAATTTAAAAATATTCATTAAATAAAATACAAAAAACAAAAAACTGAATTTTTTAAATTAAATTTAAAAAACTGAAACAAACCCACATTAAATTCCCATTGCTTTAACCCAACTACATAAAATTACATGTTGGCTGGCCAAAGGCAGATGTGATCGTGCAACGAAATTTCTTTGCGCGTAAAAAATTCAAACGGCAGGCCACCATCCATGCGTGATTAATTTTATTTTTTTTTTTAAATAAAATAAAAATCACATCTATAATTTATTAAGATATTTTAAATATTTACACAATAAAAAAATATGAACCAAACAAATAAATTAATTTTATTTAATGAAACGGAGCAGAAAGTTGTATTTATAAATAATTTTATGGTGTTATGCATATAATAACCTTTATAATAAAAAATCGTGAACTATTATGATTTTCACAAATAATAACATAATGCAGAAAATAACTAGCATACCTTAATCAGTTATGTGAAACCTTCGAGTGATCCAAAATTGATTTGTCACGTCCCAAATTTTATTATTCAGATAACATTACTAATATTCATTAATTAAGTTTATTTACAAATGACAATTCATGTAGCTCTTGCACCCTTTTAAAACTTTTGAGAAGTGTACTTGAATCCTTTATTTTATTTTGGGGATCTTTGGTGTTGTTGTATTTTGGTTTTGGATGAGTGAAAATCAATTTAAACTTGTTGCGTTCGGTTGTTCGCACTTGTTCTTGTCAAAAGTTCCTTGCAGACTTAGAAAATTATATTCTGGGGTTGACACCAGCCTTCTTAAGGGTCAACCCTTACTTGTTGGTGAAGTTTCTAGAAATGTTATAGCGATCCCGGTTTTCTCCTTCTTTATTTATTGTATTCCGGACTCGGTTCCGTGGTTGTGGGTTGTTGTCTTATTCTCGTTTCCATCATTTACTCTTTGTATTTGAGTTTTGGGTTGTGTTGGGCAAGTTTGAAACAAGTTCGTTGTGTTTAGAAACATAGAGTTGATGCCCAGATTTTAGCCTTTACGCTCGAGCGGGACCTTTGCTTTTGTTCCTCCGCTCGAGCGGGGAGTTTGACGCTCGAGCGGGATTATTCAGTCTTTAGTATTTTTTTTCATGCAGGTCATCGGACGCTCGAGCGTCCACTTTCACGCTCGAGCGGGGCCTTCGTTTGCAGAACTTCTGGAAGTATGCATTTGACGCTCGAGCGGGCTGTGTAGTATATCAGTCTGAGAGAAGCCATTTTCGAATCACTTTTTCGACCCTTTCTCTCTCTCTAGCTCTTCAAAACTCTAATTTGAGAGCTCCTCTCTCTTGAACTCTCTCTCTCTCTACATTTTGATCTTGGTTTAGTGCAACCCAAGCCTTGTGCCTTCATTAAAGTGGTAGAGCTCTCCAAGACCTCAATTTTGATCCGAATAGTTGTGGGTTTGGAACACCTTCGAGTTTGTTCATCATCTCCTTTGGGTCTCTTCATTTGAGGTAGCGATTACTACTCATATTTATGATCTTTGAGATAGACATTTAGACATTGATTTAATGTTGAATTTTGGGAAAGTTTGGGTGCTAGGGTTTCAAAATGTATAAAGAGGGGTTTTGTTCTTTTGACCCATACATGTGTATTTTGGGTCTTAAAATGAGGTTATTGATGTTTATTGATGATATTGAACCTTTGGGTCAATGTTGAGAAAAATGGGAGAAAAACCCTAATTTGTTGTGATGAATTAATTTGGGAAGGTTATGGAAATATGAAATTGGGTTGGAAATAATGAAATTGGGTAATTATGAGATTTAATGGTGGAGTTGGATTGATTAATCACTCACCTTTGAAATTGTAGATAATTTATCTGTTTGATAATTTATTATCTGTTTAGAAATAATTGTTTTGGGCTATCGGTGGAGGATAGTCTTGATTGTTGTAGACACTGCATGATGATTAGGTGAATTAAAACTAATCAATTGAGTATGTCATAGAATGTGACGGATGGAATAACACATTGAATATGTGCCTTGCTTGATCATTGTATATGATAAGGGTGTAAATACATTGTATATGTATGTTGTTTGGGAGAAGATAGGGGATGTACTCCATGGTTTGGGAGGAGATAGGGGATGTACTCCTAAACCGGATTTGGGAGGAGATAGGGGATGGACTCCAGTGATAACTAAGTTGGACGGAGTGTCCAGCGTGAAAGTCCCGAAATCCTATTGCGTTTGTATAACGTAGATGAATTGAAGTATTGAAATGATGGTAGTACGAGTTGTAGCCTCATTTAAACTTGAAATGTTGAAGTGTTTATTATGTGAGTTGTAGTCTCAAGTTAATTGATCATAATTGAAGTATTGTTGATATGAGTTGTAATCTCATTATGAACTATCTGGATGAATAGAGAACCATATCTATGAGTTGGTTTGGGTAATGAAATGGAGAGAGGTATACGTTTATTTGTATGAGTTAAACATTTATCAAACGCTAATGTTTTAGTTATTGCTCATATTATGTTTAGCATATCTCTACTAGGCGTTGGCTCACCCTATATGGGACATCATTTTCAGGTACAGGCGATATGCCACCTCCAAGGACGTAGCTTGGGAGGTTTAGAGGCTGAAGGATCTTTTTATTGTTATTTTGTTTTGTTTTTTTTTTTTTTTTTTTGTGTGTGTATTACATGTAAATCAAGCCAAGGGCTTATTTTGTATAAAGAGTTAGAACTCTTCTTTTGTTATAACCAAGTGTTGACTTGGAAAGTTGTAAACCCGTAGGGTATTTACTTTTGATGTCAACATGTAATACTTTTGTACTTAATACTCTGATGAATGGAAATATGCTTTATTCTCTTATGTCTATGCATGTCAAGAATGTGGGTTTATATGCATTATTTTGAGGGCATTACAACTTGGTATCAGAGCGTACCGGGTTTGAATACTTCAGGTACGTGGGAAGTGGTTAGTACCAGTGATAACATGTTTACGTGACTATTTGGGTATGAGATTTAGTTTCTAGGATGTTGATTTTATCCTTGGGTTTCTGGGAGCCCTGTTGGAAAGGCACTTGATCACTGCCGTTTCTAACCGGAACTCTAGCAACGCCTTGGGACTGTCATTATCCGGAAATGAAATTCGTAAGTGCTTATGTGAGTATATGCTTACGTGGAGTGAATTATAGTTGTCCATTGCATTAGGACGTGAGTGAAATAGCTTCGGCACATTTGTGAATGTGCTAATGTTTTTGTTACCTTTATTAGGATGTCAGGACGAGGACGTAGTGGTAGGCGTGGTAGGCCTAGGAGGCAGGAGATGCCTATACCGGATGAAATTCCAGCGCAGCAGGAGGGTGTTGGTCAGGCCAATGTGGCCGAGCTAGTAGGTCAGCAGGCCATGGACGCCTTAGCCTGCGAGATAGCAGGAGCATTGAGGGAATCTATGGACATTCTCAGAGCTGAGAACCAAGTCCAGGCCCATGTGGTTGAGGCAGGGCCTTCTTTTCTGAAGAGGGAGTTTTTCCGGTCTAACCCGGATGAGTTTCTAGGGGATCCCAAGGAGCCACTTAAGGCTGATGAGTGGCTTGAGCAGATGATGAAGACATTTGAGATGCTAGGCATCGAAGACGGAGCCTTAAGAGTGACCTTGGCGTCCTTCCAGCTAAAGAAGATGTGGGTCAATGGTGGAAGTTTCTTCGGAGCCGTATTGGTGGGACTTGGGAGGCTTTCATTGATGTCTTCCAAGTGAAGTTTTTGCCTCCCGCTGTTAGGGAGAAGTTGAGGGATCAGTTCTGTCAGCTCAAGTAGCTGAATACACCAGTGGTCGAGTTTGAGGCCGCATTTACCAGTTTATCTAGATTTGCACCAGAGTTAGTGGCGTCTGAGGAACGCCGTTGTCTTGAGTTCGAAAAGAAGTTGAGGATTGGGCTCAAGCTTAGGGTTGCAGGGTCCATGACTCGGGAGTATGGGCGCCTTGTGGATGCAGTGGCGCATCTTGAGATTATGATGCATGAGGAGGAGGAGAGGATGAGGGGCTCCAAGAGGAGTTAGGATGGCCAGGGGGATGGTAGGAGGCAGAGGGATTCTAACCCTCAGCAGTCCTAGGGTGCTTTGCCGAGATCTACCTTTCCAGTGCCGAGTTCAGGCTCTGGGAGAGGTAGTCAGGGAGACTTTACCTGTTACAAGTGTGGTCAGCTGGGCCGCAAGTCTCCAGCTTGTCCGCAGAAGGGGGGAGGACAGAGAGCAGCTTCATTTTTGGCTCGTCCTCAGAGCCAGAGTCAGGGTAGAGGCCAACCGCTCTCTTGTTACCAGTGTGGTCAGGCGGGGCACCGGAAGAGGTTTTGCCCGCAGTTTAGTGGCACATCTAGTGCATCTGGGTCGAGGCAGAGTTATTAGCGAGCTCAGTCTGTTTAGGCCTCGAGGGCCAATCAGAGAGCCTCATCGTCTTAGTCTGTGCAGCAGTCTCTTGCTCTGAGAGATGAGCAGGTAGATAAGAGACCTACAGGGCGCGTGTATGCTGTTACCGCGCAGGATCTTGCACCGGCTCTATCTGTTGTGAGAGGTACCTTTTTGTTTTGCAACTTGGTTGCTAATGTGTTGATTGATACGGGTGCATCCCATTCCTGTATATCTGCTGCATTTGCATCTGTTCTGGGGTTGGAGTTGGCACAGTTAGCTTCTCTTATTTGTGTTGTCTCACCTGTTGGGGGTGAGTTAGTTTTGAAACAGGGGTGTAGAGGTTGTGATATAGAGGTCGCTGACCGTCGGCTTCCATTTTCTTTTGCAGTTATGGCTATGTCGGTTTTTGATGTGATTTTGGGTATAGACTGGTTATCGTCATACCGGGCTGTGATTGATTGCTACCGCCAGAGGGTTACTGTTTGTACCTTGAGCGGAGATTGTTTTCACTTCTTGGGGGATCGGGTTGGTTGTGTTTTGCCACTGGTGTATGATCCGCGAGGGCGGAGTGAGCTTAGTTGTCTTCTCGCTAGCTGTATGAGTAGTGAGTGTGATAAGATCCAGATTGAGTTGCCCAGAGTGGTTTGTAAGTACTCAGATGTCCTTCCCGAGGATCTTGTCAGTCTGCCACCCCATCAAGAGATTGAATTTTCTATTGACTTAGTGCCTGGCACGGCATCAATATCCATGGCACCGTATCGTTTTGCCCCAGTTGAGCTGAGTGAGTTGAAGATTCAACTCCAGGGATTACTAGATAAGGGCTTTATCCGCCCTAGTACTTCACCGTGGGAAGCACCGGTCCTCTTTGCTAAAAAGAAAGATGGTGCCTTGAGACTTTGTATCGATTATCGAAAATTGAATCGGGCCACGGTTAAGAACAAGTACCCTATGCCTCGTATAGATGATCTGTTTGACCAGTTGAAAGGGTCCCGTTGTTTCTCTAAGATAGACTTGAGATCGGGTTACCATCAGTTGAGGGTCAGGGAGGAGGATATCCCGAAGACGGCATTCCGTACGCGGTATGGCCACTATGAGTTTCTGGTGATGCCTTTTGGGCTCACCAATGCACCGCAATGTTTATGGACTTGATGAACCGGATCTTCCAGGAATTCTCAGATCATTTTGTGGTCATTTTCGTGGACGACATTCTGATTTATTCACCTTCCGAGGATGAGCACGAGGAATACTTGAGAGTGGTGCTTGAGTTACTTAGAGCCCATAAGCTGTATGCTAAATTTGGGAAGTGTGAGTTCTGGCTAAGAGAGGTTAAATTCTTAGGTCATGTAGTCTCCGAGGAAGGGGTGTCTGTTGATACATCCAAGATAGAGGCAGTGTAAGATTGGGCACAGCCTAAGAGTGTTTTTGAGATCCGCAGCTTTCTGGGATTAGCTGGGTATTACCGCCGGTTTGTGAAAGAATTCTCCAGGCTAGCTTCACCATTGACTAGGTTGATGCGGAAAGGGGTCAAGTTTGTATGGAGTGAGACTTGTGAAAAGTCGTTCCAAGAGTTGAAAGTTAGACTTACCACCGCTCCTATTTTGATTATTCCAGAGAGAGGCTTGGGTTATGCGGTGTATTGTGATGCTTCACGAGAGGGTTTGGGTTGTGTGCTTGCAACAAACCCGCTGGCCTCTAATGTTCGACCTTCACTTGCTGACAAGTAAGGCACTTAGATACGAAAACTGCCATATCCTTCTTCATACCCCGCCACCAAAACTGGCGACCCAAATCACGATACATCTTAGTGCCTCCCGGATGCACCGCAAGGCGTGAATGGTGAAACTCTCGGAGTACCTCCTCTCGGCAGGACTCCGGCACAAACAGATGGTCCCGGTACCTCACACTCAGGTCGGAGTACACAGTCAAACCCTTCTCAACTTTTCCACTGGAGATCTTCTCCCGGAGGGATTCTACCTCAAGGTCACTCCTCTATGCCTCTAACACTCGATTCACAAGTGTAGGCTGCGCAACTACTGAAAACAAGGCCGCAGATTCAACGGATTCACCCAGAAGTAAATCAAACTTGCCAAGTGCACCCAACATTTCCCACTCCCAGATGGCTATAGAAGCTACATCACTAATGGATTTTCTACTAAGGGCATCGGCCACAACATTGGCCTTCCCCGGATGGTAATGCAACTCGAAGTCGTAATCCTCAATAAACACCATCCACCTCCTCTGCCTCAAGTTCAAGTCTATCTGTGTAAACATATATTTTAGACTCTTATGATCCAAGAACACCTCGAACCTCTCACCATACAAGTAGTGCCTCCAAATCTTCAAGGCAAAAATCACAGCTGCTAACTCTAGGTCATGTGTAGGATAATTCTTCTCATGTATTTTCAACTGACGTGAGTTATAGGCCACTACCTTCCCCTCTTGCATCATTGCCGAGTGGAAATGGGAGCATGTCACCATAGACTTCGTTGTAGGTCTTCCGAGGACTCAGCGGGGTAGTGATGCTATTTGGGTGGTTGTAGACCGGTTGACTAAGTCAGCGCACTTTTATTCCTATGTGCGTGAGAGATTCGGTAGATCATCTTGCCGACTTGTATATTCGGGACATAGTGAGGTTGCACGGAGTCTCAGTGTTGATCGTCCTTGATAGAGATCCACGTTTTACTGCTAGGTTGTGGTAGAGTTTGTAGAGTGCCTTGGGCACTAGGTTGACCTTTAGCACGGCTTATCATCCTCAGATTGACAGGCAGTCCAAGCATACTATTCAGATCCTTAAGGATATGCTTCGAGGCTGTGTCCTTGACTTTAGTGGTTCGTGGGAGAGGCACTTGCTCTTAGTGGAGTTTGCCTACAGCAATAGTTTCCAATCGAGTATTGGCATGGCACCGTTTGAGGCCTTGCATGGCCGACCGTGTAGGTCTCCGGTGTGCTGGGCCGAGGTGGGTGATGCACCTTTGTTGGGCCCGGAGTTGGTGCAGGAAACGACGGAGAAAGTTGAACTTATCCGTAAGAGGTTAGTTGCAGCCCAGAGTTGCCAAAAGAGCTATGCCGATCGTAGGAGAAGGCCTTTAGCATTTGAGGCGGGTGATCACGTCTTTTTGAAAATATCACCTAGGCGGGGTTTGATGAGGTTTGGGAAGAGTGAGAAGTTGTCCCCTCGGTTTATTGGCCCTTTCGAGATCCTTGAGAGGATTGGCGAGGTTGCCTACCGTTTAGCTTTGCTGCCACAGTTGTCCGGGGTGCATGGTGTGTTTCATGTTATTATGCTTCGAAAGTACGAGCCGGATCTGTCACATGTATTGGATTGGACCGAGTTAGAGGTAGATGAGGATGCCTCGTACGAGGAGAGACCGGTGCGGGTCTTGGATAGGCGAGATCAAGTCTTGCGAGGCAAGACGATTCCCTTGGTGAAAGTTTTGTGGAAACATCACGGAATGGAAGAAACCACTTGGGAACGAGACTTAGAGGTCCGTGAGAAATACCCGGACTTGCTTGTTAATGTTTAACCATGTATTGGGAATTTTGTTTTGTTAATGAATTCTGGAACATTATATATGTTTTAGATTGGGGAAATGTTATAGCCATTGAATATGGTTCTGAAATGGAAGTTTACTTTAACATTGCACATGTTAATTATGTTTTAGAAATGCAAATATATTCTTGACATTGAATATGTTATTGAATTGTGGAATACTTGTGTTGAAATTGGTGAATTTCAAAGGTATGCAGGTTGATAATGCATGTTGAAGGTTATATTGTGAGTTGCCTTTTGCAAAGAGATGAAATGACCGGTAATGGGTCAAAATAATGAATATTGAATTGTAATGTTGTTGAGAATTGAAAAATCACATTTTTTTGAAACTTATTTATCTAATTTCGGGATGAAATTCTTTAAGGGGGGGGAGGGGAGGTTATAGCGATCCCGGTTTTTCCCTTCTTTATTTATTGTATTCTGGACTCGATTCCGTGGTTGTAGGTTGTTGCCTTATTCTCGTTTCCATCCTTTACTCTTTGTATTTGAGTTTTGGGTTGTGTTGGGCAAGTTTGAAACAGGTTGGTTGTGTTTAGAAACATAGAGTTGATGCCCAGATTTTAGCCTTCACGCTCGAGCGGGGCTTTTGATGCTCGAGCGGGCCCTTCGCTTTTGTTTCTCCGCTCGAGCGGGGAGTTTGACGCTCGAGCTGGATTATTCAGTCTTCAGTATTTTTTTTCATGCAGGTCATCGGACGCTCGAGCGTCCACTTTCATGCTCGAGCGGGGCCTTCATTTGTAGAACTTTTGGAAGTGTGCATTCGACACTCGAGCGGCGATTTTCACGCTCGAGCGTAAGTCTGTGTCTGATGCTCGAGCGGGACGTTCCATGCTCGAGCGGGCTGTGTAGTATATCAGTCCGAGAGAAGCCATTTTCGAATCACTTTTTCGACCCTTTCTCTCTCTCTAGCTCTTCAAATCCCTAATTTGAGAGCTCCTCTCTCTAGAACTCTCTCTCTACATTTTGATCTTGGTTTAGTGAGACCCAAGCCTTGTGCTTTCATTAAAGTGGTAGAGCTCTCCAAGGCCTTCATTTTGATCTGAATAGTTGTGGGTTTGGAACACCTTCGAGTTTGTTCATCATCTCCTTTGGGTCTCTTCATTTGAGGTAGGGATTACTACTCATATTTATGATCTTTGACATAGACATTTAGACATTTTGATTTAATGTTGAATTTTGGGAAAGTTTGGGTGCTAGGGTTTCAAAATGTATAAAGAGGGGTTTTGTTCTTTTGACCCATACATGTGTATTTTGGGTCTTAAAATGAGGTTATTGATGATATTTGAATCTTTGGGTCAATGTTGAGAAAAGGGGGAGAAAAGTCCTAATTTATTGTGATGAATTAATTTGTATAATTAATTTGGGAAGGTTATGGAAATATGAAATTGGGTTGGAAATAATGAAATTGGGTAATTATGAGATTTAATGATGGAGTTGGATTGATTAATCACTCACCTTTGAAATTGTAGATAATTTATCTGTTTGATAATTTATTATCTGTTTGGAAATAATTGTTTTGGGCTATCGGTGGAGGATAATCTTGATTGTTGTAGACACTGCATGATGATTAGGTGAATTAAAACTAATCAATTGAGTATGTCATTGAATGTGACGGATGGAATAACACATTGAATATGTGCCTTGCTTGATCATTGTATATGATAAGTGTGTAAATACATTGTATATGTATGTTGTTTGGGAGGAGATAGGGGATATACTCCACGGTTTGGGAGGAGATAGGAGATGTACTCCTAAACTGGATTTGGGAGGAGATAGGAGATGGACTCCAGTGATAACTAAGTTGGCCAGAGTGTCCAGCGTGAAAGTCCCGAAATCCTATTGCGTTTGCATAACGTAGATGAATTGAAGTATTGAAATGATGGTAATACGAGTTGTAGTCTCATTTGCACTTGAAATGTTGAAGTGTTTATTATGTGAGTTGTAGTCTCATGTTAGTTGATCATAATTGAAGTATTGTTGATATGAGTTGTAATCTCATTATGAACTGTCTGGATGAATAGAGAACCATATCTATGAGTTGGTTTGGGTAATGAAATGGAGAGAGGTATACGTTTGTTTATATGAGTTAAACATTTATCACATACTAATGTTTTAGTTATTGCTCATATTATGTTTAGCATATCTCTACTGGGCGTTGGCTCACCCTATATGGGACATCATTTTCAGGTACAGGCGATATGCCACCTCCAAGGACGTAGCTTGGGAGGTTTAGAGGCTGAAGGGTCTTTTTATTGTTGTTGTTGTTGTTGTTTTTTTTTTTTTTTTTTTTTTTTTTTGTGTGTGTATTACATGTAAATCAAGCCAAGGGCTTATTTTGTATAAAGAGTTAGAACTCTTCTTTTGTAAGAACCAAGTATTGACTTGGAAAGTTGTAAGCCCGTAGGGCATTTACTTTTGATGTCAACATGTAATACTTTTGTACTTAATACTTTGATGAATGGAAATATGCTTTATTCTCTTATGTCTATGCATGTCAATAATGTGGGTTTATATGCATTATTTTGAGGGCGTTACAAATGTTGCTGGAAAATAGGATAAACACTAGTCTGGGGATGGTCGACTCTCTTATGTTGCCGAATTTGTGTTAGTTGCTGGAAAATAGGGTCAACCCCCTCTTGTCTAAGGGTCGACCCCCCTTGCTTGTGTCAGGTTGTCTTTTCTACCTAAAGTATCGACCCCCCCGCCCGAATAGTCGACCCCTGCATGTTTTTTTTATTTTTTTATTTTTTTATTTTTAGGATTTTGGAGTTCGAATGGGCCCTACCCTTGGGGGGTTTTTGGGCCTATTATTTTATTTGACCTTGGGGCTATTTGCTACTAGTATAAATAGACCCAAACCACTTTCCTCTCTCATTACTTTTTCTTCTCTTTTCCTCTCAACTCGTGATTTCTCTCTTCTCTCTCTAAAACTTAACTTTTTGCACTTAGATCTTCAGATCTACTCACCTAGATCCATCTTTTCACCTTGGTCCTTTGGGAAAGGTTGTAGATTTTGTCAAGGGCTTTCTATTGATCCAAGTGGTTTGTGGTTTTGTCGCCTGTGATTTTTGGGTTGTTTTCTTTTCGTTTCAAGAGGTAAGGATTTCTTTGCTCCTTTCCAATACTTCGTGTATAGATAGACATGTGGTAGATTTTATTGTATAAAAACCATATTCATTATGGATTTTCTTGAAAGCCATGAAAGGGAATCTAGGGTTTGATATTTGTGATTGGAGTTGTTAAATTGTTTGTTGTTAGGTTGTTTGGGAAAAATGATTTATTATGTTTGTGAAGAGAGGGAGGAAAGCCCTAATTTAAGGTTATTGAGTTAATGGATTTAAAAGGGAGGAAGTTGAATAATCTTTGTATTTTGCTAATATGGGTTGTATAATTATGTTTATATCAAAAGGAAATAAAAAGAGAAATAACCACGGTATTGGTATTGTTTTAGACTAATCATGTGAAGTTGAGTTCAGTTATGGTTTTGATACCCATGGAATTGGTTTGTAAAATAAAAAGGATGGATTTGGTTTTGGTTTTGTAAAATGACGAGAATGAATTCTTAAAAAATGGTTGGAGTTGTGTGGATTGGAAAATAAAGAAAAGTGGTCTTTTTGAAAGAAAATGAAATCATCACCCTTTGTAAACGAATAATGAACTTGAGGTCAGATCTTGGAACCTTCACATATTATCATTGTTATTGGACTGAAAGTCTTGCGAGAATTGGATTTTTGTTTTCCTTTCGTATTAGATGCAGAAATGGATAGATATGAATGTAAATGGTGGGGTTGGATATTTGAAATCTTTCACCTATGAAAATATGGATATTTTATCTATTTTGGAGATTGTATATATGTTTTGGGCTATCGGTGGAGGATAGCTATGACTGTTGTAGAAATTGCATGTGGACTATGTGAATTGAAATTAATCACTCGTGCTTGTCATTGAATATGACTATAATTATATACATTGGATATGTATGGTTATTTAGGCATGTAAAGGGGACGTACTCCATATGTGATTATGTGTTTATATACATTGTGTATGTATTACACTTTTGTTGTTATGCATTCTAGTATGTTGAGATGGTTGGGAATGTGATTGCGCTTCGAATGAGAGGTACCATTGCCTTCCAGCTAGTGCCTAGAGAATTGGTCGCGCTTAGAATGAGAGGTACCAGTACTTTCCAACTACCGCGTGGAAAACTTGGCAGAGGTACCATTACCTTCCAGCTGGTGTCTGGTAAATTGGCATTTCATTATGGAAAGGTGTATCCTTGGCTTGACATTTTGTTATGGAAAGATGTATCCTTGGCTTACCGTGCTTAAGGCAGGTAGAGCGGAACTTGTTTATCATTAATGTTTTAGTATATCTATGTATATTATGGGTTATGATGGTTATGGTTATGGAAGGCCGAGTTGTCTCATTTGTTGAGTAGATAGTTGTTGGTTTCTTAATGTTTTCCTTTTGTACTGAATGTATATATGTAAAGACATGAATGTGTTGGAAATGGACGTAAGTACTGTATTGAGATTGTGAATAATATGAAGGATATCGAATACTTGTGAACATGTTTCGAAAAGGCAAAATCAGGTGTACGTCCGGAAAGTGTGAAAAAACGTGATGGGCTCTGTGAGATTGTTTTCAGGAACTTGTTATTGTCATATAAATTTTGAAAAAAGGTAACATGAAGAAAGAAAAGTAAAATGCTTATGTTATTGAACGAAATGAATGATTTTGAGAAAAGTTTTTATATAAGTATATTTTTGTATAAACCGTTACTATATGTGTATGATATGATTTAAAACATTCATGATCATAGCTATCTATATGTTGTTATTGTTTAGGATCATATTGGGATCCCTACTGGACTCTATGTTCATCCCACGTTGCTAATCATTTTTTAGGTGAACGTCGAGAAGGATTTCAAGATTGAGGATTTTCCTCATGTATTGGTCATGAGGCCTTTTCTTTGTAGGCAGAATGCCATTGATGTAAAAGGGTTAAACCATTTCTTTTAATTTAAAAGATGTAAACCTACGGGCAATTTATTTATTTTTATCTCATGTCGCATTCATTTCATATTCGAATAAGAGAACCTTTAATAAAAGTGTTCATTATTGTATTAGGTTTCCGCACATGATCTCTGAAATTGTATTATAATAAGGGATTTGGTAATGGTGGCTATTGGAATAAAAAGTGGGGTGTGATAATTCATCCTTTGATGAAATGATAAATAATTAAATATACATGTTCTCTCTCGTGATAAAATAAAAACATTTACATACGAATAAAAGAAATGCCTTGAGGCTTACAATAAAAGAGATGACACTATTCTTTACAAAAAAATAGCACTCAGCCAAACAAACAAATGAAGCAGTGCAATCCATCACTACATTACACTTATGAAATGGTAAAACCCATTGTTTGATCTTCAAGTCCAAAAAGCATTCCCTGTACACATGTACAGGTAAGGGGTGAGCAACCACTTACTTATCAAACAATCTCATATTATAACATTAGAAGATATGTGGGTACAAAAATACTCGTACATATACGTGAAATTATATCATGTCAAATCATAAGATTTTATTACATAATCTCCTAAATCCAATTTATTTAATTAACCACAACTAGTTAACTTAAATAAATAAACATGTTTCAATCGTAATAGGACATCCTTTTCCAATTCGTTCAATTATCCCATTGCCAATTGAATCAAATAATTAAACAATTCAAAATGACATCTAACAAAGCATCAAATACATTTTTATACGGTCTTATGAGATGAATGCATATGCCATGTCATGCTCAAAATATTTTTCTCATCTTTTGAAAATCTCATGCAAAATGCCAATTTGAAAACACATTAATCCAACCATTTCAATAAAATTTTAAGGTGGTAAATACGACTCAGGTAAGCATATCGAGCACTACCAAATCCCCACTTTACCGATCTCTCACCGGAAGGACAGTGGTACTTTTTTCGCGCGTGTTTTCGATCTTTCACCCTAGACACTAAGGCCAATTTAACCAACATCAAACTACACCCCCTATCCGGACTTACCAACGTATTTACCCAAAATAAATCCAAATGATCTTGTTTCACAAAAAACAATTCCTTTCTCAAAACAATAATTTTCAATTACAATTCGAAATCCATGATAACAATGAAATGAAATGGTAATGCAATATGTAACAATGCATCAGAATAGTTCCAATTTCAATTCCACTACACAATGCTCCATTGTGATCAATTTCCATTTCTCTATCAATGTAATACCATGATACAATCCCAAGAGATAATATAATACTGTCAATGTTCATGTATTTACCACATGTAAATCAACAACTTCCAACTTAGTCTTTTCAAGACAATTTAACAATATTTTTTATACACAACAAACTTCCAAAATCAAACATTTTCTTATCTTTCCAAGAATCTCATTGAAACACCAACATGGAAATCCTCTACCGATTACTAAAATCAAAACTTTTAACAATAGGTTCATCATTAGAAATAACATATAACACCAAGGCAGGTTCAAGGTTTCATCAATTTCTAACTCACATACTTTATCAATGAAAGGTAATTACAATCTTTCCAAAACTCATCTCCATCCCAAACATTTAATAGAATCAAATTCCCATTTTCTCATACAAGTGAAATCTCGGGATCTTCAAGTTCAATCATAATTCTCAATAAGCATAAGTGAATATCCCAACACTTAAATCAATTATACCAAAATCTTCTCTTGACTATAATTATAAAATATAACACGAGTGTTCACTTTCCAATTATCAACATCCACCCCATTGAATTAAACCAAGGAAAAATAATAAATAAATAAAACTTTTGATAACTCATTTTTGTTTTAATCCAATTCATCCATTTGCTCCAAGCGAGCTAAAAATCACATTCTATTATTTTCTTGTCAAAAACCGCCAAACAATTCAAATATCTCATAAAAATTTTGAAGTATAAAATTATTATTGTAACATTACTCAACTAGTAAAATTAAGAACCCAATATCGTACCACATCAACTCAATCATGCTTATTTCTCCAAATCTCATACTTGGTCAACTTCATCATTTTTAATCTCATAATATTAAAGTTTGGAATTAAAACCCAATAACACCCCTTTAATTACGAAGGATTTAAAATATTAACCAAACTAATTTAATTCATCAAGTTAGTAAGTTTATTATTTTCACAATCTTCCAAATTAATAACACCCAACTTAACCTCACATGTCTCATCTCTCAAATACACCCACATTTCATGCCTAGCCAATTTTCCCTAAATCTCTAAAAATAACAATTTCACAACTTTTTCTAAAGTTACCCAATCAACATGATATTTACCTCAAAAATTACAAAATATGCTCAAGAGTAACATTTTCAAGGTTGTGAGTTCAAAAGTTCACATTTCACATTTTCATTTTCACAAAAATAAACGCAACCTAATCATGAACATGTTATCTTGTATAAAATATTATGACTATAACACCTTTAGAGTTTTTAATCCCAAAACAACTCTATAATCCCAACTCAACAATTTACACAATATTCCTCAATACCAATTTGTTTTTCTCAAAAATAAATTCAAAAACTCAAGGATGAGATAAATATTTCAACATTATTTTCTCAAAATAAATTATCTAACCATAATATCAGGTAGATACAATCCATACAACTATAAATTTTATTCTCGGATTTTTTTTTTACAAAATTATCAATACAAAATGATTTTCCCAAATCAATCTCAAAATGCCAACATTCTTAACATTTCAACATATTTTTTTTTTCAAAAATTACCAAACAAAAATCTGAATATATATATATATGCAATACCTCTTAAAATGACATATTTTCTCAAAATAATCCTAACATAGCTTTAATGTAATGATATGAAGAAAGTCCCCACCTCAAATATGAAGAAAAGCAAATCCGAAAATGCAAACATCGCCCGATCATGGATCCGAGACCACCATTGCAAAGATCATGACGAACTCTCCGACTTTCATTTACAACACTTTTGTAAAATCTCACTCTAAGTACTCCTATTTGAAGCTCAAAGATTGAGCAACAATGGAGAATAAAGAAAGAGGAAGAGAGAGAGAGACACGTGGGAAAGAGAAAGAGAGAGAGAGAGAGACGCACATGGGGGAGCCTCTGCCAAACCTAACAAAAGAAATGAAAAGAAAGACAGGTCAAGTAAAGAGGGAGAGGGGGCAGCCCACGTGGGTTGCCTTTCCAAAAATAAATTAATTTCTTCAAAAATATAATTTTTTGTAATAATACCTCCAAACTTTATAATATAAATTATAAAATGATATAATTTTTCTCATCACAAAATATAATATTTTTGTACACCACAAAATATACACCCATTTTATTCACTATAAAAATATATAATTTTTCACTATATGGTACACACCATAAAATCAACTATCAAATATTTATTATAATCCTATATAATAAATAATAATAACTCTCAAGGTGACTACTACCAGTCACCTAATTAAAAAAGACCAAACAGTTAAACATAAGTTATTAAATAAACTCAATTTAAATTAAATCTAAGTCATGAGTCTCACCTATAAGCCAAACATGGTCCAATTATATACCAAAATAGACCCAACAATTTTATCTCAAATTATGGTCCAAACACCCAAAACTCAATTTTCAAATTCTGCTATAAATTAAACTGAACACCATTAAATTTCAAAATTTTTTATGCAACATGCTAGACTCTTGTAAGAACAACATGACAAAAATTTCAAAAATTCTGAGATAAAAAATTATATTTTAAAAAAAAAAACTTCATACAAAATTGAACCATTTTCACATATAACTTTTCACAACACTCCAATCCAAATATTACTTAATTAATTTATGTATTGACTATTTTAAAAAAAATATTTTGGGTTATCACATGGTTGAATATAAATCTAATAATAATATTAGTGGAAAAATGATTTCTCTCTCTTGACCTTCTTTAGAATATATTGAATTCAGAATTATTTTGATGGGTAGTCTGAATGTCCTTTTATAGATAGAGAGAGGACCTGTTTCCTTATTAAACAATGATTCCACTTTCCCATCAAAGTAGGATACTTGGAAAACACTCTTCTTTATTTACCAATTAATTGTAGCAAAAAATATGGAATTATAATACTGCCAAATCTCTAATTCATATTACCATATCACGTGGGTCAATATAATGACTAAATAAATAATTTCATCTTACATTCTCCCACTTGACCCATGTAAGAACTTACGTCAAGATTTAACAAGGTTAACATTAGGCGCACAATAAACCATATTCAATATTATCTTTAATTTGGTCATCATCATAATGCTATAATTAAATAGTTCACTAATATGAGTCCTAGCGGTTCTACACCAATATTGCAATATAGTCCCTTCCATGTACTACAACACTAGCAACTAGTTTAACATAGCCGTTTAAGTGAAGAGTATAAAGAGGTCCAACGATAATGCTTTTTATGAAAGATTATTCCTGTTGTCATTCATTCATTCTAGTATATGTATGTACTCATTTCATAACAGGAAATATATTAGAAACACAATTAATGAGATCCCAGTGTCAAATAACACAATTAATCATAAACAACTGTTATGGATTACATTCAAGACCCAATTGGCAAGTTTCTTAATTGTCTTTAAGAGTAATTCATTTATCAATAGATCTGCACTTAAAAGTTATATACTTATGTGTTTTATTGACACTTTCTGTTTCTGAAATTCTTCTTTAACGGCAAAGGTGCCGTTTGGTAACACTTACGTTTTCAATTTTCTGTTTATATTTACAAAAATTTAAAAAACTCAAATAAAAACTTGTTTGGTAAATTTTTGATTTATAAATCAGTGGTCTCAGTTTATAAATTTGGCCAAAAAATATAAACTCAAAAAATGTGTTTCCGTTTTGAGTTTTCAGTTTTTTTTTTTTTGCCACCCAATACTAGCCACCACCCGCCACCATTTTCCACCATCGTCTTCCGCCACTACCACCCACCACCAACCCCCCACCACTACCTGCCACCATCACCCATCTGCCACCCACTCGCCACCACCACCCACCCCTCGTCGCCGCCGTCACCACCACCACCACCACCACCTGCCATTCACCCGCCACCACCCGCCAGTACCATCCACCGCCTGCCACCACCACCCGCCACCTACCCGCCACCACCACTCACAACCCACCTGCCACCACCATTCACCACCAGCCACCCACCACCACCTGCCACCCACCTACCACCACCACCCACCACCACCACTACCACCACCACCACCACCCACTTGCCACCACCACCCACCACCCACTCGCTACCACCCATCACCCGCCACCGTCACCCACCTACCCACCCACCATCACCACCCGCCACCTACTCGCCACCACCACCCACCCACCACCACCCGCTATCCGCTACCCACCTGCCTCCACCACATACCACCCACCACCACCACCACCACCACCCACTCGCTACCACCCACCATCGTCACCCATCCACCCACCACCACCACCCGCCATCTACCCGCCACCACCATCTACCCGCCACCACCCCCCAACACCCGTCATCTGCCACCCACTTGCCACCACCACCCGCCACCACCCACTCGCCACCATCCACCACCGTCACCCACCCACCCATCACCACCACCCACCCGCCACCACCCACCACCCACCACCACCCGCTACCCACCACCCACCGTCACCACTTTCCACCATCGTCTTCCACTGCCACTTGCCATTTCTCACTTTTTTTTTATATTTTTAAATTTTTTTAAACATTTTGTCAAACGCATTTGTAATTTATGTTTTTCTAAAAATAAACAAAAATCAGTTTATAAAATTTTTGTAAATATAAACTGAAAACGTAAACGTTACCAAACAGACCCAAAAGTATTTCAATTCTATGTGTTTAGCATCATTAGAATACTTGTCATTTTAAGAAAATAAAACAATTGCGAAATTATCACAATAAATTCTCAACGACTTGGCAATAAAAGTCGACAATCCCAAGTCCCGAGATAAAGTTTCATAATAACAATTCATGAATTGTGGTCTCAAAGCACACCACAAATTCAACTTTCACAGAGGATACTTATGATAGTTCGTTTTACACTTTTCTTAATATTGTTCCTCTACATAAAAGAAACAAAGAACCAAAAGTGAATTTTTCTACTATCAATATATCATATAAAGTATGAATCTAAGTAGCCAATCAATTCATGATTATCAGATTTCATAAATGTGAGCAAGTAATCTTTTATTCCTTATGATTACTTTATCACTTCCTTATTTGAGCATTAAATTTCATACAATAAATCTATAAAAAAATGTTTCTATTCTAATTGATTTTATAAAAATTTGCATAGGACTGGATTTATTTCCTTTCGGAATATGGATAACTTTATGCGAATATTCTCTCATTCTAAATCTCTATAGAACTTTTAATATATACCTTCTAAGACAATCTCTGTATGTGATTGATTTAGAAATATTTCAATTTCTATCACATAGGTTGTCTTACTAATATATTTCATTTCAAAGTTCTTATAGAGAAATTTCTTAACTCGTGCAATAAATCACGTACATTATTGACAAGAAAAATATCATCAATATACAAAATTATAAATATAAACTTGCTCTTACTGATCTTTGGATATGTACACTAATTAAAAAATATTTTCTTTAAATCAAAAGAAAAAATAGTATCATAAAACTTAAGATACAATTTTTAGAAGGCTTGTTTAAGTCCACAAATTGATTTCTTAAGTTTGCAAGTTACATTTTCATTTTCGTCAATAGAGAAACCTTTAAGTTGATCTACACAAAATTCTTCATCTAAACTCTCTTTCAGAAAATTAATTTTCACATATATTCAACTCAATATCATAATGAGTTACTAATGCCATAATGATTCTAAATCAGCCATTTAAGATACAAGTGGAAAAAGAATATCTCATTGTAATCAATGTCTACTTTATGAGTAAAATCTTTGGCCACATATCTAGCATTATATCATTTTATATTGCCTTTAGAACAAGAAATTTTTTTGTATCCTTAGGGATTTAAATGAAATCCCAAATTTCATTTTGGTCCATTGATTTCAACTCATCATTCATCACATCAATTCCTTTAGTTGAATCAATACTTTCTATGGCTTGTGACAATAAAACTGAGTCTTTACTTATCCCAATATTGTAATAAGATTGTTATAGATATATCACATAATTATTCGAAATGATAAATCTCGTTACCTTATGATATCTTCTTCATATTATTTCTTGTGGTTCTTCTACAACTCTTCATTGGTGATAATTACATTATAGAGTAATTGATTATTCATTTGTTGTTCCAAGACATTAAATTGTTTAACAATTATAGGAACAACAATTTCCTTCAAATTATGGATAATGATACTTGTACCCAAACTTATTGAATGATCACATTTCATGATTTATCACTCCCACTGATTTCACCATTCTTATTAAATTTGATGTTATCTGTTTCTATAATTCTTGTACTATGGCCAACATAGTAAAACTAATACCCTTTGAATTTTTAAGATAATTAACTAAATAACCACTGATTATTCTAAAATCTAATTTCTTTTCATGTGGATCAATAATTTTAATTTTCGTAGACAACCACAATCATGCAGGTGTCTTAAGTTTAGTTTCCTTCATGTTCATAGTTCAGAATGAATATTTGGAACTACCTTACTAGGAACCTATAACGCCCTCAAAACAATGCATATAAACCCAACATTCATGATATTCATAGACAAGAGAATAAGGCATATTTCCATTCATCAGAGTATTCTTACAAAAAGTAATACATGTTGACGACAAAAGTAAATGCCCTGTAGGCTTACAACTTTCTAAGTCAACACTTGGTTACAAGAAAAGAAAAGTTCTAACTCTCTACACAAATAAGCCCTTGGCTTGAATTTACATGTAGCATCGAAATAGTAAAACAACCAAAAGAGTCTTCAACTCCCAAAACCACCCAAGCTAAGGCCTTGGAGGCGGCATAACACTTGAACCTGAAAATGATGTCCCATATAGGGTGAGCCAACGCCCAGTAGAGATATGCTAAACATAATATGAGCAATAACTAAAACATTAGCATTCGATAAATGTTTAACTCATACAAACAAACATACATCTCTTTCCATTTCATTATCCAAACCAGTTCATAGATATGGTTCCATATTTAGCCAGACAGTTCATAATGAGACTGCAACTCACGTCAACAATACTTCAACAATTCAATTTCCAATGAGACTACAACTCATATTATGATCATTTCAACACTTCAATTCATTTACGTTATACAAACGCAATTAAGATTTCGGGACTTTCACCCTGGACACTCCGGCCAACTTAGTTATCACTGCAGTCCACCCCCTATCTCCTCCCAAATCCGGTTTTGGAGTACATCCTCTATCTCCTCCCAAACCGTGGAGTACATCCCCTATCTCCTCCCAAACTACATACATATACAATGTATTTAAACACTTATCATATACAATGATCAAGCAGAGCACATATTCAATGTGTTATTCCATCCGTTATATTCAATGACATACTCAATTGATTAGTTTTAATTCACCTAATCATCATGCAGTGTCTACAACAATCAAGACTATCCTCTACCGATAGCCCAAAACAATTATTTCTAAACAGATAATAAATTATCAAACAGATAAATTATCTACAATTTCAAAGGTGAGTGATCAATCAATCTAACTCCACCATTAAATCTCATAATTACCCAATTTCATTATTTCCAACCCAATTTCATATTTCCATAACCTTCCCAAATTAATTATACAAATTAATTCATCACAATAAATTTGGATTTTTCTCCCCCTTTTCTCAACATTGACCCAAAGGTTCAAATATCATCAACAAACATCAATAACCTTATTTTAAGACCCAAAATACACATGTATGGGTCAAAAGAACAAAACCCCTCTTTATACATTTTGAAACCCTAGCACCCAAACTTTCCCAAAATTCAACATTAAATCAAAATGTCTAAATGTCCATGTCAAAGATCATAAATATGAGTAGTAATCTCTACCTCAAAAGAAGAGACCCAATGGAGAAGATGAAGAAAACTCGAGATGCTCCAAACCCAAAGATTTTCGGATCCAAACGTAGGTCTTGCAAAGCTCTAACACTTTAATGAAGGCACAAGGGTTGGGTCTCACTAAACCAAGATCAAAATGTAGAGAGAGAGAGAGAGAGAGAGAGAGAGAGAGAGAGAGAGGAGCTCTCAAACTAGGGTTTTGGAAAGCTAGAGAGAGAGAATGGCCCAAAAAAGTGATTCAAAAAGCTACAAGTCGGACTGATATACAACACAATCTGCTCGAGCATGGAACACCCCGCTTGAGCGTCAAAGACAGACTCACGCTTGAGCGTGAAAAGCGACGCTCAAGCGTCGAATGTACACTTCCAGAAGTTTTTCAGACGAAGGTCCCTGCTCGAGCGTGAAAGTGGACGCTCAAGCGTCCGATGACCTGCAGGGAAAAGTACTGAGTGTTGAATAATCCCGCTCGAGCATCAAACTCCCCGCTCGAGCGGAGGAACAAAAGCAAAGGGCTCGCTCGAGCGTGAAGGCCAAAATCTGGGCATCAACTCTTGGTTTCTAAACACAACCAACCTATTTCAAGCCTACCAAACACATCCCAAACCCAAATATAAAGAATTAAAGGACGGAGATACGATAAAGACACAACACACATCCGCGAAACCGAGTCTGGAATACAATAAACACTGTAGAGAAAACCGGGATCGCTATAACCTCCCCCCCTTAAAGAATTTCGTCCTCGAAATTAGATAACTAAGTTTCAAAAACGAGATTTCACAATTCTCAACAATATTACAATTCAATATTCATCATCCTGACCCATTACCGGTCATCCTATCTCTTTTCAAGAGGCAAATTACAATATAATTCAATGTGCATTATCAACATGCTTTTCTTTGAAATTCAACAATTTCCAATGCCATATTCCACCACTCCATAACATATTCAATGTTAATGATACATTTGCATTTCTACAACACATTCAACATATACAATGTTTTACAACTCAAAACATAAACAATGTTTCTAGACTTCACCAAGAAATAAAATTCTCAATACATGGTTAGACATTAACAAACAAGTCTGGATATTTCTCACGGACCTCTAACTTGCGTTCCCAAGTGGCTTCTTCCACCCCGTGATGCTTCCACAAAACTTTTACCAAGGGAATCGTCTTGCCTCGCAAGACTTGGTTTCGCCTATCCAAGACCCGCACCGGTCTCTCCTCTTACGAGGCATCCTCATCTACCTCTAAGTCGGTCCAATCCAATACATGTGACGGATTCGGCTCGTACTTTCGAAGCATACTAACATGAAACACGTCATGCACCCCAGACAACTGTGGTGGCAAAGCTAAACGGTAGGCAACCTTGCCAATCCTCTCAAGGATCTCGAAAGGGCCAATAAACCGAGGGGACAACTTTCCACTCTTCCCCAACCTCATCAAACCCCGCCTAGGTGATATTTTCAGAAAGATGTGATCACCTGCCTCAAATGCTAAAGGCTTCCTCCTACGGTCAGCATAGCTCTTTTGGCGACTCTGGGCTGTAACTAACCTCTTACGGATAAGTTCAACTTTCTCCGTCGTTTCTCGCACCAACTCCGGGCCCAACAAAGGTGCATCACCCACCTCGGCCCAACACACTAGAGACCTACACGATCGGCCATACAAGGCCTCAAACGGTGCCATGCCAATACTCGATTGGAAACTATTGTTGTAGGCAAACTCCACTAAGGGCAAGTGCCTCTCCCACGAACCACTAAAGTCAAGGACATAGTCTCGAAGCATATCCTCAAGGATCTGAATAGTACGATCGAACTGCCCGTCAGTCTGAGGATGATAAGCCATGCTAAAGGTCAACCTAGTGCCCAAGGCACTCTACAAACTCTGCCACAACCTAGTAGTAAAATGTGGATCTCTATTAGAGATGATTGACACTGAGACTCCGTGCAACCTCACTATGTGCTGAATATACAAGTCGGCAAGATGATCTACCGAATCTCTCACGCGCATAGGAATAAAGTGTGCCGACTTAGTCAACCGGTCTACAACCACCCAAATAGCATCACTACCCTGATGAGTCCTCGAAAGACCTACAACGAAGTCCATGGTGACATGCTCCCACTTCCACTCGGCAATAGGCAAGGGTTGCAACAAACCCGCTAGCCTCTGATGTTCGGCCTTCACTTGCTGACAAGTAAGGCACTTAGACACGAAAACTGCCACATCCTTTTTCATACCTCGCCACCAAAACTGGCGACCCAAATCACGATACATCTTAGTGCCTCTCGGATGCACTGCAAGGCGTGAATGGTGAAACTCTCGGAGTACTTCCTCTCGGCAAGACTCCGGCACAAACAAACGGTCTCGGTAGCTCACACTCAAGTCGGGATACACAGTCAAACCCTTCTCAACCTTCCCACTGGAGATCTTCTCCCGGAGGGATTCTACCTCAAGGTCACTTTTCTGTCCCTCTAACACTCGATTCACAAGTGTAGGCTATGTAACTACAGAAAACAAGGCCGTAGACTCAACAGATTCACCCAAAAGCAAGTCAAACTCGCCAAGTGCACCCAACGTCTCCCATTCCTAGATGGCTATACAAGCTACATCACTAATGGATTTCCTACTAAGGGCATCAGCTACAACATTGGCCTTCCCCAGATGGTAATGCAACTCAAAATCGTAATCCTCAATAAACTCCATCCACCTCCTCTGCCTCAAGTTTAAGTCTTTCTGTGTAAACAAATATTTCAGACTCTTATGATTCGAGAACACCTCGAACCTCTCACCATAAAGGTACTGCCTCCAAATCTTCAAGGCAAAAATCACAGCTGCTAATTCTAGGTCATGTGTAAGGTAGTTTCTCTCATGTGTTTTCAACTGCCGCGAGCCATAGGCTACCACTTTCCCTTCTTGCATCAACACACAACCCAAACCCTCTCGTGAAGCATCACAATACACTGTATAACCCAAACCCCTCTCCGGAATAATCAAGACTGGAGTGGTGGTAAGTCTAACCTTAAGTTTTTGGAATGACTTTTCACAAGTCTCACTCCATACAAATTTGACCCCTTTTCGCGTCAATCTAGTCAAAGGTGAAGCTAGCCTGGAGAAGTCCTTCACAAATTGACAGTAATTCCCGGCCAATCCCAGAAAACTGCGGATCTCAAAAACACTCTTAGGCTGTGCCCAATCCTGCACTGCTTCTATCTTGAATGTATCAACAGACACCCCTTCCCCGGAGACTACATGGCCTAAGAACTTAACCTCTCCTAGCCAGAACTCATACTTCCCAAACTTAGCATACAACTTATGGGCTCTAAACAACTCAAGCACCACCCTCATGTGTTCCTCGTGCTCCTCTTCAGAAGGTGAATAAATTAGAATGTCGTCTACGAAGACGACCATAAAACGATCTAAGAATTCCTGGAAGATCCAATTCATCAAGTCCATAAAGGCTGCCGGTGCATTGGTGAGCCCAAAAGGCATCACCAGAAACTCATAATGGCCATACCGCGTACGGAATGCTGTCTTCAGGATATCTTCCTCCATGACCCTCAACTGATGGTAACCCGATCTTTGGTCTATCTTCGAGAAACAATGGGACCCATTTAACTGGTCAAATAGATCATTTATATGAGGCATAGGGTACTTGTTCTTAACCGTAGCCCGATCAATTTCCGATAGTCAATACAAAGTCTCAAGGCACCATCTTTCTTTTTAGCAAAGAGGGCCGGTGCTGCCCATGGCGAAGTACTAGGGTGGATAAAGCCCTTATCTAGTAATCCCTAGAGTTGAATCTTCAACTCACTCAGCTCAGCTAGGGCAAAACGATACGGTGCCATGGATATCGGTGCCGTGCCAGGCACTAAGTCAATAGAGAACTCGATCTCTCGATGGGGTGGTAAACTAACAAGATCCTCGAGAAAGACATCCGAGTACTCACAAACCACTCTGGGCAACTCAATCTGGATCTGATCACACTCACCACTCATGCAGCTAGCAAGAAGACAACTAAGCTCACTCCGCCCTCGCGGATCATACACTGGTGGCAAAACCCTACCAATACGATCTCCCAAGAAATGAAAACAATCCCCGCTCAAGGTACAAATAGTAACCCTCTGGCGGTAGCAATCAATGACAGTTCGGTATGATGATAACCAGTCCATACCCAAAATCACATCAAAACCTGACATAGCCATAATTACAAAAGAAAATGGAAGCCGGCAGTCGGCGACCTCTATATCACAACCTCTACACCCCTATTTCAAAATTAACTCACCCCCAACAGGTGATACAACACAAATAGGAGAAGCTAACTGTGCCAACTCCAACCCCAAAACAGATGTAAATGCAGCAGATATAAAGGAATGGGATGCACCCGTATCAATCAACACACTAGCAACCGAGTTGCAAAACAAAAAGGTATCTTTCACAATAGATGGAGCTGGTACAAGATCCTACGCGGTAACAGCATACACGCGCCCTGTAGGCCCCTGATTTACCTGCTCACCTCTCGGAGCAAAAGACTGCTGCACAGACTGAGACGATGGGGCTCTCTGATTGGCCCTTGAGGCCTGAATTGACTGAGTTGGCTGAAAATTCTGCCTCGACTCAGATGCACCAGACGTGCCACTCAACTGCGGGCAAAACCTCTTCAGGTGTCCTGCCTGACCACACTGGTACCAAGAGAGCGGCTGGTCTCTGCCCTGACTCTGGCTTTGAGGACAAGCCGAAAATGAAGCTGCTTTTTGTCCTCCCCCCTTCTGCGGGCAAGCTGGAGACTTGTGGCCCAGCTGACCACACTTGTAACAGGTAAAGTCTCCCTGATTGCCTCTCCTTAAGCCTGAACTTGGCACTGGAAAGGTAGATCTCGCAAACGCTCCCTGGGACTGCTGAGGGTTAGGACCCCTCTGCCTTCTTCTGTCCCCCTGACCATCTTGGCTCCTATTAGAGCCTTCCATCCTCTCATCCTCCTTATGCATAATAATCTCAAGATGGGCTACAGCATCTACAAGGCCCCCAAACTCCCGAGTCATGGACCCCGCAACCCTAAGCTTAAGTCTGGTCCTCAACTTCTTTTCGAACTCAAGACAACGGCGTTCCTCAGACGCCACTAACTCAGGTGTAAACCTCGATAAACTGGTAAATGCGGCCTTAAACTCGGCCACTGGTGTATTCAGCTGCTTGAGCTAGCAAAATTGGTCCCTTAACTTCTCCCTAACAGCGGGAGGCAAAAACTTCTCCTGGAAGGCATCAAAGAAAGCCTCCCAAGTCCCACCAATACGGCCTCGAACAAACTTCCACCATTGACCCGCGTCTCCCTTCAGCTGGAAGGATGCCAAGGTCACTCTCAAGGCTCTGTCTTCGATGCCTAGCATCTCAAACGTCTTCATCATCTGCTCAAGCCACTTATTAGCCTTAAGTGGCTCTTTAGGATCCCCTAGAAACTCATCCGGATTAGACTGGAAAAACTCCCTTTTCAGAAAAGAAGGCCCTGCCTCAGCAACATGGGCCTGGGCTTGATTCTCAGCTCTGAGAATGTCCATGGATTCCCTCAATGCTCCTGCCATCTCACGGGCTAAGGTGCCCATGGCCTGCTGACCTACTGGTTTGGCCACATTGGCCTGACCAACCCCCTCTTGCTGCGCCGGAATCTCATCCGGTATAGGCATTTCCTGCCTCCTAGGCCTACCACGCCTACCACCACGTCCTCGTCCTGACATCCTAATAAAGGTAACGAAGACAATAGCACATTCACAAATGTGCCAAAGCTATTTCACTCACGTTCTAATGCAATGGACAACTGTAATTCACTCCACGTAAGCATATACTCACATAAGCACTTACGAATTTCATTTCCGGATAATAACAGTCCCGAGGCGTTGCTAGAGTTCTAGTTAGAAATAGCATTGATCAGGTGCTTTTCCAACAGGACTCCCAGAAACCCAAGGATCCAATCAACATCCTAGAAATTAAATCCCATACCCATTTAGTCACATAAACATGTTATCACATAAGCACATAACATTATACTTAAGTCTCTAACAAGCGAGACAAACCCACTGTGGTACTAACCACTTCCCATGTACCCAAGTATTCAAACTCGGTACGCTCTGATACCAAGTTGTAACGCCCTCAAAATAATGCATATAAACCCAACATTCATGATATTCATAAACAAGAGAATTAGGCATATTTCCATTCATCAGAGTATTCTTACAAAAAGTAATACATGTTGACGACAAAAGTAAATGCCCTGTAGGCTTACGACTTTCCAAGTCAACACTTGGTTACAACAGAAAAAGAATTCTAACTCTCTACACAAATAAGCCCTTGGCTTGAATTTACATGTAGCATCGAAATAGTAAAACAACCAAAAGAGTCTTCAACTCCCAAAACTACCCGAGCTAAGGCCTTGGAGGCGGCATAACACCTGAACCTGAAAATGATGTCCCATATAGGGTGAGCCAACGCCCAGTAGAGATATGCTAAACATAATATGAGCAATAACTAAAACATTAGCATTTGATAAATGTTTAACACATACAAACAAGCATACATCTCTTTCCATTTCATTATCCAAACTAGTTCATAGATATGGTTCCCTATTCAGCCAGACAGTTCATAATGAGACTGCAACTCATGTCAACAATACTTCAACAATTCAATTTCCAATGAGACTACAACTCATATTATGATCATTTCAACACTTCAATTCATCTGCATTATACAAACGCAATTAAGATTTCGGGACTTTCACCCTGGACACTCCGGCCAACTTAGTTATCACTGGAGTTCATCCCCTATCTCCACCCAAATCCGGTTTTGGAGTACATCCTCTATCTCCTCCCAAACCGTGGAGTACATCCCCTATCTCCTCTCAAACAACATACATATACAATGTATTTAAACACTTATCATATACAATGATCAAGCAGAGCACATATTCAATGTGTTATTCCATCCGTCATATTCAATGACATACTCAATTGATTAGTTTTAATTCACCTAATCATCATGCAGTGTCTACAACAATCAAGACTATCCTCCACCGATAGCCCAAAGCAATTATTTCTAAACAGATAATAAATTATCAAATAGATAAATTATCTACAATTTCAAAGGTGAGTGATCAATCAATCCAACTCCACCATTAAATCTCATAATTACCCAATTTCATTATTTCCAGCCCAATTTCATATTTTCATAACCTTCCCAAATTAATTATACAAATTAATTCATCACAATAAATTAGGGCTTTTCTCCCCCTTTTCTCAACATTGACCCAAAGGTTCAAATATCATCAATAAACATCAATAACCTCATTTTAAGACCCAAAATACATATGTATGGGTCAAAAGAACAAAACCCCTCTTTATACATTTTGAAACCCTAGCACCCAAACTTTTCCAAAATTCAACATTAAATCAAAATGTCTAAATGTTTATGTCAAAGATCATAAATATGAGTAGTAATCCCTACCTCAAAAGAAGAGACCCAATGGAGAAGATGAAGAAAACTCGAGATGCTCCAAACCCAAAGATTTTCGGATCCAAACGTAGGTCTTGCAAAGCTCTAACACTTTAATGAAGGCACAAGGGTTGGGTCTCACTAAACCAAGATCAAAATGTAGAGAGAGAGAGAGAGTTCTAGAGAGAGGAGCTCTCAAACTAGGCTTTTGGAAAGCTAGAGAGAGAGAATGGCTCGAAAAAGTGATTCAAAAAGCTACAATTCGGACTGATATACAACACAGTCCGCTCGAGCGTGGAACGCCCCGCTCGAGCATCAAACACAGACTCACGCTCGAGCGTGAAAAGCGACGCTCGAGCGTCGAATACACACTTCCAGAAGTTTTGCAGACGAAGGTCCCCGCTCGAGCGTGAAAGTGGACGCTCGAGCGTCCGATGACCAGCAGGGAAAAGTACTGAGGGTTGAATAATCCTGCTCGAACGTCAAATTCCTCGCTCGAGCGGAGGAACAAAAGCAAAGGGCCCGCTCGAGCGTCAAAAGCCCCGCTCGAGCGTGAAGGCCAAAATCTGGGCATCAATTCTTGGTTTCTAAACACAACCAACCTGTTTCAAACCTACCTAACACATCCCAAACCCAAATATAAAGAATTAAAGAACGGAGATGCGATAAAGACACAACACACATCCGCGGAACCGAGTCCGGAATACAATAAACACTGTAGGGAAAATCGGGATCGCTATAGAACCCGATTTTATATGAAAACAATAGATAAACGACATATATCCACAATGTTATGGGTATTTAGAGAGTATTTAACATACTCTTAGTAATATTCAATAGAGCATAATAATATTTCTCAGCTACATCATTCTACAGAGGCATTCACAAATATTATGTCTTTCATAGAGTTTAGCAAATAGACTTGTGTTTTACACTATCTTTATGATTTTCACATTTTTGTTTAATTGTCTTTCTTCCTTGATAATGTATACCTCAATGATATCAATTTACTAGAGATCTTTTATGTAATGAATAAACAAAATCATGAAGTGAAAATTCATCTATAAAAATGATAAAACAATTTTATTTACCAAACATGAAGTGTCAAAAAGGTACATCAATGTCTATTTAGATAATATGAAGAAGCCCTGTATATCTTGTGACACTTTACATAATGTGATTGAATTGCTTTTCCTTCATGCAATCCACACTCTCACTAAAAGCAATAAAATTTGTTATGCTACAAGTTTGAAGAGTTTTTATTTATTGTAACGCCCTCAAAATAAACCAATAAATCATACATGCATGATACAAGAAAGAGATATCATATTCCATACATCAAGGTATTCTTACAAAAAGTAATACATGTTGACAACAAAAGTAAATGCCCTATAGGCTTACAACTTTCCAAGTCAACACTTGGTTATAACAAGAGAGGAGTTCTAACTCTCTATACAAGATAAGCTCTTGGCTTGAATTTACATGTATCACCAAGATAGCAAAACAACCAAAAGAGTCTTCAACTCCCAAAACCTTCCAAGCTAAGACCTTGGAGGCAGCATATCACCTGTACCTAAAAATGGTGTCCCACATAGGGTGAGCCAACGCCCAGTAGAGATATGCTAAACATAATATGAGCGATAATTAAAACATTAGCTTTTGATAAATGTTTAACTCAAATAAACAGACGTACATCTCTTTCATAACCAATCCATATTCACAGGTATATATATACATATCCTTTTTCCGTTTCATTATCCAAACCAATTCATAGATATGGTTTTCAATTCATCCAGACAGTTTATAACGAGACTACAACTCACATCATTAGCATCTCCATACTTCAATTCAAAAGGAGACTACAACTCATATCAATAATACTTCAACACTTCAATTCATCCACATTATGCAAATGCAATCAAGATTTCGGGATTTTCAACCTGGACGCTCCGGCCAACTTAATTATCATTGGAGTCCATCCCCTATCTCCTCCCAAACAGGTTTGAGAGTACATCCCCTATCTTCTCCCAAACCATGGAGTACATCCTCTATCTCCTCCCAAACAACATACATATACAATGTATTTAAATACTTATCATATACAATGATCAAGAAAAGCACATATTCAATGTGTTATTCCATCCATCATATTCAATGACATACTCAATTGATTAGTTTTAATTCACCTAATCATCATGCAGTGTCTACAATAATCAAGACTATCCTCCACCGATAGCCCAACACAATTATTTCTAAACTGATAATAAATTATCAAACAGATAAATTATCTACAATTTCAAAGGTGAGTGATTAATCAATCCAACTCCCCCATTCCATCTCATAATTGCCCAATTTCATTATTTCTAAACCAATTTCACATTCCCATAATTAATTTCATTAATCACTCCAATGACCCAATTTAACCCAACTAAGGCATTTCCCCCCCTTTTCTCAACATTGACCCGAAGGTCCAAATATCATCAATAAACATCAATAACTTCATTTTAAGACCCATATACACATGTATAGTTCAAAAGGACCAAAACCCTGCTTTATACATTTCAAGTTTTGAAACCCTAACACCCAAAATTTCCCAATTTTAACATTAAATCAAAAAGACCATATGTTTATGTCAAAGGCCATAAATATGAGTAGTTATCCCTACCTCAAATGAAGAGACCCAAAGGAGATGATGAAGAAACTCGAAAGTGCTCCAAACCCACAACTTTTCGAATCAAAATAGAGGTCTTTGTCACGACCCAAACCCGGCCCTATGGGTTTAGCACAGTAACCGGCCAGTAACCCGAGATTACCGAAGGCCTGCTTAACAGTAATACAGTAAAACAGAGTACAGGGCCTGGCGGAAGCCAACACAGTAATAAAGTAATGTCCAATGAGCTGTGACAGTCTGTATGCCAAAAGATTTTTCATACATATTTACAGAACAGTACATATACATACATGTCATTCGATGAAACAGGGACTTAATCCCCACTCAACAGTACAGTAAACATTCAGTCTATACAATCCATTCGGTTATTACAAAGTAGTGCGACAGTGCAAAAAGGGGAAATACTAAAACACCCCTAAGCCTTAGCATGATAGGCTCGGAACCTCGCAGTGAGGCACATTGGTTGGCTTGACAAAACTGGAGTTTACTCCGACGCTTCTAGCTCTGATCCAGTGCCTGTACACCTACATATATATATGAGCAGTGAGCTAAAGCCCAGTGAATAACATAATGCGTAAAGGAGTTAAGAATGAATGTCCTTACAGTAATGAAAACAGTTCATTGATTCAGTATATCTGTCATTCGGTGATATGTGGTACATCCATTAGCATAGCAGTACAGTAAACGGTAGGTCTTAAAAGACCGAACAATAATTGATGGCCATCAATCAGTAAACAATAGTGGTTCCAACATGGGAACCGAGTCGATTAGACAAATCCACCCGTTCATAGACCGTCGGTGGGGCCATCCGTTCACAGACCGTCGATGGCAGAGATTTCTCAAACAGTAGCAGTAACAGTAAACAATAGTTGCTAAGGATGCCACAGTACAGTTCAGAATATAGGACATACATTCATACAGTCAACAATATCAATTCAGTAAACAGTTCAGTTCAATATTTCAGAAGATAATCATTTGAACATATCTTTACACAATTGTTACTCACAGAGTTCTGGGCTACAGTGAACTAGAGCGTCTCCCCGGAATGCCAACCCTATACAGTTAACAGATTGAACACACTCTAAGTTTTACAGTTGGGAAAGATAAACATTAACTCCCTATTATACCTCGGTGTGTTCTACATCTATATCCTCATTAAGATGTCTAAAACTAGGCCTAGGAATGCCTAAGATGGAATGAGGATGCAAAGATGTATCAGAAAACATTTGCAGAATTTTCAGTGAAACAGAGTCCCGCTCGAGTGTAGGTTTCCCCGCTCGAGCGGACAAGCAGACAAAGGTACTCACTCGAGCGCCACTTTCCCCGCTCGAGCGTGTCACTCAATACTCCGCTCGAGCGTACATTTCTCCGCTCGAGCGGACTGATGAACAGTGCAAAGTACTGGATGCTCAATTTCTCCGCTCGAGCGCTACTTCTTCAGCTCGAGCGGACTGTAAAACAGGTCAAAGTGCTGGGAGCTCGATTTCTCCGGTCGAGCGCT
Source organism: Camellia granthamiana (assembly GCA_036172215.1). Classification (NCBI taxonomy): domain Eukaryota; kingdom Viridiplantae; phylum Streptophyta; class Magnoliopsida; order Ericales; family Theaceae; genus Camellia; species Camellia granthamiana. Next base: position 102,281,848 of record CM069903.1, on the reverse strand, counting down.
ACATTACCCGCTCGAGCGGGAGACAAAAATCTAGAAAATCTAGGTTTGTGTTCTAAGTTCAAAACTCAAATTTGATGCTCCCAATTCGATCCTCTTGGGCTATTTTCTGGAAAAACTCTTGCAAACTCAATGTACAACAAGTTTCAAAACTCAATTTAAGAAATCAAAGCCCAAGGGTGTTTAATTCAAACCCAAACTCAAACCATTTTTCAAGAATGAAACTCAAACACAACATGCAAGACTTTAAATCAATTTAAGGCTTCAAAACATGCTCTATTGGGCTCATTCTTTTCAAAATAAGGTGAGATCATGGTTCTTAACATTAACATGGACATGCATGTGAAAATCTTTGAAGAATAACCTCAATAATGTAAGACAAGTACATGCATGCAACAATTGAGTTCCAATTCAACATGTTAGAACTTAAATCATGACTTAACTCTACAATGAAACATGAATCATGCAAGACTTAGCTTAAACACAACATTAAGAAGGTAAAATCCTTACCTAAGTCTTGGATTAGGGGTAAGTAAGCTCAATTGATCAAGAACTCTTCCAATCCTCTCAAATTTCAAGCATGCAAGATGAACTCACTCTAGCCTCCTACTCTCTCTCTCTCTAATTTCGGTGGGAACTCAAGAATGAGGGCTGATCAAATGTTTGCCTAAGTGTATGTAAGGCTCAAATGTGTTGTCTACATGGCCCACTTACAATGACAATCATGTAAATAAGGCAACTCTTATAATTGGCTCATTTAAATCTAATTCATTCACACCAAATCACAATTCAGATAAATATACCATAAAGTCACATAAATTATGACGGTCCTAAAACACCAATCAATTTCTGGTTCGGCCGCCGATAAGGCCTTCAATTTGCAGTTTAAACGGAAACACATAAACAGATAATTAAACAATCAACAAATAAAATGTAAACCAACATATATATTCAATCAATTCAGTTCCGGTTTTCAGTCAGTCAATTCAGTACTTTATCCAGCTCAATTATCAGTCATAATCAGTTCAGTTTAACGGTAATCAGTGGTTATTCGGTAAACAGTGACGAGGGTTGTTACAGTCTCCCCTCCTTAAAAAGAGTTTAGTCCTCTAAACTCGAGTTACCTTCATTCTAGAAGAAAACAGGGTTCAGTGGAAACAGTTCTGGGTATCTTTTAGCCATGTCATCTTCCCTTTCCCAAGTGGCATACACACCACCATGGTTCTGCCAATCAACTTTCACTAACGGGATCTCCTTGTTTCTCAGTTTTTTGATCCGTCTGTTCACAATCTGTGTAGGCTGTTCCTCGTAAGTGTAGTCATCACTCAACACTATCCGAGTAGGCTCAATCACATGGAATGGATCCCGTAGATAATCTCTCAACATAGAAATGTGGAAGACGTTATGCATATGCTCCATTTCAAGAGGGAGCGCAACTTGATACGCCACCGGATTGATTTTCTCAATAATCTGATACGGTCCGACATATCTCGGCGCTAACTTGCCCTTGACTCCAAAACGAGTCTGGCCTTTCATCGGTGTCACTTTCACAAAAACGTGATCACCCACTTCATATTCGATGTCTCGCCTTCTGACATCTGCATAACTTTTCTGTCTACTCTGTGCAGTTTTCAGTCTCTGTTGTATCAGTTTCACTTTCTCAGTCGTTTCATACACAATCTCGGGCCCAAGCAAAGGCCCATCTCCAACTTCTGCCCAGCAAATCGGAGATCTACATTTTCTGCCATACAATGCCTCGAAAGGCGCCATACCAATACTAGAATGATAACTGTTGTTGTAGGCGAATTCAGCCAATGGCAAATGACTTTCCCAATTTCCCTGAAAATCAAGGACACACATTCTCAATAAATCCTCCAGAGTTTGGATGGTTCTTTCTGATTGGCCATCTGTCTGAGGATGATAGGCACTACTCAGTTTCAGTTCAGTCCCCAATGCAGTCTGTAGGCTTTGCCAAAACCTCGACGTAAACTTCGAATCCCTGTCAGAAACAATGGACACAGGCACTCCATGCAGTCTAACAATTTCATCAATATAGAGTATAGCCAATTTGTCCACATTATAAATTGTCTTAACAGGTAAGAAGTGAGCAGATTTGGTCAGTCTATCAACAATGACCCAAATTGAATCCATACCTTTTCTGGAGCGAGGCAATCCAACGATAAAATCCATCATGATATGCTCCCATTTCCACTCCGGTATGGGTAGGGGTTGCAGTAAGCCTGCGGGTCGCTGATGTTCCGCTTTGACTTGTTGGCAATGAAGACATTTGGACACAAAGTCGGCAATTTCTCTCTTCATTCCCGGCCACCAAAAATTCTGTTTCAGATCTTGATACATTTTCGTATTCCCTGGATGGATAGAAAATTTTGAGTTGTGGCCCTCTTGGAGAACTCTTCTTTTCAGTTCAGTGTCATTCGGTACACACAGTCTTTCTTGAAACTTCAGTACAGCATTTTCAAATTTGAAGCCCGATCTCGGTTTAGATTCTCTTTCTTCGATGATCTTCCTCAAGAAGTCATCCTGTTGCTGCTTCTCTTTAATCTCTTCAATCAAAGCCGGTTGAGCAGAAATAGCAGCTAAGGTTCCACCTTGCTCTCGCAAAACAATTTCAATTTCAGATTTTTCAAGGTCACAAAGCAACTCCTTCTGCCCGGTGAGTAAGCAAGCTAAGTTCCCAATCAATTTCCGACTCAATGCATCGGCAACGGTGTTGGCTTTTCCCGGATGATACAGAATCTGTAGGTCATAGTCTTTAATCAGTTCTAGCCATCTCCGCTGTCTCATGTTCAATTCTTTCTGGGTGAAGAAATACTTCAGACTCTTGTGGTCGGTATATACTTCACATGTTGCCCTATACAGATAGTGACGCCAGATTTTCAGTGCAAAAACTACTGCAGCAAGTTCCAGGTCATGGGTCGGGTAGTTCTTTTCATGAGGCCTCAGTTGTCGGGAAGCATAGGCAATTACTCTCCCATTCTGCATTAAAACACATCCCAAACCCTTATGAGAAGCATCACTAAATACAGTATAACCATCCGTACCTGAAGGTAAGGTAAGCACAGGTGCAGTCACAAGTCGAGTTTTCAACTCTTGGAACGCTGATTCCCTTTGGTCCGTCCAGTCAAATGATATCCCCTTCTGTGTCAGTTGAGTCAATGGTAAGGCAATTTTGGAGAAATCTTTGACAAATCGTCTGTAATATCCAGCCAATCCCAAAAAGCTTCGGACTTCTGTCACATTTGTTGGTCTAGGCCAGTTTACTACAGCTTCAATTTTCTACGGATCAACAGAAATTCCATCTTTGCTAACAACATGCCCCAAAAACATAACATGATCAAGCCAAAACTCACATTTAGACAGTTTAGCATACATTTTCTGTTCTCTTAGGGTCTGTAGGGCAAGTCTCAAATGATGTTCATGTTCTTCTACGCTTTTGGAATAAATTAATATGTCATCAATAAATACCACAATGAAGTCGTCAAGGTACGGTTTAAAGATTCTATTCATGAGGTCCATAAATGCTGCAGGTGCGTTGGTAACTCCAAAAGGCATAACTAAAAATTCGTAATGTCCATACCTTGTTCTAAAAGCAGTCTTATCAATGTCTTCTGGTTTAACTTTCAATTGATGGTATCCCGATCTGAGATCAATCTTGGAAAATACTTGGGCACCCTGTAACTGATCAAATAAGTCATCAATACGAGGTAATGGGTATTTATTTTTCACGTTTACCTTGTTCAGTTCACGGTAGTCAATACACAGTCTCAGTGAGCCATCTTTCTTCTTTACAAACAGAACATGTGCGCCCCACGGTGAGGTACTAGGTCTGATGGACTTTTTATCTAACAGTTCTTGCAGTTGTACTTTCAATTCTTTCAGTTCAGTTGGGGCCATTCGGTAAGGAGCTTTAGATACCGGTTGTGTTCCCGGAATTACATCAACGGTGAACTCAATCTCCCTGTCAATCAAATCCCCTGGCAGATCATCTGGAAATACATCTGGGAATTCTCTGACTATAGGAATTCAGTTCACATCGGTTTTAACATTATCATCAGTAGATATAGTCAGTACAGAACACAGATATCCTTTACACCCTTTTCTAATCAATTTAACAGCTTTCACAGAAGAAATCAAATACGGAGGAGGCACTACTCCACTCCTATTAAACACAAATTCGGGCAAACCCGGTGGACGGAAAACTACTTGTTTCGTTGCACAGTCAATGATGGCATGATATTTCGTTAACCAGTTCATCCCCAATATAACATCAAAATGGTCTATGTTCAATGGCAGTAAATCAATAAACAGATGCATATCCCCCCAACAATAATTTCACAAGCAGGATACATATATGCACATGTCATGGATCCCCCAACAGGTGATGATACAGCTAACAGATAGTTCATGGGTTCTAAGGGTCTATTCAATTTCCGTGAAAAAGCATGCGACACATAAGAATGTGTAGACCCCGAATCAATCAGTACATATGCATTTTGAGCACAGATAGAGAGGATACCTGACACAACGGTCTCAGTATTTTGCACGTCTCCCGGTACTAGGGCAAACACTCGGCCCTGCCTCATAGGCTCTTTCCCGGTAGCTTTGGGGTTAGGCTTTGGTGCAACTGTTGATGCTGCTGCACTCGGTATAGCTTTACTACTAGCTTGTGGAGCAGAGGGACAGTCTTTAACCATGTGGCCTATTTTGCCACACCTGTAGCAAGCTCCTGATATCTTGTAACAAACTCCCTTGTGGTTTCTGCCACATTCGGAACAGGGCGGAAAGGGACGGTTTCCTTGACTAGAAGTAGTCGTTGACCCTGTATTTTGCTTTTTGTTCAATTGATTGTGTTTGCCTTTCTTGAATTTGAAATTCTGTCTTTTCCCACGCCATTCAGACGCTGGTGATTCAGATTGTTTCACTGCTTCGATGTTCGACTCAGCCATCAATGCTCGGTCGAGAACACCTACATAGGTCGGGAGTTTCAGAACATTAATTCTGTCCAGTATCGCAACATTCAGGCCACCCTCAAATTTTCTGGCCTTCTTATAGTCGGTGTCCACCATGTGTGGTGCATATCTAGCGAGTTCGGTGAACTTTGTTTCATATTCTGCAACAGACATTGTGCCCTGTTTCAGTTGTTCAAATTCTGTCACTTTCCTGTCCCTGACACACTGGGGAAAATACTTCTCAAAGAAGGACTCCTTAAACTGAGCCCAAGTTACTACAGTGTTGGTGTCACGGATCAGCATCCACCACCTTCTGGCCTCTTCTTGCAAGGTGAAGGTAGCTAACAGTACTTTATTTGCTTCCGAGCACGGAAACACTTCAAATAGCTTTTCTGTCTCTAGTACCCAAGCTTTAGCTTTCAACGGTTCAAGGCCTCCCTGGAAGGATGGCGGTTTCATTTTGCTGAACTTCTGGGTAAGAGCAATTATGTCCCCATCATTTACATTCACATTCAGTTCCGGCTGTACCGGAGGAGGGGGTGGGGGCTATTGGTTCTGTTGTTGGTCAAGTCTAGCAGTTATCAGTTCCATCATTCTTTCCAGTTTGGCCATTCTGGCCTCAGAGGTTGAGGAATCAGTTTCATTTGCAGTGCTTGCATTATCCATTATTCTATAAACAGTTATAACAGTTTCAATCATAAACAGTTACATACTTAAACAGTTTATCACATAAGCAGTCATGTGTTTAAACAGGTTAACGCATTAAAACGTAATCAGTCATGTCATAACCACACACTTTTCATGCTCATGAATGCCCTAATCACCTTCCTAGGACACCCTATAGCTCATTTGGACACGTGTGTGCGGTATAACTCGTGGTTAAGCATCGCTCTGATACCACTCTGTCACGACCCAAACCTGGCCCTATGGGTTTAGCACCGTAACCGGCCAGTAGCCCGAGATTACCGAAGGCCTGCTTAACAGTAATACAGTAAAACAGAGTACAGGGCCTGGCGGAAGCCAACACAGTAATAAAGTAATGTCCAATGAGCTATGACAGTCTGCATGCCAAAAGATTTTTCATACATATTTACAGAACAGTACATATACATACATGTCATTCGATGAAACAGGGACTTAATCCCCACTCAACAGTACAGTAAACATTCAGTCTATGCAATCCATTCGGTTATTACAAAGCAGTGAGACAGTGGAAAAAGGGGAAATACTAAAACACCCCTAAGCCTTAGCATGATAGGCTCGGAACCTCGCAGTGAGGCACATTGGTTGGCTTGACAAAACTGGAGTTTACTCCGACGCTTCTAGCTCTGATCCGGTGCCTGTACACCTACATATATATATGAGCAGTGAGCTAAAGCCCAGTGAATAACATAATGCGTAAAGGAGTTAAGAATGAATGTCCTTACAGTAATGAAAACAGTTCATTGATTCAGTATATCTGTCATTCGGTGATATGTGGTACATCCATTAGCATAGCAGTACAGTAAACGGTAGGTCTTAAAAGACCGAACAATAATTGATGGCCATCAATCAGTAAACAGTAGTGGTTCCAACATGGGAACCGAGTCGATTAGACAAATCCACCCGTTCATAGACTGTCGGTGGGGCCATCCGTTCACAGACCGTCGATGGCAGAGATTTCTCAAACAGTAGCAGTAACAGTAAATAATAGTTGTTAAGGATGCCACAGTACAGTTCAGAATATAGGACATACATTCATACAGTCAACAATATCAATTCAGTAAACAGTTCAGTTCAGTATTTCAGAAGATAATCATTTGAACATATCTTTACACAATTGTTACTCACAGAGTTCTGGGCTACAGTGAACTAGAGCGTCTCCCCGGAATGCCAACCCTATACAGTTAACAGATTGAGCACACTCTAAGTTTCACAGTTAGGAAAGATAAACATTAACTCCCTATTATACCTCGGTGTGTTCTACATCTATATCCTCATTAAGATGTCTAAAACTAGGCCTAGGAATGCCTAGGATGGAATGAGGATGCAAAGATGTATTCAGAAAACATTTGCAGAATTTTCAGTGAAACAGAGTCCCGCTCGAGCGCAGGTTTCCCCGCTCGAGCGGACAAGCAGACAAAGGTACCCGCTCGAGCGCCACTTTCCCCGCTCGAGCGTGTCACTCAATACTCCGCTCGAGCGTACATTTCTCCGCTCGAGCAGACTGATGAACAGTGCAAAGTACTGGATGCTCGATTTCTCCGCTCGAGCGCTACTTCCTCCGCTCGAGCGGACTGTAAAACAGGTCAAAGTGCTGGGAGCTCGATTTCTCCGCTCGAGCGCTACATTACCCGCTCGAGCGGGAGGCAAAAATCTGGAAAATCCAGGTTTGTGTTCTAAGTTCAAAACTCAAATTTGATGCTCCTAATTCGATCCTCTTGGGCTATTTTCTGGAAAAACTCTTGCAAACTCAATGTACAACAAGTTTCAAAACTCAATTTAAGAAATCAAAGCCCAAGGGTGTTTAATTCAAACCCAAACTCAAACCATTTTTCAAGAATGAAACTCAAACACAACATGCAAGACTTTAAATCAATTTAAGGCTTCAAAACATGCTCTATTGGGCTCATTCTTTTCAAAATAAGGTGAGATCATGGTTCTTAACATTAACATGGACATGCATGTGAAAATCTTTGAAGAATAACCTCAATAATGTAAGACAAGTACATGCATGCAACAATTGAGTTCCAATTCAACATGTTAGAACTTAAATCATGACTTAACTCTACAATGAAACATGAATCATGCAAGACTTAGCTTAAACACAACATTAAGAAGGTAAAATCCTTACCTAAGTCTTGGATTAGGGGTAAGTAAGCTCAATTGATCAAGAACTCTTCCAATCCTCTCAAATTTCAAGCATGCAAGATGAACTCACTCTAGCCTCCTACTCTCTCTCTCTCTAATTTCGGTGGGAACTCAAGAATGAGGGCTGATCAAATGTTTGCCTAAGTGTATGTAAGGCTCAAATGTGTTGTCTACATGGCCCACTTACAATGGCAATCATGTAAATAAGGCAACTCTTATAATTGGCTCATTTAAATCTAATTCATTCACACCAAATCACAATTCAGATAAATATACCATAAAGTCACATAAATTATGACGGTCCTAAAACACCAATCAATTTCTGGTTCGGCCGCCGATAAGGCCTTCAATTTGCAGTTTAAACGGAAACACATAAACAGATAATTAAACAATCAACAAATAAAATGTAAACCAACATATATATTCAATCAATTCAGTTCCGGTTTTCAGTCAGTCAATTCAGTACTTTATCCAGCTCAATTATCAGTCATAATCAGTTCAGTTTAACGGTAATCAGTGGTTATTCGGTAAACAGTGACGAGGGTTGTTACAGTCTTGAAAAGCTCCAACACTTTAATGAAGACACAAGGGTTCGGTCTCACTAAATCAAGATCAAAATGTAGAGAGAGAGAGAGAGAGTGTTCTAGAGAGAGAAGCTCTCAAATTAGGGTTTTGGGGTGCTTTAGAGAGAGAGAGGGCCGAAAAAAATGATTCAAAAAGCTTCTTCCTGGATTGAAATACACACAGTCCGCTCGAGCGTGGAATGCCCCGCTCGAGCGTCAGACACAGACTCCCGCTTGAGCGTGAGAACGGACGCTCGAGTGTCGAGAGCACACTTCCAACATTTTCAGGCCTGCGAAAAAATATTGAAGGGTGAAGAATCCCGCTCAAGCGTCAAACTGCCCGCTCGAGCGTAGGAGCAAATGCAAAAGGGCCCGCTCGTGCGTCAAAAGCCCCGCTTGAGTGTGAAGGCCAAAATCTGGGCATAAACCAATTGTTTCTAAACACAACCAACCTATTTCAAACTTGCCCAACACAACCGAAAACTCAAATACAAAGAGTAAAGGATGGAAACGAGAATAAGACAACAACACACATCCACGGAACCGAGTCCGGAATACAATAAACAATGAAAGGAAAACCGAGATCGCTATATTTATTAAGCTATATTTAGGACCAACATAATGATGCAAGATAAATTAAATTTTTGAGAAATTATTAAACTTTAATTTATACAAACCATCATAAATAATACCAAAATTAACAGAAAAGGTATTAAACATAAATTAAACCTTTATTCTAAATTTTTGAAAATCACCATCAAGGTTAATTAGTTTGGACAAATCAATAAATAATTTTCAAAATTAGAATGAACATGAATTTATTTATTTATTTATTTATTTGAACAACATTTAAGTAATGATCAATGCCAAAAAAAATAAAAATAAATAAACGATAAGACCCAATAATTCAATTGGAGTTTTAACATAATTGGTTTGAAAATAATCTTGCACCGTATTAAAAACATGAGTAGCCATTTTCGTTCTTATGAGACTGAAAATCTTGAGTAGACTCATTTTCTTTGTGTGGCTATTTTTTTATGTCCTTTTATAAGCATTCTTCCTTTCTTTTCAGCTCCTGGAAGATCAATATAAATGATATCTCAATTACTTAAATTTTATCTCTTCTTAAATAAGCATACTAGTCAATTTATTAACTTTCTACTTACTATTCATAGAATTATAGTTAATACAAATGACCCATACTGAAGAGATGAATAATTCAAAATAAATTGCACAAAAATAAACTTATTCACAAATATTCTTAAATTCTTTAATTGAGCAGTCAAGTTAGACAATTCAATGACATGCTCATACATCTCATGCATACCATCAAACTTTATGTTGGTAAGCTTAACCATAAGGGTCCCAACAAAAAAAACTTATTAACATTTCGGAAACGTTATTTAGCATTATCAATTTAAGGAAGTTAAAACTTAATATTTGCTATAATCATTCGCATAAAAACATAAACTTTATTTATTCAATCCTTTTATACTGTTTGAATCATAATAGCAGTAATTTCTCAAATAGTAACACTAAGTCAAAATTCAAGACATCGAGATGAAACTAAACTTATTTTATTTTATTTTATTTTTTTGAGAAAGCTTTTTCATTGAAAATCGAAACAAACAAAGTATACAAATATAGCGAAATAAAACTTTAATCAATAATTTATGCTCACTACATTAATACTTAGAGTAATCAATAATTGACAATTAGTCAAGATAAACACATGTTTAAACAATCACAAATAATATTACCGTGATCTACCTTTGAGATAATATAATGGCATACTATTTAACAATTATGGTGATTCCCTTTCACCAATAGAACTAGTTGATAAAATATTCATAATTAAGTAGATTTGTTACCTTTGGGTATTTATTCCAATATCAATTATGAATACCCATCAACTATCCTATTCCAATTCAACAATTACTTAGAAGTGGTGAACCTTTAGGCCAACCTAATATCTTTGTAATTAAAGAATTGCGATTTGCAAAGTCATTTTTTTTTAATACTTGGGAAAGGTACTAAATTTCAATTATTTGATTTAATATCTATGTGTCATTCCGATTGGGTCACTTTGGCAACTACCAATCGTATCATAATTTAGATTTCAAATCCAAATAAAAACTTTTCATAGACATTATTGAATAAATAATAATTTATTCACAATTATTCATCATCATAATCATAATCATAATGCATATTACTAAATCATAAAAATAATATTAAGCCAATAAATATTAAAACAATTCATATTCTATGTTACATAAAAGTATATATTTTTGTACCTCATCAAACCACCTATAAAAATCAAGCTTATACATAATGGTGGAAATAACATCATACTGAAATAATTTTTTAGAGGTTATAGTTAGATCCATAAATAGCAATATGCTTAGTACTATAAAGATCACAATGACACTTTATGTGCCTCACAGTAAAATTTGACAATATAAAATTCAGCAAAACATGAATAATAATGATTCATTATGTAATATGAATATCTTTAGGTATTACTAAATCAAACAATACAATGGACATTATCCACTAAACCTTTCCTCATAATAAAAAATAATTAAATCATTCATAGTATTCAATTATCAAAATATTAAAACATTCGATTTATCATTAAAGAGTTAGCACTCATTAAATAAATATTATTTATACAATATGCAATCTAATCTAAAGTAGGAACATAAGAGTTTCATATTAAATTTCATATCATGTTTAGTAAATTGAAATTTTTTGATTGAGGCAATCATAATTGTAATCAAAATTAATTGATATTTATTTAATCGGAAAATCATAAGTCTAAAACATAAGCTCTGATACCACATGTAAATAATTTTATGGTGTTATGCATATAACAACCTTCATAATCCAAAATCGTGAATTATCATGATTTTCACAAATAATAACATAATGCGGAAAATAAATAACATACCCAAATTAGTTATGCGAAACCTTCGAGTGACCTAAAATTGATTGAACATAAATCTAATAATAATATTAGTGGAAAAAGGGTTTCTCTCTCTTGACCCTCTTTAGAATACATTGAATTTAGAATTATTTTGATGGTTAGTCTGAATTTCCTTTTATAGGTAGAGAGAGGATCAGTTTCCTTATTTAACAATGATTCCACTTTCCCATCAAAGTAGGATACTTGTAAAACACTCTTTCTTATTTACCAATTAATTGTAGCAAAAAATATGGAATCATAATCTTGCCAAATCTCTAATTCATATTACCGTATCATGTGGGTCAGTATAATGACTAAATAAATAATTTAGTCTTACAGTATTTTCCTTGGTTCCTCTGTAGATTATAATCTAGAGAGAGAGAGAGAGAAGAGAGAGAGTTGATTGGAAAAACAATGAAACGAACAAGGAGAGACGCGAAATGGATCTGACACTGTTTCAGGCTGTGAAAAATGACAATGACAATGACTCTGATTTGGAAGCGAAGCTTAAGCTTTTATTTGGATATGTTCTTGATGAGTTGCTCCTTGTGGCTCTTCAACACCAGAGTGTCAACTTTGCCGAGAAAATTGTCCTTGCCAAGGCGAATCTTCCTAATGATATTATCCAAATTAACATAATGGAGGTGTTCTCTTTCTCTCTTTCTCTTAAAATTTTGGATAATTACATTGTAGTGTATGAAATTTGTCCTCAAAATATGAATAAACGAAAACTAGCAGTAGTGTAATATCTTCTGTTTTTTTGTTTTGTTTTGTTTTGTTTTGTTTTTTTTATTAGCAAAGAAAAACGGTATTGTTGATATGTTGCAACTTGCAAGCAAATTAGATAGGATGAGTTTGCATTTTAATAAAAAAATAGTATACTACAATGTTATTGCATTTAATGAATAGATCACACCTCATGTCTAATTCTGTGATTGAATTTATGGACATAAAAGCAATGTTTAGAATAAAGTCTCAACAAAATTTTGGTATGTTCAAGTTAAAATGTTTTAAGAAATCTAGTTAAACTTGATGTAGATTCCAATGGAAAAACATGAAGTCAACTCTAGCCCTACAAATGAGAAGGAAGTCCTGGCCTTGGAGTTGGATATCCATCCTCTAAATAACACTGAAGTCCATGATGATAATGATGATAGAGATACTGCTGATCGCCCCCTTATTCCAAACAATACAGCCGATCAAGGAATCGACGTCTCAAAAGTAGCTTTGCTAATTGGATTCTTCACTTTAATATCAAGTTCTACGATTTCAGCTCTTAGCAACTTAAAGGATTCAAGAAAAACTAAAACTAACAAAGCCGAGCTCACACTTGGATTCAAAGACATATTATTGCATCCAGACAAGTTACCAGATGCTTTCTACAACATCTTGTTACTGACGATCGCGTTCACAATGAGCATCGTATTGGTTGTGGCTTCGCTGTGGCCGATTATTAAGGACCGGTCATTTTGTTACCGGACAATTCTGTTTGCTGATGTGGCTGCTTTCTTTTTTAGGTTTGGTTATATACTAAAGGACAAGGTGACTAAATTTTGGTTAACTGCTACAGATTCCTTCAGCATTCCAAGCTTTTGGTTGGTATGGGTGTATGGCTTTTCTCTAGTCCTCTTCGCAATTACCATATCAAGTGCAGCACATCTTATTTCTGTATTTCGCCATGTGGGTTAAGTTTACACGTGCTCTTATATTTTACATCAAATCTAACTTTGTCTTATGGCCCTTTAGTTGTTTTAATCAATTACTAGACTTCGTGTCAAGTTGCAATTGAGCTTAGTTGTATAACACTGTTTCAAAAAATGGCGGAAAAACTAAAGTGAAAGGATTAAAATGGAATTTTGATAAAAGTATACGGGTGCCTAGGACTAGAGTGGAGGGACTGAAGTGGGCATAAAAGTATAGGAATGCAAAGTGAATATTGTCGTTGACTGTCTTCCGTTAGTTTTCGAAACGACGTTATAGGAAGAGACTCAATTGCAATTTGTTATATTTTTTATTTTTTAAAATTTTAATTTTATCCTTTCAAATATATTATGTTTTTTAAAAATTATGAAAAGTCTTATATAAATTAACTACCTCTTTATTTTTGAAATTGAATCCTCAAAAATGATATATCTGTTTCCAAGAGTCCTATATAAATATAAATAAACAGTCTCCATTTTTTAAAATTTTAATTTTATCCTTTCAAATATATTATTTTTTTAAAAAAATTATGTAATGTCTTACAAAAATTAACTATCTCTTTATTTTTGAAATTGAATACTCAAAAATGATATATCTACTTCTTAGAATCCTATATAAATATAAATAAACCGTCTCCCTTCTTATATATATATATATAAACATATCTTTCTATTTTTTATATTGATGATGATTGAAAAATAAAAATAATTACTCTTTCTTGTTTTTTATGTTTGTTTCTATATTGATATACATAATATTTTTAATTGTCCATCATGGATCAAATTTTTGTGAATAATTTTCATTGAATCTTACAAAGTTATATATATTTGTTCAAATCTAGACAGGAGAAAGCACATACGTTTTTAAAATAGAGATTTGTGTTGCATCTCAAAAATTCACAAGTTATCTTCATAAACTTTCTTTTAATTTAGATTAAAATTTCTAAATTATAGTATTTTACATGGTACTTTAATAACCAAGGTATGATATCAAAATTCTAAATAAGAACAACTTTCGTTAGTTTCATTTTTTAAATATGTTTTGCAGTTTTGATTTTTCATAATTTTGTTGTTCATTTTTCATATTTTCTCAATTTTGGTAATTAAAGATACTAGAATTTCTTCATATTTTATATTCAAATTATACTTAATAATCCAAATAGAAATAAAAAGTAAAATAATAGTCAAAAAAATTTATAAATTCAAACATGTAATGATTTTTTTATTATATATATATATATTGTTATTGTTATTATTATTTAATATTAATAATTTTTTTCAAAAAAAACAATACACAAAAGATTATTTTCTAAATGTATTTAGATTAAGTAAATCTAAATCCAAAAATAAAATAAAATAATAAAAGGTATCATTAAATTAAGTAAATCTAAAAAGAAAATAAAAAGGGTTATTAAAAAAAATGTCAAAGACAAAAAATATGAAAATAAAAAAATTCAAAACAAAAGTTTGAAATAACAAACCAAACCAAACCAAACACTGTGAACTTCTCTTCTTTTTCTTCTTCTTCTTCCTTTTTTTCTAAATCTTTCTTTACTAATCTCTAATTTTACACTAATTATTCACAAATTCCTTTCAATTTTATACGAATTTAATAATCTAATTAAAAAATAATGCATACACAAAAAAAAAAATATAAAAATGTAACACTAAATATCTATGTTATGACTAACTATTTAATTATAAATAATTAACTTCTCATTGTTACCTGTATTATATTGTTGAAAAAGGTTTCATATATTACTTTTCTGATATCTTATATATGTCAGTGTCTACATATATAAATATATAAATGTAAATTTCTATATCAATTGAAATATTAAGGTACAATATCGTCCCAATTTCTTAAAAAATCTATTCTACATTTTCTATATAAAATGAAAATATACTAATGACTAATGTTATATTTTTATCATGCAAGATATTTGTGGCACATGAAATGAGACTTAACAATTTTTTATATATAAAAATATGGGCAAATTACAGAAATGGTCCTTATAGTTTATATAGCGATCCTGGCTTTCCCTCTCTTTATTTATTGTATTCCGGACTCGGTTCTGTGGATGTGTTGTTGTCTCATTCTCATTTCCATCCTTTACTCTTTATATTTGAGTCTTGGGTTGTGTTGGGCAGGTCTGAAATAGGTTGGTTGTGCTTTGAAACCAAAAGTTGATGCCCAGAATTTGGTCTTCACGCTCGAGCAGGGCTTTTGACGCTCGAGCGGGCCCTTCGTTGTTGCTTCTCCGCTCGAGCGGGCGTTTTGACGCTCGAGCGTGAATTTCCATCTCCCAGTATTTTCTCTGTAGGTCTTCGTACGCTCGAGCGGGAGTTTTGACGCTCGAGCGTGACCCTATGTTTTTTTTGTTCCTCCGCTCGAGCGGGGAGTTTGACGCTCGAGCGGGGACCATGTCTGCAAAACTTCTGCAGGTGTGCAATCGACGCTCGAGCGGCGCTTTTCACGCTCGAGCGTGAGTCTGTGTCTGACGCTCGAGCGGGGCAACTTTTATATTAGTCCGAGTTTTGACTTTTTGGACCACTTTTTGATTTCCTTTCTCTCTCTTACTTTTTCAAAACCTCCATTGGAGAGCTTCTCTCTCTAAAACCTCACCTTCTCTCTAAGAAATCATCTAGCCCTAGTGATCTCCCACCTTTGGGCCTTTGTAAAAAATATTGATCTTGGTGTGGGCTATCTTTTGATCCGAAAATCTTGAGATTTGGAGCATCTCGAAATTCTTCATTTTCTCCATTGGGTCTCATCTCTTGAGGTAGGGATAACTACTCATTCTTATGTGCTTTAACATAGATGTTGAGCTATTTGCATGGATGATTTGATTTGGGAAGTTAGGGTTTGTTATGTCTTCTATTGAAAAGAGGGGTTTTGTTCTTTTTACTCAAATATGTATAATTTGGGTCTTAAAAAGAGATTATTGATATTGTTGATAATGATTGAGCCTTTGGATAAATATTGAGAAGAAGGGCAAAAATGCCATATTTGGGTAAATTTGGGTCATTAGTTTAATTAATGACATTTATCATGGAAATAATAGAATTGGCGTAATATGGGATGGAATGGTGGAGTTGGATTTATTAATCACTCACCTTTGAAAATTGTAGATAAATTACCTGTTGGGTGTAATTATTATCTGTTTAAAAATAATTGCTTTGGGCTATCGGTGGAGGATAGTCTTGATTGTTGTAGACAATGCATGATGATTAGGCAAACCGAAACTAATCAATTGAATATGTCATCGAGTATGACGGTTGAAAGAATACGTCAAATTTATGTATTGATTGATTATGTATATGATATGTGCTTATATACATTGAATTGTGTGGGAGGAGATAGGGGATATACTCCACGGTTTAGGGGGAGATAGGGGATGGACTCCTAAACCGGATATTGTTTGGGAGGAGATAGGGGATGGACTCCATCGATACAGCAAATATGTGTATCTATTGAAGTATTGATACAGCAAATCTGTGTATCATATATGAAGTACGGAAGTGTTTTATTTGAGATTGATACAACAATTATGTGTATCTATTGTGAAGTATGAAGTGTTTAATTTGAGTTGTTATCTCAATTGAAATGGAAGTACTGTTGATATGAGATGTAATCTCATTTAAATTGTTTGGCCAGGTTCTGAGCCATAGTTATGAATTGAGAAATTGGATAAGAAATGGAAAATGGAATGAAACATGGAGACATTTGTCATGTAATTAAAAAGGGTTATGAATTGATTTATGTGAGTTAAACATTTATCAAATGCTAATGTTTTAGTTATTACTCATATTATGTTTAGCATATCTCTACTGGGCGTTGGCTCACCCTATATGGGACATTATTTTTAGGTATAGGAAATATGCCACCTCCAAGGACGTAGCTTGAAAGGCTTGAGGCTGTTGAACCTTTTTGTTGTTTTTGGTGTATTACATGTATATCAAGCCAATGGCTTATTGTCTGTTTTGAGTTAGTACTCTCTCTTTGTAACCAAGTGTTGACTTGGAAAGTTATAAGCCTATAGGGCATTTACTTTTGTTGTCAACATGTAATACATTTTGTAATGAATACTCTGATAAAATGTAATTATGCTTCATTCTCTTATGTCTAAGCATGTCGTGAATGTATGATTTATGGGTTGTTTTTGGAGGGCGTTACAGTTTACCTGTGGTTTCATTTTGGTCCATGCACTTCTAAATGTATCAATTTTTCCCCTGCAGTTTGATTTTTGGCTCGTAATGGTCCAATTGTTAACAGTGGTTAGACTTTTGGACAGAAATTCCATGCGTGCAAGGCACGCACGGGACAATTTTGACTTTCTTGACTGTTTTTGCAACAATTCAATCTGTTCTCTAATATCATCATTCAAATTTAACTCATTTAATAGATGTTTTATTTAATTTCATTATTTCATTATTATTATTTTTTAAAATAAATTTATTTAAAATTTTAATTAAAAAATAACATATATTTTTATTGATATTTTATTTATTTAATTTTTAAAAGAAAATTTATTTAATTGTGTAAAAAATAAAATAAAATAAATTTTATTTAATCTAGCTAAAATAATTAAAATATTAAAGATATGTTTAATATCGCTATTACTTAGTAAACAATTGAAAAATGGTAAAATAGTCTTTTGCACATTTATCTTTATCCAGTTTGTCCAACCAAACATTAGATTCACTAAAAATAGTAATTTATAAACATCTAATCCCATGAGAAAACAAACACGGGATACACATCCAATCTAACCAAATAGTCTGAGGGATTCACAGTACCATGATTCAAGTCTGATGGATTCTAATCCCCCATTTTTTAATTGTTTAATAAGTAATAGCATGACGGTAAAATAGACATTTCACACATTAGTCCCATGGGATACCAATCCCATGGAAATAATCCCCCCTCCCTAGGATTGTTTAGTCCTTCATATGAGGGATATGGAGTCCAGCCTGACTCCATGTCCGGCGGACTAAAATATTAACAAAAAATAATTTATTATTAAAATAGACATTTATAAATATATTAATAAAAAAATATAGACATTTATAAATTATTTTTTTAGTGTTGTTAATTTAAAATTATATATTAATAAAAAATAATAAATTAAAAATTATGGCCTTATAAATTATAAATTATATTAATAATTTAATCCGTCGGAGATGGAGTCCGGTCGGACTCCATATCCCTCATATGAGGGACTAAACAATCCCATGGGGGGAGGGGGGAATTATTTCTATGGGATTGGTATCCCATGGGACTAATTTGTGAAATGTCTATTTTACCGTCATGCTATTACTTAGTAAACAATTAGAAAATGAGATATTAGAATCCATCAGACTTGATTCCTAGGACTGTGAATCCCCCGAACTATTTGGTTAGATTGGATGTGTATCCCATGTTTGTTTTCTCATGGGATTAGATGTCTAGAAATGACTATTTTTAGTGAATCTAATGTTTGGTTGGACAAACTGGATAAGGATAAATGCGCAAAAGACTATTTTACCATTTTTCAATTGTTTACTAAGTAATAGCAATATTAAACATATCTTTAATATTTTAATAATTTTTAGCTAGATTAAATATAATTTTATTTTATTTTATTTTATTTTTTACACAATTAAATAAATTTATTTTTAAAAATTAAATAAATAAAATATTAATAAAAATATAAGTTATTTTTTTAATTAAAATTTTAAATAAATTTATTTTAAAAAATAATAATAATTAAATAATGAAATTAAATAAAACATCTATTAAATGAGTTAAATTTGAGTGATGATATTAGAGAAAAAATTGAATTGTTGCCAAAATAGTCAAGAAAGTCAAAATTGTCCCGTGCTGCCTTGCACGCGTGGAATTTCCATTCAAAAGTCTAACCACCATTAACTATTGGACCATTTCGAGCCAAAAACCAAACTCCAGCTCCGGTTTGTACTATTTTCCAAACTCTCTCTTGTCCATTATTGCTTCAAACTTACTGTTGCCCTCTCAGGTCTGTAGGTAGGCTCTAGTCAAACCCACATTCTCTTCTTGCTTTGATGGACTTTTGTTCTCATGAATTTAGATCTATTGGGCCTTAATGCTTGTGATGTTAAATTCCACTGATGCTTAAATTTGTAAAGCTTGAGAGTGATAAAAAAAAAAAAAAAAAAAAAAAAAAAAAAAAAAAAAATTGTTGGTCAGAAATCTGTGGGTGAATACTTAAAACCCTCTGTCTTGAACTCTACATCTGATATATATATATATATTTTGCGAATCTTGATTTGCTGATTGCTGCTCACTGCTACAGAAAATAAGACCTGAATGAACCCCTATTAAATGCTTGGTCATTGAGAAAAGTAAAATGCCTTGATATTGAATTTTGTAATTTTGGCCTGAGATGGGTAATACATTGTTGACCTTTAGTTTATGTAATTTTGATCCGAAGACGCTGTATTTCAAATCCACATCTAAATCCTGAAACCCCTCTGCTGATTTTTTTTTTTTTTTTTTTTTTTTTGAAATAGAGGCAAGTCTTGAAGCATTTTTGGTGACTCAAAATTTGACGTTACTAAAATCACAATATTGAATGTTTGAATATTGTAATTTTAGAATTTGAAACTTTGCCGAGAAGCTTGGTGTGGACAAAACGAGACTTTGCCTTGTTGAAGAGAGTGGAACAAATGTGTCGTTGTTGTTGATGATACACACATTAATATTGCAATTTGTTGAACTTGAGGATGTTGAGGATCTACAGCCTATGTACTTATTGGACTCTGTCATTGAATTTTGAACCCATATTGTTGAATTTGGTATAAATAGAATAGTAATACCCCACGAACACTTTACTTGAGATAATGACGTCATGATAACTCTTAGAACCATATACGGTCATTCATTGGGCTTGGGGATACCCCGAGAAATAAACAGTTGATGTCGAAATTCCACTTGAATTCCTATTAATTGTGTTCCTTTAATTCCAATATTCTGAATTTGATACAGCCGACTCCTTGTTGTTTATACTTGTTATTTTAGCTATATGTCTTCTCAAAATAAATCCGTCTTCCCAGGGCCATTAGAACCGGCTCTTATGAAAGAGATGTACCTCCGGCGTTCGGGGGGAGGAAATCTCCTTATTTTGGTCGGAAGGACCCGTTCTGGTGAGCGGCTACCTTCACCACTTCTCTTCCATCTCTGAGGGGGACTCCATTGTGCCTTTCTGAGGACATTGATTCTAGACATGGGGCCCTCATTTCCCCTTCTTCGGTGCTATGCTTTAGGGTTGAACGAGGGGATTTTCCTTACTGCTATCCCAAGTTCAAGGCTTTCTCCAACCCTCTCTTTGGTTGGCAAGAATGGGTCAATGATGTCCTATCAAACAGGGACTTCTGTCAAAGGCTTTAGGAGGCCCAATTATTGATTCCAGTGAAGATATCTCGATCTTTATCCATTCGCCGCAACAATGCTAGCCTTGAAGCCATGGCTCTCCGGTGGAGCACCGAGACACACACTTTTATACTTGGCCAGCATGAGATGGTGTGATGATCGGGTTTGTTATTCGTCTTGTCCCCTTCGAATTTTGTTAAGTTTACTCCGATGATAGTGTTGGGTTCTAGTGCGAGGTTTTGATTAACCATTGGGTTGTTGTTTTTGGAAACTTATTTCAAAATCCTTGTTTCTATTTGTTTTTGTGTCAAGTTTCTCATGTTTTGGAAGTTGCGAGGTTGGATCCGGAGTGTCTGGTGCCGATTTGGAAATGTTCCTGACTGAAGGACAGGGCCACACGTGCAGGAAATAGGGGAAGTCCAGGGTTGGTCACTGCATTATATACAGGTGCGGGAGGAGGTGCGGAATGGGAGAGCCACACGTGCGGGGATGAATGCTGCAGGTGCAGGACGGTTTGTGTCCGAAATTCAGCTTTTTTCCTCTTCTTGGGCTGAGTGTATATCACTTTTGTATATCCCTCTCTCACTCTAAAATCAACTTTTGCTCCTCCTTCTCTCTAAAAACCTCCCCCAAACATCTTAAACCCTTGATTTCTCCCAATCCATTGGGGTTTTGACCTATCATCCTTCATAAATAGTGAAGAGCTAAGCAAGAGCTACATTGTGTGCGGTGGAGATTGAGTTTTGGCACTGTTGATTTTGGGGGTTTCATCTCTTTTTCTTCTCCAAACTTGAGGTAGGGACTTTCTTAGAGTTATATATATATATATATATTAGCAAGATTTCGTTGATTTCGAAGTCTCCTTTGTTAATATTGAAAACTTGATGTTGATTCAACAATGTGGGTAGTTTGGGGGTGGTTTTAGTGTCATGTTTCTTTGAAATAATTTCTTGAGGGCCTTGAACTACATTGATTGAGGAATAATTGTTTTTGAAGAAATTCTTACAAGTGATCTGGGTGTGTGTTGTGGTGAGAAAAACCTAGAATTTAGGGGCTTTTAAATATGTTGAGAATACATGGTTGACATTGTATAAATACTATTTTGTGTGCCAAAAGAGTAAAGGATGAGGAAATTTCTTACATATATATATGCATATATGATGCTGAGTTTCATGAAATATGAAAGTTGTTGATATTGAAAGTTGTTGCTCAAATGTTGCTTTAGTCTTGAAATGACTAATTTGTTGAGAACACGAGAAATGTGGAAATATTGTTATTTTTGATGAATTTGAATAGAAAGATGGTTATCTTGTGAAATCACATTGGAAATGAGAAATTTGGTGATTTTGGTTTTCATGGTTGAATCATGGGATGGAATTGTAAATGGAAGGGATATTGCATTGCATTGATGATTGTTGCATTTTCATCTCAATTCATTTAATTATGATAGATTTTGATTATTGGATTTGAAAACTTTTGCATTGAGAAAAACATGTTCCAAAATAAGTTTTAATGGAACTTTTTTAGGGTAAATACGTTGGTAAGTCCGGATAGGAGGTGTAGATGAAATAGATTAAGTTGGCTTGAGTGTCCGGGGTGAAAGACCGAAAACATGCGCAGAGGAGGTACCACTTCCCTTCCGATTAGCAACCAGTAAAGTGTGGTTTTGGTAGTGCTAGTTATGCCTACTTGCAGACACCAACCTAGGGATTACCTGAGTCGTATTTACCGCCCCTGGAACTAAATTGAAAATTTATAAATTGTTGAGATTTCAAGTAATCATTGAGCATGATGGTTTTTCAAAAGATGTAAATATGATCTTCTTTCAAAAGGTATAGCATCGCATGTGCATTTCATTTTGGGAAGCTTGTATCAAATGCATATACTTTGTTAAGAATTCTCTACTGGGCTTTATGCTCACCCCTATGGGATTTTGGTGCAGGAAAGGACGTGGTAAACCAGCCAATCTGGGGCGTGGATGTTTGTATTGTTGAGCACAAGGCTCTATTTTGTTATGATTGTATTTTTGTAAGCCAAGGGCTATTCATGTATGGGTTCATGAAACCATCTTTTGTGAAACCTGGCTTAAGCCTTGAAATATGTAAGCCTTTGAGGGCATTTTATTCATTTTTGGATTTGACGTTCTACATGCTATAGATTCATGTATTTAATATCATTGAATGTATAATTCGCATGTGGGACTATTTTGTACAAACCTTCATGATCAATGATGTAAAGGTTGGAGAATTGCTATTATCCTTTTAATGAATATTGGTTGATGTACCTTAATTATGTTAGAAAATT
The DNA here is from genome assembly GCA_036172215.1 of Camellia granthamiana. Taxonomy (NCBI): domain Eukaryota; kingdom Viridiplantae; phylum Streptophyta; class Magnoliopsida; order Ericales; family Theaceae; genus Camellia; species Camellia granthamiana. The sequence goes on along the minus strand of CM069903.1, from coordinate 102,259,106 downwards.
TTGGGGCGTTACAACTTGGTATCAGAGCTACCGGGTGGGCCCAATGTATGGCCCTGAGGCCTTCTGCCATGAACGGATACCCCCTGAGGATGATTCTCTAATCCAATCCCTAAAGCAAAATCTTCAAGCTTGTGGTCGGTGGAGCTCTGTATTTGATGGTTCAGCGAGGAGGACCAAATGAGTGAGGATGGACCGTGCCTCCTACACTGTATGGATCTACCACTTCTTCAGAGATCTTTAACCCCTGGCTAGAGATGCTGACCCTGGTTCTCAAGAGTACTAGGTGGGCATGATGTATGGCTCTAGGCACTATTTTCTGGGATTTCTGGCTTGCTTTCTCTCATTCTTCATTCTTCTGAGCACACCTCTAGATTCTCTCAATCCTTTTGTCTTCCCATTGGTAGTTTGATTCTTCAAAGGGGATCAGATCCCCTTGGCTCCACTATTTCTTGGGAACCTTTATTACCCGTTGGATCTGCTACATCGAGATATGGTACATTCCGTGGGTCGGTATGAGCCTGTCTCTTTCATCTACAGTCAGTTCCTGCTCTACTTCTTCTTTGAAAGGTTCCCAAAGTTTGCCCCTACTCCGACTGTATTCGAGGCAAAAGTTCTTCGGGAGATAGTGGATAAAGAGGGTATCCCCGTGCTCGGGTATGACGAGTCTCACACATTTGAGAATGCGAGGACTTTCCAGCCGTTGATCACACGTTGGTCACGTGTGATTTCCACCCTATCACTGAATACTTTGGTGGATGATCCTCAGTGCTTTGTGGCACGCCCCTATGTATGCCCACCAGTGGGTGTAGCGACGCCACTTATCTATCATGGTTCCTTCGGACCAGTGTCATTTCCCTTGCCAAAGGGCATTTCTGCGCATCTTGTTGATATGTTGATAATGGTTCATCCTAGTTCGTTACTAGTATGGCATGAGGAATGCCTTGATAGCACCGTTTATAGACCTGACAGAGTAGCATGCCAATTTGGATTTGACTAGTGTACCCCGGGGCCAGCACCTTCTTTATTATGCTTCCTGTATCTTGCTCTTTGACGATGTCGGGTTTGAGCCAGGTAGGGGGTTTCACCCCCTTTTTTCAGGAGATATTGGCAGAAGAACATTGATGCATTTATTGAGTTTGTCCAAAGTAAACCGACTATATGTTTGCCTCTACTGATTTATAAGAAGAACTCCTCTCTCTGGCTGCTTCAGAGTCAGAAATCTGATCATATGTATGAGAGCTTCTTTGCTTTATCTGCTCTGACTGTCCCTCCAGCTCGGACATTTACTTCTAACTTGGCAATTGCTGTCCTAGAGCTAGTCTCTCTAAATAGGGCTTCTAGTCCTCGGATGACTCACCTCAAGAAAATGGCCCATAAGCGGGCTTCCGATGCCAGTCTTTCTACTCCTCGCCTTTCTAAAAAGCTCCATCAGGTACTAGATAAATATGTTAGTTCTTCCGCTGATTTGTAGTCATTTTCCTCTCGTGACTATATCTTCTTAAATGAACACTCTTTACCTTTCTTGTTGTACAGAACCCTACTCCATCTTTTGATCCTGTGGTTGCTGACGTTCTCGGTACCGTGGATATTGGCCATGCTGCCCCTACCAGGCCAGACTCAGACTTGGATGGCACTCTCCTTTCGTCTGCAAGACTTGTGAAGATATGCACCCCTCGTATAGCAGTTATAGATGATGATGATGAAACTGAGTCTTCTGATCATTTTTGTGACCTTGTCCCGCGTGTGCGTCGTTATTATCCTATTGTGACTGAGGATGCCTCCCCATCGGTCAGATATTCCCCTCCTCGCTCAGTTCTAGGGGAGGAGCGCCATCTTGGAGACGAGGTTATCAGGGCTCACTATTTTGATATTGAGATTATTGAGAACCATGGCTTTGGTGCTAAGATTGTTGAAGGGACTGGTGCCACAGGGATTGATGCTGTAGGACATGCTTCTGGAGGCAATGTAGGGATGAGGTGTGCTTCTGAAGGACATGCTTCTGGAGGCTGTTCAGATATGAGGTGTGTTTTTGGTGGTGCTGAGGGACACATTTCCGAAGGTAGCATAGAATGAGGTATGCCTCTGGAAGTAGTGTGGAGGTGGATGTGCTAGAAGTCTATACGACTCGCTCTAGCACTTATGGTGATTCTCATCTTCCGACCTTCCTTCCTTCCTTCTTCAGGGATGACTGTTACTATTCTGGCTTCATTAGACGTTGAGATCGATCAGGTGCCCCCTATATGGCCAAGTGAGCCCTTCAGTTGCGCCAGCTTTGCATAATGATTCTCCCTCAGGTAATCTTGCTTTCTGAAGTTTGTCATGTTCTTTTATCTATGAGAACTTTTTACTCAAATAGCTTTATTGTTCCCTGCCCCTCATAAGACTTCCTTATCTTTTCTTCAATGTTAGCCGCTACTGGGGTCCTGCCTTTACTTGCCTCGAACTTTGCTCCGACTCTGTTTGTGACTCCTCATGGCTCTCCTTCTCGAGGGGACACACCTGCCTTTGAAACGACTGCTAGAGGCTCTTCATCGCGAGTGCCTTCGAATGTTTTGGATCTAAATCTTAGTAATTTCCACTTTGATAGTGATGCTTTTGGCCTTTCCCCTCATCGGCCCGTATTTTCAGGCTCGGGACTTTTCCCGGAAGTTACCCCTCCGGGTGGTTCATCTAACCCGATAGAAATTGGGGAGGTTCCTGAGACTAATACCTTTCCGGCCCTAGTTCCTCTTTCGGCTTCTGGCAAAGTACCATTTCTCCAGTATTGGGTAGCTCCTGAGTTTGCGTCAGTTCCACAGCTTGTGCATTCGAGTTTCCCTGTGACCTTTGCTTCCTTTGCTTGCCAATGTTCATTCATTCAGACTATTCTACTCGAGTCTTTTGCCACTATCCTATATAGCTTGGATAGGCAACGACTATGTGACCTTAACAGGAAAGTAGTCGGGACAGCATATCAGGGGATCTCTGACATGGAGCATCATCAAGTGGATCTATCTTGGCTTCAGAAGCGCCTGGATACAGCCTCAAACGCCAGTCGACGGGTAGAAGTTTTGTTTGCGCTCACCTCTGATCGGACCTCTATAGATGAGACAAAGGCAACTCTTCATGAACTTGAGTCGGGTTATGCTCGGGCCTTGGAGGCTTTAGAGGTACACTCTATTGCTTATCCTCAGGATGTAGATGTGACGAGCAGCTTCTTTGAGGGTGTTTTTAGAGGAGATTGAGTTATTGTTTTTGCATTACTTTCTGGTTCCTTTCGATAAAAATGTTTTATCTAAGATAATGCAATGGAATGACAAAGGTTTTGTTTGTGGAGATTTTCTCACTGTTTTCTCATTCTATTTAATAAAACATTTACCTCAAATGATACAATGGAAATAACAATTACATACACATGTTCATAAAAGTTGAAATATTCTCATTAATTCTTCAACTTTCTTGACAAATGTATAAAATATTCATCACAAGTAATGGAACAGACATACATCATAAAGGAAATCAGCTTCTTCATAACATAAGGGAAATATAACTTTTATATAAAGCAAGAAGAATGAAAACGAGATTTAACATAGATGAGTCTATTTATGGATAGTAATGCTTGATAAACTTTGCATTGAGCGGGCCTGTTCGGAAGCCATCTTCAACCCTTACGAGCCTGTAGTACCTGTTTGAGCTTGCTTGAACCACCTTGTAGAGCCCTTTCCATTTCGGAGAAAACTTGGGCAGGGGTTGTCCTCGCATGATTGGGTCTATAATCTTCTATACTAGATCACCCTCTTCGAACTTTCTTGGCACCACAGTCTGATTATAGGCTCGGGCGATGGACTCATGATATCTTTCCATGACTTTTGTAGCTCTATCTTGCTTTTCCTCTAATGCCTTCAGTCTGGTGGTTAGAGGCTCAAGTACCATTCCCGAGGCGAGAGCCATCCAAGTAGATGGTGTCTCCAACTCTATAAGTAACACTGCCTCGGATCCATACACAAGGGATTAAGGAGTTGCTTGAGTTGGCTTTCTCATTGAGGTACGATATGCCCATAGGGCTACTATCAATCGTTCAGACCAAGTCCCACCGAATTCATCTATCATCTTGCTTAGAATTCTTATCAAGGTCTTATTCGTGGCCTTTATTTGCCCGTTCCCTTTTGGGTAATAGGGTGTGGATTTGTGATGCCTCATGTGGTAAGTCTCTAGGAGGCTCTTCACATGCTTGTTTATGAAGGGTGTGTCATTGTCAGAAAGGATGGTGTTCGGTACTCTGAACCTGCAAATGATATTTTCCTTGATAAAGTTTGCGACTGCGGGCCCGTAGCATTCTTCAAAGGGATTGCCTCGACCCATTTTGTGCTCAACTTCGTGGTTGCAAGGATCCATTTATATCCTTTGGATGGTGAAGAGATAGGCCCTATAAGGTCAAAAGCTTATGTCTGAAATGGTCATGGTGGTCGGATGCTATGTAGATCTACAGCCGACACATGGATTAAGTTTCCATGTTTCTAACAAGTCTGGCACCTTTTCACATGATGGAAGGCATCCGACTCCATGGTCGGCCAATAATACCCAAGGTGTATCAGTTGCTTGAACAACCGAGCCCCTCTTTAATGCTTAATTTTGTGGGCTCTTCTAAGGACTAGATTAGACTTCTCATTGGAAAGACGTCTCATGGGAGTGCCCTTAATGCTTCTTCTATAAAGCTTGTTCTGATCAAGAAAGTACGGCCGTGCTCTCCTCTTGAGGTGTGCAACGTCCCTCGGGTTCTCCAATAATGTCCCCTACTTAAGATAGTCAATGTAGACTTGTCTCCAGTCAGGGTTATCAATTTCAAAGCAACTCTCATCCTCCTGGATGTATGACTGACATTTGGGGCATTCTTTTTGTAGTTGATTCGAGGCCTTCTCAATCTCAGGCCAATAGTAGCATTGTCTTTGGATTCTTCTGTATAGACTAATATCTCCGTCCCCGCAGGACTTTTCATGAATCTGTTGTAGTTGGAGGCTTGGTTTTTGTTGACCGATACACTGGGCTAGGAATCTGGTATTTCCTCAGAAGTAAAGTTCACCTTGGATGATTATGAATTGAGCAAGCTTGGCCATAGTCAATTTTCTGACTTTGCTTCTTCGTTGTTCGAGGACTTCTTCTCTCCAGTCCTTCGGAAGGTCTTTGTTCTCGAGTATTACTGAGGGCTCTATTCTCTTCTTGATAACAATTGTCGCCTTTCCCTTTGGAATGTCAACTCTTGCTCCTAATGTTGCGAGGGCATCTGAAAACTTGTTGTCGGAGCGAGGCACATGCTCTATTTCGACCTTCTGAAATTTGTCAAGAAGTCTTTGGACTGTTGTTCGGTATGTGGCCAAGGCAGGCTCCTTTAAGACAAACTGTGCTAAAACTTGCTTCACTATTAGCTTTGAGTCCCCCCGAATCCGAATCTTCTTGATATTGTGCTTCTCAGCTACTATCAAGCCTAAAATAAGAGCCTCATACTCAGTTTCATTATTCGAACAATGGAAGTCCAGTTTATAAGACAAATATAACTTTCCCCACTTTTGCTTGTAAGGATTATCCCGGTTCCACCTTTCCCTCCGGCTTGTACTCTGTCAAAGCTCAATGTCTAAAAGCTTTCCTTGGAAACCATAGCTGCATGCATTTCTTCTCTTAATTCTTCATTCACTGGTTCATAGTCACCACTAGGAAATTGGGCAAGGAGATCGGCTAAGGCTTCGCTTTTGATTGCCTTTGGAGCTACACATGTGATCTCAAATTCACCTAGTGCTAACAACCATCTTACCACCTTCCCGGTTAGAGCAGGCTTGCTAAGGAGGTATCTAATTAGATCACTTCTGGTAACAATCTAAATCTGATGTGCTAAGAAGTAATGTCTAAGTTTTTGGGCGGTGAATGCCAAAGCTAAACAATGTTTTTCTACCGGAGTATATCGGACTTCTGCTCCTCGAACCTTTCGGCTGATGTAATACACCAGGCGTTCTACTCCATCTACATCTTGCACCAATAATGCCCCTATGGACTTGGGGGTTGAGGTTAGGTACAACATTAGAGGCACCCCGGGCTGAGGGGCTATCATGGTCTGAGGCGAGGTCAAGGCGGCCTTGATTCTCTCGAAGGCCTTTTGGTACTCTTGGTTCCACTCGAACCTGGCGTCTCCCTTTAACAAAGAGCTGAAGAGGGCAGAGATCTGTGCAAGTGCTGGGATAAACCTTTGAATATAAGACACCTTCCCGAGGAACTTTTTTAACTCCTTCTAAGAATGCGGAGGAGGCATTGCTCTAATAGATTTGACCTTGTCTTCATCTGCCTTGATACCATGCCTATGTACAAGAAATCCGAGAAACTTCCTGACCGTCACCCCAAAACCACATTTGAAAGGATTCATCATCATTTTGAATTTCTGGCACCTCTTGAATTCTTTCTCAAGGTCTTAGAGATGGTCCTCATCTTTCTTGGTTTTCACTACTAGATCATCAACATAATCTTCCACCTCATGATGGATCGTATTATGAAAGATTGCAGTCATAGCCCTTTGGTAAGTTGCTTCGGCATTCTGGAGTCCGAAAGGCACGACTGTATAGAAGAAGTTTCCAAGAGGTGTTCTAAAAGCAGTCTTTTCTACATCCTCGTTGGCTATCTTAATCTGATTGTATCCGCTGAATCCATCTATGAATGAGAACATCTGGTGTCCTGAGGTGGCATCCACAAGAGTGTCAATATGAGGTAGAGGGAATTCATCCTTCGGGCAAGATTTGTTCAAATCTCAAAAGTCTACACATACTCTGATTTGACCATTCTTCTTCTTCACTGGCACTATGTTTGCCAACAACGTGGGGTATTGTATTGGTCTGATGAAACCTGCCTGTTGAAGTGTTTCAATCTCCTCCTTAATTTTCTCTTCGAGATCTGGATGATATTTTCGAGCAGCTTGCTTGATTGGTTTGGAGTTTGAGAACACAGTAAGATAATGGGAGACTAGGTTGGGATCTAGTCTGAGCATCTCCTTATATGACCAGGCAAACACATCCGAGTACCAAGTTATCAACTTTAACAACTGCTCCGATTTTTCTGGGCTAAGGATCGAACTTATGAATATCAGCCTTGGAGTATCTTGCTTATCACTTAGATCCACTTCAATAAGTTGTTCGGGTTGAGGCTTCAGCCCGTCTTGCATGCATTCTGGGGCCACTTCAGGCTTTATTATTATGTCATCATCATGAGGCTCTTCTTTTGACCTGGAGTTGGCTACTAAAGAAACCGACTCCCTGCACTTTCATAAATAGTATACCATCTTGCCTCATTCTCGGACTTTTATCACTTTTCGAGGAATAGGCAAACTTTCTGGTCAAGGTGTTGTCCGCTTACTTGATTCTACCTTTGGCTCCTTATCATCTTTGATATCCTCCCAACAAGGAATTTTGATCCCCCGAGGCTTAGAGCTGGTGGGACTTTCTTCGATAGTCAATTCGGTGAAGTAGATGGCATCAGAATAGTGGGCTTCATGAGTTTCGAAAGGCCTTTCTGTGTCCTGAATTGTCATCGTCTTCTTTCCCCATTTAGCCTTAACACACTAATGATAACTCGACGGTACAGCTCCATATATATGCATCCAGTTCCTCCCTAGAATGATGTGATAGTTTGCCTCGGAGTCAATAATATGGAACTTGGTAGCTGAGCGAATCTCTTTGACAACTAAATCAGTTGTTATGCATCTTATAGTAACTCTCATTTCTTCATCGAAGCTAGTGATGACTATTGGCTGGTTCACAATGCGCTCTTCAGAGATTCCGGCCTTCTCTAGAGTAGTGCGAGTCATAATGTTGATAAAGGCTCCACTGTCTAGAAAGGCCCTTTTGAACTCAACCTCGTTAATAAAAGCAGTCAAATAAAGCGGGTAGTTGTGAGAAAAGGGATACTTTCGATCAGTCTCGGAGAAAGTAATGGCACTATATTGCTCTTTTGCCTTCCTCGGGATAGATCCCTCAGTCGACATGCATTCCTCATGGTGTGCCTCGGCTATATTGATGATAGCCTTGGTGATTTCTGTTCCCAAGAAAGTCCAAGCTAGTCGAAGAATTGCTTGAACTTTACACAGTCTTGCAAGGTTTTGGTGTAGTGATCCAGATCTTTCTCCACTCTTGGAGGCTCGTAGTTAACCATCTCCTCGGTCTCTTCAAAACAAGATGCCACATAAACATGGTGTCCTCCTTTTCCGTAGTATTCTTCTCCTTCTTCTAGATCGAAGGAACCTTTGACATGAGCCATAAAGGCTCTGCCCTCTGGATCGAGAGCACTTCCATAATAAACTTGTTCACCCTTGGGCTCAAAGGTGCCGTCCAGATAATAATCGTTGTCATCGAGATTGGCGATAGCCTTAATCATTGGGCCTTCATATGCTATCATAGCAACATTCTTGCCACTGTCTTGGTGCTGGGGATATGGTTGTTCTCGAATGTCTTGAGTCCCTTACTTTTTGAACCTTAATTCGTCTACCTCTACCTTATCTCTAAAGATTTTCCTAAGAGTCCAACACTTCTCTGTCGAATGTTTCAATGTGCGATGATAGACGCAAAACTCGGGGCTCTCACAGTCTGTCTTTGATGGAATTTCCTCGACATAAGGCAATTTTAGCTCTCCGTCGGCCACCCATTCCTTAACTAGAGCTTTTACCTCCTCGATTCCACATAGATGAGGAACATTGCCTTTTCACCACTATATTGCTTTCTCTTCTGGCCTCTGTGATCCCCTTCTTGTGACTTCCAGGTGTCTAGGGCAGAGGCAGCAGCAACAATATGTCCACGAGATGATTTGAAGCTAGTCTTGTAACTGGCCTTAAATTCGGACTACTGAGCCGGAGGAGTGCTAATGTTTCGAGCTACTTTTATCAGTGCTGAGAAGGTGGGTAGCTTATGATTAACCAAAAACAATTTGTACCTATTCAATGCCCCCTCTAAACAAATTTGAACCAGATAACTCTTCTCCACAGCTTCATGACAATCCATTGCCATGTCTTGAAACCTTTTGACGTAATCAAGGATGTCCTCACTTTCTCTTTGTTTTTCCTTACACAATGTAAGTGTGGTCACCTTCTTCGCTAGTTGAAAGAACTTGGAGTGGAATTTGTTGACCATTTCCTCCCAACTTCGGATAGAGTTTGGGGCCAAATGAACATACCAACTATATGCTTGGTCAGTGAGGGACTTAGAGAACTCTCTTAGTCGAAGGACGTGGTTTGAACCATGAATGCCTAGAGTCTCGATGAACCGCACAACATGTTCTCGAGCATTTCCTTGTTTGCCATTGAATTTGATAAACTTTGGCACTGTCTACCCCTCAGGGTATGGATAGCTCAGCATCTCAATAGGGTATGGTGGCTTGACATCTTGGTTGGGCAAAGAGGGTAAAGTCGTCTTGCCCTGTTTGAGATCGAACATAGTTTGCACATCGGCAAGAGTGAGAAACTATTGCGGGAGAGAGTTTGATGGTGGCATTCCCAGAACTTGGCTTATGGACCCGAAGACTGAGCTAAGAGCTGCTTGGCCATTCTGGTGTTGAGAATTCATCATTGGTAAAGACACTTCACGATACTGGCCATCAGCACCTATGGACAAGCCAGTTGGTGATGGGACATTGAATTGAGGCCCATAAAGTCCACCGCACGGTGCAACTATACCGGGTTGGGCTTGCAAATTTGTTGTCGGCACCAAAGGAGGCCCACTCGGTACTTGAGTAACATTTACTGGTGGTGGAACAAGATTAGGTACGGGCAGAGCTCCATTTTACGCTATCATGCTCCTTATATTTGTCTGGACACCAACAATCCCCGGAGCACCATTTATTACACCAGAACCTCCTCTAGTCACCATTGGGTCTTGGCTTGGCACGCAATGGAGCCTGGGCGTGGGCAAACTGCTGCCGCCTAGTGTGGTTTGGGCATGTGTTGCTGCTATTGTGTTGCCATAAGCCATAGGCTGACTGGGGCCTACTTCTCCTTGGGTTTGATTCTGCACTATGGCGGGGATAACTCCACTGCTAGTTTGATTTCTGTTTGGCGCCGGTGTAAAATTACAACTCATCACCAACATGGTATGAGTAAGATTCTGAAGAGTGGTAAGAATCTCTTACTGAGTATTTTGAAGTCTTTGAATGGCTTCGAGTAAAAGTGGTTGGTCTAGAGCCATGGTCTTGTCATCACCACCATTAGAGGATCCTTGTTGGTGGACTTTATCTTCTCCCGCTATTCTTGCTGGAGTTGTGTGGATTCCTGATCTCGTTGAGACCATTAACCAATCCGCCTCCCCAGTAGAGTCGCCAAATGTATGAGAGGGTTCAAGAATGTTGTTGGAGAATTCGAAGATCTTTGAAGAAGACTCGAATTCCTTTAGAAATGATGAGAGGCTTAGATTCTTCCATAGTCACAACTAAGAACACAAAAGCAAAGAGATGATGAAGATAAGAGATTGGGTGAAGAAGAAGGCAAAGTAGTTAGAGAGAAAATAATGACAAGGCTTTCCCATGGATCTCTCACTTTCACTCTCAAGGTTGATAATGGAGAAAGGAAATTAGTTCTTTCCCAAGAGTTGTCTCTCCAAAATCCTTCCCTTGTAAAGCTAGGGGTGGGTGCTATTTATAGACACCTCATGATGTAGGATAGAGCCCATGTGCAAGGCACATGGAGAATATTCTCTCTAACCACATTGTCAGAGGAGGTGACCTCTCCGAGGATAAGGAAAACCCCGAAAAGGAGATCAACCTCTTGGCAAACCCTTCTTCTTAGTTATACTTAACCAATGATTCCCAATCATTCCAAGGGGTCGAGGCAGTCTCAGAGGACCCCCCGCCGCTAAATATTGCCGAGTCTCATGGACCCCCCGGGGTCGTGCTACCTCGACCCAGATATAGGCTAAATTAACAGATGAGTGAATTCATCTCCACCCCTTGTCCTTGGGACTTGAACCCTTTGTTCGGGCTCTAACCTCACTCATGATTCTGGTGGGTCGATCACGGAATGCTCCAAGTCCGCAAATGTTCTAGGACTCATCAATGGAGCGGCTTCTAGATTGCGATCGAATCTGTTCGAAGCCCGAGTGCCTCGGATCTCTAGGCTTGCTCAATATCCTTTCGAACTCAGGGCTTGAGTAAGTCTCTAAGTTCGTGGATCTGAACCTTTTCGAGGCTTAGAGCAATTTGGCCCGTTTGATGGCGATCAAATCGGGTCCACCGAACTTGGACTTTCTGATTGGGTTTAATTAATTTAGTGAGCTCAAGTTAGCTCCTCTTACAAAATGTTACAACATTACTCATGAATATACTTATTAATTCAAGTTTGGCATTCTCAAAAAAATCCAAAAAGTTAAAAAGTCATTATTTTATTTAAGTCACATCATCTTATTTAAGTCACATCACTTCTCTAACACATCACTTCAAACCCAACCCAAATCCAACTCATATTTCATAAAAAGTTAAAAAATGCACTTATTTAGTCTTCCCAAACTTTAGCCAAATCTCTTAACAACCGGAAACGTTTTAATTTTTATTAGAATGTTACAAGATTACTCATGAATATATTTATGAATTTCCACCACATCTCTATGCAACCCGATGCATCTTTATAGTTTGATTTGATTAAATCATTTGGAAATTTTCTTGGCCAAAGAGGTCAAAGATATTTGAATTTACAATTCATTCAAATTGCATTTGTATTTTTTATTCGTATTTTAATATTATTTCCGTTGTTTACTCTTTCAAATTGAATATTTAGAATTGTTTATATTAATTTATTAAGATAATTAAGTATATTAAATCCTGCAACCAAGCCGTTACGTTAGTCATTATATATATTCATTAAAAATTAATTATATTTAGAAGATTTGCTAGTTGAAAAAGTTTAATAATAAATGTAAAATGACTCATTCAACATTTCGAAGTAAGTTAATATGAATAAAGAAGCACAAAAAAAAATACACGTCACCAAACTTAATGTGACTTGTTCAATCTGTATCTATATGCGTGATTCATATTTTAATATTATTGTTTTATTAATTATTTCAAATTAAGTATTTAGAATAGTTTATATTAAATTATGAAGATATTTAAGTATATTAAAAATCTTAAAACTAAGCAATGGGGCCATATTAACTCATTGCATTTTATATTCATTAAAAATACTTATATTCAATACGATTTGTTAGGGGGAGAAATTAATAATTAATATAAAATGACTAATTCATTTTTAGAGATAAACTTAAATGAACAAAATTGTTAAAAAGTCCAATTTAAGGAGGATATATCGTGTCTAGTAGATATTTTTTGTTGATGAGAGACCCACCCTTTATAAAATAGTTTGGTAAAAAGTCTTTTTTGTTCGTTTTAAATGACATTTTATTTTCAATTTTATCTCTATCTTTTTGTGTTAAATTTTTTTGACTATCGATTCAAGTATTATTTTATCTGTTTAATTTTTTGACTATCTGTTTAGTTTTTTTCCCTAAATTTTATCTATTCAAATTTTTTCTATTAGTGAAATACAAAGTCAAACCAACATCTATCTGTTGCAATAGCAAGCCAAACCAAATCCTATCTGTTCAAAAAAAATCCTAGCTGTTCAAATCTCTATCTCTCTCTCCTCTCACAAAAGAACAAAAATATATATATATATAAAATAATAATAATAATAATGTTTGAAAATATCTGTTTCATCATCAACAATAATAAGAGATAGAAAAAAATAAAATAAAATATGGAGTTTCATCACCACTACCACAGATCTGTAGAAAAGGCATGAAGATGAGAGTCAGGCCTGTTTCTATGGTGAAGAAGAAGACCAAGATTGGGCGGACAATATCGCTATAGCCGCAGAGGTCAGGGGCGATGGCTCGGTAACCGCGGGAGGAGAAGAAGATCATCTGGTGGTGCCACGTGATCATCCAAATGTGACTCACTTATTAACTAGACCGGTTTAGCTAGCTTCTTCAACCTGTTTCCAGCCCAAACCATTACGAACCCACCCATTTGCTTTGCTCCAATTTAAAAATCTCAATCTAAACCAGTTGGCCCACAAACTGTTCGATCGAAAAAATGAATAAAAATTGAAAATTTAGAAGAGTACTACGCTGTTTAGTTTTAAATATATTTTTAAAATTTATTATTTTTGTATTTCTTTATTTTTAGAATTTTTTTTCATATTTTAATTTTAAATTTTTTTTTTACTTTTTATATGCACCTAATATAGTTATTTAAAAAATAAAATATTTATGAATTTTGTTTTAGATCAAGTGGAACTAAAATGTAAATATTAATAATATATTTTAAAAAATCAATAAAAACAAAAAATATGAAAAATAAAATATTCAAAAATAATATTTTAAAACTCAAAATCAAACAGAATTACGAGAGGCTTAAATAAAAGAGATGTCAATATTATACCATCGTTGGTCATCTCTTATCTTTCAAGTCCAGCAAAAAAAATTACACCTTCCTCAACAATATTGGTACCTCATGTTTTGTAAGCCTCTCAGAGCATCTCTAACCCACTAGACATATAATGTTTTTTAGTTAAAATGCCTAGTATAACTCATTTTTTTCAACTCCAATGCATTAGTCATATGATTAAGCATTTTAACTCAATTCACATTCACTAGCTATATATAGCTAGCCTTCAAAGGTTAGGTAAAATATATTTAATCATTATTATCATTTTCCTCAATCTTTATTACTGATGTGACCTTTTATAAAATTAATAGTATGTGGATGAATAGTTAAAATAAAAAGTATGATTGGAATAAAAACATAAAACAATTGAAAGGTCCAAAGTTTTCGAACCCGGCACGCTCTGATACCAAGTTGTAACGCCCTCAAAATAATAACACTAAACTCAACAATATTAACATGCATTGATATATAAAAGATCAACATTCTTCCATTCATCAGAATATTTCCTTACAAAAAGTATTACATGTTGACAACAAAACTAAATGCCCCATGGGCTTACAACTTTCCAAGCCAACACTTGGTTACAAGAAATGAGTACTAACTCATATACACATTAAGCCCTAGGCTTGAATTTACATGTAATACATCAAAAGGAAAAAAAAGACATCCAAAAAGTCTGACAGCCTCTAGCCTCCCAAGCTATGTCCTTGGAGGTGGCATGCTACCTGTACCTGAAAATGATGTTCCTATATAGGGTGAGCCACAGCCCAGTAGAAATGCACTAAACCAGCTATGAACAATGACTAAAAGATTAGCAGTTGATAGATGGTCAACACTGATACATCCACTTATACCACGTTAAAGTTTTATGACATACAAGTCCATATTACTTTTCATTCAACAGTAACTCGTAATAGACATTTTCCCATTTCACAATAGATAAGCATATTAGCTATACCAACACGTCAACAGATAAGCATAAGAGCTATATCACACTTCTAGAGATAAGCATAAAAGCTGTATCATCATAATAGTAGACAAGCATATGAGTTGTATCTATGGAGTCCATCTCCTATCTTCTCCCAAACAACATTCGGTTTAGAGGTCCATCCCCTATCTTCCCCTAAAACCGTGGAGTACATCCCCTATCTCCTCCAACACAACACCATGCATATAAACAATTATTATACACATCACCAATCAATACATAAAGTTAATGTATCCTTTCAGTCGCCATACTTAATGACACATCCCAGTAATTAGTTTCCGTTTGTCTAATCATCATGCATTGTCTACAACAATCAAGACTATCCTCCATCGATAGCCCAAAGCAGTTATTTCTAAACAGAAAATAAATGCATCAAATGGATATAAAATCAACATTTCCAATTCAATTCCTCATTTCTCACATTAATTATTCAAATTAATTTATTAAACCAAGTAGGGGAAATTCCCATAATTAACAAAACAATCCTAAGGTTCCCTTTTCATCCATAATCCATTATCTATCTCACTTTTCTATGCCAATCTTGCATATAGGTTTATTATAAACAAAACCCCATCTTTTGTAAAATTACACAAAAGACCCAAACTTTTGTGAAATTACACAACAACACCCAACATATCAAAAAGCTAAAATTGAAAGACAAAGTCCATAAGGAGGAGTAGGGAATCCCTACCTCAAAGTTTGACCTCCAACGGAGATGAAGACCAAAAACCAAAATGCTCCAAATCGCCAAATTTTCAGATTAAATCAAAGCTCTCAACACCCTCTACCTTTTAAACAAAGAACTTATGGTAGATTCACACTAGAAATAGATGAAAATTTAGAGAGAAGGCAAGTCTAGAGAGAGAGGGTCTCAGATCAAGGGTTTTAAAATGGAAAGTGATGAAAATGTTATGTTTAAAATCGCTGCTATCTGCTGATATAAAACAGGCTCGCTCAAGCGAAGACTTGGTCGCTCGAGCGACCAGACACAGAAGAACTCGCTCGAGCCAAGAAAGTCTTGCTCGAGCCAACAACTCAGAATCTCGCTCGAGCGACAGAATGCTCGCTCGAGCCAACAACTCGAACCTACAGGTCTGCAACCAGACGCACGCTCGAGCGACGGAACGCTCGCTCGAGCGAAGAAAAACCAGATCGCTCGAGCGAAGAAAAGCTCGCTCGAGCCAAGAAATGCAACTCTCAGGTCCAGAACCAGACGCAATCGCTCGCTCGAGCTAAGTCACTCTGGCTCAACCCACCAGACACAAAACACACCTCTCGCTCGAGCGACCAAACCCTGGCTCGAGCGAAGGACCAAAACAAAGAGCGCGCTCGAGCGACAAACTTCTCACTCGAGCGAAGGTCCAAAATTCTGGGCAGCAACACTTGGCTCCCAGACACAACAAACCTGTAACAAACCTGCCCAACACATCCTATAACTCAAAACAAAGTGTAAAAGGATGTAAACAAGAGAATAACAACTGCTAATGCCCACAGACTCAAGTCTGGACCACTGTACAACAAGGGGTAAAACCCGGGATCGCTATAACCTCCCCCCCTTAAAGAATTTCGTCCCCGAAATTAAGTGCAAGTTTTTCAAAAACAGGTTTTTCTTCATTTTAAACAATGTTACATTTCAACATTAAACAACTTGACCCATTACCGGTCATCCCATCTCTTATCAAGAGGCATTTCACAACATACACATTACAATATGCATTTCCATACCATATTCAGTTCTCATGATATAACTCCATTTCTATAATATAGCCAACATATGCAATATTATAATCAACTTCCATTTCAAGGCAAGTTTCCACAATATACTCGTAAACCAAAACATTCACAATGTTTTACAACTTAAGACATATACATAATGTTCTTAAAGTTCATTAAAATTACAAAATCTCAATACATGACTACACATCAACAAACAAGTCCGGATATTTCTCGCGGACTTCCAACTCACGTTCCCAAGTGGCTTCCTCCACTCCGTGATGTTTCCACAAAACCTTCACCAAAGGAATGGTCTTGCCACGCAGGACTTGATCCCGCCTATCCAAGACCCGAGCCGGTCTCTCCTCATACGAGGCATCCTCATCTACTTCTAAGTCGGTCCAATCCAGTACATGTGATGGATCCGGCTCATACTTCCGAAGCATACTCACATGAAACACGTCATGAACTCCGGACAACTGTGGCGGCAAAGCCAAACGATAGGCAACCTCGCCAATCCTCTCAAGGATCTCAAAAGGACCAGTAAACCGAGGGGATAACTTCCCACTCTTCTCAAACCTCATCAATCCCCGCCTAGGTGATATCTTTAGAAAGACATGATCACCTACCTCAAACACCAAAGGTCTCCTCCTACGGTCGGCGTAAGATTTCTGACGACTCTGGGCTGTAACAAGCCTCCTACGGATAAGCTCAACCTTCTCCGTTGTTTCCCTCACCAATTTCGGACCCAACAAAGGTGCATCACCCACCTCGGCCCAACAAACTGGAGACCTACACGGTTGGCCATACAAGGCCTCAAACAGTGCCATACCGATGCTAGACTGAAAACTGTTGTTGTAGGCAAACTCCACCAAGGGTAAGTGCCTCTCCCAAGTCCCACTAAAGTCCAGGACACAACCTCGAAGCATATCCTCAAGGATCTGAATAGTACGCTCGGACTGCCCGTCAGTTTGAGGGTGATAAGCTGTACTAAAGGTCAACTTAGTGCCCAAGGCACTCTGCAAACTCTGCCACAATCTAGCAGTAAAACGAGGGTCTCTATCTGAGACGATCGTCACTGGGACCCCGTGCAATCTCACTATGTCCCGAATATATAAGTCGGCAAGATGATCTACCAAATCTCTCACGCGCATAGGAATGAAGTGCGCCGACTTAGTCAACCGGTCTACAACCACCCAAATGGCATCACTACCCCGCTGAGTCCTCGGAAGACCTTCAACGAAGTCCATAGTGCCATGCTCCCACTTCCACTCCGCAATAGGCAAGGGTTGTAACAAACCCGCTGGCCTCTGATGTTCGGCCTTCACTTGCTAACAAGTAAGGCACTTAGACACAAAGACTGCTACATCTCTCTTCATTCCTCGCCACCAGAACTGGCGACCCAAATCCCGATACATCTTAGTGCCTCCCGGATGCACCGCAAGGCGCGAATGATGAAACTCTCGGAGTACTTCCTCTCGGCAAGACTCCGGCACAAACAAACAGTCTCGGTATCTCACACTCAGGTCGGGATACTCAGCCAAACCCTTCTCAACCTTCCAGCTGGAGATCTTCTCTCGAAGGAAATCTACCTCAAGATCACCTCTCTGTGCCTCTAACACTCGAGTCACAAGTGTGGGCTGTGCAACAACAGAAAACAAGGCCGCAGCCTCAACGGATTCGCCCAAAAGCAAATCAAACTCGCCAAGTGCCCCCAACATCTCCCACTCCCGGATGGCTACACAAGCTACATCACCAATGGATTTCCTGCTAAGGGCATCGGCCACAACATTGGCCTTTCCCGGATGATAATGCAACTCGAAGTCGTAATCCTCAATAAACTCCATCTACCTCCTCTGCCTCAAATTCAAGTCTTTTTGTGTAAATAGGTATTTCAGACTCTTATGATCCGAGAACACCTCGAATCTCCCACCATAAAGGTAGTGCCTCCAGATTTTCAAGGCAAAGATCACTGCTGCTAACTCTAGGTCAGGTGTAGGGTAATTCTTCTCGTGAATTTTCAACTGACGTGAGCCATAAGCTACCACTTTCCCCTCTTGCATCAACACACAACCCAGACCCTCTCGTGAGGCATCACAATAAACCGCATAACCCAACCCCTTCTCCGGAATAATCAGAACTGGAGCGGTGGTCAATCTAACTTTTAGCTCTTGGAATGACTTTTCACAAGTCTCACTCCATACAAATTTGACTCCCTTCCGAGTCAATCTAGTCAACGGTGAAGCTAATCTGGAGAAATCTTTCACAAACCGGCGATAATACCCAGCTAACCCCAGAAAACTGCGGATCTCAAACACACTCGTAGGCTGTGCCCAATCTTGCACTGCCTCAGTCTTGGATGTATCAACAGATACTCCTTCCCCTGATACAAAATGGCCTAAGAACTTGACTTCCCTTAGCCAGAACTCACACTTCCCAAACTTGGCATACAGCCTATGGGCTCTAAGCAACTCGAGCACCACTCTCAAGTGTGCCTCGTGCTCCTCCTCTGAAGGTGAATAGATCAAAATGTCGTCCACGAAGACGACTACAAAACGATCCAAGAATTCCCAGAAGATCCGGTTCATCAAGTCCATAAAGACTGCTGGTGCATTGGTAAGCCCAAATGGCATCACCAAAAACTCGTAATGGCCATACCGCGTACAGAATGCCGTCTTCGGAATATCCTCCTCCCTGACCCTCAACTGGTGGTAACCCGATCTCAAGTCTATCTTAGAGAAACAACGGGAACCCTTCAATTGGTCAAATAGATCATCTATACGGGGCATAGGGTACTTATTCTTAACCGTAGCCCGATTCAACTTCCGGTAGTCGATACAAAGTCTCAAGGCACCATCTTTCTTTTTAGCAAAGAGGGCCGGTGCTCCCCACGGCGAAGCACTAGGGCGAATGAAGCCCTTATCTAGCAATTCCTCGAGCTGAACTTTCAACTCAACCAACTCTGCTGGGGCAAAACGATAAGGTGCCATAGAAATCGGTGCCGTGCCGGGCACTAAATCAATAGAGAACTCTATCTCTCGATGAGGTGGCAAATCAACAAGATCCTCGGGAAAAACATCCGAATACTCAGAAACCACCCTCGGCAACACAATCTAGGTCTCGTCACACTCACCACTCATAAAGCTAGCAAGTAGACCACTAAACTCACTCCGCCCTCGCGGATCATACCCCGGTGGCAAAACACTACCAACTCGGTCCCCCAAGAAATGGAAACACTCCCCGCTCACGGTACAACAAATGACCCTCTGGCGGTAGCAATCAATAACTGCCCGGTATGACGATAACCAGGCCATACCCAAAATAACATCAAAGCTCTTCATGGGCATAACTACAAAAGGAAACGGAAGCCTATGATCGGCGACCTCTATATCACAACCTCTACATCCGTGTTTCAAAATCAACTCACCCCCAACAGGTGACACAACACAAATAGGAGATGCTAACAGTGCCAACTCCAACTCTAACACAGATGCAAATGCAGCAGATACAAAAGAATGAGACGCACCCATATCAATCAATACACTAGCAACCGAGTTACAAAACAGAAAGGTACCTCTCACTACTGATGGAGCCGGTACTAGGTCCTGCGCGGTAACCACATACACGAGCCCTGTAGGCCCCTGATCCACCTGCCCACCTCTAGGAGCAAACGACTGATGCACAGACTGGGAAGACGAAGCTCCCGGATTGGCCCTCGAGGCCTGCACAGACTGAGCTGGCTGAAAACTCTGCGTCTGCCTAGAACCAGACGCTCCTGAAGTGGCACTCAACTGTGGGCAAAACCTCTTCAAGTGCCCAGGCTGTCTACACTGATAACAAGACAAGGGCTGGCCCCTGCCCAAACTCTGACCCTGAGGTCTAGCTAAAGAAGAAGCAGCTCGCTGACCTCTACCCCTCTGTGGGCAAACCGAAGCCTTGTGGCCCAACTAACCACACTTGTAACAGGTGAAATCTCCCTGATTGCCTCTCCCCGAGCCTGCACTCGGCACTGGAAAGGTCGATCTAGCCACACCACCCTGAGACTGCTGAGGGTTATAACCCCTCTGTCTCCTGACATCACCCTGGCCATCTTGGCTCCTCTTGGAACCTCTATTCTTCTCCTCTTCCTCCTCCTGCATCAAGAGCTCCATATGAGCTGCAGTATCCACCAGATGTCTATACTCTCGAATGAAAGATCCACCAACCCTCAACTTGAGGCCACACCTCAACTTTCGCTCAAACTCATAGCAACGGCGTTCCTCGAACGCCACAAGTTCAGGTGCAACCCTGGACAAGCTAGTAAATGTAGCCTTAAACTCGGCCACAGACAAACCCTGCTGATTAAGCCGGCAAAACTGATCCCTCAGCTTCTCCCTAGCAGCTGAAGATAAAAACCTCTCTTGGAAAGCATCTAAAAAAGCCTCCCATGTACCACCAACACGAACCTTCTCGTACTTCCACCATTGACCTGCATCTCCCTTCAGCTGGAAGGATGCCAAGGTCACTTTCAGTGCTCCGTCCTCAATGCCAAGCATCTCGAACGTCTTACTCATTTGTTCCAACCACTCGTCTGCCTTAAGTGGCTCCTTTGGATCCCCAACAAACTCGTCCGGGTTAGATCGGAAGAATTCCCTCTTCAAGAAAGAAGGCCCTGCCTCAGTAACCTGATTCCCTGCTCTGACAATACCCAAAGCTCCTATTATCTCTCGGGCCAAGGCACTCATAGCTTGCTGACCCGCTGGTTCGGCCACATTGGCCTGACCAGCTCCCTCCTGTACTGCCGGAATCTCATCCGGTATAGGCACTTCCTGCCTTCTAGGCCTACCACGCCTACCACCTCTTCCTCGTCCTGACATCCTAATAAAGGAAACGAAGAACATTAGTACATTCATAAATGTGCCGAAACTAAACACTCACGTCCTAATGCATGGACAACTGTAATTCACTCCACGTAAGCACATAAACACATAAGCACTTACGAATTTCATTTCCGGATAATGATAGTCCCGAGGCGTTACTAGAGTTCCGGTTAGAAACATCATTGATCAAGTGCTTTTCCAACAAGACTCACAGTAACCCAAGGATCCAATCAACATTCTAGAAATTAAATCACATACCCACATAATCACATAGACATGTTATCACATAAGCACATAGCGTATGACACTACACCTAAGTCTCTATCAAGCGAGACAAACCCATTGTGATTCTAATCACTTCCCACGTACCCAAAGTTTTCAAACCCGGTACGCTCTGATACCAAGTTGTAACGCCCTCAAAATAATAACACTAAACTCAACAATATTAACATGCATTGATATATAAAAGATCAACATCCTTCCATTCATCAGAATATTTCCTTACAAAAAGTATTACATGTTGACAACAAAAGTAAATGCCCCATGAGCTTACAACTTTCCAAGCCAACACTTGGTTACAAGAAATGAGTACTAAACCATATACACATTAAGTCCTAGGCTTGAATTTACATGTAATACATCAAAAGGAAAAAAAAGACATCCAAAAAGTCTGACAGCCTCTAGCCTCCCAAGCTATGTCCTTGGAGGTGGCATGCTACCTGTACCTGAAAATGATGTTCCCATATAGGGTGAGCCACAGCCCAGTAGAAATGCACTAAACCAGCTATGAACAATGACTAAAAGATTAGCAGTTGATAGATGGTCAACACTGATACATCCACTTATACCACGTTAAAGTTTTATGACATACAAGTCCATATTACTTTTCATTCAACAGTAACTCGTAATAGACATTTTCCCATTTTACAATAGATAAGCATATTAGCTATACCAACACGTCAACAGATAAGCATAAGAGCTATATCACACTTCTAGAGATAAGCATAAAAGCTGTATCATCATAATAGTAGACAAGCATATGAGCTGTATCTACGGAGTCCATCCCCTATCTTCTCCCAAACAACAGTCGGTTTAGAGGTCCATTCCCTATCTTCCCCTAAACCGTGGAGTACATCCCCTATCTCCTCCAACACAACACCATGCATATAAACAATTATTATACACATCACCAATCAATACATAAAGTTAATGTATCCTTTCAGTCGTCATACTTAATGACACATCCCAGTAATTAGTTTCCGTTTGCCTAATCATCATGCATTGCCTACAACAATCAAGACTATCCTCCACCGATGGCCCAAAGCAGTTATTTCTAAACAGAAAATAAATGCATCAAATGGATATAAAATCAACATTTCCAATTGAATTCCTCATTTCTCACATTAATTATTGAAGTTAATTTATTAAACCAATTAGGGGAAATTCCCATAATTAACAAAACAACCCTAAGGTTCCCTTTTCATCCATAATCCATCATCTATCTCACTTTTATATGCCAATCTTGCATATAGGTTTATTATAAACAAAACCCCATCTTTTGTAAAATTACACAAAAGACCCAAACTTTTGTGAAATTACACAGCAACACCCAACATATCAAAAAGCTAAAATTGAAAGACAAAGTCCATAAAGAGGAGTAGGGAATCCCTACCTCAAAGTTTGACCTCCAACGGAGATGAAGACCAAAAACCAAAATGCTCCGAATCGCCAAATTTTCAGATTAAATCAAAGCTCTCAACACCCTCTACCTTTTTAACAAAGAACTTAGGGTAGATTCACACTAGAAAGAGATGAGAATTTAGAGAGAAGGCAAGTCTAGAGAGAGAGGGTCTCAGATCTGGGGTTTTAAAATGAAAAGTGATGAAAATGTTATGTTTAAAATAGCTGCTGCCTGCTGATATAAAACAGGCTCGCTCGAGCGAAGACTTGGTCGCTCGAGCAACCAGACACAGAAGAACTCGCTCGAGCCAAGAAAGTCTTGCTCGAGCCAACAACTCAGAATCTCGCTCGATCGACAGAATGCTCGCTCGAGCCAACAACTCGAACCTACAGGTCTGCAACCAGACGCACGCTCGAGTGACGGAACGCTCGCTGGAGCGAAGAAAAACTAGATCGCTCGAGCGAAGAAAAGCTCGCTCGAGCCAAGAAATGCAACTCTCAGGTCCAGAACCAGACGCAATCGCTCGCTCGAGCTAAGTCACTCTGGCTCGACCCACCAGACACAAAACACACCTCTCGCTCGAGCGACCAAACGCTGGCTCGAGCGAAGGACCAAAACAAAAAGCTCGCTCGAGCGAAGGTCCAGAATTCTGGGCAGCAACACTTGGCTCCCAGACATAACCAACCTGTAACAAACCTGCCCAACACATCCTATAACTCAAAACAAAGTGTGAAAGGATGTAAACAAGAGAATAACAGCTGCTAATGTCCACGGACTCAAGTCTGGACCACTGTACAACAAGGGGTAAAACCCGGGATCGCTATAATTGTGCTTGGTTTTGACAATAAAGTTCATTACATTATGAGTGTTTGAGAAATAATAGAAACATATATATTTGTGATTGGTGAAAAGTAGTGTCATATGGTATCCTACCAACATACAAAAATTTCGCCAAGTAAAGAGTTCCGCCAGTCTACAAAACAAAAAAATAAATAAATACACACACAACTCTGTTCCCCTCTCTCACACTAACAACCCAAATTTTATAATTAAAAAAAAAATTACTTTATCTTTTTCATAAAATATATATTACTTTTATTATATAATTTTAATTTTTATAAAATTAACGAAAATTGAAAAAAATGTGTTTTTTCTTTTCATTTTATTAACCAAACTAGTTGTCAATTTTTTGAATAAAAAAATAAAAAAGAAATTTAAGAGCAAATCAAACTATGCCCCAATGCGAATGTTATTTTAAATTCGTTTTATGGATAACTAGTGTTTATTTATTTTTATTTCTATTTACAGATTTTAGATAAATGGTTCTATGCTAGATAGACTGGAAAAGCAAAAACATTTCACACAAATTTTAAAAATAAAATCACTAAAAATAAAATAAAAATTGAAAAAAAATGTGACTTTTTTTATTAGTTACCAAACAATGGGGTTTTTTTTTTTTTTTTGGTCTTTAGTGAACTTTAGCTTAGATGCACCTAAAAAAAATAAAAAAACAAATTTAACTAAAAAAAGAAAAAATTCACTAAAGACGAAAAAAATTCTCGGACTTCCAATTTACGCTCCCAAGTCGCTTCCTCAATCCCGTGATATTTCCACAATACTTTTACTAAAGAAATTGTCTTGCTTTGCAAGATTTGGTCCCGGGTATTCAAGACTCTCACCGGTCTCTCCTTATACGAGGCATCCTCGTCCACCTCTAAGTCAGTCCAATCCAATACGTGCGATGGATTCGGCTCATACTTCCGGAGCATACTAATGTGAAATACGTCATGAACCCCGGAAAGCTGTGGCGACAACGCCAAACGGTAAGTAACCTCTCCGATCCAATCAAGGATCTCAAAAGGCCCAATGAATCGAGGGGACAACTTTCCACTCTTTCTGAATCTCATCAAACCCCTCCTAGGTGATATTTTCAAGAACACATGATCCCCCACCTCAAAAGACAAAGGTTTCCTCCTAAGGTTGGCATAAATTTTCTGACGACTCTGAGCCATAACCAAACCTCTTACGGATAAGTGAAACTTTCTCCGTCGTTTCCCGAACCAACTCCGGGCCCAACAAAGGTGCATCACCCACCTCGGCCCAATACATAGGGGATTTACACGGTCGGCCATACAAGGGCTCAAATGGTGTCATGCCAATACTTGATTGGAAACTGCTATTATAGGCAAACTCTACTAAGAGCGAGTGCCTCTCCCACGAACCCTTAAAATCGAGGACACAACCCCGAAGCATATCCTCCAAAATCTGAATGGTATGCTCTGACTGTCCATTATTCTGAGGATGGTTGTGCTAAAAGTCAATCTAGTGTTCAAGGCACCCTGTAAGCTCTGCCACAACCGAGCTGTAAAATGCGGATCTCTGCCCGATATAATCGTTACTGGAACCCCGTGCAACCTCACTATATCCCGAATATACAAGTTGGCAAGGAAATCTACTGAGTCGCTCACACACATAGATATAAAATGCACAGACTTGGTCAACCGGTCAACTATCACCAAAATGGCATCACTATCCCGTTGAGTTCTAGGAAGACCCACAACGAAATCCATTGTAACATGCTCCCATTTCCACTTGGCTATAGACAAGGGTTGCAACAAACCCGCTGACCTCTAATGTTCGGCCTTCATTTGCTGACAAGTAAGACACCTCGATACAAACACCGCTACATCCCTCTTCATACCCCTCCACCAAAACTGGCGACTAAGGTCGTGATACATCTTTGTGCCTCTCGAATGCACTGCAAGGCGTGAATGGTGAAACTCTCGAAGTACTTCCTCTCGGCAAGACTATGGCACAAACAAATGGTCACAGTATCTCACACTCTGATCGGGATACATATTCAAGCCCTTCTCTACTTTCTCATTGGAGATCTTCTCTCGGAGAGATTCCGTCTCAAGGTCACCCTTCTGTGCTTCTAACACTCAGTTCACAAGTGTAGGTTGCGCAACCACTGAAAGCAAGGTTGCAGACTCAACACACTCATCCAGATGCAAGTGAAACTCACCAAAAGTACCCAACATCTCCCATTCCCAAACTGCGATACTAGCCACATTGCTAATTGACTTCTTACTCAAGGCGTCGGCCACAACATTGGCCTTTTTCGGATGATAATACAACTCAAAATCATAGTCCTCTATGAACTCCATCCACCTCTTCTGTCTTAAATTCAAGTCTTCTATGTAAACAGATACTTTAGACTCTTGTGATCGGAAAACACCTCGAACTTCTCACCATAAAGGTAATGCCTCCAAATCTTTAAGGCAAAGATCGTTGCCACTAACTCTAAGTCATGAGTAGGATAATTCCTCTCATGTGTTTTCAACGGCCACGAGCCATAGGCCACAACATTTTCCTCTTGCATCAAAACACAACCCAAACCTTTACGTGAGGCAAATATACCGAATAGCCCAAACCCCACTTTGGAATAATCAAAACTAGAGCAGTGGTTAGTCTAACTTTAAGTTCTTGTAATGATTTTTTGCAGGTCTCACTCCACACAAACTTAACTCCTTTCCTCATTAATCTAGTCAAAGGTGAGGCTAGTCTAGAAAAAATCCTTCACAAATCGGCGATAATACCTAGCCAACCCCAAGAAACTATGGATCTCAAAAGTATTCTTAGGTTGTTCCCAATCTTGAGCTACCTCTATCTTAGATAAGTCTATAGTCACCCCTTTTCCGGATACCACATGGCCTAAGAACTTAACCTCTTTCAGGTAGAATTCACATTTCCGAAACTTAGCATACAGCTTGTGGGTTCTAAGTAACTCAAGTACTACCCGTAAGTGTTCTTCATGCTCTTCCGCAGAGGGTAAGTAAATCAGGATGTCATCCACAAAGACGACCACAAAACGGTTTAAAAAGTCACGGAAGATCCAATTCATCAAATCCATAAATACAGCCGATGCATTGGTCAGCCCAAAAGGCATCACTAGAAACTCGTAATGGCCATACCGCGTACGGAATGCCGTCTTCGGGATATCCTCCTCCCTTACCCTCAACTGATGATAACCCAATCTCAGGTCTATCTTAGAGAAACAACAAGACCCCTTCAACTCATCAAACATATCATCTATATGAGACATTGGGTACTTGTTCTTAACAGTTACCCAGTTCAACTTCCGATAATCAATACAAAGTCGCAACGCTCTATCTTTCTTTTTAGCAAAGAGAGATGGTGCTCCCCAAGGTGAAGTACTAGGGCGGATAAAACCCTTATCTAACAATTTTTGGAGCTGAACCTTCAACTCACTCAACTCAGTAGGTGCAAACCGATACGGTGCTATAGAAATCGGTGTCGTACCAGACACTAAATCAATAGAGAACTTGATCTCTCAGTGAGGTGGTAAACTAGTAAGGTCCTCGGGAAAGATATCGGGGTATTCACAAACCACCCTTGGCAACTCAACCCGGACTTTATCACATTCACTATTTAAGAAGCTAGCAAGGAGGCAACTAAGCTCACTCCGCCCACGCGAATCATATACTGGCGATAAAACTCTATCTACCCAGTCCCCCAAGAAATAAAAACAATCACCACTTAGAGTACATACAGTAACCCTCCGACGGTAGCAATCTATAACAGCCCAATATGACGATAACCAGTCCATACACAAAATAACATCAAAACTAGACATGTCAATCAATACAAATGCAAACAGAAGTCGACAACCGACAACCTCTATGTCACAACCCCGACATCCCTGTTTCAAAATAACCTAACCATCGATAGGTGACTCTACACAGATAGGAGATGTTAACTGAGCCAACTCTAATCCCAAAACTGATGCAAATGTAGACGAGATAAATGAATGGGATGCACCCGTATCAATTAACACATTAGCAACTGAATTGCAGAACAAGAAAGTACCTCTCACAACAAAAGGCGCTGGTATTAGATCTGGCGCGGTAACATCATACACATGCCCTGTAGGCCTCTGATCTACCTACTCACCCCTCGGAGCGTAAGATTGGTGCACTGACTAAGCCGAAGAGGCTCCCTAATTGGCCCTCGAGGTCTGTGCTGACTGTGCTGGTTGATGGCTTTGTGTCTGCCTTGAATCAGATGCACCAAGTATGCCACCCAACTGTGGGCAAAACCTTTTCATGTGCCCCGCCTGTCCACACTAATAACAAGTGAGAGGATGGCCTCTCCCCTGACTCTGGCTCTGAGAACGAGTCGAAGACTGTACAGATCACTGCCCTCCTTCTCTCTGCGGGCAAGCTGGAGACTTGTGGCCCAACTAGCCACACCTGAAACAAGTGAAATCTCCCTAACCACCTCTCCCAGAACCCGAACTTGGTACTAGAAAGGTAGACCTCGACTGTGCTTCTTGGGACTGCTGGGGTCAGGGCCCTTCTGCCTCTTGTTGTCCCCTTGGGCATCTTAATTCTTCATGGAGCCCCTCACCCTCTCCTCTTCCATCTGCATCACAGTCTCAAGATGAGCGACCGCCTCCACAAGGCGTCCGTCATCTCTAGTCATTGAATCGACTACTTTAACCATCAGTCCGATCCTCAACCTCTTCTCAAACTCCAAGCAACGGCGTTCCTCAATTGCCACTAGCTCGAGTGCAAACCTAGACAAGCTGGTAAAGGCGGCTTCGAACTCTGCCGCAGGTGTATGCAACTGCACCAACTTAGAGAACTGATCTCTTAGCATCTCCCTAACTGTGGGAGGAAAAAACTTGTCTTGGAAGGCGTCGACAAAAGCCTCCCAAGTTCCTCCAATGCACCCTTGCGCATACTTCCACCATTGACCTGTGTCTCCCTTCAACTGCAAAGATGCCAAGGTGTAACAACCCTCATACTGCTTACCGATTAATTACCAAGTACTGCTAAACTGAGAATGAT
Source organism: Camellia granthamiana (assembly GCA_036172215.1). Lineage (NCBI taxonomy): Eukaryota > Viridiplantae > Streptophyta > Magnoliopsida > Ericales > Theaceae > Camellia > Camellia granthamiana. The sequence goes on along the minus strand of CM069903.1, from coordinate 102,230,558 downwards.
TAGGACTGGTAATTGAACTGACTGGATCACTGAACTGACTGACTGAAAATTGAAACTGATTGATTGAGTATATCTATTGTATTGCATATTCTATCTGTTTGATTGATTATTTATCTGTTCATGTTTTATGTTTAAACTGCTAATTGAAGGCCTTATCGGTGGCCGAACCATAAATTGATTGATGTTCCATGATCAGTAGAATTTATGTGATTTATGGTGTAATTATCTGAAAACTGATTAGGTATGATTAAATTAGATTAATGGTGATAAAACACAAGAGTTGGACCTAATTACCCTATTGCCACCTAGTGGGCCTTTGTTTATTGATTTTTGGAGCCTTATTACACTTGAAACAAACCATTCCATCAGCCACATATTGTTGAACTCCACCGATTAGAGAGAGAGAGAAGGAAGCTAGAGTGAGTTCATCTTGCATGCTTGAATTTTGAAAGGATTGGAAGGGTTCTTGATCAATTGAGCTTACTTACCCTTAATCCAAGACTTAGGTAAGGATTTTACCTTTTTAATGTTGTGTTTGAGCTAATTCTTGCATGATTCATGCTTCATTGTAGAGCTAAGTCATGTTTTGGTTCAATAATGTTGAATTAGAGATTAATTGTTGCATGCATGTGCATATTGTCAAGTTTGGAGGTTGTTCTTCATGGATTTTTGCATGCATGTCCATGTTAATGCTTAGGACCATGTTTTCATCTTGTTTTTCAAAGAATTGAGCTCATTTGAGCTAGCATTGAGGCTTAAATTGTTTAAAGTGCATGCATGTCATGTTTGAACATTGTTCATGAGAGTTGGGTTTGAAAATGGGTTTAATTGAAACACCCTTGGGCTTTGATTTCTTAAATTGAGTTTTGAAACATGTTATTTTATGTGTTTAAAAGAGTTTTCCAGAAAATGGGCCCAAGAGGATCGAATTGGGAGCATCAAATTTGAGTTTTGGACTTAGAACACAAACCTGGGTTTTCCAGATTTTTGCCTCCCGCTCGAGCGGGGAAAGTAGCGCTCGAGCGGGGAAATCGAGCTCCCAGTACTTTGACCTGTTTTACAGTCTGCTCGAGCGGAAGAAGTAGCGCTCGAGCGGAGAAATCGAGCATCCAGTACTTTGCACTGTTCATCAGTCCACTCGAGCGGAGAAATGTACGCTCGAGCGGAGTATTGAGTGACACGCTCGAGCGGGGAAGTTGGCGCTCGAGCGGGTACCTTTGTCTGCTTGTCCGCTCGAGCGGGACTCTGTTTCACTGAAAATTCTGCAAATGTTTTCTGAATACATCTTTGCATCCTCATTCCATCCTAGGCATTCCTAGGCCTAGTTTTAGACATCTTAATGAGGATATAGATGTAGAACACACCGAGGTATAATAGGGAGTTAATGTTTATCTTTCCCAACTGTGAAACTTAGAGTGTGTTCAATCTGTTAACTGTATAGGGTTGGCATTCCGGGGAGACGCTCTAGTTCACTGTAGCCCAGAACTCTGTGAGTAACAATTGTGTAAAGATATGTTCAAATGATTATCTTCTGAAATACTGAACTGAACTGTTTACTGAATTGATATTGTTGACTGTATGAATGTATGTCCTATATTCTGAACTGTACTGTGGCATCCTTAGCAACTATTATTTACTGTTACTGCTACTGTTTGAGAAATCTCTGCCATCGACGGTCTGTGAACGGATGGCCCCACCGACGGTCTATGAATGGGTGGAATTGTCTAATCGACTCGGTTCCCATGTTGGAACCACTACTGTTTACTGATTGATGGCCATCAATTATTGTTCGGTCTTTTAAGACCTATCGTTTACTGTACTGCTATGCTAATGGATGTGCCACATATCACTGAATGACAGATATACGGAATCAATGAACTATTTTCATTATTGTAAGGACATTCATTCTTAACTCCTTTACGCATTGTGTTATTCACTGGGTTTTAGCTCACTGCTCATATATATATGTAGGTGTACAGGCACCGGATCAAAGCTAGAAGCGCCGGAGTAAACTCCAGTTTTGTCAAGCCAACCAATGTGCCTCACTGCGAGGTTCCGAGCCTATCATGCTAAGGCTTAGGGGTGTTTTAGTATTTCCCCTTTTTGCACTGTCTCACTGCTTTGTAATAACCGAATGGATTGTATAGACTGAATGTTTACTGTACTGTTGAGTGGGGATTAAGTCCCTGTTTCACCGAATGACATGTATATATATGTACTGTTCTGTAAATATCCATGAAAAATCTTTTTGGCATACAGACTGTCACAGCTCATTGGACATTATTTTATTACTATATTGGCTTCTGCCAGGCCCTGTACTCTGCTTTACTGTAATACTGTTAAGTAGGCCTTCGGTAATCTCGGATTACTGGCCGGTTACGGTGCTAAACCCATAGGGCCGGGTTTGGGTCGTGACACAAGGTCACTCTCAAACCCTCGTCTTCGATGCCGAGCATCTCAAACATCTTCACCATTTTCTTTACCCACTCATCTTCCTTCAGTGGCTCTCTGGGATCACCCAAAAACTCGTACGGGCTCGATTGAAAAAATTCTCTCTTCAAGAAAGACGACCCTGCCTCAGCTACTTGGGCCTGGACTTGATTCTCAGCCCTGAGAATGTCCATGGATTCCCGCAAAGCTCTGGCCATTTCGCGGGCTAAGGCGCCCATGGCCTATTGACCAACTGGTTCGGCCACGTTGGCCTGACCAACACCCTCCTCCTGTGCCGGAATATCATCCGGTACTGGCATCTCCTACCGTCTAGGCCTACCACGTCTACCACAACGTCTACGTCCTGACATCTTAATAAAGGTAACAAAAGAAATTAGCACATTTACAAATGTGCCAAAGCTAACTCACTCACGCCCTAATATGGTGGACAACAATAATTCACTCTACGTAAGTACGTATTCACATAAACACATACGAATTTCATCTCCGGATAATTATTGTCCCGCGGCATTACTAGAGTTCCAATTAGTAACAGCAGTGATCAAGTGCTCTTCTAACAGGACTTCTAGGAACCCATGGACTTAATCAACATCCTAGAAATTTAAATTCATACACATATAATCACATAAGTATGTTATCATATAAGCACGTATCATTCACACTTAAGTCTCTAGCAAGCGAGACAAACCCATTGTGGTATTAACCACTTCCCACGTACCTAAAGTATTCAAACCCGGTATGCTTTGATACCAAATTGTCACGCCCCCAAAATAATATAATAAATCCAACTCATGAACGGAAGAATAACAGAAATAAAATACTTTCATTCATCAGAGTTTGTATTAAAAAAGATAACACATGCAGTATACATTCATAAATATACATCCTGAATCTATAACATGTAATATCAGTTAATGATCAAAAAAATAAATATTCTACGGGCTTACATCTTTCCAAGACATTGCTTGGTTACAATAAAAAAGAGTCATAAGCTCTGTATATATAAAGCCCTCGGCTTGAATAAACATTTAAGCACAAAATAACAAAATAGAGCCTCCAACTCCTGGGTCCTCCCAAGCTATGTCCTTGGAGAAAGCATGTCACCGGTACCTGAAAATGTTTTTCCCAAGTAGGGTAAGCCAAAGCCCAGTAGAAACAATCTATCACAATATATGAGGTTTAATGAAGATATAAGTGCCAAATGTATATTCAATATTCATGACAAAACACGTACTTTCCACATGACCATACGATACTGATATTCACATCTCAATCCATTCTTATCTATTCATTTCAAGTTAATTCATTTCATTTCAATTCACGGGCCAAGTTTATAATCCTCCGAATAACCCAACCGAGACTACAACTCAATGGTTCTCAATCAACACAATCATCATACAAGCACTTCAATCTTATCATTTTACGAAAATTTTGTAAGCGGGATCGACACCCCCATATATACAAGATTTTAGGACTTTCACCCTGGACACTTTGGCCAACTTGGAGTTCATCCCCTGTCTCCTCTCAAAACATGGAGTACATCTCATTTCTCCTCCCAGAACATTATACATATACAATGTATTTAAAAGTACCATCATATTCAATGACTATCAATTATACATATTCAATGCCTTAACATATCGTCATATTCAATGACACAATTAAATGATTAGTTTCAATTCACCTAATCCTCATGTAATTTCTACAACAATTATAGCTATCCTCCACCGATAGCCCAATACAGATATTTCTAAACAGATATTCAATCTCAAGATAGATAATTTATTCAAGTTTCTATAGGAGCGAGATAATGTGTATCCGGCCCCACCATTTATATCAACAAACTATCCAATTCCATGTTATCATAATCAATTTCGATTATTTATACAAAACACAAATTGACCCATCTATGGCACAACTCTCATTCTTCCAAATATTAACTCAAGTTTCCAAATCAACCCTTTTTCAACAACAAACCTTTACATCTACACCCAAACCATTTTTACCAACTACATTTGAAAACCACTCTTTCATTCCACACCCAAGCCCTAGGTTCATCCACAAATATCCCCAATATTCCACCGTTTATACATAACAACAAATAATTAGGCTAAAAATCATAGTAAAGTGTAGAATATTCCTACCTCAAGCTTAGAAGAGCAAAGGAAGAGGTGGAGAATCTTCAAAGACACTAAAATCAAACTTCAATCGGACCAAAATGAAGCTCTTGAGACGCACTCTCTTTTTAATAAAGGCACACGAGTGTAGAGATCACTAGATCTAAGTGTAAATGTAGAGAGAGAGTGTATTTTAGAGAGAGAAGGTCTCACTTTAGGGTTTTTGGAAGAAAACATCTGAAAAAGTAATGTAAAAAGTCATTTTCGCGATCTGATATACGCACAGTCCGCTCAAGCGCAAGAATTGACGGTCGAGCATCAGACATAATAAGTTGTTCCGCTTGAGCACATGAAGTCCCGCTCGAGCGCATAATACACACTTCCAGTACTTTTGTAAACAACAGACAAACCACTCGAGCGCAAGAAAGGCTACTCGAGCGTAGAAAACGCCGCACGAGTGCGGAAAACACCCCTCCAGTACTTTTGTAGACGTGCAAAGTACTGAGAGTTTGCAAACCCTGCTCGAGTGCAAGAAGGGCCGCTCGAACGGAAGACCAAAATTCTGGGCAACACAAGGTTTGAAAACCAAGCAACCAACCTGTTTCAAACGCACTCAACACATCCAAATAACCAAATTTAAGGAGGAATAAAGAGGAAAAGGAAATGAGCAACATACAGAAACCATAGATCCAAGTCCAAACTACCACAAGTGTCGGGTCAAAATCGGGATCGCTATATATAAAGTTATATACATTTGTTCAAATCTAGAAAGGAGAAAGCGCATACGTTTTTAAAATAGAGATTTGTGTTGCATCTAAAAAATTCACAAGTTATCTTCATAAACTTTCTTTTAATTTAGATTAAATTTTCTGAACTCTAGTATTTTATATGGTACTTTAATGACCAATGTATGACATCAAAATTCTAAATAAGAACCACTTTCGTTGGTTTCACTTTCTAAATATGTTTTTCAGTTTTGATTTTTCATAATTTTGTTCATTTTTCATATTTTCTCAATTTTGGTAATTAAAGATACTAGAATTTCTTCATATTTTATATTTAAATTATACTTTTACATGAATGTTGAATATCTAATAATCTAAATAGAAATAAAAAGTAAAATAATAGTAAAAAAAATTTATAAATTCAAACATGTAATGATTTTTTATTATATATATATTTGTTATTATTATTATTATTATTTAATATTAATAATTTTTTTCAAAAAAACTAAATGTATTTAGATTAAGTGAATCTAAATCTAAAAATAAAATAAAATAATAAAAAAGTATTATTAAATTAAGTAAATCTAAAAAGAAAATAAAAATGGTTATTAAAAAATGTCAAAGACAAAAAAATATGAAAATAAAAAAATTCAAAACAAAAGTTTGAAATAACAAACCAAACCAAATACTATAAACTTCTCTTCTTCTTCTTCTTCTTCTTCTTCTTCTTCTTCTTCTTCCCCCCCCCCCCCCCCTTTTTTTTCTTTTTTTTTTTCTTTACTAATCTCTAATTTTACACAAATTATTCACAAATTCCTTTCAATTTTATATGAATTTAATAATCTAATAAAAAAATAATGCATACACAAATATATATATATATATATATAAATTTAACACTAAACATCTATATTATGACTAACTATTTAATTATAAATAATTAATTTCTCATTGTTACCTGTATTATATTGTTGAAAAATGTTTCACATATTATTTTTTCTGATATCTTATATATGTCAGTGTCTACATATATAAATATATAAATGTAAATTTATATATGTTACTATATTCATACATTGTCAATCTATAATTCTATATTACCATCGAATACTTTAATTTTTTAACATGTATCGTTTTAGTAATAAAGTTATATTTGCTAGGAAAAAAATGTAGAGTTATGTATTGTTCTTGTATCAACTTATGTTCAATACATATATACATACATGTCATACAAATAAGTGTCCACAATGAACATTTTAAATAACAAACAAAGACTTTGCAAAACACTTTCATCATGACAATAATTGTATTTCTTTTTCCTTTACAGAAAAAAATCATATTGTTGACGGGAAATAGATTTTGAAATTCATAACAATATGATATCATCTCAAACTCTTTCTCTTCAAAACATTTTTATTACAATGAGTTATCATTGTGAGCAAGAAGAAAAATAAGAAGATGGTGAAACAAAAATTACGAAAGATCTATTACAACATGCAAAGTTAGACAAACTGAAGTAGGAATTGTCCTATTCCTATATATTGTAAAGTTAAAAAAAAAACAATGTACCTCATATACACATTTTAGTCAAATTACAAGGAAAAAAAAAATCAAATGATGCCTAAACATTATCGCAGCAACTCAATGATACAGAAAGTAAGTACATCAAACAAAAAGTTTTGACCAATTTTTGTCATATGCTTGACATAATAAATTATGTAATTTGGCAGTTTTATGAAAGCGACTCTACAAATACTTACAAGCATAGATCTATAAACACCGTCAAAACGATTATGAAATTTCTATATCGATCGAAATATTAAGGTACAATATCGTCCCAATTTCATAAAAAATCTATATATTTTCTACATAAATGAAAATCTACTAATGACTAATGCTATATTTTCATTATGCAAGATATTTGTGGCACATGAAACGAGACTCAACAACTCTTTATATATAAAAATATAGGCAAATTACCGAAATGATCCCTATAGTTTACTGGGGTTTCATTTTGGTCCCCACACTTCTAAATGTATCAATTTTGCCCTTGCAGTTTGGTTTTTTGCTCGAAATGGTCTAATAGTTATCGGCGGTTAGACTTTTGGACGGAAATTCCCTGCGCGCAAGGCACGCACAGGACAATTTTGACTTTCTTGACTTTTTTGAATAATTTTGACTTTCTTAACTGTTTTTGCAACAATTCAATTTGTTCTCTAATATCATCACTCAAATTTAACTCATTTATAACATGTTTTATTTAATTTCATTATTTAATTATTATTTTTTAAAAAATAAATTTATTTAAAATTTTAATTAAAAAATAACATATATTTTTATTGATATTTTATTTATTTAATTTTTAAAAATAAATTTATTTAATTGTGTAAAAAATAAAATAAAATATTAAAGATATGTTTAATATTGCTAATACTTAGTAAACAATTGAAAAATGGTAAAATAGTCTTTTGCACATTTATCCTTATCCAATTCGTCCAACCAAACATTAGATTCACTAAAAATAGTCATTTCCAAACATCTAATCCCATGAGAAAACAAACACGGGATACACATCCAATCTAATCAAATTGTCCGAGGGATTCTAATCCCCCATTTTCTAATTGTTTACTAAGTAATAGCATGACAGTAAAATAGATATTTCACACATTAGTTTCACGGGATACCAATTCCATGGAAATAATCCCCCCTCCCAAGGATTGTTTAGTCCCTCATATGAGGGATATGGAGTTCGGTCTGACTTCATGTTTGGTGAACTAAATTATTAATAAAAAAATAATTTATTATTAAAATAGACATTTATAAATATATTAATAAAAAAATATAGACATTTATAAATTATTTTTTTAGTGTTGTTAATTTAAAATTATATATTAATAAAAAATATAAATTATAAATTATAAATTTAATTTAATTAAAAATAATAAATTAAAATTATGGCCTTATAAATTATAAATTTATTTGTCTTATTTATAAGGCCATAATTTTTAATTTACTATTTTTAATTAAATTAAATTTATAATTTATATTTTTTATTAATATATAATTTTAAATTAACAACACCAAAAATAATTTATAAATTCTAAATTTATTTGTCTTATTTATAAGGCCATAATTTTTAATTTATCATTTTTAATTAAATTAAATTTATAATTTTTTATTAATATATAATTTTAAATTAACAACACTAGAAAATAATTTATAAATGTCTATATTTTTTTATTAATATATTTATAAATATCTATTTTAATAATAAATTATTTTTTATTAATAATTTAGTCCGCCGGAGATGGAGTCCGGCTGGACTCCATATTCCTCATATGAGAGACTGAACAATCCTTGGGAGGGGGGGTGGATTATTTCCATGGGATTGGTATCCCATGGGACTAATGTGTGAAAGTCTATTTTACAGTCATGCTATTACTTAGTAAACAATTAGAAAATGGGAGATTAGAATCCATTGGACTTGAATCTTGGGACTGTGAATCCCCCGGACTATTTGGTTAGATTGGATGTGTATCCCGTGTTTGTTTTCTAATAGGATTAGATATCTGGAAAATACTATTTTTAGTAATCTAATGTTTGGTTGGACGAACTAGATAAGGATAAATGTGCAAAAGACTATTTTATCATTTTTCAATTGTTTACTAAGTAATAGCAATATTAAACATATTTTTAATATTTTAATTATTTTTAGCTAGATTAAGTAAAAATTTATTTTATTTTATTTTTTACACAACTAAATAAATTTATTTTTAAAAATTAAATAAATAAAATATCAATAAAAATATATGTTAATTTTCTAATTAAAATTTTAAATAAATTTATTTAAAAAAATAATAATAATTAAATAATGAAATTAAATAAAATATCTATTAAATGAGTTAAATTTGAGTGATGATATTAGAGAACAAATTGAATTGTTGCAAAAACAATCAAGAAAGTCAAAATTGTTCCGTGTGTGCCTTGCACGCGTGGAATTTCTGTCCAAAAGTCTAACCATTGTTAACTATTGCACCATTTCGAGCCAAAAACCAAATAGCAGGGGAAAAATTGATATATTTAGAGGTGCAGGGATGCAAATGAAACCACTGGTAAACTATAGGGACCATTTCTGTAATTTGTCTTAAAAATATATTACATATTGATATTAATGTATTCTTACACCAATAATATGCAATAGTTGGTTCAATAAATTTGTATTATGAGATGAACTATTAAACAAAATTGTGTAATTATGCAATTAATTTCATACCTTCAATTGTATTACAGGTACGATTTATAAAAAAATTGAAGTGAAAAGTTGATAGAAAATGATTTGTGTAACACTACATATTTAAAGGACTTGTTTATTGTTTAAGATAAGATTGTGATCTCAACAATCTAGCTATAAATTAATATTTATATTTATAAAATTTCTAATTTATCATTTATATTTTTCAGTCAAATATGTATTTATTTTTTTCTTAGTTGTATTTTGGGTACACGTCAATTTATCTATACAAGTTTTGATACTTTGTATACATATCACATACTAATTTAAGAGATATGTATAATTACAATACTAATAGTTGATGAGAAATCATATGCCTAACCACTAGTCTACCACTATTTTAAAACTCTAAAGAAGCCTGAGTGTTTTCTACTTTTTACGTATCCTGAAAATACCCTTCCAAAGGTTTTGGATTTAAATCCAACCACTGCATCATGCACAAATATAGCGTTTCTAGTTTAGACCCGACCCATTGTATGTTTCGGATCCAGGTTTCATTGTCTTATATAGCTATTCATGTCTTGATTTCCTTTATCTCTCTTTGAGTTTGGCTTTTGGAACGTGTTGGTTATGTTTGGAACAGGTTGGGAGCTTGTTTTTCAAGTTGTTGATGCCCAGAATTTTGTTCCTACGCTCAAGGGACACTTCTTGCGCTCGAGCGGTCTTTGTGAACCTGCAATACTTTTACAAGCCTACAAAAATACTGGGAGTATGTATTCTTCACTCGAGCGACGCTTTTTGTGCTTGAGCGACGGTTTTCTATCTGTAAAACTATTGGGAGTTTGTATTCTGCGCTCGAGCGAAGCTTCTTGTGCTCGAGCTGTGAAACTTATTGTGTCTGGTTGCCCGAGCGACACATCTTGCGCTCGAGCAAGTTACGTGTATATCAGTTCGTAAAGTCACTTTTCTGAGTCACTTTTTTACCTCTCTCTCTCTCTCTCTCTCTCTCTCTCTCTCTGTAAATATTTCAAAACCCTAATTTCTCTAACTCTCTCTCTAAAAGTCATCTATTTCCCTTGAATACATATAGATCCGTCGATCTCTTCACCCGCGTCCCTTTGTTAAAAAGGTAGAGCTTGACAAGGGCTTCGTTCTAATCAGAGCAAAGTTGATTTTTGGCATCTTTGAGTTTCCATACCTCCTTCAATCATCTTCTAAGCTTGAAGTAGGGATATCTCCACTTTTTTTTATGGGTTTTAACTTAGTTATTTGTTATTTCTAAACAATATTGAGATTTTAGAAGATTTTGAACAATCTAGGGTTTTGGGTTAAAAAAATCAAATGAGGGGTCTTTCAAATGGATCTTTGAAAATGATTTTGATATGGAAAATAATGTTGAGTTGGGAATAAATGGTTGATTTTCATATTTGGGATTGATTTTGGAGAGGAAAGGGATTTTGCCCTAAATACCTCAAATATTGATTTTATATAAATTATGGGATTGATTTTGAAATTGTGAAATTGGATTGATGTTGATGAGGATGGTGGAGTTAGATATGTATTATCATTCACCTCTTGAAAATTTGGAGAGTTTACCCTTATTGCTAATTGTTTATCTATTTAAAAGTATCTGTTGTGGTCTATCTTTGGAGGATAACTATGAGTGTTGTAGAAATTGCATGTGAATTAGGAGAATTAAAACTATTTTCTCATTCATTTGCATTAAGCATTATCTCACATTTATACATTGGAAATGTTTATCGTTTTGAGAAAAAAATGGGTGAATCTGGGAAACATGTATCGTAATGTTCAAATAAGTTAGCCTGAGTGTCCAAGATAAAATCCTAAAAATCGCGTGTTTATATGGGTGCCAACCTTGCAGACGAAATTTCCATGAAATGGCAATAATAGTGCTTGTATAGCCTATGTTTACATGTGTCTCGGTTTATGGTTTCCTCCGAATGAAATTTCCAAGAAATGTTGTATTGTTTTGAAATTCCAAGAGCGTGATTCACTACCCTATCCTTTTATTTCAAAGGAAGTGATTTATGACATTATTACGACATTGCGTAGTTTTGAAAGAGATATAAAAATGTTTTGGCAAGATCATTGCATATGCATTCACCTAATAACTTTGTTAAGATTCGTATACTGTGTTGGATTATTTCTACTGGGCTTTGGCTCACCCTATGTGGGAAAAAACATTTCATGTACAGATGATATGCCTCCGCCAAGGCAATAACATAGAAGGACTTGGAGCGAGAGCTTCTTTTGTGTATTTGCTATATTCATTTTTGTACAAGCCAAGGGCTTTAACTGTATTGGACTTAAGTCCACTTTTACTGTACCCAAGCATTGTCTTGGAAAGATGTAAACCTTTAGGGCATTTCTTATTTGTCTAACTTTCATTTTGCCTATTTATTATATCATTCTTTTGTAAAGCTTAATTGTAAATCTATAGAAGATAACTACTTTGTCATTGTGATGACTTATTGATGTTGAGTATGGGTTAGATGAGATTCCAGCACAAGAAGTAGGGGTTGGTCAGGCCAATGTGGCTGAACCAGTTGGTTAGTAGGCCATGGGCACTTTAGCTAGTGAAATGGCCGGAACTTTGCGAGAATCCATGGACATTCTTAGGGCTGAGAATCAAGTCCAGGCCCAAGTTGCTAAAGGAGGGCTGCCTTTTTTGAAGACGGAGTTCTTCCGGTATAATCTAGATGAGTTTTTGGGTGACCCTAAGGAGCCACTGAAGGCAGATGAGTGGCTAGAATAGACGGTGAAAACTTTCGAGATGCTTGGCATCGAGGACGATGGGCTGTGAGTGACCTTAGCATCTTTTCAACTGAAGGGAGATGTGGGTCAATGGTGGAAGTATGCGTGTGGGTGCATTGGGGTGACTTGGGAGGCCTTTGTTAACACTTTCCAGGACAAGTTCTTGCCTTCCACTGCTAGGGAGAAGTTAAGAGATCAATTTTTGAAGCTCAAGCAAATTAATTTTCCAGTAGCCGAGTTTGAGGGAGCTTTCACTAGCCTCTCTAGATTTGCACCAGAACTCCTGGCGACAAAGGAACGCCGTTGTATAGAGTTCGAGAAAAGGTTAAGGAACGGACTTCTTTTCACGATAGCTAGGTTGATGATTAAGGGCTATGGATGCCTTGTGGAGGCGGCGGCTCATCTTGGGACCATAGTTTAGGTAGAGGAGGAACATATGAGGGGCTCTAGGAGGAGTTTGGAGGTTCATGGAGAGAGTCGGGGACAATAAAAGGTCGATGAGCACTACCCCATAGTAGTTACAGGCAGCACATTCTAGGTCTACCTTTCCTTTGCTGAGTTCAGGTTCAGGGAGAGGTAATTCGGGAGGTTTCTCTTGTTACAAGTGTGGCCAGTTGGTTCACAAGTCTCTAGCTTGCCCGCAGAGAGTTGGAGGGCAATAGTCTGCACCATCTGCAGCTCGTTCTTAGAACCAGAGTCAAGAGAGGTGGTAGCCGCCTACTTGTTATCAGTATGGGCAGTCAGGGCATATGAAGAGGTTTTGCCCTCAGTTGGGTGGCACACCTGGTGTGTCTAGTTCGAGGTAGGCACAGAGTCATCAGCCTACCTAATTAGTACAAGCCTCGAGGGCCAATCAGGGGGCCTCTTCAGCCCAATCAATGTATCAGATTTATGCTCTGAGGGGTCAGCAGGTGGAGTAGAGACCTACAGGGCGTGTGCATACTATTACCACACCAGACTTAGTGCCAGCGCCTTCGGTTGCGTCGTAACCTCTTATTGTGTAATTCTATTACCAATGTGTTAATTGATACGGATGCATCCTATTCATTCATCTCGTCTACATTTGCATCTACATTGGGATTAGAATTGGCCCGGTTAGCATCTCCACTTAGTGTAGAGTCACCTGCTCTGAGGGGTGAGCAGATGAATTGAAACTAATCTCTAACTGTTGTCGTTGAATATGACCGTGTTTTAAATACATTGCATATGTATGATATTTGGGAGGAGAAAGGGGATGCACTCCATGTTTGGGAGAAGAAAGGGGATGGACTCCATTGAATTAAGTTGGCCTGTGTGTCTAGGGTGAAAGTCCCGAAAGCCACGCGTATACATGGGTGTCGATTCCCGCGGACGAAATTTTCGTAAAATGGAAATTAAAGTGTTTGTGTAATGGTTATATTGATTAGGAAGCCACTGAGTTGTAGCCTCAGTTGCGTTGTTTGGATAACAATGGGTTTGACTCATGAATTGAGGTGAAATGAATTGTCATGAAATGAATTAAGATAAAACAAATTGAGATGTGACACTTGGCATATTATGATCTTGTAAGAATACGAATAAGTTTACCATGGGCATTGTATATGCATATTATACTTACATCTTTGTTAAGATTCATATATTGTGCTAGATTGTTTCTACTGGGCTTTTGGTCACCTTATTTGGGAAAGACTATTTTTAGGTGTTGGTGATATGCCTTCACCAAGAACTTAGCTTGGGAGGATTGTGGAGTTGAAGGCTTACTGTAGACGTCCCCGAACGTCCCGGGAGGAAATCCCCCGTTTTGTTCATCTTAGGCTCTCTACAGTTCAGGACTCAATGTCACGGTCCTGTATCTAATCTCGCAGAGTGCAATGCAAGACCGATGAATCATCAAAGAGTCCAAATCCGGCAAATCGTTTTGAAAAACAGATTTTTTGAAAGAAGTGCCAAACATGGACTGCTTTGCCAGATACATAGTCGCCGCCTAAATATTTTGTTTTTGGGGAAATTTAGGAAACCCTGACTCGTTGCCTAAGGCCACGTGTCCGTCATCACCAAAGTTGCCTCCGCTCGGGAACTTGGGTACGACTGGGGAAGGTCAGCTATGAGCACCCTCGTTCGCCCGATCAAAGATCGGCCTCTACTAACCATAATATCGAGTTTTGAATACATTATGTGCTCTTATTCCGGTTATTGGCCTAGAATTACTGTGTGATGCACACACCACACAAGTATAGACTAGATCGCCTAACTTGGAACAAAGCATCGCATATCCATTTGTTTGGAAATGGTTTCGAATTTTGCTACTCGCAAGTAGGCTAAAACATGGATTTCGATGAATTATTCCAATTCAAACAACCCAACCTTCACCCACAGGCATTTAGGCAGTTATAACACATAAGCAAAATAGCCTCATGGCAAGCATGCTATCATGGCAACATTAACATACATGCAGTATGCTAAAGCATAAACACTCACAGTGTACTCCGAGCCAAAACAAGAAACTAGTTAGTAATCATGCATGATCCTAGTTCATGTGTAAATGGCTAATGCATCGCAAGCAAGATGTAACTAGAATAGGCTCGGCTAATCTAAGAATGGCATGTGAAATGCGACAACTCGATACACGTATTCAAGTTGGAATTGAAGTACAATGCAATTAGTATGATGCGCCGAGCCCGGTGTATGCAATACAAATGAATGAATGCAAACATGCATAGCATATAGATGCTAATTGAAACGTGCCCTAAAACTAACCATTGTAAGCGGTTAAATAAAAGGGAGAAAGATGTGGGGTTGGAAGACATGCATCACACACATGCACGCTTATTACACAATTCACCCTCTCTCGGAGGGGCCGAAAGAATAATACAAATTAACTAACTGTCACGACCCAAACCCGCCCCTATAGGTTTGGCACCGTAACCGGCCAGTAATCTGAGGATTACCTACGGCCTCTGAACAAATTAACAAAATATTAGGGGCTAGCGGAAGCAAATATTAATATACAATATCCATTGAGCTGTGCAGACTTATATGAGACAGAAAAATTTTAAACTTTTTATTTACATATATACACATATACTTGAAGAACCAAACAAGAAGACGTAACTTAAACTTTAAATTACATAACGACAACACTTAACATATCCGGAACCTCCACGGGAGGCACATAGGTTGGCTGACAGAACAGATTCTAGACAGATGCCTCTAAGCCTGGTCACGCGCCTGATCACCTACATACATAAATAATAGAGTGAGCTAAAGCCCAGTGAATAATAACAGAGTAAAGGGTTTAATGAATAATGTCCATCACAGAGTTAGAAATCAGAGTTTATATCAGAAACACAATCTTATCAGAAACAGAGTCTTATGCATATTCATATCTCAAATCAGAAACAGATTTAGATACATGCTCATATTCATATTCATATTCATATTCAGATTTTGCATAAGATCATATGTGGTACACCCATTAGCTAACAGATCAGATAGGTCCGAAGACCACAGACAGAGTTGGTACCAACAACCATAAAGGTCCATATCTTGCGCGCAAGTAGCCACGGTATTGTATCCCCCGGGCGAGGGCCTCATGCCACGGTATTGTTTCCCCCGGGCGAGGGCCTCATGCCATGGTATTGTTTCCCCCAGGCGAGGGCCTCATGCCATGGTATTGTTTCCCCCAGGCGAGGGCCTCATGCCATGGTATTGTTTCCCCCAGGCGAGGGCCTCATACTAAGGGTGCCACAAATACTTTTCAGAAAACTGGACATTCATTCATTCATTTCCAACATATCATAGCTTTTCAAGAATCAATCATTTCGTATCATAGTATACTGAAAATACATAACATTGAACATAACTTTACAAAGTTATTACTCACAAAGGGCTGCAGAGGCAAATCAGACAGACTGGATGTATCAGATAAATCAGGCAGACAATGGCACGTGACCTACACAATCACATAACATATACATATTGAAATACAATATTACTTCCTTGATTAAACTTGTCTTTTCTAGTCTTTATAGTCCGAAGTTCCACTACATTTATTCTTTCTCAATTAAGTAAACTGGGTTCTTATTTCACATATTCTTTCGTTACTAAGTCCCTCTTTTCCAAATAGATTGATCCTTTACTTGGCTTATTAAACAATTACCACTAGATCAATGATTCATTCTTTAACTAACTAATCTTTGTTGATTAGTAGCTTATTATTCTTTATTAAGTCATAAATTCCTTAGAACATTATTCACATGCATGAAATTGACATCAAAATTGCTAGTTTTATATTCTTATAAATTTTTCTACTAGTTTCCATAATCTTGGACTTAGCTTAATTCATAACCTCAATTTAATTCATAACCATAGATGTCCCAACATGTGTTTAATCTCAAATTACAAGTATGGATTAAAATCTAATTATAAAATCAACACTTTATCTAATATTAGGATTAATTCTAATTTTCCATAAACTTGATGTTTATAAAACATTTCATTTTTCTCTTCAAAATGTGAGATTGAATTAATCCATATCCTTCAAAATCCATGATGTATGCTAATTTTATTATTAATGACAAAATCAACTTGATTATGAATTACACAAATCAATTCTTAGAAAATCAACTTAATTCAATTTTTTTTAACCAAATATTTAATTTATAATCATAGATGTTCTAAAATGTGTTTAAATTGAACAAACCTTTTAAATTAAATCTCATGCATGGATTAAACAAATTCCTAAGTTTCATAATAAAATCAAAACTCATGAACTCATGATTTTAAAATCCTTTTTCCAAAATTAAATGCACAATAAAATTATATATAATTTATGGAGCTTGATTTAATTATAACTTCAAAAACCAAATCCAAAATAATTAATTTCTAATTAACCTTCATAACTTGGCCTTAGCTCCAATTCTTCATTATTTTACTAATTCCTCTTAAATCATGAAATTAAAATTACAAATTCTTTTAAAGAAATATTTGCATGAACCAAATCTTTAATAAACCTTGTTGCATGTAATTTATAGAACCCAATTTATGAATGATTCTCAAAATCAAACTCAAACATAACAAATTTAAAGAACCATAATTCATATTATCAACCTAATTTGATTAAACATGCAAGACCCAATTTCTTACAAACCCATGGAATTGATCTTAAACTCCTCTTAATTTTAAGTGTAATACATGAGCTCTACAAAATCAAGGTTGAAATTCTTACCCTTAATCTTTGATTTCAGCCATGTACTTGATTTTCCTTTACTTCTCCCTTTTCTTCTCTTCATTTCCTTCTCCACGGCTTGCTCTTACCAGATTGACCACCATGCAAATA
The DNA here is from genome assembly GCA_036172215.1 of Camellia granthamiana. NCBI lineage: Eukaryota > Viridiplantae > Streptophyta > Magnoliopsida > Ericales > Theaceae > Camellia > Camellia granthamiana. The sequence continues at coordinate 102,212,942 of CM069903.1, read as the reverse complement.
TGTTTTCTCTCTCTCTCGGCAGTGCACTTCCTTCCTCTCTTAACTCTATGTCTTTGAATTCAATGACCCAGATGAACACTACTTTCCTTTCCTCATTTTTCACCCCTTTTTTTTTTTGTTGTTTAGGCCCACGGTTTTGCTCCAGCAAATGCACACTTGCACTTCTCTTGTTGACAACACACTGCACCCGTGCACATGGTTTCAAACATCCACCACATCACATGCACACACCCACCTAAGTTTCTTTGCACACCCACATATATTATTAATCTTATATTCCATTTATGATTAGGATTTATTTAATTAAGCAACACTTAATCTTAATAAATTTCAATTAGCACATCGTTGAATTAATAATGACTAATCGTAAATCCCACGTAATTTAATTAATCTAATTGATTTCTATTAGACCCTAATTTATTATATTTAAATTTATCGGCACAACTTAAATTTTTAATCAGATTCCCAAAAGGCTCCAAATAATAAATCGAACTTATTTCCAACCTCAATTTTGGTTTCTTAAATCATTTAGGTCTTCAATTTCTGACAAGACTCCAAGTTTCCGTCAATTAAATTATACATTCAAATTGGACACACCAAAATTAAATTTAATTCGCAATAATCACAATCCTCAATCTTCATAATTTAATTAACTTCAATTAGGACCTAATTAATCGAATCTCAATTTCACTAAACTGAATCGAATATTTAATTAAACTCCCAAATGGGTCCGTAATTAAAATTAAATTGATTAGCTTCTCAATTTTACTTCCTTAAGCCATTTGGACCCTTAATTTGTAATTTCAAAATAAACCTTCAATAAAATCACATACGTGTCAGATTCCACAATTCTCATAAATCCCAAATAAGTTATAATACGCGGCAATTAAATTTCAAATCCTCTTAATTAATCAAGCACTAATCCTTATACGTGATAGGGTTATTACACTAACTAACAAGCTAATTAATTATTACACAACACTTAACTAATTAAATGAATTAATTAAGCTAAGAAAGCAGTAAAGAGGCCTCGGGAAGAGGGATGAATGCATGCATCCTTGGCTTCGCTCGGAAAATCCATCGCCATACTCATGCTGCCTCTGTTTACACTGCTCTGCACTTCTGAAAACTGCACAAGTCTCCAGGATGTTTCTGAACCACCTTCTGAGCACTGTGGAAGGTCAACGGCCAAAAGGCAAGACCACCGGCCATGGCAAACTGGTCATCGACCAAATGTGAGGCCATCGGCCAACAATACATAGCTGGCCGGCACTGAAGATGGCCGAACGGCCATCTCTTCCTGCAGAATCCTGTTTGACAGCAGCAGAGGACAGACAGAGCATGGCGAAGCATTTTCAAAGCAATGCTTGCACCACCACACTCCTTATCACGTTTACGACTCAAAGGAGTATGGTTCCCGACCCTCGGGCCATCAATCACGCATTTCAATGCATGATGGCCAAAGAAGCCAAGTGTGCAACTCAATATGGAATGAAATGCACAAAACACATAAAGGGCCCCAACCTCTATCATGATTGATCAAGAGGCAAGAGATGCACACACAATGCAATGCAACCTAGGCAAGCAAGCAAGCATGCAAATAACTCAAGTGTGCAACAAATCTAATGCAAGATGAGCATGTTAACATGCAATATGCAATAGGCATACAACCTAGACTTGTGGACATGTATAGCATGCAACAACATGCAAAATGAAACAAGCATGCAACAACATGGTGAGATGGACTTATACTAACATGGGTAGCTCTCAAGCATGCCAAAATCAATGGCCAAAATGCTATGAAACGAAGGACAAAAGTACATACAAACAAGCATGCTAAATGGTCCAACACTTAAGCATCGAAGGGCAACTTTTAAGCACACTTAAAAGGAGGCAAACATGGACAAATGACATACATTGCAAACTCTGAAATCATGTTAGGAATGGTGCCAAACCAACTAAACCAAGTGACCAAAGCATGCAAGGAGGTCCAAGGCTTAAGGTTAGCCCAAGGGCTCAAACCATGGCCACACAAAACAAAGAGCATGTGGCAAGCATGGCCCAAAACAGTTCTAAATCATGGCAAAGTAAGCCTAAAACATGCAATGAACCAAGCCAAAACAAGCCAAAACAAAGAGGCAAAATCATGAGGCATACAAGGCCATAGAAAAGGCATTGTACTACACCTAATATAACCAAGCATGGCATAAATTAAGCAACCAAAATCAGAGCTATGACATGCTAAAATGAGCCCAAAAACCCACTTAGATGTCATCCCAAATACCCAAGCATGTTGGCATACGCAATGACACATCCATGAGGCATACAACACTAACTCTTTAAAGCATTAAAGGAGTCAAAAGTGCAAGCATACAAGCATGTCATATGGACTGAAATGACATTAGAAGTGATGCCAAACCACTGAAATGATTCAAATAGAGCATGCTAGCAACTTGAACACTTAAAGCATACAAGCTAGGATTGCATGGTGGCTATACAAAACAATGCAAGCATGACCAAAACAATTAAAAACAAAGCTTAAGCATGCTACAACAAGCCTAAAAGCTCCAAGGAGTTGAGCCAAAATCATGCTAAAAACACATGTTACAACATGATGCATGAACATGGGATTACAAGACAAGTGTATGAAGCATACATGGCATGTCTAAACCAACTTGAAACAGAGGTATAACATGGAAAAACAAAGCCTAATACCTACTAGAATGAAGCTAAAGCAAGCTAGGCATACAAGCTACAACACAAGCCATTTGTGCAAGCATCAAAGACAACAAGGAGAGGGGATGACCCTCTCCTATATAGGACACCAAAACCACCTCTCCACCACTGAAAATCCTCTGGATTTCAGTGGTAGAGAGGTCATGCAAAGCTAAGAACAATGGCCAAAAGGTATGGCCTAAAACAAGGCCTTGGAGGAGGGAAACAACCCCAAACCTCAAAGCAACCTTAAACAAAGTTCTAAAGCACACAAAATCAGAACTTTTATCAGTTATAGTCGAAGCTTAAAACAATAAGCAAGAATGGCTAAAAGCCTAAGCAAGAAAGGAGAATATAAAGTAAGGATGCTCACCCTTGTAGACCACATTCAAGAACAAGGCTCCAGCACCTTTCTTTGGTCAAAACTAGTCCAAGAACCCTAACAACAACCTTCTAAGGCCTCAACAACCCAAGGATGGTGTAATGCTAGGTGTGCTAGTGCAAAAGTAAGGCAAAAACTCACTTTAGGTCACAAAAACACACACAAAAGTGTAAAAGAGAGGAAGATATAGAGATAGAGAGATACAACTTTCTAACCCTAATTTCAGACCTCTGGAACCCTTGAGGAGGGAGGAGAAGCTCCCTCTTTATAGAATTCCAAAATTGCAAAGCTTCTAAGAGAAGCTAAACAAGAGGCAAATCCCTCCATACACGTGTATGGAGGGGGTGTATTGTGGATGCCAGCTGTTACAACTATCATAAAATATCTGCCAAAAGCAGATGGAAAGGGGTCGACCAGCAGATATGGCCGATTGATCAACAAAGGTGGCCAACTGACCACAAAAGTTGCCGACCGACCATAACATTTGGCCGATGGCAAAGAAAAAAGGGCCGGTGGCCTCGAGCCATGGCCGGTGAGGTGTGAGGATGGCCAACAAGCCATTCCCTGCCCTCAGAAGCAAAAACACAAGTGTTTGGTGCATAACCAAGCACAAAACAAATAAGTCGAGAGGTCTTGAGGCAAGGCGCGCGGCCGAAACCTCCGAGAACTCAAGACGAACACGAACATAGATAATCATCGAGTGTTCAAACGATGACGTCCAAGTCTTGAGGACGGTCAAAAATGGGGTGTCTACAGTTGCCCCTCTTTGACAGAACTCGAAAGTCATAACAATGACGGGAGTGAATGTCAAAGCCCAGAGACGACCCATTTTTGACAAGGCCGAAGACTTAGACAAATCATACAGGCTACAGATAAAGATATGCGCCCGAAGACAGGGGCAAAATGCAAGAACAATGCACCAAGTCGAGCATAACTTATGATCATGCAAAGAAAGCTGTAACGAAGCATAACATGCAACAGTTTTAAGCTAGCATAAACCAAACTACATTACAATGCAGAGAGGATGTAAGAGAATTATTCAATTCTCGCTACGTCTCACACGGAGAATACAATACCTGTGCGGTTCGTCTGGTCGCGCCAGCTTCAAATGAACCGTACATACAATATCATGCCTGAAAGAGAAAGAGAACTTAACAGATACAACATTGTTAGAAATATTCCTAACAACGCAAGTGAAAAGTGCGTGACAATGCAAGTGAGGGGGTGCATGACAACGCGGATGAAGGGGGTGCATAACAACGCAACCCGAGTGTGTGCATAACAATGCATGGAGGGCATGCGTGACAACGCAATGTCGAGTGGTGCATAACAATGCAATTTGAAACATAAACACATATAAGTAAAGCATAACGCGACAACGCATGCAATGTGTAGAGGAACTTGAACACATATAAGTAAAGCAGAACGCGACAACGCATGCAATGTGTATAGGAACTTGAACACATATAAGTAAAGCACAACGCGACAACGCATGCAATGTGTATAGGAACTTGAACACATATAAGTAAAGCATAACGCGACAGCGCATGCAATGTGTATAGGAACTTGAACACATATAAGTAAAACACAACGCGACAACGCATGTAATGTGTATAGGAACTTGAATGGAAGGGTGCAATGCAACCTAAGAAAGCGAAACAACGTGGGTGGAAGGATGCAAGACAATGCAACCTAAGAATGCAATGTGGACGGGAGGATGCAAGACAATGCAACCTAAGAATGTGAAACAACGCGGGTGGGGGGGGGATGCATGACAATGCAACCTAAGAATGCAATAATGTGGCGAGAGGATGCAAGACAACGCAACCTAAGAATGCGAAACAACGCGGGTGGGGGAGATGCATGACAATGCAACCTAAGAATGATGCAATGATGTGGGCGGGAGGATGCAAGAGAATGCAATCTAAGAATGCAAAACAACGCGGATGGGGGAGATCATGACAATGCAACTTAAGAATGAAATAATGATGGGCGGGAGGATGCAAGACAATGCAACCTAAGAATGCGAAACAACGCGGATGGGGGAGATGCATGACAATGCAACTTAAGAATGAAATAATGATGGGCGGGAGGATGCAAGACAATGCAACCTAAGAATGCGAAACAACACGGATGGGGGAGATGCATGACAATGCAACTTAAGAATGAAATAATGATGGGCGGGAGGATGCAAGACAATGCAACCTAAGAATGTGAAACAACGCGGATGGGGGAGATGCATAACAATGCAACCTAAGAATGCAATAATGTGGCGAGAGGATGCAAGACAATGCAACCTAAGAATGCGAAACAACGCGGATGGGGGAGATGCATGACAATGCATGTGAGGTACGCATGACAATGTTACCTAAAGAAGATGCATAACAATGCAAGCATGGCGTGTGACAACGCACAAAAGGTGTGCATAACAATGCGAGTGAAATGATATATAAACCACGCGCGTTCACGACAAAACGTTGTAACGTAACACATGTGGAGCAACTTCTGAATCTCGCAAGAGACAAAAAGGATACCAAAAGGATACACTGCATACGTATCAAGTACCACGCACAGAAGACACGGCTCGAGGTCAACGCGAAGGCCGGTCAAGCTTCGAAAATGCACTCTCTCGCACTGTGTTGAGCAAAGAAGGTCCCAAACCACATCAATGACCCAAACAAGGGTGTAGGAGGTTCACCGGCCATCGGGAGAGTCCACTGGCCATCGGGAGAGTCCACCGGCCATCCACCGGCCACAAAATAAGGCCATCGGCCAACTTTTTGGCCAACCGGCCAAAAATGCCTGTGTCGGGGCAGTTTTGTCAATTTGGCCGCGGGTCTTTAAATATGAGGTTCTAAACCTCATATTCTCACTTTGCCCTAGCTCGAAAACTTCTCCCCATTCTCTCTAGGTGATTTTCCTCCTCTCGATCCCCGTCTTTCTCGTGTTTTCGACACTTTTTCGTCGTTCGATTCGCGAAATCTTCACCGTTTCACACATTTTGAACCGAATGAATCTTGGTTTCAGTGCATTTTTCTCGATTTCCACCACCTAGGGTTTGTTTCCCCCGAGTTTTCCTTGGTCCTTGTGCCCTTTTCGCACTCCGACCCTTCCGCCCGTTTTTCACCCTCTCGGGGTTGACTTTTCATTTGACTTTTCACATTCGCGCCCAGTTTTCACACTTTCAGCCATTTTCACACCATTCTTAAGATGGCGGACAACCTTCCACGCGGTGGGGCTCCCCCAGCGATGGACGTGTGTAGACACCCCATTTTTGACCGACCTTAAGACTCAGACGTCACCGATTGAGCGCTCGGTGATGTTGCATACTGTGCTTGTTCTGAAGTCTCAGAGTCGCGGCCGCGCGCCCTGCCTCCGGACTTCCGAACCCTCTTCTCTACTTTGTCTCGGTTTGCGAACCAGACCCGGTTTTCTCTGTTTTCTTTCCTGAGGGAAGGGAGTGGTCCTGTAGACTATCTCCCGGTGGCCGTGAGCTACTTTTCGTGGCCGTAGGCCATTTTGCCCATTTCGGAGCCCGGTTCCCGGTTTTCGGGGCCGTTAGGCCGTGTGCCTCGGCTCGGGACCGCCCAACCATCTCCGCTTTCTCCGATTTTTGGCGGAGACCTCTGTTTTAATGTTCCGAGGAACACTGGGGCCCCTGATGCCCACTTCGCAGCCGAACACCACTTCCGGTGCCCGGCGACCCATTTTCGGGACCCCGAACCGCGTGATTTGGGCCCCGAGCATTCATTTTGCATCCGCTTTCTCTGATTTTTGGCGAAGACCTCTGTTTTAATATTCCGAGGAACCCTGGGGCCCCTGATGCCCACTTCGTGGTCGTGTGCCACTTCCGGTACCTATAGCCGGTTTTCGGGACCCCGAACTGCGTGTTTTGGTCCCGAGCTTTCATTTCGCATCCATTTTCTCCGGTTTTTGGCAGGTATCTCTGTTTCATCATTCCAGAGGACACTGGAGCCGCAGATACCCACTTCGCTGCTGAACACCACTTCCGGCACCTGCAGCCCATTTCCGGGATCCCGATTTGCTCGGTTTTGGCCCCGAACATTCATTTCTCATTAGTTTTTGTTCAAACTTGGCAGGTACCTCTGTTTCAACATCAGGAAGATCACTGGGGGGTGAGAAGCCAGCAATTATGCAAGATAACCAGTTTCGCTCCTCCAGAGCCCGTTTTGCTCACTTCCGGGCCAATGTTGAACACCCTAGGGGCATTTTCTTCCAACCAAAGCTACATATCTGTGATGAGGGCATCTGGGAGGACACTTTGGTATGGTGGTCGGCCAGCAATTCATGGTTTCATTTTTGGGCCTCTCCTTCAAGCTCTATGTTGTGACTCTTGGTTCAATGTTGCCAAATTCAAACCTTGGATCCTTGTTCTACACATCTTGGAGGACACTTTGGCATAGTGGTCGGCCAGAAATTGTTGACTTCATTTTTGGACCTCTCCTTCAAGCTCTATGTTGTGGCTCCTGCTTCAGAGTTGCCAGATTTCAACCATGGGGCCTTGTTCTACACACCTTGGAGGACACCTTTCTATACTGGTCGGCCAGAAAATCTCCTGTTCATTTTCTTGGGGTGGCCGGCCGGCCATGTAGGGTGGCTGGCCGGCCATGGAGGGTGGCTGGCCGGCCACCTTGCAAAAAAATACCTGGCCGGCCAGATTCTTGCTTTCCAGCCTGTCCCAGCTGTCCGGATATCTTTCAGCATATCCCGGGGCATCCGGGGATATTTCGGGAGGGAAAGATTGGGTGCTTTCCCTCCCCTTTTACACCCCATTTTCTTGCCTATTTAAAGGGCCCTCCCTCTCCTTCTTCAAGGTTGGAAAATTTTCCTTGAAGAACACATCTCCAAATTCCTCCATTTCCTTAGCTCAAAACTCCAAAAAAGCTTCAAGTGTCAAGGCCATTTCTTCACCAACCCTTAGCTCCACCATCAACACTACCACTCCAGCAGCTAGGAAGTGAATTTCAGAGGTTGAGAAGCTACAAATCAAGGCCAAAAATCAAAGAAAGACAAGTCTTCAAGGGTGAGTATTCAAAACTAACTTTTAGGGCTTTTTCTTGGTTCATTTTTATACTCTAATTGGTTGAGAATTGGGGCTCCGACCCATACTGCTTTTGTGCTTAAAATGAGCCCCTCTACAACTTTGTAGAAGGGCTCAACCTCATTTGGTGTTTGTATACACTAGTTCCTTCAATATTCTCCAAGTTAGTAACATTTTTGCATGCTAAAATTGACCTATTTGTGTTGGTTTTTGGAGGTCCGACCCCTACTGCTTTTGTGCTTAAAATGAGCCCCTCTACAACATTGTAGATAGGCTCAGCTTCATTTGGCCTTTGTATATACCACTTCCTTCAATATTCATCAAGTGTGCCACTCTTTTGCATGCAATTTTGACCTATCTCTATTTGTTTTTGGGGCTTCGACCCCTACTGACTTTGGTCTTATTTTGACCCCCTTTACATATTCCATGAAGAAAGTTTTGTCATTTGGTGTGTGCATTGCATGTCTCATGATATAGCCTATTTGGAGCCTATTTTGCATGGATCTTTTAGCATGATTGTGATCTGATTTTGAGAATGTCATCTTCTGCAATTGTGCTTATTTTTAGCTCATCTTCAATGTTGTAGAAGAAAGTTTGTCCATTTGGGGTTTGCATGTATCACTTGTCTCAATACCCCTCTTTTGGCCACTAACTTTGCATGCTTTGTTTGATCTATCTATGCTTGCATTTAGGCCAGGTTTACTACTGAAAAAATGCCATTTTTGGGACTGTCTTGCTACTGTTCTTGCTGCCATGATCATATTTCGCATGTATAGCATGGCTACAGGCCATTTCGGGGCTTAATTTCACATTTTCGGGATGAATGCATGCTTCGAGTGTCATTTCGAATTGTTTCGGGGCTGTTTTCCCGTTTATTTAAGTGCTGAAATTCCATTGCCATCATTTCCCATGCCATTTGTGTCATTTTTGCATTGCCTCGGTTTGCGTGCCAATGGGCACGCACTTCGAGGCACCTCATTTCTAGCATTCCGGCAGCCTATGTGAGCGTGGCTGAGGCTATCTCATGTTGGCGTAAGCCCAATTTGCATTTTCATGCTTGTATGCCATTGCCTCGGTTCGTGTGCCCGTGTGCACGCATTTCGAGGCACTTTGTTTTTACCCGACGGCAGCCTATGTGAGTGAGCTGAGGCTCTCCCATGTAGGTGTAAGCCCATCGTTGCATCCCGTATGCCATTTCATCCCATATCATCGCCTCGGTTTGCGTGCCTGTGGGCGCGCATTTCGAGGCACCTCTGTTTTATCCGGTTTGCACTTCATATCATCGCCTCGGTTTGCGCGCCTGTGGGCACGCACTTCGAGGCACTCCGGTTGTATCCGATTTCATCATTTCATCATCGCCTCGGTTTGCGCGCCTGTGGGCACGCACTTCGAGGCACTTCGGTTGTATCCGATTTTATCATTTCATCATTGCCTCGGTTTGCGTGCCCGTGGGCACGTATTTCGAGGCACTTTGGTTTTATCCGATTTTATCATTTCATCATTGCCTCGGTTTGCGTGCCCGTGGGCACGTATTTCGAGGCACTTCGGTTTTATCCGATTTTCTCATTTCATCATTTCCTCGGTTTGCGTGCCCGTGGGCACGTATTTCGAGGCACTTCGATTTTATCCGATTTTCTCATTTGCATTGCCTCGATTCGCGTGCCCGTGTGACACGCACTTCGAGGCACTTCGGTCTTATCCGATTTTATCATTTCATCATTGCCTCGGTTTGCGTGCCCGTGGGCACGTATTTCGAGGCACTTTGGTTTTATCCGATTTTATCATTTCATCATTGCCTCGGTTTGCGTGCCCGTGGGCACGTATTTCGAGGCACTTCGGTTTTATCCGATTTTCTCATTTCATCATTTCCTCGGTTTGCGTACCCGTGGGCACGTATTTCGAGGCACTTTGGTTTTATCCGATTTTTCTTATTTGCATCGCCTCGGTTTGCGTGCCTGTGGGCGCGCATTTCGAGGCACCTCTGTTTTATCCAATTTGCATGTCATGCCATCGCCTCGGTTTGCGTGCCCGCGTGCACGCTTTTCGAGGCATCTTATTTTCATCTCATTTTCACAGCATTGCGCATGCTAGGGTTGTATGTCAGTTACATTTCATGCATATTGCACGGGAAACGAGGCGCATTCTGTACTCCGAGTACCGGAAAGTGTCTCAATTCCCAAGTCACCGACACTCCGGATTACCCATGATGGAGTTAGGTTTTTGTTGTAGCATTCATCTGCATTCATCCCATATTGAGTTGTGCAATTCGGTTCCTCGGCCATCATGCATCGAGATGCGTGATTGGTGGCACGAGGATCGAGGCATGCATATATTTGTGAAATACACTGCTATGCCCTTTTCCTGCTCTCCGTTGCAGCAAAATCAACAATCAACAACTTTTCGGAGGTTGGCACGCATTTCGAGAAAATTGCAAACAGAGGCTAATCAGGGCATCCCAGTGGATTTCCGCCCGAAGCAGCCCAGCATACACCATCCATCAGGAGCAAGGCAGTCCCTGGCTTGCATGCCAGTTTTACTTTTCTGTAATTAATTTGTTAATTAAATAGAAAATTGTATATTTATTCGGACTGTAATATTCTTTCATTTGGGACTGTATTATTATTTATTCGGACCCTCTGCGCGAGGGCAAAAATGTAATAAGGGTGTGTGAGTGTGATGTATGTCTTCCAACCCCCATTTCTTTCTCCCTTTTATTTATCCGCTTTGGATGGTTAGATATAGGGCATATTTCAATTAGCATGGCAGTATGACAGTATGTTTGCATCATTCATCTGTTTTGCATGCACCGGGCTTGGCGCATCATACAAACTGCATCTGTATTTCAATTCCAAATTGAATACTTGATAGCTGTAGCATTTCATATGCCATATTTAGAATAGCCGAGCCTGCCATTAGTTTGCATTTTTGCATGTGTTGCATTAGGCATTCTGTATATATTAGGATCATGCATGATTTCTAATTAGCTTCTTGTTTTGGCTTGGAGTACTCGGTGAGTTTTATGCTTTAGCATCCTTGCATGCATGTGAGTGACTGCCATGATAGCATGCTTACCATGAGGCTATTTGCTTATGTGATATAACTGCCTGAATGCCTGTGGGTGGAGGTTGAGTTATTTGAACTGGGACAAATCACTGATTGTTTGTTTTAAGCCCACTAGATAGTGGCAAAATCACTGTTTTCTAAGCCCACCTGAGGGTGGCAAATCCGCATTTTAGCCTACCTGCGGGTAGCACCATCACATCATTTTCAAACAAACAAACATGAGGTGTCTAGTTCCAATTCAGACGACTCAGTCTATACTTGTTTGCTGTGAGCATCACATAGTAACCTAGGCTTAATAACCGGAATAAGAGCATACAATGTTTTCAAAATCAGATATCATGATTAGTAGAGGCCGGTCTTCGACCGGGCGAGAGGGGGTGCTCACGATGTGACCTTCCCTAATCGTACCCAAGTTCCCGAGCCAACTTTGGTGATGACGGACACGTGGCCTTTTGGCACCGAGTCAGGGTTTCCTAAATTTCCCATTTTAAAAATATTTAGGTGGCGACTCTGTTATCTGGCAAAGCAGTCCATGTTTGGCACTTCTTTCAAAAAATCTGTTTTTTCTCAAAACGATTTGCCGGATTTGGACTCTTTGGTTCGAGATTTGGAACCGCAACATAAAACCGAGTCCGAGCTGTGGCGAGGTCCCCCCGCGGGCGTTGTTACAGTTTCTGGCGACTCCGCTGGGGAATTAGAGAACTTGACTCGAACTCATGATATCTGTTTTTGACTACACTTGTGTGTTTCTTTGCATTGCATTTGCATTGGTGCGCCTAGGACACCGTGTTTGCCATATGCCATTCCCGAACGATTTGCCGGAGGCTTGTCTTGTCAAGTCATGTCCGTAAGGCTGATCGGCTCTGGGCTCTGACAGCATGGGAACACAAACCCCGGTTTTACCGGGGCACCCTTTTCGACCATTCGACCTAGTGCATATTCGGATCCGTAGTGACCATTCCAAACTAGGACAGGTTGCTTACCCGTTTATAGGTTGTTTGAAGCCGCTGCGTGCGTAGTGAAACCCTAGCTCCTGACAAAATAGGACAGGGAAACCCTACCCCAACATAGGGGTGTTTTGGCTCTCACTTATCTGTTATGTGCTTTTAGAGTGCGTCTCTACAGGAATGCATGTATCAGTTTACAAGTTTGGGCATCAGGCCTGCGGGCACCGGTTCAGTATTTTGGGATTCATTTTACCTGAGGGTATCAGTTTACAGGCAAAGATTTGGGCAGAATTCAGTAGAGGGCACACTCAGTCAACTATGCTCGTATCTGTTCAGGTGAAATCAGGCTGAGATGCTGTCTGTTTTCCGTTTTGCTAAGTGGTCTTGGAACCATAGTTTCAGAAGGGTCTGATATCCCCCGGGTACTCTGGACTTGTGTTGTTATGTGATCGGGAGATGAACCACCTGCGGGCGGCACTCAGTTTACTCCGGATGTGGCGTTTGGCACGCACTATTTTGAGCATTTGCGAGTGCTTCTTATTCTACTTTCTGACTTGGGTATTGAGTCTGTCTCATCGTATCGAGTCAATCCTGTCGAGTCTGTCTCATCGTATCGAGTCAGTCCTGTTGAGTCTGTCTTGTTGTATCGAGTCAGTCTTGTTGAGTCTGTCTTGTTGTATCGAGTCAGACCTGTTGAGTCTGTCTCATTGTATCAAGTCAGTCCTGTTGAGTCTGTCTCGTTGTATCGAGTCAAACCTGTTGAGTCAGTCTCGTTGTATCGAGTCTGTCTTGTTGTGTCGGGGTCGGGTGATTCCGGGAGTGTTACCTCGAGCATCACCATTTTGTCTTTTTGCTTTGTTTTGAGTCTGTTTCTGCCAGGGAGCCAGTTATGCCAACAGATCTTGAATGAAATAGCAGTGATTTCCATGCTCTCGCCTTTGCTTCTGCCGTGTGCTAGTTGTGCCGGGATTTGAATGAAATAGCAGTGCATTCCACCTGCTCTCTTGTGCCTTGAAGTCATTGTAATGACCTGAGTTTTTCAAAACCTTTTTGAACACTGCGGTGAAAACAAAGAGGGAGGAATTCCTCGGGATTTGCAAAACTTTGACCAATTGAGAGAAAGAGAGGTGTGCTAAACCCTTAATGAATGAAATCATGCTTGTTAGTGTGAGTACTGAGAAGGACCCTAGCTTTGATCCAGATTGGTCCCACACTGTCTTCAGCGCGAGCGATTTTTCGCTTTCTTAAAAACTTTCAAAAAATGTTTTGCGCGGTCCTGCGAAGACCTGTGTGGAATCGCTCTTGAGATTGTGCAGCTTAGGATCGCTCTCAGCCTCGAGACTCAACCCCTTTGCTTCCAAACCTTGAACTTGAATTCAGAAGGTTCAACGGTCAACTACAATGTAAGGCCTGTGTGGCCAGATTTGAAGCAGCCCTCGAACAAGAGGCACCAAAGTTAGATCAAGAAGGTCAGACCTCATCAGAAGAAGCTTGCAAAGCTAGAACAGCAGCACCCCTCGAACTAGGGGCAAAAAATATCCGATGTGCTCGAAGAGCCAAAAGGTGGATCCTTCTGCAAATCAATACAACAGCCACTCTCCTGGATACAGAGGGCTTCAATCTCAAAACCATTTGGCATGGACCAAGCTACACTTTTACCCTTTGAGAGGCTCGCTGGGCCGAAAACCCGGAAGGGCGACCCAGGCAAAAGTTAGAGCAAGAAAAAGATAGAAAAAGAAAAAAAAGAAAAAAAAGAAAAATGCAAAAAAGAACAAAAAAAAAGAGAAAAAAAAAAGAAAAAAAAATGCAAAGAAAAGAAAAAGATGAAAAGAAAAGAAAAAATTTGAAAAAGAAAGAAAGAAGAACAAAGCTCGCAAGGTTGAAAACCTGCAACAGGCGCCTTGGCAAAAGTTAGAGCATGAAAAGGAGAGGTTAAATACCCGAGTGTACCTTAACCCCGAACTACGTAAGGCTTGATTCCCATGTTTGGGATACGTAGGCAACTTCATTCTGAAGTCCAGCCATAAACACTTCAAATTCGATTGTGTCCATGTAATGGTTTTGACCATCCTTGCCTCCTCCGTATCCGAGAGTTCGATTGCAATCATCGCTCTGAGGACTGACTACAATGCGCTGCAGTGCCTTTCAAACAAGGGGCAACTTTCCGTTGCCATTCAATACGCTGCGGTGCCTTTCAAACAAGGGGCAACTTTCCATTGCCATTCAATGCGCTGCAGTGCCGTTCAGACAAGGGGCAACTTTCCGTTGCCATGCAGCTCTCTTCAAGTACGGGGCAGTTTCCCTTTGGATCCGAGGTTGTGCATCTCAGGAGTTGGTTTCATGCTCGTTGAGCAAGTGGCCGTTTGCAAAAACAGCTTTTGAGAATTTTTACTGAGGTTGACTATTTTCTCGAAAATTGTTCCATCTTTTCCAAAAACTGGACCATTTCTTGGACCCAAAAAAGGAAAATTTTCAGTGCTCATAGCCTGACTTGCATGATTTCAAATCAAAAATTGAACAAGCGTGTTAATCTAACTCTCACGTTGGTCAAAACTGTTTTAGTAGAAAGCCAAAAAACAAAAAATGGTCAAAATGATGAACTAGGGGCACAATTGAGTCAGGCTTCCTGTCTTTTCCCATTATCAACATACTCGCCGAGAAGGGCACTCTACCTGCCAGAAAAGGGCACAACTGAAGCAAACCGCAAATGGGCTGAAAGCTCTCTCACATCCTCCAAGCAATGAGGTATCAAGCCCAGTGCGAAGCACGAACTGGAATGGATCAAGATATTCCACTCCCTTATCTGGACACATCTGATTACGTCCAAACTCTCCAGCAGAGCATCATCGACCGATGTCAGCGGCAGATTTGCTACACGCCCAGTTGTAGCGCAACCCTTCTATGGGAAGAATTCACTGGCTATGAGCGGAAGAAAGAGAATCTAGCAGAATGCTAGGGGCCCGAGCCCACAACTTCCTGTTTATCCATCGGCCACCCAGGGGAGGGATGAAAAATGAGAGATTGAAGAATAGAGAGATGTGCGATGAGAGAAAAAGTGAGAAAAGGGTTTTTTCAGAAAAACAGAGCTTGAGGGCCGAGTGATGTGAGAATCACAAATAAGAAAGGGTGAGAAACATACCCGGTGAAACAGGCTCCCTGTGCACGTCTGAGTGTCGTGTCTTTTTGTTTTATCTCGATTCTTGTTTTGAGTCGTTTCGAGTGTTACTCGATGTGTCTAGGTTGTGTGCCTTTTATTTTCGTGTTGAGTCGTTTTGTCTATGGTCAGTTGTAGGCTCAATACCCGGTTGAGAATCCTTTTCTCATTTTCAAAAAATAAAAATCGTTTTGTGCTCCGAGTGCCGTGCCGTTCTCCACATTTGTGCAAAATAGAATTTGTTCTTTCAGAAAACCACAGGGTCCACCCCCGATAAGTGAGAGCAGTGAAACCAGGACCTATCTGAAGCTATGAGTTTCGGGCTGCAAAGCAAAAGCAAAAGAGGAAAGTGTCGGGCATCGGAGTTTGTTCCAACATCAGTAAGTTCCGAGATTGCATTCCGTGTGTACCTCTTCAGGTCTTGCCAATGTTCCGAAGTATGAGTGTGCCTCTACCTCAAGCTCAAGATCAAGTCTACTTCAAGCCAGAATGGCGATCAGAAGTGCTCTCCCTGAGTACCGTTCCCTGCCAGAGGCATCTTGACCATGTTTGCGATGAGTTCCTAGGAGACCAACTGCGACGGTGGAAACTAGAGTTCGAATGGCCGTGGCCTAGAACGCAAAGGTTCGGGATTTCCGAGACTAAAGTCTGGTTTAAATACCCAGAGGCGTGTCCTCGGCCTGAAATCTGTATGGCAGCCCCATAGATTGAGATAGCATGTGTATGCGCCTCAGTTCTGGATACTGAACCAACCTAGTCTGTCACCCCGTTGGAGAATAGGGAAAGTTGTGAATATGATCAGGAAAACAAGCAGCAGCCGTTGGCTCCTACATCCAGATGTTGTTATTTGTCAGCATTCCAGAGCCTTTGTACTGTGAGTTCAAGGTAAAGTGTTCGAAGAGCACGAGGGGAGATCCCCATCAGAGTAGAGCGGTTCACCGCCACTCACCTCATGAGGTGCTTTCTAAAAGCGCCGCTTTGTCCATTTATTGCTTTCCGTAAGCATCATGCATTGTATTGCATTGTACCTATCAAGTTTCTTTCTCATTTCACTCAGTGTATCAATCACACTTCATTTATTTAGTGTATCAATCACACTCTCATCACACTTTATTGCATTCAGTGTATCAATCACACACTTCATTTCATTTGATGTATCAATCACACACTTTATCACATTTAGTATATCAATCATACTCCTGTTCACTAAGTGCATCTATCCCACTTCGTGTTCACATTTAGTATATCAATCATACTCCTGTTCACTAAGTGCATCTATCCCACTTCGTGTTCACCCTCAGTATATCCATCATACTCCTGTTCACTAAGTGCATCTATCACACTTCGTGTTC
This sequence comes from Camellia granthamiana, assembly GCA_036172215.1. NCBI lineage: Eukaryota > Viridiplantae > Streptophyta > Magnoliopsida > Ericales > Theaceae > Camellia > Camellia granthamiana. The sequence continues at coordinate 102,196,267 of CM069903.1, read as the reverse complement.
ACATTTAGTATATCAATCATACTCCTGTTCACTAAGTGCATCTATCCCACTTCGTGTTCACATTTAGTATATCAATCATACTCCTGTTCACTAAGTGCATCTATCACACTTCGTGTTCACATTTAGTATATCAATCATACTCCTGTTCACTAAGTGCATCTATCCCACTTCGTGTTCACATTTAGTATATCAATCATACTCCTGTTCACTAAGTGCATCTATCCCACTTCGTGTTCACATTTAGTATATCAATCATACTCCTGTTCACTAAGTGCATCTATCCCACTTCGTGTTCACCCTCAGTATATCCATCATACTTGTTCACTAAGTGCATCTATCACACTTCGTGTTCACATTTAGTATATCAATCATACTCCTGTTCACTAAGTGCATCTATCACACTTCGTGTTCACATTTAGTATATCAATCATACTCCTGTTCACTAAGTGCATCTATCCCACTTCGTGTTCACATTTAGTATATCAATCATACTCCTGTTCACTAAGTGCATCTATCCCACTTCGTGTTCACATTTAGTATATCAATCATACTCCTGTTCACTAAGTGCATCTATCCCACTTCGTGTTCACCCTCAGTATATCTATCATACTTGTTCACTAAGTGCATCTATCACACTTCGTGTTCACATTTAGTATATCAATCATACTCCTGTTCACTAAGTGCATCTATCCCACTTCGTGTTCACATTTAGTATATCAATCATACTCCTGTTCACTAAGTGCATCTATCCCACTTCGTGTTCACATTTAGTATATCAATCATACTCCTGTTCACTAAGTGCATCTATCCCACTTCGTGTTCACATTTAGTATATCAATCATACTCCTGTTCACTAAGTGCATCTATCCCACTTCGTGTTCACATTTAGTATATCAATCATACTCCTGTTCACTAAGTGCATCTATCCCACTTCGTGTTCACCCTCAGTATATCCATCATACTTGTTCACTAAGTGCATCTATCACACTTCGTGTTCACATTTAGTATATCAATCATACTCCTGTTCACTAAGTGCATCTATCACACTTCGTGTTCACATTTAGTATATCAATCATACTCCTGTTCACTAAGTGCATCTATCCCACTTCGTGTTCACATTTAGTATATCAATCATACTCCTGTTCACTAAGTGCATCTATCCCACTTCGTGTTCACATTTAGTATATCAATCATACTCCTGTTCACTAAGTGCATCTATCCCACTTCGTGTTCACATTCAGCATATCCATCATACTTGTTCACTAAGTGCATCTATCACACTTCGTGTTCACATTTACTATATCAATCATACCTTGTTCACTAAGTGCATCGATCACACTTCGTGTTCACCTATTGTGTATCCATCACACTTGTTCACTTAGTGCATCTATCACACTTTGTGTTTGCCTTTTGTGTATCCATCACACTTTGCTCACTTCATTCATTTAGTGTATCAATCACACTTCGTTCATATAGTGTATCTATCACACACTTGCTTTGTATCTATCACACTATGCCTACTTTACGTATCTATCACATGCTCACTTTGTGTATCAATCACACACGCTCGCTTTGTGTATCAATCACACACTTTCGCTTTGTGTATCAATCATACGCTCGCTTTGTGTATCAATCACACACTTTCTCTTTGTGCATCTATCACACTATGCTCATCTTGTGTATCCATCACGCTTTGCTTCATATAGTGTATCCATCACACTCGCTTCGCTTTGTATCTGTCACACATGTTCGTTTGGTGTATCAATCACACACGTTCGCTTTGTGTATCTATCACAAATGCACACTGTATTCACAGTGAGAATTGCAGTAATTTTCTTACATCCTTTCTGCAATCCTTTCTGCATGAAATGTGGTTAGATTTGCATTCACTTGCCGACACTGCGTGTGTCAAACTTTTCGAATCATAGGAGTCACATGGAATATATGTTGTTAGCATATTGTTCTTGTTGCATTTCTCTATTTTGCAGGCACGATATTGTATGTACGGTTCATTTGAGGCTGGTGCGACCAGACGAATCGCGCAGGTATCGTATATTCTCCGTGAGAGACGCGATGAGAATTGAATGATTCTCTGCATTCTTAACTACATGAAATGTAGTTGTTGCTTTGCATTCTTGCTTAAAACTGTTGCATCTATTCGTCAATACTTGCTTCATTACAGCTTGCTGCATTTGCATGATCATTAAGTTACATCTGGCTCCGTGCCTATCATTTGCATTTTGCCCCTGCCTGCGGGCACACATACATATCTTTGTTTATCTTGTATGATTGTCTAAGTCTTCGGCCTTGTCAAAAATGGGTCGTCTCTGGGCTTTGACATTCACTCCCGTCACTTCTTGACTTTCGAGTTCTGTCAAAGAGGGGCAACTGTAGACACCCCATTTTTGACCGACCTTAAGACTCAGACGTCACCGATTGAGCGCTCGGTGATGTTGCATACTGTGCTTGTTCTGAAGTCTCAGAGTCGCGGCCGCGCGCCCTGCCTCCGGACTTCCGAACCCTCTTCTCTACTTTGTCTCGGTTTGCGAACCAGACCCGGTTTTCTCTGTTTTCTTTCCTGAGGGAAGGGAGTGGTCCTGTAGACTATCTCCCGGTGGCCGTGAGCTACTTTTCGTGGCCGTAGGCCATTTTGCCCATTTCGGAGCCCGGTTCCCGGTTTTCGGGGCCGTTAGGCCGTGTGCCTCGGCTCGGGACCGCCCAACCATCTCCGCTTTCTCCGATTTTTGGCGGAGACCTCTGTTTTAATGTTCCGAGGAACACTGGGGCCCCTGATGCCCACTTCGCAGCCGAACACCACTTCCGGTGCCCGGCGACCCATTTTCGGGACCCCGAACCGCGTGATTTGGGCCCCGAGCATTCATTTTGCATCCGCTTTCTCTGATTTTTGGCGAAGACCTCTGTTTTAATATTCCGAGGAACCCTGGGGCCCCTGATGCCCACTTCGTGGTCGTGTGCCACTTCCGGTACCTATAGCCGGTTTTCGGGACCCCGAACTGCGTGTTTTGGTCCCGAGCTTTCATTTCGCATCCATTTTCTCCGGTTTTTGGCAGGTATCTCTGTTTCATCATTCCAGAGGACACTGGAGCCGCAGATACCCACTTCGCTGCTGAACACCACTTCCGGCACCTGCAGCCCATTTCCGGGATCCCGATTTGCTCGGTTTTGGCCCCGAACATTCATTTCTCATTAGTTTTTGTTCAAACTTGGCAGGTACCTCTGTTTCAACATCAGGAAGATCACTGGGGGGTGAGAAGCCAGCAATTATGCAAGATAACCAGTTTCGCTCCTCCAGAGCCCGTTTTGCTCACTTCCGGGCCAATGTTGAACACCCTAGGGGCATTTTCTTCCAACCAAAGCTACATATCTGTGATGAGGGCATCTGGGAGGACACTTTGGTATGGTGGTCGGCCAGCAATTCATGGTTTCATTTTTGGGCCTCTCCTTCAAGCTCTATGTTGTGACTCTTGGTTCAATGTTGCCAAATTCAAACCTTGGATCCTTGTTCTACACATCTTGGAGGACACTTTGGCATAGTGGTCGGCCAGAAATTGTTGACTTCATTTTTGGACCTCTCCTTCAAGCTCTATGTTGTGGCTCCTGCTTCAGAGTTGCCAGATTTCAACCATGGGGCCTTGTTCTACACACCTTGGAGGACACCTTTCTATACTGGTCGGCCAGAAAATCTCCTGTTCATTTTCTTGGGGGTGGCCGGCCGGCCATGTAGGGGTGGCTGGCCGGCCATGGAGGGTGGCTGGCCGGCCACCTTGCAAAAAAATACCTGGCCGGCCAGATTCTTGCTTTCCAGCCTGTCCCAGCTGTCCGGATATCTTTCAGCATATCCCGGGGCATCCGGGGATATTTCGGGAGGGAAAGATTGGGTGCTTTCCCTCCCCTTTTACACCCCATTTTCTTGCCTATTTAAAGGGCCCTCCCTCTCCTTCTTCAAGGTTGGAAAATTTTCCTTGAAGAACACATCTCCAAATTCCTCCATTTCCTTAGCTCAAAACTCCAAAAAAGCTTCAAGTGTCAAGGCCATTTCTTCACCAACCCTTAGCTCCACCATCAACACTACCACTCCAGCAGCTAGGAAGTGAATTTCAGAGGTTGAGAAGCTACAAATCAAGGCCAAAAATCAAAGAAAGACAAGTCTTCAAGGGTGAGTATTCAAAACTAACTTTTAGGGCTTTTTCTTGGTTCATTTTATACTCTAATTGGTTGAGAATTGGGGCTCCGACCCCTACTGCTTTTGTGCTTAAAATGAGCCCCTCTACAACTTTGTAGAAGGGCTCAACCTCATTTGGTGTTTGTATACACTAGTTCCTTCAATATTCTCCAAGTTAGTAACATTTTTGCATGCTAAAATTGACCTATTTGTGTTGGTTTTTGGGGGTCCGACCCCTACTGCTTTTGTGCTTAAAATGAGCCCCTCTACAACATTTTAGATAGGCTCAGCTTCATTTGGCCTTTGTATATACCACTTCCTTCAATATTCATCAAGTGTGCCACTCTTTTGCATGCAATTTTGACCTATCTCTATTTGTTTTTGGGGCTTCGACCCCTACTGACTTTGGTCTTATTTTGACCCCCTTTACATATTCCATGAAGAAAGTTTTGTCATTTGGTGTGTGCATTGCATGTCTCATGATATAGCCTATTTGGAGCCTATTTTGCATGGATCTTTTAGCATGATTGTGATCTGATTTTGAGAATGTCATCTTCTGAAATTGTGCTTATTTTTAGCTCATCTTCAATGTTGTAGAAGAAAGTTTGTCCATTTGGGGTTTGCATGTATCACTTGTCTCAATACCCCTCTTTTGGCCACTAACTTTGCATGCTTTGTTTGATCTATCTATGCTTGCATTTAGGCCATGTTTACTACTGAAAAAATGCCATTTTTGGGACTGTCTTGCTACTGTTCTTGCTGCCATGATCATATTTCGCATGTATAGCATGGCTACAGGCCATTTCGGGGCTTAATTTCACATTTTCGGGATGAATGCATGCTTCGAGTGTCATTTCGAATTGTTTCGGGGCTGTTTTCCCGTTTATTTAAGTGCTGAAATTCCATTGCCATCATTTCCCATGCCATTTGTGTCATTTTTGCATTGCCTCGGTTTGCGTGCCAATGGGCACGCACTTCGAGGCACCTCATTTCTAGCATTCCGGCAGCCTATGTGAGCGTGGCTGAGGCTATCTCATGTTGGCGTAAGCCCAATTTGCATTTTCATGCTTGTATGCCATTGCCTCGGTTCGTGTGCCCGTGTGCACGCATTTCGAGGCACTTTGTTTTTACCCGACGGCAGCCTATGTGAGTGAGCTGAGGCTCTCCCATGTAGGTGTAAGCCCATCGTTGCATCCCGTATGCCATTTCATCCCATATCATCGCCTCGGTTTGCGTGCCTGTGGGCGCGCATTTCGAGGCACCTCTGTTTTATCCGGTTTGCACTTCATATCATCGCCCCGGTTTGCGCGCCTGTGGGCACGCACTTCGAGGCACTCCGGTTGTATCCGATTTCATCATTTCATCATCGCCTCGGTTTGCGCGCCTGTGGGCACGCACTTCGAGGCACTTCGGTTGTATCCGATTTTATCATTTCATCATTGCCTCGGTTTGCGTGCCCGTGGGCACGTATTTCGAGGCACTTTGGTTTTATCCGATTTTATCATTTCATCATTGCCTCGGTTTGCGTGCCCGTGGGCACGTATTTCGAGGCACTTCGGTTTTATCCGATTTTCTCATTTCATCATTTCCTCGGTTTGCGTGCCCGTGGGCACGTATTTCGAGGCACTTCGATTTTATCCGATTTTCTCATTTGTATTGCCTCGATTCGCGTGCCCGTGTGACACGCACTTCGAGGCACTTCGGTCTTATCCGATTTTATCATTTCATCATTGCCTCGGTTTGCGTGCCCGTGGGCACGTATTTCGAGGCACTTTGGTTTTATCCGATTTTATCATTTCATCATTGCCTCGGTTTGCGTGCCCGTGGGCACGTATTTCGAGGCACTTCGGTTTTATCCGATTTTCTCATTTCATCATTTCCTCGGTTTGCGTGCCCGTGGGCACGTATTTCGAGGCACTTCAATTTTATCCAATTTTCTCATTTGCATTGCCTCGATTCGCGTGCCCGTGTGACACGCACTTCGAGGCACTTCGGTCTTATCCGATTTTATCATTTCATCATTGCCTCGGTTTGCGTGCCCGTGGGCACGTATTTCGAGGCACTTTGGTTTTATCCGATTTTATCATTTCATCATTGCCTCGGTTTGCGTGCCCGTGGGCACGTATTTCGAGGCACTTCGGTTTTATCCGATTTTCTCATTTCATCATTTCCTCGGTTTGCGTACCCGTGGGCACGTATTTCGAGGCACTTTGGTTTTATCCGATTTTTCTTATTTGCATCGCCTCGGTTTGCGTGCCTGTGGGCGCGCATTTCGAGGCACCTCTGTTTTATCCGATTTGCATGTCATGCCATCGCCTCGGTTTGCGTGCCCGCGTGCACGCTTTTCGAGGCATCTTATTTTCATCTCATTTTCACAGCATTGCGCATGCTAGGGTTGTATGTCAGTTACATTTCATGCATATCATGCATATTGCACGGGAAACGAGGCGCATTCTGTACTCCGAGTACCGGAAAGTGTCTCAATTCCCAAGTCACCGACACTCCGGATTACCCATGATGGAGTTAGGTTTTTGTTGTAGCATTCATCTGCATTCATCCCATATTGAGTTGTGCAATTCGGTTCCTCGGCCATCATGCATCGAGATGCGTGATTGGTGGCACGAGGATCGAGGCATGCATATATTTGTGAAATACACTGCTATGCCCTTTTCCTGCTCTCCGTTGCAGCAAAATCAACAATCAACAACTTTTCGGAGGTTGGCACGCATTTCGAGAAAATTGCAAACAGAGGCTAATCAGGGCATCCCAGTGGATTTCCGCCCGAAGCAGCCCAGCATACACCATCCATCAGGAGCAAGGCAGTCCCTGGCTTGCATGCCAGTTTTACTTTTCTGTAATTAATTTGTTAATTAAATAGAAAATTGTATATTTATTCGGACTGTAATATTCTTTCATTTGGGACTGTATTATTATTTATTCGGACCCTCTGCGCGAGGGCAAAAATGTAATAAGGGTGTGTGAGTGTGATGTATGTCTTCCAACCCCCATTTCTTTCTCCCTTTTATTTATCCGCTTTGGATGGTTAGATATAGGGCATATTTCAATTAGCATGGCAGTATGACAGTATGTTTGCATCATTCATCTGTTTTGCATGCACCGGGCTTGGCGCATCATACAAACTGCATCTGTATTTCAATTCCAAATTGAATACTTGATAGCTGTAGCATTTCATATGCCATATTTAGAATAGCCGAGCCTGCCATTAGTTTGCATTTTTGCATGTGTTGCATTAGGCATTCTGTATATATTAGGATCATGCATGATTTCTAATTAGCTTCTTGTTTTGGCTTGGAGTACTCGGTGAGTTTTATGCTTTAGCATCCTTGCATGCATGTGAGTGACTGCCATGATAGCATGCTTACCATGAGGCTATTTGCTTATGTGATATAACTGCCTGAATGCCTGTGGGTGGAGGTTGAGTTATTTGAACTGGGACAAATCACTGATTGTTTGTTTTAAGCCCACTAGATAGTGGCAAAATCACTGTTTTCTAAGCCCACCTGAGGGTGGCAAATCCGCATTTTAGCCTACCTGCGGGTAGCACCATCACATCATTTTCAAACAAACAAACATGAGGTGTCTAGTTCCAATTCAGACGACTCAGTCTATACTTGTTTGCTGTGAGCATCACATAGTAACCTAGGCTTAATAACCGGAATAAGAGCATACAATGTTTTCAAAATCAGATATCATGATTAGTAGAGGCCGGTCTTCGACCGGGCGAGAGGGGGTGCTCACGATGTGACCTTCCCTAATCGTACCCAAGTTCCCGAGCCAACTTTGGTGATGACGGACACGTGGCCTTTTGGCACCGAGTCAGGGTTTCCTAAATTTCCCATTTTAAAAATATTTAGGTGGCGACTCTGTTATCTGGCAAAGCAGTCCATGTTTGGCACTTCTTTCAAAAAATCTGTTTTTTCTCAAAACGATTTGCCGGATTTGGACTCTTTGGTTCGAGATTTGGAACCGCAACATAAAACCGAGTCCGAGCTGTGGCGAGGTCCCCCCGCGGGCGTTGTTACAGTTTCTGGCGACTCCGCTGGGGAATTAGAGAACTTGACTCGAACTCATGATATCTGTTTTTGACTACACTTGTGTGTTTCTTTGCATTGCATTTGCATTGGTGCGCCTAGGACACCGTGTTTGCCATATGCCATTCCCGAACGATTTGCCGGAGGCTTGTCTTGTCAAGTCATGTCCGTAAGGCTGATCGGCTCTGGGCTCTGACAGCATGGGAACACAAACCCCGGTTTTACCGGGGCACCCTTTTCGACCATTCGACCTAGTGCATATTCGGATCCGTAGTGACCATTCCAAACTAGGACAGGTTGCTTACCCGTTTATAGGTTGTTTGAAGCCGCTGCGTGCGTAGTGAAACCCTAGCTCCTGACAAAATAGGACAGGGAAACCCTACCCCAACATAGGGGTGTTTTGGCTCTCACTTATCTGTTATGTGCTTTTAGAGTGCGTCTCTACAGGAATGCATGTATCAGTTTACAAGTTTGGGCATCAGGCCTGCGGGCACCGGTTCAGTATTTTGGGATTCATTTTACCTGAGGGTATCAGTTTACAGGCAAAGATTTGGGCAGAATTCAGTAGAGGGCACACTCAGTCAACTATGCTCGTATCTGTTCAGGTGAAATCAGGCTGAGATGCTGTCTGTTTTCCGTTTTGCTAAGTGGTCTTGGAACCATAGTTTCAGAAGGGTCTGATACCCCCCGGGTACTCTGGACTTGTGTTGTTATGTGATCGGGAGATGAACCACCTGCGGGCGGCACTCAGTTTACTCCGGATGTGGCGTTTGGCACGCACTATTTTGAGCATTTGCGAGTGCTTCTTATTCTACTTTCTGACTTGGGTATTGAGTCTGTCTCATCGTATCGAGTCAATCCTGTCGAGTCTGTCTCATCGTATCGAGTCAGTCCTGTTGAGTCTGTCTTGTTGTATCGAGTCAGTCTTGTTGAGTCTGTCTTGTTGTATCGAGTCAGACCTGTTGAGTCTGTCTCATTGTATCAAGTCAGTCCTGTTGAGTCTGTCTCGTTGTATCGAGTCAAACCTGTTGAGTCAGTCTCGTTGTATCGAGTCTGTCTTGTTGTGTCGGGGTCGGGTGATTCCGGGAGTGTTACCTCGAGCGTCAC